>VTGB01000021.1:0-600000 GCA_013403855.1 Calonectria honghensis
ACAAAAAAAAAAAAAAAAAAAAAAAAAAACCCGAAGCACAATGGGTTCGAACCAACGCAAAACGCGGGGCGAATTCATTTGTCATTTTTATCGTCTGGATCCTGGCCGTTATCAACACTGCGTGGGAATGAAGGCAACGAGATTTTCCGACCTAGTTCAGCATCATGAACGCCGCCACGTCCTTCCCCGAAACCGATATTGTCCCAAATGCTTCGAGGTCTTCAAAGACGAAGAAGCAAGGGACGAACACTGGGCCAGCTGCGATCGCCAACTGAATCCGCCGGACGCGTTCACCGAAGAAGAATTCGACGATCTTCGCAAAAGTATCCAAGGGGGCCGAGCCAAGATCAAGGCGTGGTTCCGACCCGATAGGCTCCCAAAGAGCGATGATCTGCTTGAGCTTCGGTGGGAACTGATTGCCCAGAAGTATTGTGGCATGGTCGGCGAAGCAGCGTTTCGCACCGACACCATGGCCGAGTTCAGTGCCGTTTTTCGCAAGGAAAACAAGGCCAAACTACGCGCCGCCGTCGCAGACCCAACAGCCGCTCACGCTGACATTGCCTATTGCACCAAAACAACTGAGCGATACCGGAGGTCTGAATTCAGCTCTGCCATCCGCAGAATCGACCATGATGCTGCCGCCGATTCTACGGGCGAGCTGGCTGCCGACGTCGCGGCTGCAGCGCCCCACCAGCAACTGCACGAGAGCGGTTTGGATGTGCCCTGTTCCGAAAGCCTTACAGTGCCAGCGGTCAACACCAGCCCGCCTGTCCCTCCCCACTCTGTGCCTGCCAGTCAGCCCGTACAAGTTGCTGATATTTCTATGGGAAATATGAATATCAATGGCGGCTTGGAAATGAGCAGTTCCGAAAACACTGCAATGCCAGCGGCCAATACCAGCCCGCTTACCTCCCTTTGCCCTATGCCTACCAGTCAGCCCGTACCAGGTGCCGCTGTTTTTATGGGACACGAGCCAGTTGCCGACAGCAGCACTGAGGAACTCAACCACAGCTTTTGGAATGATTCCGGAGCAGTACCAGACAATGGCCTGTTTTTCAATTATGACCTGTTTTTCAATTATGACCTGTTCTCTCCATCCCCACCCAACCACTTAGGCTAGCCCTTTTCTAATTTTTTTATTTCTTTTTTTTTTATTTTTCTTTTTTCTAGTTTTGGATTTATTTGTTTTACGGAATACGATGGCAAGTTATGTAAAGGTTAAAAAAAAAACTGTAAACCCTTTCGTTCCCACCCAAAAAAAAAAGGTTAGACTAAAAATAGACAAAAACTGGGTTCGTCTGATCTATACAGCTTCTCCTTGCATGTGTAGCGTGATTCCATTGTGTTTCCACGAAGCTCTTTGCAATGTGCTACCCAGAAGTCCTAGAGAATTGAAACTTGTCGCCCAGTACATTGTTCTAGGTAAGGTGAAGCCGGTGCCTCAGTCGCGGGAAACACTGCATCCCAAATGAGCATCCACCGCCCCTGCTCACAAAAGCGCGACTCGTCCCCTTTGGCCAGCTCAGCCAACCGAGCTAGTTGCCGGTCGCTTAATCCGCCAATTTTTACGTCGGGGTTGGATCGGCATGTACCTCTCCGTGCATGGGAGTCGCGGTCGAGTGTCGTTTTGAACTCCGCCCGGCAGTTGGGACAGTAAATTGGCATCCTGTGGTGATGCATAAGATGGTTAATTACATGGCTAGAAGATTGGAGCTTGCCGCGTTTCAAGCAGCTTTGAAACCTGAGAGGATCTTCCTTGTAGAAAGGACATGCCAAGCTCAAGTACCCATCGAGGTGGGTGATGACAACCAGCTCAAGGTCATCATTGTGCTGTGCTTGAAGTTCTGGTTCAGGCTCCGTGTCGGCCATTCTGAATTGCATTTGATCATTCGGGGATGTGGGATACAGTGAGGTAGCTCTGACAGTACAAATTTGGTCAGACCTGAAGCTTAACAAATGCCCACGCAAGTCTTTGAGCGTGTCATCGGAACACATGTTGGGGCTGGGCGCAGTGTCGATCCACAGCGACTCATCATCGCTCTGTGATTCATCCATCGTTCCATAACCACCGTCACTCTCGCCGGTTAAGTCGCCACCATCATCAAAGTCGCTAGGCCATATATCATGTCCCATGCAAAACCCATTGCAGAAAGTGCGAGGGCATATCGTAGGCTGTCCCTCTGTACCGAGCGCTGAGGTTGGTGTATGTGGGCACATACTAATTAGGTATGGCGTGCGGGAGCTAACCAAGGGTGACACAGGCCCCAGAACTGCCCCTTCCGCCCGGCATAGGGGTAGACATGACCGCAGCTGCGAGACACTCCTCGCATCGCTGGGAACATGATGGTCTTCAGCACCGCTGGGGACATGGTGGTCTTCCGCATGAAAAACTAACATGGTGAAGTTATGTTGAGATGTTGGCGATATTCAAGGAGGAACAGCCCGTGTTTATGAAATGTGTTCGTGAGGTGCGCAGCGGCGTACTTGACAGCTTGATGGGGGCTGTTGGTAAGGCGGGAGTGGGCAATTGCGTTGTTGACAGTCCGCAGCTGCGTACTGAGGCACTTTAATACGATCGGCTAGGGTATATATAGGCAGTTAGGCAGTTGCCCAGTTGCCCAGTGGGGTGGTCAAAATTCTGAAATGTCTACCCCGCTGTAGAAAAGTAGTCATCCATTTTGCGGCTGACATCAGAGCGTGCAATCAATCAGCCCCGCGCTGACGCGGTGAATTTTTTTCCACAACTGTGGTTTCCACAGCCGTGTTTTTTTTTTACACGGACGCGAATTCCCAGTCTAACTTAATCCATTTCAGGAGCCATACCTCCCAAAGCCGCACCAGTCCCAAATTGAGTTCCTCATAGCTGTGTCTATTTCTCCGCAGCCGTGGAGTTCAACATGTCATGGAATTAAGCTACCACACAAGCAGGCAGGAGGATGTGGTCTGGAAGTTTGCCTAAGGCAACAACTGTCGGCTTGCTGGTACGTATCACTGCTTATGATTTCAGATGCATCCAGAAGCTCTTGGACTTTTCCAGCTACGGAAGGTATCTATGTTGCTTTTATACCTGTTGCAAGCTATGGCCTAGGACTTTGATCCGTTTTCTCCAGGGTTGGTCTGTGGCTGTTACCTAAGGTTGAAGCTATTCAAGCTAACGATCGCGGCCGTCAGTAGACATAGCCAGCTGCTGCAGGCGCCCGGGACTGTGGCTGTCAGATGGTCCCTCTCCCGTTGTTGACAACATTTTTATGTGGTAAGGGACCCGCGGCCGTCAGAGGCAGGCTATTGAGACTATCCGCAGAGTATGACAGTATCAAACTCCCTGGGGGAGAGTTGCACATTTTTATTTGGCAGGGAAGTAATTTGCCCCAGAAACATCATGTTTCTTTGGCCTGGGAGTTCCAAGAGGGCCGGTTGACTGTCGCAATCAAATAATGCAATACAACCATTGACTGATTGTCAGTCCTGTACATTACTTCGCTCCTTGGAGACCTTAAGAAAATACCATAGATCTTGGCTATGGTTAATATTGCCTATCAACCGCACTCGAGAAGTCCCGTAACGATCATTCAAAGGTTTAAGTGTTTTTCAAGGTTGGCCCATGTACTCAGAATGAAAATGAAAAAAAGAATGGTGATTTTGCAAAAAGAAGGACTTGAGTGGGATCTAACCACCAATTTTGGACGAACAGGGAATCGAACCCTGGACCACTCCCAGATTATTCAGACGAATTATGCTAAGGGAGTATTATACCACTAAACCATTCGCCCGGATGATTGTTAATCCGCTGGTCTAATTTGATTTACAAAGCCTTGATCGATGGATGTGTTCCAGTGACATGATGAAACTCGTAAGGTTCGTCACGAATATTTAACCAGGTACTTATTAAACATGGAATTTCCTCTTTTATGTGGAGTGAAAAAATTATTTATCACATTTGGCTTTCATTCATGGATCAAAGGTTATTAAGTCATCACCAATTGACCCCAACCATGGCATCAGCAATCCTTCCTATCCGATAAAACCCGTTCACGGTACAAGGAACATGCCGCATCGCTTGGATCTGTCACATCTAGCTATTAAATGGAGAAATAAAAGAGCCTTATTTTTTTTATGAACAAAGGAGGACTCAATAGGGGCGTTTATTGCTTATTAAAGCTTGCTTCCGTGGTGGCACTGTGCTAGTTATTTAGCCACCTCACCAGCCTCAACAGAACATCTTCATGCTCTTGCATTTGTTGGAATTGTGGATTGGAGAGAAAATCCAGGCCCGGTATTTTTGTTTGATAAGCGTGGGAGCGAAAAGCTTCGCAATGTTACATGAGGAGGCTGGTATTGGAGGATGGGAGCCAAAGTCACCACACACAAATTCTAGACTCTACTCCCAGATATTAAACTTTACTTTATATATACTTTTTGATACGCCTCTGTTCAAAATATCCAAAGGTAGCAAGGCCAGTTCAAGGCAGCGGCCCCGCCGCAGCCAACAACCACAGCATTTTTCCATCGAGGTCAGGTGAAATCTGTCGCTGTCAGAATGTCGCGTGTGCATATTTCCAGATGCGGAAATAATTCCATTCTGGCCATCCATTCAATGTTTGAGGGAGGTGTGGCTAGTCCGCCAGGGCGATCTGAAACTGCCAACTCGACAGGATAATCATAAGGCTGCGTTGAACTGGGTGGTCAGCAGCTCCAGCAACGCCCACAAGCGCAGCGCCACAAGCCGTGCAGTCAGGTTTTAATTGGCTATTTTCCCGCAAAGAGGGCGCACTTAAATGCAGGATTTATCTGCCTGATAACACAGCCTCATCAGGCTCTGCTCAGCCCACGTATCTGCCTCGTGACACCACACCTGATCTTGTCATATCACTCAACTTAAGACCTGGGCTTGCGGTTTGCCACATGCGAAAAATTAAAATCTCGTCAAGTCACAAGCTACGTTAACCTGCACATACAACGGATTCAAAGCTCCTGTTCACGCCCAAGATTTTCTGTAGACTGTCACCAAGCGGAAGCGGCTGAGCGAAATGGAACTGATGCCCTCGTTTATTTAATCACCTTTCATGTGATGATAAAATCAATACAAACCACGTTTCCAGAGTATGAAAATATAACCCGCAACTCATCAAACTTGAGAAAGCCCCTCGTTGCATATTTGCCGAGCATATGCCAACACCAGCGCCCCTGGAAAGCTGAACGCGCAGTAAGCAGCCTAAAACCATTTCGAACAGAGATGCAGTCGAAATTCAATAACCCCCACCTTACTGCTTTGTTCTTTCGTAATCCCAGGTTTAAGAATCTCACTGCGCTCAGCGTGACACACCAACGCATGGCTTTTGCGCGTGAACGTTTTGGTGAAACCATTACGCGCCGATGCACGCGTCCTACGCTACATCAGTTGAGCGTGAATCTGTAAATAAATAAAGGCAGAATGCCTTGATTTTGCACTTTTTTTAGGCGACTGGCCAGATTTCATTTTGTCGGCCACCGCTCAGAAGCGTCGTTTTCCTCCCAGTATAAGTACCCTCGACTCCGTCGGCTCGAGAGGCATTCACTACAAGAATAGTTCAAGTACAAAAGATAGACCTCAATATAATAACTTATACAACATTCATCCAGTCAGACTCTGTCATTCTTCCTCAGTTGCACCACACCCCATCAACCTTCGGTACGCTTCGTTCTTTTCTTTTACGCCTCACAGCTTACCTAGACTTGGCAGACATGGCCAGCCTCAGCCACGCGCCTGTCATCATGATCTGTGGCCATGCATGCAGCTGGCCCGCCCCCAAAACACAAGCACAAAGCCAGCGTGCTCCGGGTGAGCCACAAGAAGCTCTCACGCCCGATCCGAACTCTCAACTCGGCCAAACTAGGAAGCGTAGCCCCTGCGATGATTGCATCTCCAGTGGGATCTGGGTTCCTGCAAGGGGTCAGCATGGCACGGTGTGGAGGAAGCTGGGCGCTGGGGTTCCAACATTGGCGGAGTTTACACTACCATAGGTCGCCGTTTCCTTCCCGGGGGGTTTGGGACTTGGAGTTTAGGATCAACACACGCATACATATTACGAGGTTTTTGTTGTTAGCGTTAAGTTAGCATTGTTTAGGTGTTGTTTCCATAGATGCGCTTAGAATACGAGGAATTTATTTCAAGAAACCACCAAGTCTTCTTGACAAATATTTCGTCTCGACGATGGCAGCCAACCAAGCCATTCAAGTCATCCTCGTCGGCGGCCTTACCCTAGAGCTTGTACAGCTCAGTACCCGGTAAGACCAAACATTCCGAACAGAAGTTACTTTGCTTCTGTACTTGTCAAAACATAGTTATTCAGAAATCTAGTAGGTTTGCAAATGTCGCGGCTGCGCGCAGCGGTTCATTTCGTGTGCGGCCAAAAATGCATGAACTGCTTGTGATTGATCTCTCCCAACCAGAGTGAGCCCCAAAAGCAAACCTGCTGCAAGTGGCTGGTAATGCGTGCAGCGGCACTGATACCAGATAAGATCCTAGAAACATACAAGGTTTTTTACTAAATTTAGTTCGTTTTCTACTGCACACATCCTTGGTTTACAGCGCGCTTACGAATGAGCAAGCTCGATTTGTAGATGGGGTTCAATCGGACGAATGTGGAGGCTGCGTGTCGGAGTCCCGTGCGTTCCATGCACCGAATGGCTGGAAGGTTTTCGGAGTAAATCGCAGGTTAAAAAATAGCCGATTATGTACTATTTTTGTTCAGTTCGGACAATGAGGTCGTTCGGACTGTCCGAGTTGTGCTGCCACAATCCAGACCATTCTCGCCCAATGTTTACCATGACTCACAAAGTCAACACAAACAATCTTCACGGCATGTCAACAAACGGCCACCTGAGACCTTGAGGTCATGCCGAGTAAGGCAAAACACGGCCCTTTCACAACAAATCTCCATACCCCAGCTAATAAGGTGTCTCATACAAAATGAAGCAACTAACTTGCGGGGTGGTTCGGGCGAGCCGGGACACCCCAGGATCCGACCCCACGATTGCAGAAACCTTCAGCGGGTGGTTACCCTAAAGTTGGGTCGCACCCAGAAAAGAAAAAAAGCAAGCCGAAGGCGCTTTGCGATGCAACCAAAGACGAACGGATTCTGAAACGGCCGGGAAATTGTTGCACGATTGGTCAGACAATTTCCCGGCGTTACATGGGCAATTCTCCCGTTCTGGGATCAAGTTTAGGATGAGAGATGGAAAAGGATGGGTTCATCCATTTTGGTCTCACGTCATCATGTCAGGGACTCAATCCTTGCCTGAGTCGCTAACCCAATCCAGCAATTGAGACCCAAGACAGCCGCTGGGTTGTCCAACCCCTCCCTTTTTTCTTTTCTTTTACGAGGCGTTAGCTGTCAATTGTTTCCCTTTCCGTGCGCGCCCAGCTTTTTTTCTGCTCCGCTCCGTACTCCGTATCTGCTCCGTAGTTAGTCGGTAAGCTTATCAGCAAAAAGCCAGCGCCACCAAATCTCTGATCCGAGCAATGTCCGTAAAGCAATAGTGCGCTGGGCGACGGCGCAACGCCTCGCTGTCTGGGCTAGGCCTCTACGTCTGCCATGGTATGCCTCGTGTGGACGGAAGCAACTGCGGCTGCGACTATTGCCAGCCGGCGGTCGGTGCTCGCAGGCTAGGCTAGCTGGAAGCGGCTTCGAGCTTCGGGTGATGTGGCCTAGCGCGGCCCGCCCAGTGCCCAAATGGTGCCCGTTAGACGAAGGCCCTGGTCGCTTGGGAGACGCCATGTCATTAAACCCATGGGCACCGATTCGGTACGCCATCCGGGACTAAGCCCTAAGTGGCCGCCGAGCATGGCTCAATGATTGTGATGAACTGCGGAAAGGGTTAGGGGTGGGGGCCCCTGCTCCCGTATAGAAATGTCATGAGGACCGTCACGAGAGGCAGAGAGAGCGAGCCTGGGTAAAAGAAAAAAGAAAAAAAAAGAAAGAAAGACAGGTCGCCGGACTGGGACCCTTCATGCCACTCACTACCCACGGTGGCGGGGTGGGAACTTCGATTTGTTCTTCGGTCCGGGGACGGGTTGCAACGTGACACCCAGGGCGAGTAAGGCACAGCGAGCATAGTGTGTGGATCGTTGGCGCCTATTTTTGAATACGAAATAGACTACTGGGCAAGCACCTCGAAGAGCCAAAAGGGACCAAAGAAAAGAGCGCTAGGACGGGAACACGGCCTTGGCCAGTTCAATTAAACGAATGAGATTGTTGCCTTCAGCCGCAAGCCAAGTCGCAAGTGTAAGCACCCGCACCAGAGGTGTTGTGGGCTCCGCAGCCGCAGCCGTTTGCTTCCTTCGCAGGCTTGCTCACGCTCACGCTCACGGGTAGTAATAGGGGCCCCTCCCCCCCCCAGCGAACCCTGTTTCGTATCCGTCCCATCCGTCGTCGCTCGTTCCCGGGATGCGCCTCTGAACCCGCCTCTGAACCAGCCTTTGCCTTTGCTGCTTCGTATTCTTTCGTCATTCGTTTTTTTTGTCTGTTTTCTGCTGTTATATTGACCTGGGCCCTGCTCTGTCCTGCACGGTTCCCTTGCATCTCCGCACTCGCTTTCTTTTGTGCGCCGTCGCAGCCCGGCGTCCTCCCCCCATCTTTCAACGAAAAGAACCCCCCGCGGGGCTCTCTAGACCATGCGCACAGGGTCGTCCCTCTTCGCCTTGCCGGCATTGGCCTCGGTCGCATCGGCCGCGGTGCAGTATGTGGTGCGTACACGCAGTGGTTGGAAAGGGTTGCTGCTTGGAACTACATGCTAAACTACAGTGCAGGGCGTTGCTATTCCCGGTATCGACTTTGGTTGCGACATTGATGGAAGCTGGAAGCCCGCCTACGACCCCATCAGGATCCCCATCAAGAAGTATGGCGGCAGCGACGGTGTTGGCCAGATGAAGCACTTCGTGGAGGATTCCGGCTTGAATGTTTTCCGCCTTCGTGAGTTGTTGTTCCCCAAGTTCGCCCGGAAACGAAGCCTTCATTCCTAACACCACATTTAAAGCCACACCATGGCAGTACATCACCAACAGCAAGATTGGGGACCTGGACTCGACTCTCTTTGGGCGCTACGACGAGCTGATGCAGGCGTGCCTGGACACGGGCGCCTACTGCATGATTGACCTGCACAACTTTGCGCGCTACGATGGCGAGATTATCGGGCAGGGAGGACCGTCAAACAGCGACTTTGCCAACCTGTGGAGCCAGATTGCGAAGAAGTACGCCAAGGAGGACAAGGTCATGTTCGGGCTGATGAACGAGCCTCACGACGTCGACGTCAAGCTGTGGGCCGCAACCTGCCAGGCCGCCGTCACCGCCATCCGCAAGGCCGGCGCCTCGTCGCAAATCATCCTGCTCCCCGGCACCAACTTTGCCAGCGTCGAGACGTTTGTCTCGAGCGGCGCCGCCGAAGCCCTCGCCGCCGTCACCAACCCGGACGGCAGCACCGACAACCTCATCATGGACGTCCACAAGTACCTGGACATTAACAACTCGGGAACCCACACCGAGTGCACGACGGACAATGTTGAAGCCTTCAACAGCACCGCCGAGTGGTTGAGGAAGAACAAGAGACTGGCCATTGTCTCTGAATCGGGCGCCTCCATGTCTGACTCGGTAAGTGACAAACGACGCACGCGCGTGATTGCTTCCGGCGGTCAAGATTATTATCATTTTTCATTTTTGCTAACAAAAGCTACAGTGCATGACCATGTTCTGCTCGCAGAACGAGGCTATTGACCAGAACGATGATGTCTACATTGGCTTCGTCGGCTGGGGCGCTGGCAGCTTCGACCTGGACTACATCATGAGCCTGGTGCCCACGGGCTCGGCTGGCTCCTTCGAAGACAACAAGCTGATGAAGGAGTGCATCATCAAGCCGTTTGGCACAAAAAACAGGAAGGACACGACGACGACGACGACGGCATCCAAGGCGACGCAGACCAAGACGTCATCATCGACATCCACCGGCGACTCAGCGACCTCGACAGACCGCGTCTTCAAGGAGGAGAACCCGTCCTCGACCACGGCGGGCGCGGCCAGTAGCACGGCATCCTCCAACGCCGATAGCGCGGCACCCCCTTCACGAAGCGTGCAATCCCTCGCGGCCAGCGCCATTGTGGGCGCCGCGCTGCTTTTCCTCATGATCTAATTCCCCATAATACCTAATACCACATGCAAAACTTCACGTACATAATTGCTATCTAGAGTAGATATAGAAGTAAGAAATAATACGTCATCGGACATGGCCTCGTGCTACCAACTTACGCAAGCTGCTCACAATGATTATGAAAAGGATGGGCTGCGCGTCAGCACCACAGGCCAGTGCCTTGCAAATGTGGCTGACGTTTTCCGCGAGTGGCAAGAGCTTCGAGTCACAGAGAACTGACCAGGAACAAAAGCCTTGAGACGGGCGGAGTTTGTGCAGTTCCCACAGCACTAGTCGATCCAAGCCGCCACTAGGTTGATGGAACAGCGGCTCCTGGCTGGAATCGATAGAGGCCCAACAAGGCGTGAGGCTTGTTCGGGGCTGTGCGCGAACGAGCGAACAAGGGAGTGTGTGCCTTGCGGCTGAGTGAGCGGGGTAGGCTTTGGGCTGGCGATGCCGACGCTGATTGGCTGCCGCGTGACATGTCTGTGATTACGGCTGCCTCCGCTTTGTGGATAAAGAGAGTTATATCGCGACTGTCAGATTGTATTGCCGACGCATCATCACACACTGCGACATTATTCCACCCCTCTCTCTCCCTGTGCGCATCGGCAACTGACGCGGACAAGCAAAACCAACAGCCAGATTATGAACCCTCAGCAATCGTATTACGGGCAGGCCACGGGCGGCCAAGCTTCGCCACCTGCGGGGTCCTACCAGACGTACCAGGGTGCGCCGCCACCGTCGCCGTATCAGCAGCAGCATCAGCAGCAGCAGCAGCCCGCCTACTACGGGGCCCAGACACAGCAGCCACAGGCCCAGGGCCACTACCAGAGCCAGCCCTACGGCCACCCTCAGGGCCAAGCATATCCGGCCCAGGGCCAGTACTATCCGCCACAGGGCCAGTACCCGCCAAGCCCGTCCTATTCGCAGCACCAAGGAGCGCCCTACGGCCACCAGCAGCCGCCTGCGTCCCCCTCCTACCAACAGCAGCAGCAGCAGCCTCCGCTATCGCCCTACGGCCAACACCAGCAACCTCCTCCGTCTCCGTATGGCCAACAGCCTCCCCAATCTCCATACGCGCAGCAGGCTCCCGCCCCGGGTGCATATGGCCAGCAGCCTCCTCAGCAAGCTCCCTACGGCCAACAGCCGCCCCAGGACCCGTACGGCCAGAAACCTCTTGCTCCGGCACCTTACGGCCAGCGGCCCTCGCCTCAGCCCCGCTACGAGCTACCGGTGGAATATCACCCTCCGGCGCAGCAGCCATCTCCTCAGATCCGCTATGAATTACCAGTAGAATACCCTCCTCAGGTACAGCAGCAGCTACAGCAACAGCAGCACCAGCCACTACAGCATGCGCCCACCCAACAACTACAGCATGCACCCACTCAGCAACTACAGCATGCTCCCACTCAGCAACTACAGCATTCAGCCACCCAGCAACTGCAGCCTGTGGCCAGCCAGCAATGGCAGCAGCCTGCCACGGGTGTGCCGCCAACTCTGGCCTCGCCAGGTTACGATCCCGCCCAAAAGGCGCTTGTGCAACACGTAGACACAGCCGCTGATGTCGAGGCGTTGCGAAAAGCAATGAAGGGCATGGGTTGCGACGAGCGCACCCTGATCCGCGTTCTTACTCAGACAAAGTACAACAACCCCTGGGCAATGGCCCAGCTTGTGCACGACTACAACAGCCGCTTCATGCGCGATCTGGCCAAGGACATTGAGAGCGAGACCCGCGGAGACTTGGAGACGGTTCTGCTTGCACTCGTGTATGGACCGCTGGAGAATGATGCTCGTATCCTCAAGAAGGCTCTTGTTCGGGCCGGCACGGACGAGGACGCGCTTAATGACGTGCTGCTATCTCGCTCCAACGCTGACATGCGCGCCATCGTTGCCGAGTACAAGCGCATCCGGGGCCACGAGCTGGCCGTCGACATCAAGGATGACGTGGACGACACCCTCTTCCGGATGTACAGCATGATACTCTCCGCGACGCGCGCCGAGGACGGAGCGTCGGTGATTGCGCCCGAGATCGACCAAAAGGTGACGGAGCTGCAGCGCGCGACCGAGGGCACGCTCGGCGCAAACGCCGTGGCCGTGGCCCAGATCCTCGTCAGCTCCAACGCCGCGCAGCTGCACGCCGTCATCGAGGCCTACCAGCGCAAGTACCACCGCAGCCTGCAGGACGTCATCGAGAAGGAGTTCCGCGGCGACATGGAGGACGCGCTGCTGCGCATGCTCTTCCAGGGCGACAACCGCGCCTACGCCGACGCCGGCCGCCTGGGCGAGCCGCTGCGCAGGACCGTCCGCAAGGACCGCCTCTTCATCAACCGCGTCGTGAGCCTGTACTGGGACCGCAACCGCCTGATCGAGGCAAAGGCCGCTTACAGGAAGCGCTACGGCGTGCCCCTGAGCAAGGACGTAAAGGACTACCTGAGCGGTGATTACGAGGACGCCATCTTGGCGCTGATTGCGGATAAATAAGTTGGGCGCGCTTATTTTTTTTGTGATACCCTTTGTGTTCTTATGATGTAATGACGGAATGCCCTGATCTTGAAAAGATTTTTTCATGTATTTTTAGAATAGGATTATGGAAAGGATGACCTTCTTTATGAATAAAACAACCCGTTGAGGGTGTCAGTTCTATGCGCAAGAGCTGTAGCAATTTGCAGGTGAAATCGTCGCTCAGTGCTTGATTGATGACTATCTCTTCGCTGTGAAACTATATTGGTAGCATCTACTTTATGCACCAACTCCTCAACTAGACGTGCCTTCGTCGTGCCCACTTGGTCAGGTACTCTCTGCCCGCCAACCTGTACTCGTCCTTCTCCACGTACGCCCCGCCCTGGCTCTTGGTCTGGAGAACGAGGTTGAGCCCCGTGGCGTTCTGGTTGTACACCGGCCACTGGGGCAGCCCGTCGCCGTTGGGGCTGCCCGAGTGGACAAAGTGAATCCACTGGCTGCTCATCTCGTCGCTCAGCGCCACGTACTCGGGCCACGGGCCGACGTTGTCTGGGTTGTTGAAGACAAAGGCCACCTCGGAGTAGTGCTTGACGCCCTGGTAGGCGGCGTCGAGGGAGCCCGTGAGGTCCGTGTAGGTGGCGTTGGTGCTGTTCTGGAAGGGCCGCGTGTTGAAGCGGTAGATGTAGGTCGGCGAGTACGCTGCGTAGTGGCGAGCGTCGTCGAGGCGGGGCGCGTGGTAGAAAATGTCACCGGCAATGGCGGCAGCGCGCTTGTACTGCTCGCCGTGTTCCGCGAACCGCTCTTCTCCGGTGTTGATGGGCACGCCCTGAGCTGGGTCGTCTGGGTAGAGCTCCATGATGCGCTTCACCACCGACTCCGGGTAGCCGTAGCCGAAGCCGTTGAGGAGGTAGTTGTATATCTGCTCATCCGTGTCCATGCCAGCCGGGGCATTGGCAGTTCCCTCATCCGAGTTGGTACCGTACAGATGCGGGATGTGGGCGAATCTGCCAGAGTGAAGGAGCTCAGTGGGGTAGTTTGGAATGATGTCGCCGTCTGGTACTTGTCAGTCACGGTTCATTCCTATTGAATTTTATGCTGAGGGGCTTACCAACTGTGGGATAGTACCCATTTATTCCAGGAGCGTACGAGCTCATAAAAGGCAGAATCGTTTCATACGGAACCTGTCGAAGGCAGCTCAATGTGTCACTGGCGTCGGTGCAGTTGACTCCATCGACGATCTTGTTGTAGAGCGGTTGATACCATTCTGATCCGTTGTACCTGTGGTTTGAAATTAAAAATGATACCCAAGTTTATTTTTGCCGAGTAAAACGTACCAGGCTGTTGCTGCTGAACCAGATTCCTGGATTGATCGGTGAAATAGACCATCAGTTCGGCCTCCGTAGGTCATGACCAGTTGACCCTGCACCCCAATCAGTCCACAGCATTTGAGTGTTGATAAAATTCAACTTACCACTGCAAAAGAGCCAGAAGACTCTCCCCAGATTGTCACAGATGACTTGTCACCACCAAAGCTGGAAATGTTCTCCTGGATCCACGCAAGTGCTTTGCGCATATCCCTGAGCGCCAGGTTTGTATTTCCAGAGCCCTGTCACCAATTAGACACCGAGAGATTCGTAAGATAGCCAAGGGTGCTTACCTGGATTTCGATTGAATACATGTTTCCCCAAGCTCCTTTGCGGTAGTTGATGCTAACTCCGATAATTGGCTTTCCAATCTCTACTGACCTTTGGACAATGTAGGTCAAGTTGTAATCTGCCAGCGAGCTGGCACCGTATTGATACGATCCTCCGTGAATCCAGACCATGACGGGCGTCTTGGCATCGGCCTTGAGCCCGGCTGGGCGGATGACGTTGAGAGACAGACAATCCTCGCCCATTCCAGATGTGTAATCTCCTGAGTCGTCGGGGCATGCATGGCTGTACTCTTTTGCATCACGAAGTCCGGTCCATGTGTCGGTAAGCGATTGCGGGATCCGGAATCTGTTCTCTCCCGTCGCGTTTTGAGCATATGGCATGCCGAGGAAGATATCCTGTTTGAACTCAGGCAGGTACAGTCCTTCATAGCTTCCATTTTGCACAGATACGATAGGATTCGCAGCATAGGCAGGAACTGCGGCAAACACAGCTAATAGGCCGATCACTGCCTGGAGCGTCATTTTGAGCGGTTGCGTGTGGCCACTGACGGAGAGTTATTCAACCTGAAGTCGAACGGCGGGCAATGAGTGGGGTTGAGGAGTTGATATAGCCAAGCTTCCATATACACAAAGTCTTATCGTTATTCCCCGTCAAATTTCCGCAAGTATAAAGCTAGATAATGGAGAATACATGTTCAGGGAAGAAGATAACGATGGACGTACTCCCAGAAGATCCCCCGATCTCCTTCAAGGATTGCGATTGCACTCTACGTAGTATCCTTGCCTCGAAGGGAAAGGAATTAGACTCTAGCCATGGGACCATGAGTGCGGGGATGAAGCGGTCTGCTGGTAAGTACGATTGTGGTGATTAGTCAATTAACCGTTTTCTGCTCTGGGTTCCGCAATACCCTTGGGTTGTTAGCTTGATTACCTGAATAGGAAGGTAATCTATCGGGCCGTCGCAGCAGAAATGACGATTCTCGTCGATACAATGCGGGGCAATGCTAATCTTATCCCCGTCTATCTAGACCTAAGCCCGGATTGGGGTTTTGGCCGTGGAGAGGAATAGATAGGCCCAGGTAATCAGCAACACGAGCGCATTCCCCGATCCGGCATCTTTGATCGGATCATGGCAGTCAGTGTCGCACGACGCCGCACCGTAAGGGGTATAGAAAAAAGGAAGAGAAAATAGAAAATCAATGTAAAAGTAAATAATCATGCCATAGACACTTTTGCTTTTAGAAAAAGAGACCCATTATCTGGAAACCAATGCTTGAGACAATTGCACGACCACCAGCCAATGGAGTTGGTTCTCAACATGAGAAAATGCCACCAACTTCTGCCATTGTGAGTCCTATTGAAATTTACAAAAAGAGTATTTTTAAAGGTCCCTATTAGTCACCGAGTTTGGCTGTATCAAAACATCATCATGGTTTAATAGATGACTGCATTTAGCTTTCTTGGTTTTATTTGAATAGCAAAGCGGCTACGTAGTTCTTGCTTATCCTTGACGCATTTTCAAAGGGAATTTAATGACATTACTGTTGGCTAATAAGGCTACTCCCGAGGCCAGTAGTGTCACACTCAGTAGATAGTCTCAATAGCCTTGCATGACCCTTAGGGAATAGGCAGATCCAACAGACCGACTTCCAACAGCCTCGGGCCAAAAGTCACATACAAATGCCAACTACTTCGGTAGAGAGACCATCTTGCGATGAAATGACCTGCGGCCTGCGGCCGCTGGCCGTATCTAATGACGGTGGCCAAGGCTGCTAAGCTCCGAATGGCTTCAACCTTAGATAACAGCCACCAGCAGCAGCTATAAGAGACCTAGCTAGGCCCCTCAATTGACAAGACAAGAGCTTCCACATGCATCAGGATTCATAACTAGTGATAAGTAATGACAAACCCAGAGCCAAGGTCCATCACCCCCGCGTTATTCGCCTCCCCACGCATCTAACCAAGGGTGGCGAAGCAAAGCCTCAATTGAGGGGCGCTCTGGGGGATTGATCTTCATCAAAAGCTGCAAGAAAGACACAAACTCCTCCCTAAAGTCATCACTAAGACCAGGCATGAACACTTCCGATGAGAGACCCGGCCGCTTCGAACCTCTTTCTTTGATGAACCCCTCACTATCGAAGCACTGGTTGACGATGTCTTGCTTCCCTCGTTGAAGAAGTTCCTTTGGAAAAGGTCCAAAGAAGTCCACAATCTCAGTCAGATGTTGTTTCAAATTATAGTGTCCATGCGGGGGCACTCGGCCGTCAAACAATCGCACGGCGCGGTAAACCTCTTGGATAACAGCACCGAGATTCCACCAATCAACCATTTCATTCCAGGAAGCCCCAATGAGGACCTCGGGAGATCGCAGGGTGATTGGTTGGATTGTTTCACAAAGGTGCTTGTCTTTCCAGCTCGCCACTCCCCAGTCTCCAAGGCAGATGTCAAACTCATCAATGAGCTTGCTATCAACTTCGGTAAAGTAGAAACCGCGCAGTGACGAAGAAGGAATTACTGAGTATTTTACCTCTGACCTGTCCTGTTTTGGTATAGCAATCTTCTCTACGTAGGATTCAACGAGTGAATAATCTCTGAACTTGACGAAGATATTATCTGGCTTAATGTCTAAAAGGTTTTGTCAATTGCGGAATATAATAACCAAGTGGTTCATGAAACATACCTGTATGGATGACATTGTGGAAATGAGCATAATGCAGTGCCAATATCAGCTGGATGGTAAACCGCCGCATGACTTCCCAGGGAACCCGATTTTCCTTAAACCAGGCACCAAAGCTACGGAGAGTTTCACCCATAAGCTCAAACACAAGACATAGATGAGTACCATTCGGACCTTGATGCTCAAAATCCTCGATCAAATGGCAAACACAATCATAGCCTGTTGTATTGCGATCACCGTCTCGCAGGTGCTTCAAGATTTCTCTTTCGAAAGTGTCATTTTCCTTGCCATAGGTCTCAGCGCTCAGAACCTTAAGAGCACGAAACGCACCATCAGGACCCCCTCTGTGGTTCGGTGTCAGTCGCAAAGTAGTAAGCACAAAGGAAAACATACTCGTTTTTTAAATCCTTGACAAGCCACACAGTCGAATAGACGCCATACCCGATCTTGTTGAGGACTTTATACCGATCGTTGAAGATATCGCCGATGTAGACGGGGTGGAAACCGCCAGGGCGGTACTCGGCACTTCCTTCTTCAATCTCCTCGTTTTGATCATCAGATGGCTTGATCTGGCTCTTGGGAGCTGATTCACTAGAAGTAGGAATCTGGTGATCTTTCGTCGTGTCTTGACGGCTCATCTTGACTGATTGGAAAGTGCTGAGTGTTGGATTGAAAACGTGGTGGTCGAGACGGTAGATTTGTATTCTGAGTTGTGCCTTGTGCCTCAGGCAGCAGTAAAGTTGAGTAATTCTGAAGTCCACCTGATTGGATTGAGCTGCGCTCAGGCAACCAACAGCACAAAGAGTTCGGCGGCTACCTCTTGGGCACAGTCCAGAAATCATGTTACACCAACAACCAACAACTTCAATTGAAACAGGCCAAGAGCCAACTCGGTTTGCTAAATTGAACTGTCCAGGGATTTGGCCCCACCTGGACCAACGAATAATCATCATTGTCCCAGTTCCAACATCTCCAGATTACCTAGCAAGCGTCTAAAGTTGTGTGTTGGTGATATCGAAACCAAGTTCAACCAACCATCTCCTAGCCTTGCTAGCGACCCAGCTTTGGGCCGGGTCACATCTGCTTTAGTTGCCGCCGCAGCTGGCCAGCGCGTGATCTCAGCTTTTTAGTCGTAATTTGAAGTCCTAGCCTAGAGGGTTTACCGAGGTGTGCCTGACGACGATGAATTCGATGATGACGACGAAGTCTTCTATCAGCAGGATCGACGATATTTCGTACCAACACCAGATGAGTTGGAAACTAGACCGCTGAGTTGGCGCTTTGTTTTGGAAATAGAGGACGAGATCCTCGAGATGTTTACGAACGCTTCCGGAATTGTAGATCCAGAGAGAGATGGCCAACCACAAGTGGGTCTCCTAGGGTGTCAATACCTCTGCACAAGAGGCCTTTATTCGGACTGAAGTTTGTCTTTTGTACTTTCCATTCAAAAGAAGCAAGGCTCTCAACTCTATGCGGTCGGTCTAGGAGTGGCGCGAACTAGGTTTCGTGGTTCGAAAAAGCCCAAGAGATTACCACGAGCGCCAAGGCCGCCAAGCTCCGAAATCTCTCTGGTCGTGGTCATGGTCGCCAACAATTAGGTAATTAGCCCACCATCCATGACAGTACAGTGGATGTCCATCGGCACGTCGGAAATAGTCGAGTACCCAAAAGCCTGGCCAAACAAGGGGGGCGATTCCACCTGCAGTGGCTTCCGCACCCTCAAATCGATCTAATTTTGACCACGTTACTCTCTCCACCGAATGAAACCCAAAGTCAGACGTACTCGAGTCCTAGAAGGAGGCGGAAGTGAAGATGCCGTGAAAAAGCACGAAGTCGATGCGAAATGAACTGTCAAAGGAGCTGGCCGACTAATTTGCGTTTGCCGCGTTGGAGAGTCGAGACAACTGTTTCACCAAAAATCTTATTCAGCCTCGTTTCAGCGCAAGACGTGCAGGTTAAGCAGCCAAAACTAGCGAAACCGAGAATCTCAGGCTCACACCAGGTACCCAAAGGGCGTGTTCATTGCCGACATGGCAGGCGATGGCATGTAGGATATAGCGCACATCTCATCTGGGTGCATTGCATACCTTGCCAACCTTGGCCGCGGGCGTTTCTCGCGATATGTCACTAGGTATAATTAGCTTGTACGTCATTCTAGTGAAGATGCATTCATACCAGCTAAAGATTCTTCATGCAAAGGGTAGTAGTACAACAGACATGGCCCATCTCCCTCCCTAGACAGCGCTGTTGTTATGTGAAACAATCCGGCCACGATGTTAGCGTGTTCATTGTTGTCCCTGATTCTCCCATTATTGATGAAACTTCCTTTCTTTTTAGTTTCAACACTATAGCTAGAAACTTTGACCGTTATTCGCTCTCTCTTCGTCTCTTTGCCTGTCCTGTTTTCTCAAGCGAGACTACAATATCGGGATGGGCTGAAAACCCCAGCAATGATCCGGTGTCGGTGAGCCAGATGGATCAACTGAGGATGAAAGAGGCATTTTTGGAAATGATCTCCTAAATTCTTTGTCTTCTTGTACGAGGATTCTTTTGAAGGTTTGTAAAGCCCTACCCAAAACTCGAGGCCCGATCCCTGCCACCGTCCCTATCATCTACCACAACCCGCCCCTTTTGCCGATTTAGATCACCACTTCCGTTACCCCTTAAGGGATTAATTTATCTAGCTTCGTATTTCCGAGAATAATTTCTTTACATTTTTTCTGCAAATTTATTTGGAGAGATTCAATGGCTTGGCTCTCGAATAAGGCATGCGCGTTGCGACCACCGGCTGTTGGAGGCCGAGTTGGGTCGGCTAGGCTAGCTTTGGCAAGGGCTGCTGCAAGCTGTCGTTACACACACCTGCTATTGGGAGCTAGTCTGACTGATCGACTGGCCGATATAGCCGTTGAAAAGGTTATCAGAAGCCGCTGTTGCGGGCACTTGCTATCGCAGGCACCTGCTTTTGCAGATCCAATTAATGAGGCCTCTTGTTACAAGTCGGTCTGGCCATCAAGATGAACAACGCAGCCAATTACAAGCCGGCGGACATGATAAACTTCCATGATCGTGCCGAAAGACTGCCACGCGCACGGCAGCCACCAACCTAACTACCCGTCTACCGTGCCGAACTTCCAGCTTCTACCCGGCGGGCGTGCGCGCCTTCTTCCCCTGTCATGGCGAAAGGACCGACTAGACTTGGCAATGAATGAGTGGCATGACTGAATTCCGCGACGGAATGAATGCCCAGCCCTGAGTCGCACGGACAGCCAGTCGATCTAGGCGAGACTAATCATTAGGCTCGATTGGCGCCTACCAAGCGGGATGCCAGCTGGTTAGCGCGCTACGATGGTTGTTGACAGGGGCACAGAATGGCCAAGAAGCGCGACGTCGATTGTCGGAAAGTCGTGCCAGCCGTGTCCCTGGCTTGGAAAGAGACAAGACACAGATGGGCGCGCGCGGGATAGCCGAGACAGCTCTCGATCGTCTCTGTCTGAGATATAAAAAGGATTTGGCTTTGTGGAACGCTACCGTCAGAGCCCAAAATCTCGTTTACAAATCCCAATCGGCAAAAAACACGCCAAGATCAAAGTTTCGCTTTCGCTTTCGCTTTCTACTTCAGGCATAAGCCATCTGTTTCACACGGCCCCAGCTAGATTGGCCACGTCGGAATGATAGGATGACACGTCCCGCTCCTAGCTCTATTTTCTTCCAGCGCATTGAACCGACGGTGGCTGTGAGGACCTTCACAGCACTGTCTGCTCAGTTCTGAGTCGTGATGCATACACCGCTTGTAACGGTGGCGTTGCGACATCCGGGCGCATCCCCATTGATTTTTTTTGTGTCCCTTTGCTTTCGTCATGCTCATTGCAGTAAAGATTTGAAATGAGAGTCAATCAGAGTTGGACACGACAGTCACTCATCAAAGCTTAACAACTCGCTTACCAGTGAGTTGTTAGTTCGATGAGATTGCTATGTGGCGCGTGCACCGTGGTTTAGAACCCAATTAACATTTAGAGATGAAGCGCATACATTAAGACTACTAGTAAGCATGCCGTCACCATCAGCTAGTCCCCACGCCGCTCCGCAATCCCGGCCCCAGCCAGTGCCGGTCCTTGATGTCTCAAATCTGTGTTGGGGCCCATGACAATACAAAGCAGGGTGCCAAACCGGGCTGCAGCCCTATATAAATAGAGTCTTAAATAGGCTTGGGCTGGATCTAGACGGAGAGGCCGCATTGCTAGCCGGGGGGCCTAGCACCAAGACACCAGATATATAACCCCGATCACATACTTCAATACCAGTTAGTCTTGGCGCCTTCAGCCCTAGGTCCTTCCTCTTCTACCTCCTGGCGGGCGCATCGAAGACCAGCCATCGAAGACCAGCCACCCAGCAGCAATCATGTCGACATTCAACAGCGATGAAGACGGCGCAGCCACCCCGAAGGGCTATAAGCTCACACCCTCACGTAACACATTTCGTTTTGCCAGCTCGAATCTTGGTCTAACCCAAAACCCTGTCGCAAAAAACGGTGACGGCGAGCATTTGCTCCATCCCAGCCATGCCGAGGTTGAAGAACCGCCTCCGGTAAGAGAAGATGAAAAAGGGTCGCTACTACAGTTTCACAAGGTAAATGCCATTCTCCCACAGATGTTGACTCAAACTAATGCAAATATAGAGAGAGGGTGCCTCTACATCCGAGGTATGTCTGGCGCATCGAAACACTCTCCCATCAACAGCGTGATTGATTCCTTCGTAGCTATTTTATGACCTGTGGTTCGTGGCCAATCTTAACGTTTTTGCCACCGCCCATCCCATCATCGATAAGAAGAATCTAGCGACTTTTATCAGTTACTTTATGTAGGTTTTCAGCTCCTCATGCTTTGCCGCTCTCCCTTCTCCACCCCCCACTCCCCCCCTCCTCCCCACCTCCATCTCCATTTTCCATAGTTGGTTTAATCTAATCTGTCTCTTAGTCTGCTATGGATTACGTGGCTTGTAACTACCGTCTATGATGCCAGATTTAGTCAGGACGGAGTGATGGCGCGATTAGCCCGTGCCTGTCATCTTGGCGTCATGATTGGCTTTGCCGTGACTGGCGTTTCTTTCGGGCAAGAGGGAATCGTCCCGCCTATATTTACGGCCATGTGTAAGCACAACTCTTTGAGATGAATACCACAAACTAACTAGGCTAGCCTTTTGTCTCATGTCTTCCAGAGCCGTGCTTTCCGCTCAGTATGCCCTTGTACTGTACCATGCGCGCGACCACAAGCGAACCCGAAAGACAGTCATTCTCGCCATTGTCTTGCACTTGCTTCCTGCTGGCTCTTATTTGATGTGCGCCTTGATCAAAATAGAGAACATGGACAACAGGTTGCTGGGCGTCTGGTACGCCATTGGGTTCTTTGAGATGGCTGCCGTCATTATGCACTCTATGCTATCCAAGACGCTGAGTTTCGAGGGCACGCATTTCAATGAGCGATTGAACCTCTTAACTCTTATTATTCTTGGTGAAGGTATGGCTCCTGTTCTATTGTTACTTGCAATCCCGAGACCAACAAGAACTGGATAATAGGTGTCATCATTCTCTCCAAAAACATTACCAAGATTGTCCAGTATACGTGGATAAAGGATATTACCACGAGTTGGTGTACGTTACCTTTTGCCCTTTCGTGATGGGGTACAGCGAGCTTGTTGCTAATACTTTTGGGAAGCCCCCGCTCTATGTGGCATGATCGTATGCGGAGCATCTATTATTTATATCATCTTCCAGCTTTATTTTGACTGGATGCATCACCATCATTCTATGAAGGCCATCAACCAGGTGCTATGGACAGTCATCCACCTACCCTTTCACATTGTTCTTGTTTTGCTTTCCGAAGGATCAAGCCAATGGGTTTTGTGGTGGCGAGTCATGGAGTCGTTCCACTCTGCCGAAAAGAAGCTGGTTGCGACTGTACAAAATGTTGCAGCCGGCAGCAAAACCGCTGATGTGGTAATGGCATTGAACGCCACTGCCCAAGAAATCCTATACAAATACGGTTCAGACATCGCAAAGAAAGGCGGCGACAGCGCGGAAGACTTCGAGTCCACCCTTGAGGACCTGTTGACGATTCCAGATAGCTATTGGGGCACCGCTCTGAACACATCGAGTGCGACTTACCAAACATTCCACAAAAAGTTTATTACAATATCAAGCATAGTGGTCGACGCCATTAGCAATGCGTATGGACTCAGCTATGAAGAAGATACCGGAAAATCCAAATCGCAAGCACAAGAGGACGCCGATATTGATACCGCTGCGCTCAACAACGTTCTTCAAACCACTAGCAGGCTGGTCTTGATCTTTATCTATGTGTTCCTCTGCGCCGGCCTCGTTATCATTTTATTAATGGTTATGCATCTCATATCGAAGAGACGAGGATGGTCACCATTTAATATCCTGCGCACGGGAGTTGTATTCACCATTGGGGTTGTCATCGGTTTCGTGGCTCTCATTGCGACAAACTCCTCACTCACCAGCAGATTCATCCTGACGCCTTGGCCATTACCAATCATCACCATTGCTTTAGCAATAGTTCTTATCATCACCCATCTGCCACATCCGCCACACATCTTCATTGATGCTCCTAAAGATGAATCGGTGGAGATGGATCATATATCTACACAGCAGCAGGAAGGCATAGCTCAAGGCCCAACAAGAAAACAGTCGTTGAAGAGACGCCTGAGTACAATGCATCAAACCGCAAAACACATCCGATTTCGAGCAGGAGCCTTTGACCCTGTATCGGAATCAGAGCAAACTTTGGAGCGAAAGGCAATCAGCTCGCACAGTCTTTACCGCACATGAGTGTTGGCTTTTAATCATGTTGTTTATTGTGAAGAATTTTGCAAGCGATGAAACTCAGGTTAGAAAACAAAAAGATAGGAATTTTTCTTTAAAGAATTGATTATCCTAATACCAAATCAGCGTTCTTTTGTTTTTAAATCTCCCATCTGCCTTCATATCCTAGTCTGATCGTCTTCCTGTAGGCCACAACGTTTTCTCATTTGAGTTATAACCCAAAATAATACTCGTAAAGTTTTTCATCTTGTGGCCGCTTCTCATGGTCCTAACTGTCCAACAATTGTTGATATGGCTCCCGAACTTGCGCATTGTTCGGAACGTTCCACAGAGATATTCTTTTATGAACTTAGCACAGCATGGCGGGGTATATGCTAATGCCCCGTCTCAATCATCTGACATTTTATACACTCAGTTGTCGCCAGCCACGGGAACTACGTAGCTGCCACGGCCAGAGGGTGGCGAGCACGGTTTGCAACAACCTGGTATTTACAAAAGGAGCAGCTGTGTAGAATATTGCGCGGAAATAGAATGGGGACCTAACATAGTGGAATATTGTTTTAAATAACAAAACTTGGAAAATCGGGTTGCTCAGACTCAGATTGATTTAATAAATCGCCATGGGGTCCGTTTGAGTGCTGGCCTTCTCTAAGACTTGAGAAAGGGCCTCCTACTACTTCTCCAGTCCCATGTATGCTTAGTAAGATAGGATAGCCTATTAGTTATAAATATTTCCGAGATGTCCCAATCACATGCCAAACCCATTATCGTGCCAGCACGAGAAAGAGCAAGTCACTACCTATTTGTAATACACTATCCACATCATTAGCGCGGCTCTCTCTTCCTTGGCTACGCCAGTACGACCTATCTCTAGCTGCATTCGGCTATAATTTCGGCTACAGGTCAGATCATTTAGTCCTATCACGGAAACCTTCCGAGTACCGAGCATTTGTCGGAAGAGCCACAGTGTATGTGGTCGCTCACCATGACGATCAGGTACGAGGAAAATACGAAAAAGTCCATCTCAATTGATTTTGTTACATACACATTTTACCTAGTAAGGTGCCAAGTAAAACTTAATCTGAGCATGGGCCGATGCGGAAGCTCGACTTGCAAGGCTGGGAGCTGGAGAGTGACATTTCAAGACGCAACCACGATGGCTGTGACAGTGGATAACAAGGCTCTTTGTCATAAAAACTCTAAAATGGTAAACATATCTGCATAAATTGTCACAGGGACCCCGATTTGGCCATGTTTCGTTGGCTCTGGGCGGAATATCGGAACCAAACGCTGACATTCTGTCGGAAATAATTGGTGATCTGGCTCGGAGGTAGCACCGATCTTGCGGGGAAATCTGGGGTGCTGGCGTACCCCAGATTAAGGCGCAAGGGTCGGCCAAACACTTCTCAGCATGCCTCTCGAGTATAATTATCTCTCGCAGTCTCCCTTTTTCTCATTTTAATTTAACTGCCCCCTCACAGCAGAGCCAAATTCGCCCTTACCTCCCGCTTTTTGTGGCTGCACCTTTTGATCCAAATGGCCACGTCCAAGACACCCGTGCCGGGCGTGACAGACGGCGACGACAGCAAGCCTGTCGTCGTCACTATTGATGATGCATCAAAAGGCGCTGACACCATCATGATTGATGAGGCGACAAATAAGAGGCTTCTGAGAAAGATTGACTGGAAACTGATGCCTGTGGTATGTACTCGGTCAATATCCTTTGCCGGCTTCCCTGCTCTTGCAGCATTGCTGACATGCACCTAGCTCTGCTTTACATATGCTCTTCAGTATTATGACAAGGCAACGATGAGCCAAGCAGCAATTTTCGGTATGCGAAAAGATCTCCACCTGGAAGATGGCCTGAAGTATTCCTGGGCCACGCTCATCTTTTCCTTCGGCTATATCGCCGGCACCTATCCCATCTCCCTTCTTGCCCAGAAATATCCTCCAAGGATCGTTTGCACTGTAATCTGCGTAATTTGGGCTGTTATCACCCTGTGTACAGCAGCCTGCACTTCATACGCTGGATTATTGGCAAACAGATTCGCTTTGGGTCTGGTCGAGGCTGGCGTATCTCCCATCTTCATGCTCGTTGTTGGGCTGTGGTACACACATTCGGAGCAGGTTCTGCGCTCAAGTTGGTGGTACTCCTTCAGTGGTGGCTCTCTCTTAATATCCCCACCCATCAACTATGGCCTAGGGCACATCTCCAGCGGCGGCCTTAACTCCTGGCAGTACATGTATCTGTTCGCGGGCAGTGTCACATTTGTCTGGGGAATCTCACTGTGGTGGCTATTCCCTGACAGCCCTCAAAACGCGAAGGGATTTGACGAGCAAGAGCATGAATTGCTCCTTGAACGAGTACGTCAGAACAATGCAGGAATGGAAAACAAACAGGTCAAGGCGTACCAGGTCCGGGAAGCGCTCCTCGATTACCAACTCTGGTGCATCATCATAATGTCGACAGTTTCCACCACTGGCTCTGGTGCAATCAGTTCTTTTGGATCCATTGTGTTCAATGGCATGGGCTTCAGTGTCTACAATTCTCTTCTACTCAACATGCCTGTTGGTGCCATGGCGCTTATTTGTGTTCTGGGATCCGGATATATCGGGCGTACGGTGCCGAACTCACGCCTTTACATCATCGCTGTGTCTTGTTTCCCCGTGATTCTCGGCTGTGCCTTATTGTAAGTGGTTAAGCCTTTATTTTTATTGATTTACAGCTGAACTTCTTCTTCTCTTCTTTTAGATGGAAACTTCCCAGCTCCATGAACTCCGGGCGCATCGTCGGATTCTATCTCCTCAACTTTTTCTCATCAGCTTGGGTGCAGTGCATCGGCCTTGGCACGTCAAATGTTGCTGGATATACGAAAAAGGCTGCATACGCTGCTGGGACCTTCATCGGATATTCCCTTGGAAACATCGTCGGTCCTTTGATGTTTGACGCAAAATATGCTCCTCGATACGACAGAAGTTTTATGGGTATTATGATCTGCTTTGCGATTTGTATTTTTGTCTCCCTTGGTCTTCGCTGGAAGTTGGCCCAGGAAAATGCCGACCGAGATCGAGAATACGGGCAGCCGGAGCTCAGCCACGGTTTGGAAGATTTGACGGATAGAGAAAACAAGTCTTTTAGATATAACCTGTAAGACATAGGATGTGCTCTTAGATAGAGATATATGGGAATCTGAGCCGTAGGTTCGGAACTGTTACGATTAGAAATCTCAAACGGCCTAGAAGACACCAGTTTACTGCAATAGTCAGCTGATATGCCATTGCCTAAACATCATTTAAATCCATGTCATAAATGTAGCTATAGTTGAGATGCACTGTTTACAAATCTCATTAACTTTATAGACTTTAATTCCCACATTGTATCACCTGCCTCAGATAGGCCTTATTGAAAACTAGCGGTATCAATTGCTTGGACCTTGCCCCCCACAAAACTTCCGCCGATGCTCCCTGTACCTGTAGAAACATACAGTGTTTTTGCATCGCCAGCTGTCCTTCCAAACTTGGCCGCAGTTGCGATTGGAACTTCGTCTGAACCCGACGCTCCTGCCACCACGGTGATTCCACCATCGGGCTTGACTGCAACTATTTTGTTGTCCTTGTTGGTGGACACCCAGGCAACATTTTTGTGTTCAGGGCCGAAAATGAAATCATCTGCCGCCGAACTTGAATCCGATACCTTGGCTACCTTCTGAGCCTGAGCACCTGGAGCCGGGTAGCCGTCGTCTGTAACCTCAATTTTGTACAGAGTAGACTCGTAGTAATTTGTCCACCAGAGATGCCCCGAGTGGATATGTAAACCGTTGATAGTAATGGCAAGGGTGCTGTTTGACTGGTTCTCCATTTCTGGGACCTGAGCTGCAACATCGTATTTCCCTGTGGATATATCTACACGCCAAACGAGTCCAAGGAGAGAATCGGCGATAAGAATCAGGTTCTTATTGTGGGGAACCGTTGTTGCACCATTAAGCAGAACGGCCTCGGGGATAGAGGTGACCAATTCAGGTTCTTGGGTCTGATCGTCGGAAAGGTCGACTTTCCAGACGCCGTATGTCCCTTTGACACCCCCGGTCGTAGTGCTGGAATTTCCGCCTACAATAGCAAACACGTCATCATCCGTTTCTGTAATACCCAGGAACCCCGAAACCGAATCCACGGTAAAATGCCGAGTGATAGACGGAGACTCGCTTGCGGGGTTGGATACCTCGTACAGCGACGCATTCGGCGACAGGCTGGTAAGGAGAAGATTGCCGTTGGGCCGGACAGCTATGTTTTCAATCCAGATACCAACAGGAAACCCGACCACTTCGTGGTTTGGGAGTGGGATGGCAGCGGCTTGACTGTGGTGAGTTATTGGCGATGCCAACACCGATGGTATGAGAAGGGAAATGAAGGCGGCCCCACGCATCATTACGATGGAATGCAAGGTATAAATGCAAATTTTGAGAGTTGGAAAGGATGATTATATTGATGAGCTGAAAGAATGAACCCAGGGATGCTGCTTTATATATCTACCTCTCGGCATGCGTGGTCTTTCAAGTCTAAGCCAATTGCTTGGTGAATGGCTCTGCCGCTTGCGCGGCTTCTCAAACAGGTCAATCTCAGGTCCTGAATTACCTGGGTTGGTTGGGGCTTGGCTGACCTACTAAATCCGGCTCCACAGGGAGTGGGGAACATCCGCCGGTGACTCAATCGCCGACCATCAACTCCTCAGTCAGCTCCATCATAAAATGGCATGAGGAGATCCTTCGCCCAGGGGCTCCAATAACGACCATTGAGAGAAGAAACGAAGAAGAAGAAAAAAATCCGACATGATGCCTAGATTGATTTTATCCATTGGCCGATCATGGCAACAAGTGAATTCTTGACTCATCTGGAGTACCTGAACTTGAGTTGGACCGTGGTTTCCATTCAGCTAAATGAGGTAGTGCGGTTTATCGATTACTAGTGCATTGGTCACAAAGCAGAATATCCAAGATGAGAGTTAATATTTCGGTATTTTTGTAGATCCAGCTCATTGATTGTGGGTGGAAAGTCTAGTGTAGGCTTTTCCTTTCGTAAGAGGGTCGCGCTGCCTGACGATTGCAGTGTGGCGCGCCTGGGTGAGATGGTTTGGCTTGTTACAGTTAATGAATGCGTTGATAGCGGTTCTTGGTATGGGTTACAGTTATTCCTAACGCACGGGGCTCAAGGTGAAACATGTTGCAGATGAGATGAGAGTCGGTTCAAAAGATGTCAGTGATAAGAAAAAGGAATTGTAAATTTGTGTACAGAATGTTTATGTACATGTTTTGAGCGCTGCTCTTGCAGCGGCAAAGTAGAAAAGGCCAGAAGACATCGACAAGGAGAGACAGAGAAGAGAAGATCAATGGCTGGTAAAAAAGGTGAAGTAAGGAAGGAAGAAGAAAGGAAAGAGAAAATAACAAACTAGACCCGGCGCTTCGCATGTAACTCGATTTTTTTTCTATGTTGTCAAAACAATTGAAAAGAGAAAAGTTGGTCATCCAGAATTGCGTTTAGTAGGGCTTCTGGCCGCCGTAGTTGCCGGGGGGAGAGTAGCGGCCGACGGTGTACCAGGCGCCCTTTCCATCGTAGGCAGTGGCAATGCCAACCTTGACAGTGGTGTTCCACATGATTTGAGCTGGGTGGTTTCAGTGAGTGTTTCTTTCAACGAAGGAAGAGGCAACTGACTGTAGTGGCCATAGTTGGAGAAGTTGCCCTGGGGAATAGCCTCGCCCTTGTAGTTGTTGATCTCGCTCAACCTAGAGGGGTGAGGGTCAGATTACTTTGAACGAAGAGGGGTAGATCGGAACAGGCTTACCATCCGTTAGTGCCAGTAGTGATGGGGTTCGTGACATTGGTAGAGGACCTGTAGGTACATTAGAATGTTAACCAGTGCGTCTAGGAACCAAACTTACCAGGCGTAAGCCAGGTTCTCTCCCTGGTTAGGGCGGGTGCTGGCGTCCGAGTGGGCAAACTTGCCGCTGCTGGCTAGCTGCTGGGCGTAGGCCAAGGCAGCGGACTCGAGGGAGGTGTCCCAGACCAAGGCAGCAATGTACTTCTTTGCGCGAGCACCGTTGTGCAGGTTCAGGGCCTGGGACGCGTCGTTGGACAAAGCTCGAGCATGAATGTTGCCAAGGTGATCGGCGATGTCGCGTTCCTCCACTGCATCAGAGCTATCAGATGTCTCCTCCATCTCGGTGCTATCAGATCTCTCCTCCATATCCTGGGTAGCAACCTCTGGGTGTCCCACAATGACTTTGACATCGGGGTGAACTGCCCTTTCGGCATGCGCTCCTTGTTGGCCGGCTTTGAGGGGGGCGTGAGTTCCTCCCTTCTGTTGTTGCTTTTCCTTGGTCAGTCTGATGTTGGGATGGACTGCACGCGCAGCGTGGTGCTTGTCCTTGGCCAATCGGATATTGGGATGGAATGCACGCTTGTCGTTGTCATTGTCAAGGTCTTTGGTCTGGGTCGGTCTGATTTTGGGTTGGAATCCTTGGCTCCCATGGGGCTTATCATTGGCCACTCTGATGTGGGAGTAGTATCCCTGATTCTGGTGTGGCTTGTCCTTTGCCAGTCTGATGTTGGAGTGGAACTTCTGGTTCCCGTGTGGCTTACCCTGAGCCATCCTGTTGTTGGAGTTGACTCCCTGGTTCTCGTGTGGCTTGCCCTGGGCTACCCCGTTGTTGGGGTTAACTCCCTGGTTCCCTCCTTGTGGGTTGTCAGAGAATCTGATGTTGGTGCCGGGAACCGGATCCGCGATAGCAGACCCGATGCCGAGCAGGAGAAGGAGAGGGACTGAGATCTTGGAGTGCAACATTTTGAAGGAGAAGTTGAATTTGTTATTTGGTTTGAGAAAAAGGTGAAAAGGTGTTGAGAAAAGTTGATTGAAGTCTCTGGGAAGGAGTGTGAAGAAGGTGGTAAAGGTGAAGGAATGTGAAGCTGAAGAGCTGTGAGTGATGATGAGAAAAGTCCTCGATGAGGGATTCTCTGCAGCCCTTATATAGGTGAGTGGACGCCTGTTTCGTGATGGTAACTCCCTGTTTAGAAAGTCTACTCGAGAGACGATGCTTCTCGCCCGCATCCAGTGTTGAGTTCAGCCAGCCCCAAGCCATACTTCCTCCACGTTGATATCAAGCGATAATGCGGATGCAGTCTGGCATCCCCACTCGCCGTTACGTAGCCACACTGCAGATCTTGGCTTGTGAAACTTTGTCTTTGAGTTCCGATTTGGTGTAGGGCTTGGGGCGGAAAGGCATGATTCCGCGTGGCAAAGAAGACTATCCTGTTTTAGAAGAGAGGGTCGGCCCACTTGGCCAGAGCAGCCTATTTCGTCGCCGTTGAAAAGATGTAACAGGGTTTACAGGTCAAATCCTTCTTCAAATCTCTTTGACGTTTTGGTTCCAAACGTTCTTGATTTATTGCCCCTGATAGGCTCACCATTCGGGTTAAAGGTGGACTCTTGGAATTCCAACACCCGGAATTGGCTTGCACAGCACTTAGTCTACTAGTTCCTTCATGATGGCTTCAATACACTCGGGTTTACTTGTGATACTGCACCTATTTCTTACCTCTATGCACCGAAGTAACGAAATGACGAGCGGGGGCTTGAAGTGCAGGATTAAGTTTTCGCAGCATCGTTATACGGATACAGCTAGAAACAATCAAAATGAGCAATATGATTCAATCCACAGTCCAACCATCATCCTCAATCACAAGGATGGTACAGCAGATAAATGAACCCAAATTTTACAATAGCTCGATCGTTCATTGCAAGTGTCTGCACTAGTTGTACCAAGAGCGCGATTCCAGCCCTTACACAAGGTGAAGGATGTCATTGCGGGTAGTTGCCGCGAGTAATGAAATGTGAGAGACGAGCCTAGTGTCAGTTGCTGTGACGATCATTTTTTTTGCAAGGGTCGCAACGCGTTCTATGAAGCTTAACTGAAAGCGAAAAAGAGTTTGTCTACTTGTTTTGTTCTGGGATTGACGCCCCCACATTCAACTGAGACACTCGATGGAATGCTGACGTGGACTTTTTAGTTTACCAGCCATTACTAGTCCGCGTAGAGAAATCGTTGACGAAAAAGAACGATCTGCAAACTTACAATAAGCGTCTTGATCATGACATTGTCCAATTTCATCATTATTCTAAAAACTAATAGCCTCGCAGCCCTAGGAGCTGATGCAAATCATTTCCATCGCGCCCATGGCTGTAGCAAGCCTAGGGCGCCGCTGAACGCCATGCACTTGGAAAACGCCTAAGAATCCGGTTCCGGTGCTCAATTGCCCCTCTGAGACATCACGATGCTTCATGCGCTCTGTGTCTGCTTGAGCCTTTCCTCCATTTGCTCTCTTGGGCTCTTTAACTTGACGTCGGGAAATCTTGGATCTGGCAGCCAGGGCATGACATCGGCTCCTTCAAGCAGCCATTTGAGAATAACTTTTTCGAAGCCATCGGCGAGTTCTTTATGCTCAGGATCTTCGGCCAGGTTGTGTAGTTCATGCGGATCATTTTGCCGGTGATACAGCTCAGCAGGCTCATACAACCTGTAGACGTAGGTCCACGTCTCGTTGCGCAGCGATATGGCCTTGCCCGCGAGGGTTGTGTCCTCGTGCTGTAAGCCGGCCTTGAGGTCGTATGGGTACGGCGCCTGCTCCAGAAGCGGCTCTTCCGAAGTGAGAAAGCCGCCCTCGGAAAAGGCATACTTTTTATGTTCTGTGGCATCCCCACACAATACCGGAACCCACGACAGGCCATTGTGAGCAAACGTCTCGCCAACACCAGAGAACTCAAACATAGTCGGAACTATGTCCACCATTTCCGTCATTGCGTGGATCTTCTTCCCTTCGGGCAACCCCGCTCCTCCGATGATCAACGGCTCGTGAACCAAGGTCTCTGAGAGTCCAGATGGCCACTTCTCAATCAGACCGTGGTCTCCCAAGTACTCTCCATGGTCTGTGAAGAACATGGTGACGGTATCTTTCCAGAGATTTAGTTCCTCGACCTTTTTCATGATACGGCCAAACTGATCGTCAAGCCTGGTGATCATGCCGTAATATGTTGCCTTGATTTCCTTCCAAATTTCGTCGGTAGCTCTGTCCGTGCCGTAACGCTCACGGATCGACTTCATGTACCTCGGCTCGTAGCCCGTTCTCTTCCCATGAAGGGCTTCAATTCCAGAGAGCTTTGAGCGGTCATACATGGAAAAATATGGCTCCTCCACCTGGAACGGGCAGTGGGGGAAAATCAGTGGCATGAACAGCACCCATGGTTTGTCCGTAGGAGGGCAGTCCAGCCAAGTCAGCGCCGATCTGACGACGCCATCGTCGTAGTCGGAGGCATGGTCTGCATCACGAAGGCCGCGGTAAAATAATCTGCCCCAGATGCTCTCGTCTTTTTCTCGACCACCGCCTCCAAACTTTGGGATATACTCTGGCGTCTCGAGAAAGCCATACTCGCTGACGCTCAATTCTGTCACAGTTGGCGCAAATGTGTCACCTCGGGGCGCGAGACAAGCAACATGGTAGCCCGATTCCTTTAAACTGCGGAACAGATTGGGTTCCCATGGTTTAATGAGATTTTCAAGACTGCGGTGCCCACTGACGTGCGGATATGTGCCGGTAAACATGCTGCATCGCGACTGTGAGCAGACAGATGCTTGGGTGAAGCAATTTGTGAAGAGCGTCCCGCGAGCAGCAAACGCGTCAATGTTGGGTGTTATGAGGCTAGAATCAGGCCCGGCGGTGCATCCAAGCGAATCATAGCGCAGCTGGTCTGGCATGAAGATGATATAATTCGGTCGATTTCCGCCATTTTTAGAGTCCACCTTCAGTGGCAGGGGTTTCGGCGGCAGTGAGTGTGCAGGCATCTTGGGCTGTACCGAGGTTGTGCACAGAGGGCGACAGACACAGGCTTGAAGATGCAATTGCGTTTGAGTAAATACAGATAAATCCATACGAAATTCTCCTTTTATGCGTGATATCGTATGAGCCCTTGCGATGACGTTTTTTGTCTCTGTCGCCGCTCTTCGACCTCTGCCGGATGTCGTACTCCGCTAGGGCCGGATCTCGCACAGCACCATCCACCTCGGCATGACGCGATAGGTCCGGGCGCTGTTCATAACGAGATGAATACGCCCCGATTCTGGCTTGTTTCCAACTTTCCCGGATCTCGCTCGGTCCTTGTGTCAAAATGTCCCCAGACGACAGCAACGCGCTTCCCCAGATCCACGAAACTGGTGTGTCAGAGAAGAGACCCGCATGCAGGCAATGCCGGGCCCGTAAGGTCAGAGCGATTTGATTGAGCAGAGAAGTGTGCGGAGTTGCTGAGAGAGGAACCATAGGTCAAGTGCGATCGCCGGCAGTCAGGCTGTGTGCGCTGTGAGCGTCTCGACCTCTGCTGCAGTTACGTCAATGCGGGCACGATTGTTATTGTACCCGACGACAATGATTCGAGCCAAGAGCTGACGCAAGCCGGCACAAAGCGACGTCGCACGCTGCAAGCATGCAATTCGTGCAGGGCGACAAAGGCAAAGTGCTCCGGCAATTACCCTTGCAGACGATGTGAGTCGCAAGGTCAAGAGTGTGTATTCCCAACCGTGAGACCAGCTCCACGACAGGACCACATCCAAGATCCCCTCATGTCGCCTGTGAGCACTCTAGCGGAAAGCCGCGATTCAATTGCTACATCGCCAGCAACCCTGAGTCCACAGAAGATCACCAAACGGTATGCTAACCGCACTTTTGCATTGCCGTTTTACTGATGTAGGGTAGCGAGTTTGATTCTGAGCCCAAAGCGGTAGTCGGGGATCACATTCATGCCTATTTCGACAATGCCGAATTCATTGACTGCCTCTTCCTACACAGAGCAACTATCCTTGCCGACTGGAGCAAAGGAGTGCTCGATAAAAATCTCCTCAAGGCTATTTGCGCCCTGGGAATTCGGCTGGCCTCAGCTGATGAATTGGAACCAAGCTGCAATGTCTGGGTAGACGAGATCCAGCGCGATTTAATGAGTCGCATCGGCGAATTATCCGTCCCCAATCTCCAAACTCTTATGCTCGTGGTGCACTACCGCTCTACCATGAAATTTACTGGAGATGTCTGGGTCCTGCTGTCCATTGCAGCCCGCGTCGCTTTCACTAAACGTCTGAATTATGAGAGGCTATCCGGGGACCCTGTTCGACAAGAGTCTCTGCGCAGGTTAATGTGGTCGATCTATCGGTGCGACAAAATATTCTCCGGTGGTATTGAAGATTTGACAGTTTGCCCCTCGCACCGCCTCCATCTCAGATTACCCAACAGCCAGCGCAACTTCCAGCTTGGCCTGACATCTCGAATGCAATACCTCCGCGACGCTAGCGAGAGTGATTCGGAGATGAATGTGCTTGCCTACCTCATGCGACTACTTGATGTTCGTGATAGGATTCTGAGGTTAGTGGATTCCGGATGCGTTCGGCGCGTGGGCTTCTAACTTTCGACCAGATATACGCGGCGAGTTATTCTTGACGGATCTAGCCCATTCCCTAGCCGAGACCAGCTCAGATCACTGGACCAAGAATTGGTGTCTTTCAAGCACAGTTTACCTGAGGAACTTAAGCTTGATGCGAATCGGTTGATGATCATGTGCCACTCTGAAGATGCTCGCACGTACATTGTGATGCACACCTTCTTGTACCTGTGCAGGTGTGATCTTTTCCGCTTTCTGATTCCTGGAATTAGAGAATCAGTTTCGCCAGAAGCAATGAATCAGACGCCACGGGCATACATCGACTACTGCCAACAGAGGTGTCTGGAGAGTGCGGTGTGGTGCTGTGAGTTTTGGTCTCAGGTCTATCATTCCGAGACGCGTCGCCAAATTGAGAGTGGAACTTTGGCTATTGCCCTCTATCAGTGTGCAAAGATAATCGACCATTTATACTTTCTTCTGCCACCGGAAGGAGGTCATTCACTGCCTCAGCTGAAGGAAAAGCTGACCAAGGCGATAACCGTCGCCGCGCGAACGGAACAAAAGTTGGAATGGGTCGGCAGATGCGTAAGTCGATGGGAAATCTAGGTTCAACTTGCACTGACATTCCAGATTGCCGACGTTGAGAGGTTAATTCCGGTCCTGGGTACCCGACCCCAACAATTAGATCCATCGTAAGTGGCATGCCTAATCCACCTCACGCATATAACTGACCCCCGAAGTGCTCCTCTTGGAGCCGTAACAACCCAAGACAAACTCCACAGACGCTCCATGCATGCCTTTGCTCCTGATGATGAAGAGGAGACGGATCCCGTTATTAACCCACTTCGGTCATCAACCACGGAAGATCGATGGGCAGGAGCCATGTCAACCCCTGGTGGCACGACAACTAGCGAAACTTGGCCATTTTCCATGCCCGAACAGGGTAACGAAATACCAGGCCAAGACAAAGGAAATGGTCTTGGTCCTGCTCAATTATTTAACCAAAGTCTTGTGCAGCATGATTTGATTGACCCTTCTAGCCATTCATATGATGAGCAGGACTTGGTATTTCCGATAGACCCGTTTGATCTTCACTTAAACGCGTATTCAGATACCAACTTGCCTCCATTTCTTGGAGAAATACCAGAGTGAAATTGAAATATGACACAAACTTCAAACTCCGTTATCCGCTGTACCAAATTGACCATATTTTCTTCTCGGAGAAACGAGAGCTCTAGTCCAAGACGGCTCAGCACTTGGAATCTGCGGCTCTTTCCCCATCCGAGTGGCGCTCAACCTCAGCCTCTTCCAATTTCCCTGAATCAACCACATTCTCAGCGCGCATCAACGCCGCCGCATCTGTCTTGCCAAAGTCGCGTAGCGGTATGCCTTTGATGAACAGGAAGTCAACCTCCTCCAGTGTTTTGCCCTTGCACTCAGGCACGAAAAAGTAAATAAATACTCCACCAAAAACCATGAAGGCTGCAAAGATGAAGCCGACCTTGCTGTTCAGGCCTGCATACTTGTCATAGACAAGGTACGGGATCGAGAAGTTGACAGCAAAGCTGGGCGGCGGGTTAGCTTAGCATGATGGTAGAAGCTGGAGACTTACTTCATTATAACATTCACTGTGAAGCCAACACGCGACGTAAGGTCTCTTAGTCTCAGAGCTGAGATTTCCGTCGTAATAACATAGGTCAGCGGGGCCAATCCCAGCGAGAATCCTAGCGGGAATACAGCCATCATGGCAATGATGGCCGTTTTTCGAGTGTCTGTGACGGGTGAGTCAACGCCTAGACCACCCATGGCCATCATAGCCGCAGACATAATGCCCGCAGATGCCATCATCAAAACGCTTTAGTTCTTGTCAGCAATATTCTTCCTTATCACAACAAAGGTGCCTACCGTCTTCCGATCAGATCAGTCCACAGGAGAATGACAATCATGGTGCCGATGTTGATGCTTGCGGTGATGAGGCTGAATTTGAATGGGTTGATGCTGTTTAGCGACTTAACGTAGACGGCACCATACTGCGATACAAAGGCTTGTCCGCTGGCCTGCTGAAGAAAGTTGACAACAATGGCGATGCCCGTCCGTCGCAGATTGGGACCCTGGAAGAGTTCCAGAAACTTTCCTTGCTCGACTTCCTTGTCGAGGGATGTGCGGAGCTCAGCAAACTCGGCTTCCATTTGCTCCTCGGTAAAGGCTCCTTCCCTCAGCATGCGAAGGTTGAGCCACGCGTCCTCCACGCGATTTTTGCGCAGCAGCCAGCGAGGGGATTCCGGAATGAACCAGACGCCGCTTAGCACTATGGTCGGGACAATATAGAAGAGACCGAGAGGAATGCGCCAGGCTCGGTTATCGGGGAGTTCGCTCGTTCCGTAGCAGACAGAGTTGATTACAAGTCCACCAATCGCTAGACTAAGTTGGTACGATCCAACCATCAGTCCTCGTGCATCGGCCGGAACTAGATGGATTTTAGTATTTTCCCAACGCATCAGTATCGTAAAGCGTACCTATTTCAGATTGAAATGTCGGTACAACACCCAGTTCCATCCCAACGTAGACGTAGTTGAGTATTCTTGCTGCCATGATCTGTTCGCGGTGTTTCGAGGTGACGGTTATGGTCGCGGTCACGATTGCATAGCAGCTCATGATGAAGATGCACCATCGGCGGCCCCATCTCGAAGAAATCAAGCTACCAAGCATAACACCTGGCTTGTTAGAAGGGAATACACATTGGATTCCGATTCACATACCAGCCGCAAAACCAATGTAGTTCAGACTGTTGAACAGGGACAGCCACGATGGCTCGAGCGCGTATGCTCCAGTTGCTTCGTCATAGTCGCCAAACTGCTTTTCAAACGCGTTCATGGCCTGGGTGCTCGCGAACGCCTGGTTGTCGAAGCCATAGTTGAATGTTGAGATGGCAACGAGGGTGCACGCTAGAGCGAGCCTCCTATTAAAGAGGCGAAATTTGGTAAAGACACCCATGGTAGCGGTAGGATCAGGGCGCACAGTGGTCGCTGAGGCAGCTCACAGAAACAATCATGGCGATGGAACCTGGATTGACTTTAACTTATAGCATTTGCTTCCGTCTAACGCGGCAATGTCGTGATCGTCAGGGTGCGTTGAGAAATTCCGGGGAAGTGCGTCTCCTCACTGTGACGCTACGTGGACTAGTGGCTCGCAGTAGCGTTAGGCCTGGTCGGATGGTCTGTGATGCTTGGGGTAGGACCCACAACTGGGCGAGATCCGGTCGGTGAGGGGATTACGTCCTCCGTACGAGATCCGGGAAGCACCCCTCAGGGTTCAAGGGAGAGAAGACACCTGACAGTCTGGGCCGATATATGCCGGGAGTATATAAAATATGCAAAGGCCCAACTAAGTCAGTCTGACTTTTTACTTTACAACCCGTATTCTCGGCTCAATGGAGCTTTGAGAAGGAGACTGACTCATGGACCTTTAAGTTTATTTCTTTTCTTAATTTTTGTTCTCCGTAAAGGAGCCGAAAGATGTCCAATCGTATATGAAGAAAAAATACGATTTATCCTGTATATACAATAGAATTTTTGAAAAAGGTGTTTGGTTTTGCTGAAAGATAAGCAATCCTTCAAAGCCAAAGGTGGTGAAACGTGCGCTCAATCAACGCCTGGATACATTGTGTACCCATGCACATAAGTGGGTTATCAGACCACTTTCTGAAAAGTTTTGCTAGAGGATTATTTTTCATTCTTCACCTCCAAGATCAAATTGTGCATTGAATTGACAAGAGAAAATTCATCGTATTCACTCAACAAAGTCACAATGCCTCCCAAGAAGATTGAAGTTGTAAAGGACAATGTCGTTGCTTTCGGCAGGGTTCGCAAGAACCTGAAGATGGGATGTGTCGGTCTGCCCAACGTGGGAAAGTCCAGTCTGTTCAACCTCTTGACTGAGCAGAGTGCCGCTGCAGAGAACTACCCTTTTTGCACAATTGAGCCCAATGAGGCGAGATGTGCTGTGCCCGACGCTCGCTATGTAAGTTGAGACAGGCCGCCAGAGGCCATTTCATTGGACCAACCAAGTAACCAATTATCTAGGACTTCCTCTGCGACCTCTGGAAGCCCCCGTCCACCTACCCAGCCTTCCTCCAGGTCACCGACATTGCTGGCCTGATCAAGGGTGCTTCCCAGGGAGAGGGGCTTGGAAATGCTTTCCTGTCCCATATCCAGGCCGTTGACGGCATGTTCCACATTGTCAGGTGTGTCTTTTGTCGCACAGCGGTTCCGCGCTGATATTAACCTTGATTGATTACAGAGCATTTGATAACCACGAGGTTTTGCATGTCGACGACTCTATCGATCCCGTCCGTGACTTGAGTTAGTTTATCCAGGTCCTTCTAGACAACCAAACTAATTGAGCCATCTCACAGACACCATCCAGAGCGAGCTTTGCAAGAAGGATCTCGGTTTGTTTCCCCTTTGAATCAATTGAAACCAAGCTAACCCACCTGCAGATATTCTGCAGAAGACGATCGTTGCCGAGGAGCTGATTGTCAAGAAGGCAGGTGGTAAATACAAGATGTTGCCTCTCTTCACAGAGACAACGACCAAGATCAAGGAGGTAAGCCAGAGATCCGCAACCTCATGGGTCTAACCATTTGAGTGTGCTCATAATTGTGAAATAGATGTTGGAAAAGGACCAGCCCGTCAGAGATGGAGCCTGGACACCAGCCGAGATTGGACTTATCAACGAGAAGATTCAGCTCATCACTACCAAGCCAACTATCTACCTTGTCAACTTGACAATGAAGGATTACCTCAGACAGAAGAGCAAGTACTTGCCGCAGATCGCCAAGTGGGTTACCGAGCACGGAGGTGTTCCCAGAGATATCATCCCCTTCTCCGTTGAGTTTGAGGAGAAGGTCTACAGCATGAAGGATGACCCTGATGCCCTGGCCGAGTTCTTCAAGGAGAACAAGGTCAAGTCACAGCTCCAGAAGATCATCACCGAGGGTTTCAACAAGCTTGGCCTGCAGTACTACTTCACTGGTATGTCTATAATCTGCTCCCGTCGATAGACTTTGCGCTGACTCGTACGTAGCTGGTGAGAAGGAAGTTAGATGCTGGACCATCCCAAGGGGTTGCCTGGCTCCGCAGGCTGCTGGAGCTATCCACAGTGATTTCGAGAGGGGGTTCATCAAGGCCGAGGTGGTCGCATACCAAGACTTCCACGACCTTTGCGAAGGCGGCAAGTCCATGGGCCCAATCAAGGCTGCTGGAAAATACCGACAGGAAGGAAAGACTTATGTGGGTACTGTGCTTCCCCCCGATCCAGCAGTAGCTGACTTTTACTCTCTCAGGTTGTTCAAGATGGAGACATTGTCCACTTCCAGTTCAGTAAGTTGCAAATCATCCCCTGGATGCCTATTTCTAGTTGTTTTACTTGTCTGTCCCGCCAAAATACTAACAGTTTGTCTGTAGATGTTTCAAACAAGAAATAGACTTCTCGTGTCTGAGCAATTTAAGACCGAAGTTCGGATGAGATGCTGGCGTTGCTGTATGTCATTGGCTAGGGACCACTGTCACCAATTAGTTCATTTGCCTCGAAATAGAAAGAAATCAAGTCTAAAATGAAGCGTGAAACTGAAGAAAATCGTGATGTTTGATTGGATTCACGAATGCTGATCGCAATAAAGCACACTGAAGATGAATCAATCGGTCTGGCAGTATCAGCCAGTGTGTCAGGCTTTGAGAAGCCCGATGCTTCAGAATTAAATGCATCGGCCGCATGAGATAATTGACCAAGATTTGTAAATACACCGCCATCGACTTTGATCTCGAGGAGCCAATCGGTTTCGCCTTTTTCGTTTTTCCTTGAGACCTCTACACAACACTCATCTTGCGACTAAATCCATAGGCCCGCGAATTTGACTTCACTTGACGATAAACCCCATCGGAGGTGAAACAAGATGTTGAACTTGGCAAAAACTACAACATCACTTTAGAATTGAGATTGATGCAACTGAAAGTTGTTGGTCTAACCAACAGGTACAGAGAAGACTCTGCGTAATACAGCACTCTGAGTCACATCATGCACACAACAATATGAATTGTTACTACACTACACATGCTATGCACTCCTCTTTCGACTTTTATTATCCCAAATAGGCATTATCCTAAATAGGTAGGACCCGACCGGGGCATGAAATAAAGTGAGGTGAGGGCCCCAGTGCGGCCTGGAAATTGGCAGGTTTCAAGTGCGCTTGTGGACCTTGGTGCCCTTATCTGAGCCATGAGTTGTTGATAAAAGCAGAATACCACGCAGCCCTTGCAGGTATTGTTTGTTGCCTAGAAACCCACTAGCCCCGCCAGGGTACTGTACCAAGACTCCTCGTGGCCATTTCGGAGTGAATGCGCCGTATGCAGCCAAGAACCAAGCCCCTCCAGGGTGGTATTCAATCGCAAACACAAACTAACACAAAGTCAAGTTCGGCCTCGTGACAAATTTGTGCAGTTGGTCGGGTAAGAGCGAAAAGAAGAAAAAAACTTACAGCTGCTTGTAGTCGAGAACTATTTTGTCCCTAAACATCACATTCGCCGTTCTAGTTTCGTTTGCAAACCAAGCGTATTGATTGATCAACCTTGGGTCGACTCACAGAGAGCCTTAAGGTTAATCATGGGACCCAATCGGATGTGCGGGCTGGCAAGGCCTGATCGGATCGGACCGTCGGTCAGCCCTCAAGGCAGCTTTGCTTTTACCCACGAGGTTATTGTCAGGGTCCTGGCGTTATGGACCAGCGTTGCAAGAATGGATGCGCCCAGGGCAGGATAGCGCTCACCCAATTGGCTATCCAGCCTTCCCCACATGCGGCCTCAACAGCTCAGCCCTGTTCGGAGGTTTCCAGGAACAGCTAACCCTTTCAGCTGCACTTTACCCTCCCAAGCATGTGGTGCGCAGACAGAAAGTTTCTGGTGGCATAGGGCTTACTCCGGCCCATCTTTGACTGGTCATGTTGTATGGTCATTTCGTATTCGAGCGGGGAGAGAATCCTTTGGTTTGCATCGCTTTGCATCAGTGCAACGTCAATAAGGCCGCAGGAATAACGTTATGAGCTAAATCTTTAATTACTCCACACAACCAACATTTTACATGGGTTATTCTACCCGGCGTGATCCTCGTGGCGCCACCCGACAAGATCTGTTGCAACGTGCCCTCGCCACTGTTGCCAATTTTATGGGTCTCTAAATGTTTGGTTGCGTCTAGAACCCTTGCCGCACCTCGTATTTTCTTGCCTTTCCTCCCTCAAAGGCCTAACATCGTAGCTTTTCAGTGCTGCTATCATTATTTCAATGCCAATAGAGGGGTATCAAATTTTATCTGATGGGAAGTTATGAACAGTCAATAAGCTAGCCACGGCGATTGCCTCTTGTATCACTCTCGGTAGGCCACAGTGTGCTGCCAGATCTTTTTCCTGTATCTTCTTTTTTAAAACAAAAATAAAAATAAAAATAGCCAGCATGTCGGTAGATCCCCACACATCCCTTTCAGCCTTAGAGATGAAGCTAGCAGCTAATTGAACATTACGCATGAGCGGGACCTTCTGCACAAAGGTTCCAAGCACCCAGTCCCGGATTGCCAAGGATGGAGGCTGTCCACATCGGACCACCTTCGCGAAGCAGCCGAACAAGAGCAAGCAGCGGCACACTGCAAGGCGGTTCCCGAGGTCTTTCTGTATGAGGCAGGTGTCTTTTTTTCAACTAAACAGTTATCTATAAATTGTCCCCGACTAAATCGTCTAGACTACGCATACAAGACAACACAAATCACAATATTCCAACTTGCTCGATTCAAAACATCAAGCACAATGGGTTTCTCCATCAAAGCTTCGGCCCTCTTGGCCAACTTCGTGGCGCTTCTGGCTGTCCAGAACGTGCACGCCATGCCCGCTCCTGCCGATGTCAGCGATGTCACGCCCACTCTCTCGGGTCGTGCCGAAGGCGTCGTGACCCCTTCACCCGCTCAACCCGGCATGGTTGACAACTGCGACAAGTTCTACCTTGTCCCTTCGGGCGAGAACTGCGCTGTCACTGCTGCGAAGAACGGCATCCACCCCGATAGACTGCTAGAGTGGAACGGTTCCGTCGGCAAATGCTATGGGCTGTGGGCAAACTACAATGCCTGCGTCCACACCGTGGGCTACGAGCCGACTACGACGCTTGAGTGCTCTGCCGATGGCTGGGCATGGGGCGACAACAAGTCCGCCGTTGACGCTGCCATCAAGGATTGGTGCGACGGAAAGGATTCAACCGACGGCAGCTACGGCTTTGCTGGTGGCCAGGTCAAAAATGGCTGCTTCAACACACCTATCGGAAGCCACACGATCAAGTTTCAGGTCACCAACTACATCGGTGCCGGCAGCTCGCTGGCTCCTGCTACTTGCGAAAAGATGCTTTCCGACTTGGTCAACGGCTGCCCCCGTGGCGGAAAGGGCCAATACGAGTTCTATCTCCTTGAGTGAGTTGCATACCGATCCCGTACATTCATGCACCAAGCTAACACATCATCTCTAGGGCCTCTGTTCCTCAGGGCAGATGCTAAGTTCGTCGCTCAAAAATTGCATATCGCGCGGCAGTGATCTAGGCTTGGATCCAGTCCGTGACGCAGATTGAATGGCGCAACCTTAGTATCACCGACCGCCAATGGTTAATGACTAATTTTATTCTTGTAATTATAATCTTAGACGAGGTAGTTGGATATTTCCGCCCTTGGATAAACAATGCTATGCCTCTACAGATGAACTCCAGCGCCCTCAATTATTGTGAAACCTGTTAATAGCCGCAAAACTTGCCATCACGTGAATGAAAGAAGATATCAATTACTGTATGTACCAATCAGAGCAACATCCACAATAGTGACCTTCCAAAAAATTCCATCTTGGTAGCTCCAAACTGAATACTCTACACACGGCAGCACAATGTTAGCTGCAACAGCATCCGGACCCCACAATTCCAGGCTTGTATTTCAACTTGCGGCTCCAGAAGTTGATTGAGGGCGCATGATGTCGCCTCATGATTTCACGCACCAACTTAGGGCTTCACTCATAGCGTACAAGATATCGGAGAAGCATGCACTTATTTATCACGTCATCAACTAGCCTAGCCAGCTGAGGATGCAGCGCCTTTGGATACTTTTTTACCACCTCGCTGACGGGCCGAGACGGAAATTGATTGGTTAGTCTAGCTTCGTCTGACACCAGACAAAATGGCTCAGGGCTGATTTCCTAACCCCACAATCGCTGCCTGGCATGGCCATTTAAACTCACACCTTTCCCCTCATGTCGCCCAAGGTCGTCATTACTCTCTCAATAAACAGCAGATTTATTCAAAAGGTTGAAATAATTTTGACGACATGGAGTACAATCCCGACGAAGTGAGCGACCCAAGCAAGTGGCCCCGCCCGCCTATCCCCATGACGCAATCAGGCAAGGCGCCGTGGGACGTATCTCTCACGGCTGAGGACTACAAGAAGCTTCTCAAGGGCTTTTGGCCGACGGATATGGATGACAAGTGGGTGCTGGGCGGCGACATGCCCGATTCGCAGGGCAACACGGTCATTCACATTTGCAGAAGCTGGACAAAACACGAACAGATTACGCTCGTTGTCACGGCGAATGGCAAGGAAGCCAAAATCACAGAGATCACCTGGGATAACCGCGAGAACAGCTTTTTCCCCACAGAGAAGGAAGCTAAGCGCTTTGCAACTTTGCTGTGTAGACGTTTTACCGAGTGCGAATTGAGCGCAGTTCGAGATGAAGACATACAAGATGAGGCAGAATCAGAAGAGGATTGAGACTTTGCTATGAAGAGGCTATATTTTGGTTTTGCTTCTGCGAACCCATTTACCAGTGTTTGAACAGGACTTAGGACAACAACGGCGGAAAATTCAGGACCTGACAAGATCGAGAAGCGGTTATTTCGACATGTTGAATCATGTACAACTTACAATTGAGAGATGCACGCTCGTTTTCATACAAAAGACGGCGAATAATTTCAAAAACACATCCACATATCACGGTACAAAATCTAGTTCAAAACTTGGAAGAACTTATATCTATGTTACACATGGTGAAAAAGCAACAAGCAAATTTTTACATGAGATAAAATACACCACAGAATTCTATGTCTAAATAAAAGACCATGTACCTCCCGCAGAATACTATATAGCAGGCCGAGTAGTGCACGCGTTAGCTGCATCTCCCTCAGCATTTTGTGCGGTTTTCAGCGTCGATGGGGCATTGCTCGGCACTTGTGTTGTCATAGTGCAGGCACCTCCAGTTTCCAAGACCATTCATCATGATACGTCGTCAAAGACCAGCTTGTGGTGCTCAGTCAGTCTATCGCAAAGCCTTTCTCTGTCCTTCCACTCGCGGATGCTGCCAGCAAGCTCGCATCCGGTCTGCACCAGCAAGTCCCAGATGGTGTCCTCAATGTCGAACCCAAACATGTTCTCCGCCTTTGACTTGGGCCCAAGCAGTCTCAATCTGGACTTCCCATCCGTCGAGATCAAATCCCCTTCGTCTACCAAGTGACCCGCATTCATCTTTGGCGTGTTGGAGTGCAGAAACGCAGGGCGGATCGGCAGCTCAACGCCTCCCTCGACTCTTGCGAGGTCATCCATGGGCAGATGCTGAACGATGGCTGTTGATTTCTGCTCCTCGCCGTTAAATCTGCCGACGCTCGCCGCGTCTTTTTTGATGTTGTAGTAGGGTGCTTTCAGCACTACGGCGGCTGCCAGGAAGGTCTCCTTGTCGCCTTCTCCCAGCGCTCCCTGGCTCAAAAGCGGGTAGTACCGCTTCGGTCCAAAAAGATTGTAATATGTGGCCAACAGGAGGGGGCCAAGGTGCGTTTTCTTGTTGATAACCAGCTGCCCAGACTCTCTTGACATGGCGGGCAAGTCTTCCGGGAATTTCGAAAAGCCAGCAATTTCCCAAAACTTGGGCGACTCAGTGGCGCCCCAGTAGTCGGGCCAGGTAATAAGGCCTTTGGTAATGTATGGCTCGGCGTTGAAAATAGTTGTGTTGGGGTCAAGCAGCGGGATGCTATCGCTGTCCAACAGCAGAACCTCGGCGAAAGAGGACATCAGCAATGCCGGGGCCTTGAGCTGATAGTGCAAGATTTCCAGGTCCTTTGGTCCTTGTCGGGTAAATTCGTCCAGCACCACGCATCTTGCACCCAGTTTGGGCAGATATCCGTCGCATATCTCCGCTTCATACTCGCTCTCGTCAGGCACAAACACCTCCACGGGCAGGGTGCTTCCCGTCCGTCTGAGCATGTGAATTCCAATGATGGCGGGTCCAAAATACTCGCCTCCGCCAACCATGACGACGCCTCGTCCTTGAAAGACATCGCTGTCGCCGCTGACCTTTAAATCTTCCAGCGCTTTCACAAATGATGCATGCGATTGGCGCAGACTCTGAATGTCCTCATCCGAATTGCGGACAAGATCGCGACCCGGTTGGCGCGGCTGGTCCGGATTTGATGCCCGGAGTGTATTCGCTGTGCCGACAAGCCTAATTGGCGCCTTCACTTTGGGCCGGTTGTCATAGAGAGCCTGGCCCCATTTCTGCCAGAATTCGCCCAGCGTATTCGCCGGTGCGGTCGTGTTCAGCCCAGTTGCCGGTGGGCTCTGCCAAGGCAGATTGGCCTTTACAGTCGCCAAGCTGGAGCTGTCTGATTGACGCAGATAGAACAGCGTAATGGCGATCAGAAAAATGAAAGCCAGCCATCTCAGAGCCAGCCGCATGGTGGGAGATTACTGCATGCCTCTTCGTCGTTGTCGCATTCCTCATGTTCGAGAAGGACAAGAGGGTGCTTAGCAGGAATCGGTGGAAATTACTAAGATTACCTCGTCCTCAATCCACGCGTCATTTCCCAACAAGGTTAGCCTGTAACGTCCCCTGCTCCGATTCTCCACTGTCGCCCTGACTTGCTGTGACATGCGACAGTGGGATTGGATCATTTTGGGGTGGTCTAAGCGGCAAAGCAGACGTCATGGCGGCCGTTGAAGACTGGATCGTGGTCATTGGATGAGGTTGGGACCTCTGAATCACTTGCATTATTTCCATAGACTCTATTTTTGGCGATGTTCGAGGTCTCAAAAATTGCCCACTGTGATCCAGGCTGAAACACTGATAGACGGTTTTCTTTTTGGTTTTCTATTCTTTTGTGTGTGCTTTGACTTTGAAAACGCTTGGACACCAAACGGAAATGAGCGTCTACTCATGAACTCAACGTTGATGTTCAAATTCAAACTCGGGGCAGATCACAGCAAAGACAGAATCATGCATCGCCCTCTCGTTTCTTAAGCGACAGGACATGACCTGCTTCATTTCTCGCTTGAAACGTGTTTGCAGTAGTCTACTATGATGTCAGTCACCACTTTGCATACGCCAATATTTACCCTAGAGTATGAGTAAAGCAACGAGAGCATTTGTCATCAGGGCCTTCATCCTACTTAAGTAAACCTCCAAATATCACTTCATTATTATTTATAGTTACTTTTGTTTTATGCCGAAGCACTAGACTCCGCCGTGATAACGCCACCTTGCCCCTTTACCGAATTCTCAACCACTACGCCAATGGTTTGTCAAAACTTTGCCATATGTGTGCTAACTCATCGCCCAGAGGTTTTACTGGCCATCCAGTTCGTCTTCTACAATCATCCAAAAGTTCTAAAATGCTGGCACGCTGTGCCGGCTCTTCAACAGACATACCAGCTATGCCCCATGAAGCAGTCAGATACAACTCTTCAATCTATCACATGAAACAACATACCAATAAAGATGCACTGCGATGACATGACACTGGAGGCGTAATCTGTGAGCGTCATTGCTATCCCGCATACAGATAGTATGCATTGCTTTAATAATAACTTTTGCTCGAGAAAGCCCCCGATGCCCCCAGTACCGGGGCGATGCAGGTTGATTAGGATCATGGCGCAGTAATATAATTGCAAAGAAACCCCTGCAGCAGTGTGAATAACTCTGAAAGGAAGGTAATTGGAGCAGACCTTACCGAAGACAGGTGGGTTTACCCATATAGGTTTGAAAGGCTCGCCCATGTCAGCAGGAGCGGGAAGAGCCTCAAACTCGACCGTCAGGTAATTTTTCCACTCACTCCACTTCTCCATTAGATGATCGGCTTTCGACTCCCGCAAAGTCAGATCACTTTTATCTTCCTCCATTTCCTCTTTGGAGCAGAAGCCAACCGCCTGGGCAAAAAGATAGACGGACCTCGCGGCCAGCTCCCACGGGTCCAGGACATCGAATGATCGTGTTGGCCGCCAGAACGTCAAGGGTTTGCGCTGCTCCCGGAAAGCTGCCCAGACATCTTGGCATAACCATGCCCACCAAACGCCCTGCCTTAAGCCCCCAGAATCCCCGTGAATGACCTGTGACCGTTGGATCCAGAAGACGCCTTTGAGGTGTCTCTCCCAGTCGGTACTGGACCCGTCAAGCATTTCATAGGTCGAAATGATGATGGAAATTGCCAAAAGCTCTAAGCTGACTTTGTATGTGTCGTACTGCATCGCTTCTTGGCTGTAGTGTAGTGTCTTGTAGTAATACCTAATCGCGTCGCTGGGGTCGGGACGACTGAGTCCGAGATAGTGATGTGGGTGGCTAGTTTTCAGGGACAGATGCCGCGAAGAGAGAGCCAAAATTGCGTTTATCAAACCAAAGCTATGCATCTATTTATGGTTAGAAACGAAATTGAGACCATTGATAATTGAGCTTACAGCGAGGTGAGGAACGAATGTACCAAAAGGCTTCTTCGGCTCGAACAAATCGATCTATTTTCTGCGGTCAGTCACATCACAATATTCATACTGAAAATGTGGAGGATAATTCCTACCCACTGACTGATGTGTTTCACAAAGTGCTGGAATATTTTGCACTCCTGCGGTGTAAGCTTGATGGGTTCATCAGAATGCCAGGCTTGCTTCTCAGAAATCTGGTCTCTCCCCAGCCGTGGCAATCGCTCTTGTAACGAAGCATTCGATGACCTTGATGTTCCGAATTGCATATCGGAATGCTTCACGTGGACTGGTGATGTTGGGTTGGACCCAGCTATGGGTAACGGCGTTGGCATGGCTGAATCACCCATCATCCCAAGCCTACCATCCACAAAATCCATCTCAGGCAACTCGCCATTGTTGAGAACGGCGTCTCCTATCAAGAGTCCAAGCCACCTAGCACTCGGTGTATCGACACCATGACTAGATGATGAACCAGAGGCTGCGGCAAAGCCTGGTATAGCTCCATATCTACCAGTCCCTAGTGGCGAGATGCCTTCCAAAGCATTTCCAGCTTGGATCTGCTCATGGTCGACTGGTTCCTGCTCAATCACTTTCGGCCTGGACGTGCTAGCAGGGCTCGAAACGTTGTTGCTAGTAGTGCTCTGGGTCTCATACACGCATGAAATTTTGCGTTTGGCACAGCCGCTGCACACTGGTTTAGCCTCATTGCACTTGACATGGCGACGGCGACAAGTCAAACTATCGGCAATTAGTCAACAAACAATGGCACTAAGTAAAAGGAAGTGCAGCAACTTACCAACCAGTCTTCTTGCGGAGACCCTTTCCGCGAGACAGGCGGTTGCGGGTGAAACGGGGCTCTGGCTGGGGGCTTGTGGGGGCTACAGGACTGCTGCTCGCCATTGCATCGCTGGGGGGTTTGCACCTGGCAAGGCGCACAACTAGGAGCGTGGGCTGCACTCTTGGCCGGAAGCCGCTTACAACTAGACCCGAGCTCACAGGTTCGCGATAAAGTGAGCGATTGCGGCGTTGAATTCGTGTCAATGGGAGCTTATGACGTTGAGGTCGACAACGCACATTTTGCCGATGGCGCCCCCACAACCCCTCACTAGGCTAGCGTGAGCCTTCATCTCTCTGGGCATCACCATTTTGGGGAAGTTTGGTTCGTGGTTTAGTGGGATAGGATTGTGAAGGGAAATTGGGAAGTTTGCAGGAGAGAGTAAAAAAAGATAAACAATTCTATTAAATATAATATTCTTTATCTGGTATTACAGCGTTTTCCACCCCGAGACGTAGGTGGTGATTTTCAGCCCATCTCTGACCACTCGGCACCCGCATGATCGCGCCTGGAGGTACACGCAACACGCCAGTAACATAGAGGTACATCGCATCCATGAGTGTTGCATTTGAGTGGTTTCCCGTATAAACAATAAACCAATGTAGGTTGCCGCGGATTCATGCAGTTGCACCCAATAACTTGCGACCTTGCTCCGCGCATGATGCCCTCGTGTCGAGGGAAACGCATCAACCGCGAGTCGGGGGTAATGTGGAGCCTCTTCTGCTTAGGCGACTCCACCGATCGCTCATCGCGGGGAACACTGTACCACTGTCGACCCATAGTCGCATCAAACAACGACGACTGTTGGTCTCTTTGATACTTTTTGGCTTACTCGGTTACATGATTGAATGCAATTTATAACGCAAATTCGTCTACTTAAAAGATGGACTTCGCCCAGGGTTTTCAACTGTTCTTCTTTTCATCTTCCATCACTCCCCAGCACCGAGCCATCTCTCCTTAGACCTCTCCATCTTCTCTTCAAATAATTATATTCAACATGAGCGCCGCCGAGGGTTCCGCTGCTCCTCTCCAGGTTCAGACTCAGGTCAGCCTGGCAGGAAAGGTTATTGCTGGTGAGCACGCACGTGGTGGTGGTTAATATCAAACACATGTTCTAACGCTCGTATAGTTACTGGTGCCAACCGAGGAATCGGTCTTGGTGTTGCCCAGTGCTGCCTTGACAATGGTGCTGAAGTCGTCTACTCTCTCGACCTGGCCGAGCCTGGCGAGGAGTTCGCCGAGGCTGAGAAGAAATACCCCGGCAAGCTGAAGGCTATCCAGGCCGACTCTACCAAGGAGGCCAGTGTTACCGCTGCCGTCGACAAGATTGTCGAGGAGGCTGGTGCTATTCACGGCATGGTCGTCAACGCTGGTCGAACGAACCACAAGGCTGCCTTGGACTTTACTGAGGAGGAGATCCATCAGCTCTTTGCTATCAACGTAAGTTTGGGTGTAGCTGGGTTATGAAGAAAGAAAACTGACATGATTTCATCAATAGCTCTTTGGTGCCTTCTACTCTGCTCGTGCTGCTGCTCGAGCCTTCATTAAGCTGGGAATCAAGGGTTCCATTGTGTTCACTGCTTCCATGGCCTCATACCGACCCAACAAGGCAAGTGGATTAGGCGTTCGATGAACCTACAACTAAGAATTTCACTAACAAACAAACAGCGTGTGCCATCCGCTCCCTACGGTGCTTCCAAGGCCGGTGTCCGCAACATGACCCACACTCTAGCCATGGAGTGGGCCAAGTACGGTATCCGTGTCAACTCAGTATCGCCCGGTCTTGTCGAGACCGCCATGACCTACTGGGTGCCCCAGCAGCCTGACTGGGAGCAGCAGCTCAAGTACTACGGAGGTATGCCCCGCCTTGCCAAGGTTCAGGAGCTGGGTGGTGCCTATGTGTACCTCCTGAGCGAGGCTGCCAGCTACACGACGTCGATCGATATTCCCGTCAACGGTGTTATTGGAAGTAAGTATTTACTACACATTGGTATTGTTCATACAAAGCTAACCATGGAATCCCAGTCTGCTAAAAAAAAAAAGTAAAAGAAACTTGTACATTTATAAAATTCACGAACAAAATTAATAGAATGACGTCACATTTTCGTTTTCAAAGTCTTCTTTCTATTGCGCGAGGTTTGGGCTGCGACGACGAATGTCAACAGGGCTATCCGTAGAACCCGAGTTGACCCGCAGGATATCACTTGTGTTTCCGGTACTATTTTCTCAATGAATAAGCACAAACACATTGCGAACTATGCCAAAACAGTTGTATTTCATTGAATGGTATCGCTTGGTGAATGCGGTGAGCTGAGTAGGTACGTCTAAGGACTCGAAGTATAGTTGCATTTAAGCCCCCTCTGTCGTTGTTAATAGCGATGTTGAAAATGCAGACAAGAAAAATGGAAGGCAGAACATTGACGTTGGTAGCATTGGGGCATCACAGGTCCCCCTTAGCCGATGGCGTTCAATTCATTGGTTCCCCCGTAACGAGGGCACAAGCGATCCGGGACCCAAACCAACGAAATGGACGGCCTCAATAAGTCCGGCATGCGGCCCCGCACTCTTCCGATGATGGACCATGCCAACCCCGCGCTGAGCTTGAACGCTGGTTGCAGCGAGTGGGAGGGAAAAGGGAAAAGGACCACAAAGATGGGTGGATGGATGGGAATTGGGGAGAGAGAACACCAGAAGTCGAAAGGAACAACATAATCTCATGTCATCTGATGAGCAGCGCGCTACGCAATAATTGCACCAGCCTCATCACTTCAGCTTTCTGGGACCAATTTGCCGGCTCATGACGACACGATGTGGCTTGGAATAACTGATTCATTGTCAAACAGGCACAATTAACCCACTTCATTTCCCAGGCCGCTCTGCCTCACAGTGGGTAATCAATGCACAGCCACAGCACTGCCGGGACCATCCATGACATCCTATTCGGCTTTTGGCACCACCTCGCGCTAACCGCTTCCGGCCTAACCCCCTTGGAAATTTTGGTCACGGAAGTAAAACGGGACAACAGCCGCGGAGTGTGGCACTCGAAAGTCGAGCCCTTCTGTACCACTCTCCAGTTTTATGACGGCCGTTTCACACGCCGACGTGGCTAATCGATAATGGGAGGATTTGACGCCTTTAGCAAGCTAGCCACTGCTAGTGGGGCCGCGCGCGCATCCTTCTCCAAGAAATGGTAGGCGCCCTGGAAGCCTTTTATTTTGTCGCCGCCGCATCCGGCAAAACGCTGACCACCACCGCCATGCAGGGAGGGCACCACGCAGAGCCTCAGGGAGCGTCTGGACCCTAAGCTGGCCGAGCAGATACGCCAGCGCAATGTATTCTTGAGCTTGATATCGTCCAAGGTCACGGGGGACTCCCAGTCCGAGATGGAACCCCTGCAGTACCATGCAAAGACGAACCACAAGGCCGTCTTCCTCGTGACGATTCCCATCGCCTTTGGCAAGTTTGAGCTGTCGGAGCTGTCCTACTCGCTCCTGGCCAAGCACGTGGGCATGAGCCTGGATAGCGTGAGCCACTGGGCCATCTGCGTCATCAGCCGCGGGTTTGACGCGGATTACTGCTACGACCTGATGAGCGACCGCGTAGAGTTTCACGCCCTCGGCAAGAACTATTTCCGTGTGGCTGAGATCACGCCAGATTTTGTGCAGTCGTGGAGTTCTTGCTTCTACATAGGTGAAACGACCAAAAGCCACAGCGAGATTCAGCAAGCAGGTGAGTTTGGTGTTTTCGTCACAATGGTCCGTTTTTTTCTAATGCAAGACGCAGGAATGAAGCACATGAACAGCAATCCTAATTACCGTCTTCTTTCAAACAACTGTCAGCATTTGGTTGACAGCTTAGTCAAGGCCTTGTGCGACGGCAAGGTCATCACCCGTGCCAAGTTGGATGAGGAGTTGTCCCTCATCTCCCCCAAGATCGCCCGCGACCTCATAGTTGCCAGGTGGAAATCCAAAGCGGAACTAAAGGAACAAAAGAAGAGGGAAAAGAAGCAGCAACGCCTTGAGGCTGGCTCCGACGCTCACTCCGATGCCGTCTCGCAAACCTCCAAGGAAGAAAAGGAGGATTTGGAGCAGACCATCAAGGAGTATGTTGACAATATCAAGAAAATTTGGGGAGACACAAAGAGCGAACACAAGAGGTGAAGTTAAGAGGTCTTGCGGTCGTATGATGCATTTTTGACCTTTCGTGGTCGGTCTCGGTCTCGCATCGGTCTCGTTTTCGCTATCATTATCGGCCTTATCTTCACAGGCCCTTGATTAATCTTACATATACCCTGGGTTTCACATAGGGGCGTTTTTAGATGGAATAGACTCGGAGGAAATAATTAGCTGATTTTATGGTTATACATTATTTAGAATTGCCAATTAAATTGCACGCTTGTTTTATATGCTCCATGTCTACTCTAATCAAATAGTTGGTCGATGGTTGCTTTTAGGTCCCCCTCAATGCTGGTAGCCAGTCCTGCTTCCTCCAACTCAAAAGGCACTGCGACTTCCATTCCAAGCCCTGCTCGCACTAGCTTGACACTTCCGCCTGCCTCTGATACGAGATCTTCGTTTGGCCATCTCAGCACACCTGGGGTGTTCATACCGACGCCGAGCTCCAAAATCACCACCTTCTTCCCCTCCCGAAGCACTCTGTCTTTGAACTCGGCCCATCGGACCTCTCCGTTGCGAAACGGCTTATCGTTGAACCAATTTCCAGCTCGCACGCAGATGAACATCTTGCCACCGCAAAAGCGGCATGTCGGGATCTTTTTGGGATCCGTCAGTTTTTGAGTGACGGGATCCAAGGATGACTGCGCATCCGCTACTAGAGGCCATGAGTCGGCAATTGCGTCCGGCCGGCAGTTCTTGAGACACTGCAGGATTCCGTATGATCCCTGGGGAGTAGATATCTGCTCGGCTGACCAGCCGTTGGCGACAAAGAAACCATCGGCGTTCGAGGTTCGAACGTGGGCGTCCGGTCCGAACTTGCTCAAGAACGATAGGAGTCGCTGGTAAATGGGTGATGCTGGCCATTGCTTGACCATGTGGAGGTGCGTAAAGTAGTAACCCCATCGGTCCGCCTCGGATGGCCACCTGGAAAATCCAAAGACGGAATACAGAGTCCTCAATCCGTATTTCAAAAATCCGTGAAGGTGCTTCTTGAAGAGCTCCGTGGAGTTGTAATCGAGACCTTCAGCAGCTGATAGACCAGCGCCTGCGGTCACGACGACCGCATCAGCTGACTCGAGCCACCTGCGCGCGAGCCCAAGCGAACCTGCTTGAATCAAGGGAGGCAGTGGCTTTTCTAAATATGGTGACCATCCATCCGGAAACGAGGCTAGAATGTCGCTGTAGATCTCAGTATCTGATTCTGTAAATGTGTTGAAAATGATGTCGGTAATTGTCGTTGAAGGATATTGCTTGAGCCAGGAGAATACAGCCTCGGTTGCAATTTCAGCTGCCCGTCGAGCCGGAAAGGCGAACAGTCCGGTTGATATGCAGCAGAGTGCGACTGATTTACGTCCATTGTCGTCCACAGGCAGCGACTCCAGGATTTCGAGGATAGACTTGTAGCACTGTGCAAGCTGCTCCTTTTGATCTTCCGTGGGTGCAGCACCTCTGGATAGCTGTGGTCCAACAGTATGGATGACGCGTGAAGCTGGGAGGCTGTAACCGCTGGTAACAAGTGCTTCACCCGGCGTCAAGTCACTGCCGCGAGTCTGCATTGTTTCAAAGCACTCAGCGCGTAGTTTCGGGCCAGCCCAGGTGTGGATAATGTTGTCGATGCATCGATGAGTTGGTTGAAAGCACCCAAGCATCTGTCCATTGGCAGCGTTTGTGATGGCGGATACATCTGCTAGCGCAGTAATGTCCCCTCTCCAAAGGATGACTCTGACCCCCTGCTCCGATACTGCTAGTGGAGTCAAAGACCCGGCCTGAGTTAGCATTCTATGAGATCGCTGAATGCCTAAAATGGCGTCAATTTGTTGAAGTATATGGCCAGGGAGAGGAGGCTCTGGTGATCGGACGCAAAGGAGATCTTGGATAAGTCGCAGCTTTGCTGATGCCTCTAGGTGATCTAGATGCTCTTCATAGTGCTCCAGTTGATGCCGCCACGAATGGCCACATCCAGACCGAGCGCTACTGGCCTGTCTGTAGCTATCTTTGATGAGGTATGTCAAAGTATCGTCTAACATTGTGAAAGGATGTGATGTTCAAAAAAGAGTAGTGTCAAAAATATTGAGAGGTTTGATGTGTTTTAAGCAGGCATTGAAGTGTATCAGTCAGTTGTTACAGGTGGTTGAGAATTTAGTGGACGAGGCCTGTGCTGTGGAGCGTTTTGTGGCCATTTGGTTGTCGGCCATCCCACTCGGACCAGGTCATCCCGCTTTTCGCCGACCCATTACACAGCCGGACATCCCACTCTGGCGCTTTTACAATTAACGCGACACGCCAATCTTGGTCGTGGCGGCGAAAGTGGACATTATTATTAAACAATTCATTAGACTACTAGTCATATGGAGCGTCAGATGGCACGATTGGGTTTATTCTCCGACGTTCCAGGACATCAACAAAGTGGAAATGTTTAGAAGCAAAGTGTTGAATGAGATTTATTAGAAAAGGGTATAGCCTAATTCAGGATTTCTAATCGAGAGACAGAGTTCCATGTGGTTTTTTTACAATAATATGGGTCCCAAGCACAAGCTTGGTTCTATGATGGATTCCCAAGACCACTTACATGACCTTGTCAAGCCACTTGCGCCACGTGGGCCAGGTGGCAACCTGGGCACGGTAGGCGTTGATCTCATCCCAGTCGTGGTCACGGAGACCAGTGTCAAGGTCGATCTGGTCAAGAGAGAGCCAGCCCTCTCCCTTCCAGAAGTAACCAGCAGCCCAGAAAGCCAGGACGACGGGGATAGCGAGACACTGCTTGAAGAAGTTCTCGGCGTCACCAACTCCGGACTTGTTGTAGGGAGCAATGGCGACGAAGATCTGAGCAACAAGAATGATGGCGCAGAGGAAGAGACCCATGTAGGAACCAACGACACCACCGACAGCGCGGAAGGGAATCAGGTCCATAGATCGGCCCTGCTTGTTCCAGGCAGCTCGGAAGCGAATGTGGGACTGCGATAATGGTTAGCAAAGCTCAAAGATTGGGTGAGAATGGCACAGAATCTTACCAAGCAGATGGAACCCCAGGTGAAGAGGGCAGCCAGACCGGACAAGGCAAGAAGCCAGTCGAAGACGACACCACCGTTGGAAGCCAGGACAACGTAAGCGAGACCACCGAAGATGAGCATGAGGCTGACGGAGGGCAGGGGACGACCAGCCTTGTCGACGTAGGTGAAGATCTTGGGAGCGTAACCCTGCTGGGCAAGGGCGGTAAGAGTACGAGAACCACCGTAGACAGCGGACACACCAATGGAGACAACGGAGACGCAAATGACGAAGTTCATGAAGTGGTCGTAGCCGAAGAGGCGAGCATCCTTGGCGGCCAACACGAAGGGAGAGGTACCATCGGCGTAAGGGTTGTCAGAGTTCAGGAGACGGTCATCGGTGGAGCTGACGAGAAGACCGACAAAGGTAAGACCAAGGATGTAGAAGCTAGCTCCAGTTAGTTTTCTTCTTCTTCATTTTCCCCCGGCTGCAATTAGAAGTAGTGCTTACAGAGTGATACGCCAGAAGACCTGCTTGATAGCACCGGGAAGAGTCTTGGCGGGGTTCTTGGCCTCAGCGGCGGCGAGACCAACCAGCTCGGTTCCGGAGTAGGAGAAGGCGGCGGTGACGAAGACGGAGCAGAAGCCCTTGAAGCCGTTCTGGAAAGCACCAGGGTCGTGCCAGAGGCGGTCGCCCCAGTACTCGTCATACTTGCCGCCGGAGGGACCACCACCGCAGACAAGGACAAGGGCGATGATCATGAAGATGACGATGGCGAAGAGCTTGAAGACGGAGCTCCAGAACTCTTCTTCGGCGTAACCGAGAGTACCAAAGACGTTGATGACGATGATGAAGACCCAGAAGACTGTAATCCACACGCCTGCGTTGATGTCCCTATTCCAGAATTGCACAGTGAAAGAACAGACAGTCAACTCGAGCGGTAAAACGATGAGCCATTGGAAAACCTGTGCCGGCGCGTCAGTATTGTATGCAACTCGGATGCAGCAGCTCGGCGCCAACTCACATAGTTCCAACCCATGGCAAAACCCCAGGAAGGATCGACGAAGCGGGCAGAGTAGGTATAGAAACCACCAGAGACAGGGTACATGACAGCGAGTTCACCGAGGGCGTGGCAGACGTTGAAGATCATGATACCACAAATCGAGAAGCAGAGGAGGACGGAGCCGGGACCACCCTTGACGAGGGCGCTACCCGAACCAACAAAGAAACCGGCACCGATGGAACCACCGATGGCGATCATGTGCAAGTGACGCTGGGACATGGAGCGGTCCAGCTCAACGTCTCCGGTACCATAGTCACCTGCAATGGCGGTTAGTTTCCGGGGGAATCGAAAAGCGAGGAATGAAGAAGAAGAAAACATACGTCGGGTAAAAGACTTGAGGTTGAGACCGTTGCGAGTCATAAAGTCCTTCTCGCGAAAGTCGTCGGGGACGTAGTTCTGGACCTCGCCAGTCTTCTCGGCATCGTGGCCATCCGAGGGCGGCGTGGCGGGCGCCACGGCCTCGTCGAATTTCTCAGACATGGTTTGGAGCTGAGCCTCAGCAGCAGGTCAATCGGGAGAGGGTGCACGGGTAATGTGCCAAAGAGAGAGAGAGAGAGAAAAAATTAAAGTTAAGTGAAAGGCGAGAACGCGCTGAGTTGCCTAGACTCACACAGACCTGTCTCGGGAAGAACAAAGGGAGACCCGGAGACAAAGATGCGGCGACGGGTAGGCTTTTATTGACAAAGGAGCGATGGGGACCCTTTGCACGTTGCACCAGACACTAGATGCGCGTACGAAGGCAAAACAGGCAGGAGGCAGATCCAGGACGATCCCTGGACCAGGTCTGGAGGAACGTCTGTTCGCTGATGGTAGCACCACAGCTAGAAGCAGGTAGGGTAGGGGGTGTGGCCATCGGACGAGCGACGGGTACGCTGGGCGGCTCCCATTGGAGCAGGGCAGCAGAGCCGTCGAGGACGGCCGTTGGTCCATTTTCCCTGGCGCGTGCAATTATTGCTATTACGCGTAGGTCTAGGGCAGAGAGATAAAGTTGGCACGTACTATAGGTTGTGTTGCGGTTCGCCAAGAGACTTGTCGGAATCCCCGCACCTTGGCATACTCCACCGCACCCACAGAGCAATTGCTGCTTATCTCGGCCGCCGCGTGACCGGCTGCACATTAGTCTTTTGAGAGGGAGGAGGAGGCAGCGGCGTTGCCTGAGAATGGAAGGTGAGCCATCGATCATTTCTTGGCTCTCCCGCGATGGTGAGCGTTGGTGTAGTTGGTGTAGTTGAGGCCCGGCGTCTTGTGAGCCAATCCCGGCGCGACGATTGTAGCAACCTTAATCCCTTATCACTCAGCCCCGGCTTCCGCTGCGTTGCGGGTGTCGTCTAGCTGGTCTAGCTGGTCTAGCCTGTGCGGATAACGGCCTGGCTCGTCGGATGTGCTGCACGGAAGCTTCTGTCTGACCACCGCCGAGGCTTCTAGGCCGCTTCCGAGGTGCCGCATGCCATGGGAATCCCCTCCCCCCTCCCCCTCCCCGGCGACCCGACCCTACCGCAACAGGTCTGGAGCGAGGCGATAACGCTGCGGCTGCAACCACTCCCTCTCGGTTCATGCCGGTATGCCTGGCGATGAAAACTCTTCTAGAACGCCCGGCTAGGCGTTCTAGAAGACTGTTATCGGCATTCTGATCGTGCATCGACACGCCCGACTGACGGGAACGGCGATTGACAACGCTGAAGCGAGGCAACTTTATGTCAACAGCCGGCTGCACCAACGCAACGGACCGACGGGACCCCGTTCCCCGGGGGGAGGAGCTGGGACAGTCGGGAACCTCGCATCGGCCCACTGTGTTTCGAGGCAGAAGGAGAGAAGAGGAGAGAAGAAGGGAAACAAAAGGGCCATTATTTGCACGGCGCCGAGCATTCACTAGCTGCTGACCTGCCTACTCCAGCCCAGCACCACCGGAATATGGCTTGAAGCTCTCGTAATAGTTTCCGGTAAGCTGGCTCTCATCGTAAAAAAAAAGTGCTGAAAAAAACCCGATTTCCATCTATCTCATGTGCAGAAGGTGGAGGCGACCGGGGGGCGGCCCAGCTAGCTGAATGAAGCTTAACTTACCATCCTATCGGTCGTATCGCAGCGCCATGGGGGGGCACAGACACCCCGGAGGCCCGGAGCGTACAGCTTGGCATCCCGACGAGAAAGGAAGGTGATGCAAGCACAGCCTATAGCCGCTGGATCATGGGGTAGACGACGTCTTGGCAGGCCTAGGAGGGTGAGAGGTGCGTCGTCCAGTCGTCGCGGATTGATTCCAGGACCAGGGATGTTGTTAGATGCAATCACATGTGGGCGGGAGGCCTATCTACAGCTATCACAGGTATGAATGAAGGATGCGCATGCACGGGGGATGGGGTGGAAACCAGGTCAAAGAAAAAGATGATGGGGCCAAACGATAGCGTGTATCCGTTCTCGGCGTTTCTCGACCGGGACCAATGAGGCCTCCCCCCGACTGAGCCGTTTAAACATTTTAACTTATCCTTAAAGTTAAGATACCGTCTTTTGGGCTGAGTCTGCTGCGGCAGGGGTGTGAAACCTCGTCCAACAGAAAAAACGCGGCCCCGTTGGGGATCGCCCCTCGATGGTCCAGGAATTGGCGCTGTGCCCCGCCCCAGCAGCAGCGCCACGGATTGGGCCACGGTAAGAGCAGACACTAGACAGGAAGCAGTTCGCCGGAGCAAAGGACTCGGGGGGAGGGGAAACAAAAGAGACGAGATGGACGAGTGTAAAGTGAGAAGAATAAATATATGATAATTAATGTAAATGCATGCTTGCACTGTTCAATGAATCATTTCATCAACTTTAATCCGGTTCATTTATTCATCATCTCTTTCCGCACCCAGGACAGGGGTGGTGGTGCTCGATCCCGCTCGCGCCACGTACACATTTATTATTGCCGTTGGCTCACTCGCTCGCGGGGGGCCTCGAGGTCATTTCCCGCCGATGCGACGACGAAGCTCGCTAAGGCTCCTTTTCTAAAGGAGACTCGGACCGCGCCGCAGTAGGAATCTGCCTCCGGCGAATCTGCGCCCACACCGTCTTGTAGACGGGTCGCGAGAAGAGGTTGTCCATATCCTCGAGCGTGACACCTGCTGCGTGTTAATTATTATGTAACAGAAATGCAAGGCCGAAGCCAAGATCTGGGGTAATGGAAAGGATGTGTAGATTTGGCTGATCCGCAAGGCCAAGCAATGTCAAAGCCCAGCCAAGGCCCAGTCAAGTCAAGGCCGTGTGTCAGAAAAAATCACGTAAAAAAAACCCAAAAAACTGACCTTTTGTTTCCGGCACGAAAAAGAGGGACCAAACGCCCATGCACACCAATATTGACGCGAAGAAAAAGTATGCGCCGTACCCTAGATCGGAAATCATGTACGGCGTCGACCGCGCAATGATGAAGGAGCCCAGCCACGTGTCGGCCGTCGTCACGGCCACGCACAGCATGCGGATGTCGAGTGGGAAGATCTCGGACGCGTACGTCCAGGTGATGCCCTGCCAGGTCGCGCAGATGATGACGGCGTTGATGTAGACGCACACGATGGCGAGGTATCCCCACCCGTCGCGGTTGACCACGCCCGCCGCCGCCGCGCCCGCCGGGTCGGCCTCCATCACGTAGCCTCCAATGTACCACATCGGGATGCAGCCAAGCGCGGCTCCCCAAATCAATCCCTTGCGGCGGCCAACCTTTTCGACAACCCAGAAGGTGAAGAGAAACATGCCAAGCGTCTTGGCGATGCCGTAGAAACCGGTGGAGAAAAGCTTAAGGGACGTTCCCGGCACTCCGAGGCTCTCAAAGATGCGCGGCGCGTAGTATGTAATGATGTTGACCCCCGTGAAGCTCTGCAGGAACATGAGCGCCATGCCGATGCCCATGCGGTTGCGCACGCCCTTCTGGAACAGCTTCTTGAACTGCTCCTTCCACCCCATCCTGTTGGTGCTGCGCTCCTCCACCTGCGCCCGGATCTCGCCCATCTCCCACCGGATGTACTCGTGGCTCGCCGGGATGCCGCGGATCTCTGCCAGCACGGCCTCTGCGGCTTCAAAGTTGTCGCCGCGAGCCAGCCACCGGGGGGACTCGGGGCACCACATCATGCCGAGGAACAGGCCCAGCCCGGGGACGAGCTGAAGAGCGAGAGGGACGATCCACTGCGCCTTGTTGTTGACGTTGATTGTGCGGTCGGTTGCATAGTTGATCCAGAATCCCAGCATGCCGCCTCCTTGAGATGCGATTTCGAAAATACCAACCAGCCGGCCGCGGATCGAGGGAGGTGCCGTCTCAGAAATGTAGACGGGCACAGTCAAGGACGAAGCACCGATTCCGAGACCAGCAACGGCTCGGCCTCCAACAACCATGCTCATATTACCATTAGAAGCTGTCATAAGTGTACCACCGAGAAGAAAGATCAAAGCCGCTCCCATTACAGTCTTACGACGACCCCATCGTTCGGCAATTGGAAATGTGAGAAGAGCACCAAAGAAGCAGCCGGCCTATAGGTGTCCTGGTTAGTATGATATTTCCAATAGCAAATTAGTCTTGCTCACCTGAAACGTGGAAACAATGTTTGCCTGAGTATTATCTCTCGACTTGCTATTGTTTGGGTCCATGTCAAAGTCTCGAATGAAACTCTTCAAAGCCATGGTTCCGCCAATAACGGCAGTATCGTATCCCACTTGATGTCACGTCAACATCACAGGACATCCACACAACATCACGACAAAGACTCACTGGCAAGCGCGGACATGCTAGCAACCAGGGCGATCAGATGGATACGCCAATTCCTGACTTCAGGGGGATCATTTGTCCCCGACGCGTGAGTACTCCATCCCATATCTTGGTGAAAAAAAACGTGAATAGTTCTGGCGAGTGCCTTTACAAAAGCTGTGCTAACAGAGGTCTGGTAGTGCTTGAGCTGATGAAGCAGCAACAACAGAGATCAGGCCCGCCTCTTTATACAGCGAGGGCCTTTACGCATGTGAGCCCGTTCGCGTCAACCCTGTGAGATAACCAGGCAAACCACGACGATCAATGTGACGAAAAATCCTGCCATGTTGCAATCAAACTACCCCGCAGCAACCCCATGGGGAAAGCAGGGTCAGATGCAACATTTCATTGTGGGACACCGAATATTCGGCAAAATATCGACAGCATCAGCGAACTGCGGGGTTGCCAAGAGCGCGACGGGGGAACTCGGGAGCAATGACTCAAACGGAGGCCAGATTTGAGACCCATGAAGCGCCGAGGAAAAGTCCGAATCCCATGGTAGAAAACGGCAGAAGAGAATGCGTGCATGCTAGGTTTTCCCCGTGAGCGGGTTGCAAATGAAGCGTCGTCGAATTGGCTTTGAAACCAGACGAGGTTGGAAGCATAAACTTGGGCTGCGAGGATACGGCAAAATTGGCTGCACTTTTCTACGCGGACAGAACCGGAAGTTAGGGTATTACCCTTTCAACTGCCGAGCCACGGAGACTAAAAAAAGAGCCGTGTGCTCTCACGGTGAGAAAAAGAGCCCATCTCGAGCAAGGGCGGCTTACTTGGCGGCCTCCTCGCTTACTGGAGATATATGCAGCTGCAACTGCCCGCGTGACCAAACATGGGGAAGCGTCTGTGCCACGTTTTTTATTTTTCGCACCAGGGATGATGAGAAACGGCCCCGGGGATTCGTAGGGCGCGTTCAAGGATGCCAGCCAGATCGCGGGTGGGATGCCGGTGGCATCGCTGCCAAGAGAGGATATATAGACCCGCAAGTGGAGTTTTGGTGTGTCACGCTCGTCGGATTCTTGTGGATCTGGGGTATGGGCACGGTGGAAAGACTATTTTGACGACAGTTGCCAAGAGAATAAAAATAAATTGCTCATTGCTTTTTTTTTCGCCCTGTTGTGTTTTTTTTCGGGGTTGGATGAGATGTGTGAAGCGCGGCTGACTGTGGTTGGGGTTGAGTGCGGCGCGAGTTGATGTTGACTTGGGGTTTCGCAACCAGCACTTCCCCAACTATTTTTGGGGGACAACCACCACGAAACACATCAGGCCAGGTCCAAAACGCCCAGACCAAAGCCTGCACTTGTCCATCAATCAAATCAGAGGCCAAGCATTTCGCACCGACCAGGATGGCGACAGTTGAACCCTTGGTTTAAGCTTATTCCACCGCCCAATCTCTAGTCTCTGCAATCCGCTTACACGCCAGGATCTGCTCACCCGCTGCGGATCTAGACGCAACTCGGCCATTGGCCCGCTGCAACGTCGGCCTTCGGTGCGAACTCCCCCGCACTACTATCCGCTCCCTCTATACGACTCCAACGCAACAGCATCTCCTCACAAGATAACCATTATCCCGCACGCAATTGTTTCCCTTGTTTTTGTCAATTCAACCTCGCACCATCTTTTTCGACAATGACCACACTTCACCTCAACAAGGCCGACAACAGAATCGAGGGCCGCCTCGCCCTTGTCACTGGCGCAAGGTTCGGCTAGCTAGCTACCTCGTCCCCGTGCACAACCCCGCTAACTTGGCATTTCAGCGGGGGAATCGGGTCCGCCTGTGCTAGAGCCTTGGCTGCCGAGGGTTGCGATGTCGCGTTGCATTACTCGGCGAGTCAGGTAAGCAAGACCTGCTGAGAGTGCTGGTTCCAAGAAACTCTGATTGACGAATTCCCGCTCGGGGACCGATTCCTGCAGGACAAGGCCGAGAAGCTGGCCTCCGAGCTCCGAGCTCTGTACCCGTCGCAGCTCTTCGTCACCGCCGCCGCCGACCTCTCCAGCCGCGAGGCCACGCGAGACCTGGTGCCCCAAGTCCTGAGGCACCCCGACGTGGCGCCCATGCATCAGGCCATTTCGGTGCTCGTGGCCAATGCCGGGTTGGGGAGGCGCATCCGCGACATTCGATACATTGAGGAGGATGACTGGGATGAGATGTTTGAGATCAACGCCCGCAGCCAGTTTGTAGTGACCAAGGCGTGCGTTGAGACGATGAGGTTGCAGGGCTGGGGACGTGTAGTCCTCGTTGGAAGCATTGCCAGCAAGGGAGGCGGTATCAACGGGTGCCATTATGCAGCCACCAAGGGTGCCCTATGGCAAGTTTCCGCGAGAAATCATCTGGGTATCAAGTGCTGATTCGATATAGCTCCATGGGACTCAACTTGTCGACAGTCTTGGCACCCGAAGGCATCAATGTGAACGTTGTAAGTCCGGCCCCCCACCGATACTAAGCATGACCAGAGCCAACCGGTTTCAAGGTATTACCTGCCATGATTGGTTCAACGGGCATGATTCCAGAACCTCGAGAAACGTGAATTCCCATATATCCACGTATCGAAACTAGACTGACATTCTGCAGTACTTGGAAGAGCAATACAGACATGGAGGCTTTGAAAGAGTCAGATCCTGGCTTGGCGATTGTTGGAAGCATTCCCCTCCATCGATTAGGTCTTCCAGAGGAGGTGGCCAACACAGTGGTTCTGTAAGTGAATTGCATTCCGAGTAATCCTCTGGTGTATCAAACGCAGCTAATTTGTAACTAGGATGGCTAAAACAGGCTATATGACTGGGCAGGAAGTTGTGCTAGCTGGAGGTTTGAAATAAGCCGCAACTGGGGCACCTGGCTGCGGTTCCCCAGGCATCGCACTTGCTACCAACCAGTGCATATAAAGACTATTTATGCATACATAATTCTATGAACCTAATTCTTGAGCTTGCATAATTGCGCACTCGCTTTGGAAAAATGCCGCCAGCCAAGCGACAAATTCCCTTGCGCGTGGAATTGAGACTATATTGTCTACAACAAACCTTGCTGCTTTCTTTTCATTTTTTATCATTTTTTCTTTCCTATGACTCAAATTTGGTGTTGATGGCTGTACCTACCTTGCTATTATCCGAAATAGCCCTTTGAATATTCAACCCTACGTTACCCTAGTAAAAAATGACATCGAGATGAAGATTTGGACTGTTCCTGTAATTCGAACATGACTATCCCCCAGTTTCCAGAATTCACTTTTCATTTTTTTTAAAAGTCCAAAATTTCATTCAACCCTCGCCAGCGCTATTGAACCCAACCAGCCAGACGATTGCCTGATGCGATACCGAGGCGGCCTCCAAGTTTAGGGTAGCACACTCTTGGCTGTTTGTTTCGCCAGCATCTTGGCATGCATATGCGCTAACCTGTGAACGAAATACACTTTATCGAATCGATAGTCGTTAGGGTTCTTCTTTTTCGGATATGATTGGATTGTGTTTCCATTGCCGCTTTGGCGAACTGTCCCGAAAACCGAAATAAAGTTGACTGGGATGGAACAAAGTTTTTCAACTCCCCTGTGTCAAGGTTTAATTTGACAAGATGAAAAGTTAGATATATCCCAATCGCATCTCAAATCCTTCACCTTATCGTGTGGGGTGATTATCTAGATAGCCGTATCTATGTTTACATAATAAGTTCGAGGCAACGACGTCGCTCTTCATCTCGCAACGCCCGGTTTTCAAGCTCATAGCTCTTGGACAGGGCTATTTTAATAGGCTCTCCACTATCAAATTTGAAGAATTACAATTCCAAATTGCCTCCGAATTTATTGGCTGGGACTGGAGCCTCTTCCACGTATTTCGTGACCCGCATAGCCCACAATATTAATTGGGCTTCTGGGGCACAAGGCGGGAGATTTGGGATTTGCCGGAGATTTACACTATGGGACCAAATTCACCATAAGCTTAATTAACCTGGGTTGAAAGTGGGAATTTCTGCCTTGAAGCTCAAAAATGGCGAAAAATTGGATCGTGGTAGAATCTCGGAGTTGACGCACCCATTGCTCACACTTGCGCCATTTTCATTTACGCATGTAAAAGAAAGTGACGAGTGGGAATTTATCATGCCATTTTGGTGATTATTGCTCGGGCAATAATGTTGAGACAACGCCAAAACCAATGCCGACAATGACTACCGCAATAATAGACTGCATGCACATGAATGGAGAGGCCACAGCTGCAAGGCTTAGGCGAATTCCAAAAAGATGCAATACGCGCAATGTTTTACTTAATAACTACCGGCAATTGATCAAGGTGGAGCAATATAGATCCATCAATATACTCAGGAATGTCGTACCGAACCAATCAGAGGTTACGAAAACCCGGTTCCTTCTTCCCGTGTCATGTTGATTAATGGATGACTTTCTTCCAATTCGCTCGGTCGTAGTAATGTAGCAACGTGGTGGGTCGGGTTTGCAGTGTCAAGCATGAAGATCCCCGCTTCATATGCTGTGACAACCGCAAAGGGCAACTTTGGGGTGTTTTTGATCGGATGGTGGGGTCGCGTTCCTGGTCGCGGCGGGTCATTTACGCGTTTCGGACTTGGTGTGCTTGATCATTTTTTCTCAATGCGACTCGGAATGGTTCCCGGTTAGAGGCGAGTGCTTGATATTTTGATTCTTCTCATGACTGCAATTTGACAAAGATTAAATTTCATCATTGTGGGAATAATCGCGTAGCTGGCGATAGCTTCAGCAATTCGTGCGCCTCACGCGGTTGGTTCGTCGCATCTGTCTTGTAATTGGTGCAATCTAATCACCATTGGTGTAATCTACTGCAAGCTTACTGTATGTATAATTTTAGGCTTGAAGAGTGTGCATACCATAGGGACACCATATGAATACACGCATGCATGATTGATTGTTACTAATGATGTGATTACTATTGGTGATTTCCTCTTCTTGATGTGTTCTAGTGAGACAAAGCGGCCTGTAGTGTCGTTGGCATTGACGCTATCACGACTTCGCAGGCACTTTTGCCAAAAGCTTGCATCTAGTGAACCTTGTCAAATATTCGCCGAACGGGCTTGAACACGCCGATGGCATCACAGTTGCCCCGAAGCTCGGGCGACACGGGTTTAACGACGACGATCTTAAAAGCGATCCGCTGTGGGCCCCCCGGACGTCCCGAGTGCTGCCATGATATAAGGGCGACGGATAACCGGCACCTGAACGAAGTCGAGGTAAGCTGGGGCTTCTCCATAAGGCGTGGAGACGCGGTTGATCGGAAGCTAGGAATTCGGCAGTTGAGCCCTCTTGGCGCCATTGTACCAATCATTTTATGGTTAATCGACCGCTTAGGCCTTTGGCTGTGGGGAGCACACGTCCTTTTCTGAGGCTTAGCTCAGTGGATCGGATTCTCGGCCCGCGTGCAGCCATTTGCGGTGCTTGGCACATCGTCCCCAGGGCGCACGCTCTGTGTGTACGACCACATGTTTTACCAACAAATCTGGAGAAGGATCAACGCGGGACAAAAGGCCCGACCAAAGCGAGCAAGACCTGGGGCTCGGTCGTGGTGAAGTTCGGTGGATGTTTTGGATGCCGAGATTTTAGCGACGCCCTGGGCCGCCTTGGCTTAATCATGACTCTGGGGTTCAAAATTCAAGCCTAATTTGTTCTTTATCACTTATGCAAATCACTAAGGGACGGACAGCGTCTATTTTTAGCCACGCTGATCGACAAAACTCGATGACGTAGCGAGGCATATGAATCAATCAACGCCTGCAACGAGCAGCTTTTGCGACGACAAGGTTGAGGCTCAAGAAGAGTTATGGAAGTCAAATGATGCTCTAGCGTGCACTAACCAACTTCCCGAGATTCCATTATCACCGAGCCTCGGATTATGACAAGGGCCCCCGATGTCAACCCACCACCGCTGCATTTGGAAGATGAGCCAATTACTGAAGCGTCAAATTGATTACCTGCATGAGGTCATACCTTGAAGCCGATTTACCCGAGTGAGCAACAGAAGCCTTGTGCACGAGCAAGGCTAGCCTTACCAGGAGCATAGATCATGTAGCATGGATGAGTTCAACGTCAAGGCATGCAGTGTATATAAGACAGAAGCGTTGCAACTGTAAGTTCTCATCATCACCATCAAACATTCACCCTTTACTCACTCGACTGTACAAGAAGTTCAAACCACAGAGTGCAATAATCAAAATGTCTCTTCGTGCAATCCTTCTCAGCGGCTTGTTCGCGCTGCCTGGTGGTCTCGCCCGCCCTGCACCTCAGTGAGTTCACTCAACCTTCTTTCCCTGAGCTCTTCTCGAAGCAAAACTTTGTGGCATACGTGATGAAGCGGAGCTAACAAGTTACAGAATGGGTGATTATGGTGAGAATGATGGCCCTGTTGGTGGTGTTAAGCCACCAACTCCCACTGTGACTTCAACCAGCGGCTCGCTGTACGGCGATTCGAGTCTGCTCGGTGGCAATGCCAAGCGACCAGACCCCGATAACTCCGACTCCGCCATTGTTGACAACCCAAAGTATGTCAACGGCCAGGATGCTGATGCAGACCTTGGAGTGTACCTCGACTTTGACGGCGTGGAGATTCCTCAGCCCATCCGCGGTGGCTTGGGAGCTACGGACCCGGGCCCACGAACCTACGAATACGAGAAGCTGAACCCTGACCTGTACGCTCCTCCTGGTACCGACACTGGTGATGTGCCAAACGCTATGTGGCCGATGGGTCTTTCCCACAACCGTCACGGCAGCCAGAAGGGCGCTGGATGGGCTCGCCAACAGAACCAGGATGTTCTCCCCGCCGCCAGCGCCATGGCTGGTGTTGACATGCGCCTGGGTCCCAATGCCTACCGTGAGCTGCATTGGCACACTGCCGCAGAGTGGGCTCTAGTTACAAAGGGTTGTGTCCGCGTTGCTGCCATCAATGAAGAGGGCAAGAGCTTCATCGACGATGTATGCGCTGGCGATGTTTGGTTCTTCCCCGCTGGAGTTCCCCACAGCCTGCAGGCCATGGACAAGGGTGTGGAATTCCTCCTCGTCTTTGACCAGGGCGAATTCTCCGAGGACGAGACATTCCTGGTCTCCGAGCTCTTCGAGCGAAACCCCGTCTCCGTCCTCGCCAAGAACTTCCACACCGATGCCAAGGCTTTCGACAACATTCCCGAGGGCGAGCTTTACGTGAGTTCTGTTTGGTAATCAGATTCTACTTATTCGGAAACGCTGACCGTGAAACAGATTTTCAACGGAACTCCTGCTCCCAAGGACATTGAGAAGCAGAACGTTACCTCTTCTGCCGGATCCCTCTTTGGAGACGACTCATACACCTACCACTGGTCTCAGCAGGTCCCCCACACTGTTCCTGGAGGCTCCGTCAAGATTGTTGACCCTACCACCTTCCCTATTGCCAAGGGCTTCTCTGCTGCTCTTGTTGTTGTCCAGCCCGGTGCCCTTCGTGTAAGTAAAGGTTCTCCACCAAATGGGAACATTCTCTGACCAAAATCATAGGAGATCCACTGGCACACCACCAGTGACGAGTGGAGCTACTTCCTTCAAGGAAGCGGCCGCGTCACCGTCTTCAAGGCTCCAGGCTCTGCCCGAACCTTTGACTTCACCGCTGGAGGAGTCGGTTACATTCCCGTTGGAAACAGCCACTACGTCGAGAACACTGGCACCGAGGATCTCATCTTCCTCGAAGTTCTTCAGGCTCCCAAGTTCTCTGATGTTTCCGTTGCTCAGTGGTTGGCTCTGACTCCCAAGCAGGTCGTCAAGGATCACCTGCACCTCTCGGACAAGCTCATTGACTCGCTCCCCAAGGAGAAGGAGTTTATCAAGGTTGGAGATACCAACATGACTGCTATTGCCGCCGAGTAAGAGGTGGTGTAAGCGAGAGTGTTCTGCCCAACCGCTTTCTCTTCGAGGTAGACTCAGTAAACTGTCAATTTGACTGTTGATATAGATTATTAGAAGTAAATACGCGTTGAATTAAATAATTTTGATTGTTATACACTGTAGTGCTGTTGCATATATTTTCATGCTCTAATTTCTAGCTCATAGTCCTTGGTTTGAACTCGCAAATCCAGTACTCTGTGGTACAGACTAACTTCAGATAGGTAACCATAGTTGAGCTGTCCTATAATAAATCGCTTCTCATCCGGACCAGTTGTTGGGTGTCCAGTTAACCTTGCAGAAAGTTAGCAAATAAAAAGTCTACTGCCGGCCTGTACTCACATAGTTGGCATCGATCTCCTTCAAGTCGCCCAAGCCCAAGTTGGCGCCGTCAACAGCAAGTTCCTTCTTGAAAAGCTCAATGACGCGCTCAACACCCTCCTGGCCAAACACATTTGCGTACATGAAAGGCCTGCCGAGACCAACCGCCTTGACACCGAGCGCAAGCAGCTTGAGAGCATCCGTGCCGTAGCGAACACCACCATCGGCAAAAACCTCGGTCTGGTTGAAGACCTCGGGTGCCTTCTTGTAGATTTCAATGGCGACCTCGAGGGCTGAGGGTGCGCCGTCAAGCTGTCGGCCGCCGTGGTTGGAGAGGACGATGGCAGGCACCTTGTTCTTGACGGCCATCTGAGCATCCTTGACACTCATGATGCCCTTGACGATGATGGGGAGATCAGTCATGGACTGGAGCTTCTTGTAATAGTCCCACTATTTGGGTAATTGGGTTAGAAATTTTTGCTTCTGAGTCATGCTATCAAATTTTGCCATGGATTCTTACGGTGATGTAGCGGTAGGTGGAGGACCTGGGTTCCAAGTTAGAAATGATTACCACGATTGATCGATTGAGTGAATCCACTTACGATAGACTGACGTCAAGACGCGCCGCACGTTGTCGGGTGCCGAAGATGGGAGCGTCGACGGTGAATACAAGGGCGTCAGCACCAGCTGCCTTGCTTCGGTCAAAGAGTTCCTGGGTCGCTGTATCATTTCTTGTCAAGTAGAGCTAGACGGTCAGCATAGAACACGATGGAGCTTTGCAACTACGAACCTGTTGGAAGACAACCTGTCCCTTGGCTTTGGCAGCATGGATCTCTTCAATCGAAAGGGTAGCATAACCGGAAGGCTGTAGCTTGTGAGCAACATGAGATGTGTTAGGGCTCGTGGTCTTACTATGTAAAGAATATTGCCGGCAGCCGCACCCTTAACAAAGTTCAGCTCGGCATTGGGGTGTCCATAGATACCGCTGGCGCAGGGGCTGATGTAGAAAGGAGCTGAGAAGTTGTGGCCGAGAATCGTCGTGCTGGAGAATCCCCATTTAGTTGCGCTTCTGCCTGAGCGTCTCACAGTCACCTACTTTAGCGAGTTTTCGATGCCGGTGATATCATTCATAACGCTGGGAATGAAGGTGTAACGGTTAAACACTTCCATGTTATTTCGATACGACCATTCCCCCGCGGCACCGTTTCTGTAGTACGTATAATTCCTGAGTGGGAGATAGTTCCTAGCTGCCCAGTCCATATCTGGGAGACCGACCATATCCGTTAATTCTGGTAAAGCACCTTTGGCAGTGCTTCCCAGAACCTCCTCTAGTCCTGTGTCGGGTTCATTGAGGAATGGACGAGCTGCCAGGGCACCCGCAGCCAGGGTTGTAGAGATGAGAAATGAGCGCATGGTGGATAGGCGTCTGAAGAAAATAGTGACACAGGAAAAAAAAGAAGTGGCCTGCAACAAAATATCGTTGGTAGAAAATGAGTGTTAATATACCGAGCCAGCCGCCAGCTTTATCCCAATAGGATCATCTACGTAAAACCTGATGCGGTTCCGGAAGACTATCCTCCAGAAGGCAACTTGGTAGAAACGCGGAGCCGCTGCTTAATTGTTTAATCTTATTTTCCTGGTTTTACATGTTACAATGTGTCTGCTGCAAAGGATCCGACAGGGCTCTCCGCATACATGAAGCCACTTTTTGGAACGGATGAACGAGCCCACAGTTTAAGCTTCTCCAGCAACCACCACGACACAGCCAATAATATTCCCGACAGAAAGTGCACAGATGCACGTCTCCATACATCGGACGACTCTGAGGCATGACAAACGCCGCATCATCCCCTCCCCGCGCAGGACCTATGTCTTGGCGACTGAATCCAGACCCCGACCCTGCCGGAGTAGTGGTCCTGGGTAATGAAACGGAGTCTCGGGTTGATGAAGAAATTTGTAACGGTTTCATGGAATGTTCGACGGTTAAGTTATATTAGTAACACTTGAGTTCTTTTTTGCGATAGAAGGATCGAAGATAAAAGACGCATGAGCTAATAGTTCAAATTTCATGACTTATGGTTAACTAACAGGCGTCTTGTCACTCTGTCAGGGGAATTCTATCCGGCTCCGGTCTGTTTCATCCTTTATGCTTTCGGGTGCCGGCCCCATCGGAAAATCCCGCGTGGGACCGGGACTTCCTCAATGATCGCCCCTAATCCTGTAAAGTCTCATGTGGCATCATTCTTCCTTTCTAAGAAAACTTAGAGACTAAGATTCCGAATTGCCAGGGAGCTCCCGAGTGACACTACTGGCCTGACAACTCAGACGGCATCCAGGATTGTGGATCATCGCATGTATCTAAAATACAAAACTCTCATATCCAATTCCGCGAACGACCCAGTCGCCCAGGTTTAGAGATATGCTATCATAGCTACAGTATTGACGACGTGACCATCATCATTGGGAAGAATATGACCGCCTCAGGCACGGTTGGTGTACACTTGGGCCCCAGGTCGGAGATTTTGTTCTCATACCCAATGAATCAAGAATCGTGAACGGAAACTTTAGTGGATAGTCCACGAAGAACCTGGAGGAGATCTCAACTCCCGTTCAAATGTGTCGCCCTATCATCCTGGTTTGCCATTCATTTATCACCCACTACAGTACGTATCGCGAGGGGTAGAGGAACCTCGAGAGGCCGTATGCGCATTTTCTCTTTCATCTTCTCTATCGCACCACGTACCCTGATCTTGACTTCTGGTTTTTGTAGCTGTTCAAGTACCTTGGATGCTACATCCGTGAAAGGCATCCAGCATGCAGGCCTAATCTCGTCGACTAAATAAAAGCATGTCGTATAGAAATGTTGCTTGCCGCAGAGACAAGCCGACCTGGGTGAACCAGTCGGCTTGATTGGTTTCACCCGCCTTGATCTCCTGTCTTTCAAGGTCTCGAACAACTCGAGATCGTAAGACTTCGCTTCAATATCAAGCATAGTGTCTATAGGACCAAGGACCTTTCTCCTGAAACACCTTTGGAAGATTTTGCTGATTGTAATAGCATCGGGGATCTTTTCTGCATCTTTAGTATTCAGTTTGTCTTTTCGGCTATCCATCTCGATCTGCCAATGCCCCGAGAAAGACGGATAGATGCTTTGAACTGCCTCGAGGAACCGCGATGTGTTGGAAGGTCGATTAATATCGAGAATCCCGAGACGTTGGGCTTCCAACATGACCTTTCTCCAAATTTTGATATAGTCACCAAGTTTGTGACCTGCAGCCCCTTCACATAAGGTAGAATAGAGACCAAGGACCTCATGACGATAGGACAAGTCGGTGTTTCGGGTCCCATTTGAAGGCCTGGTCAGTTTTTCAAGCACCAATGCCTTTCGACGCCGCTGAGGTCCAAGTGTGCTCGACTCATAGGAAACGTCTCGGTATGGTGTCTTTTCAGGCTTCCAGTACGACTCTAATCCAGCCCATACACGTGCAATGAAAGTGCTCATCTCGATAGGACTTCGAATTTCATTCTGCCAGTCGGGTCTGCCGCTCTGGGCTACATCCTCCATCCTGAACTCCAAATATTCTGCCTGGTATTGGCTGATGGATGCAACTATTTGTAGAAAGTGACGGGTAGCGCTGAGAGTTTTCGTGAAGGGAAGACCAAGTTCTTGGGCATCTTTGTAGGCTTGCTGCCACTCCCAAGCCCATTGCGACGGACTTGATTGTCTAGGTCGCTCAAGAATGGCACAATATCGGCTCGTGACAATTTTCCTTTCTTCTTCGGCAGTGGGTTCAACAGCAGCGCGAAGGATAGACAATTGTTTGGCAATATCATGCTCGCGGGCAATCAAGTAGCGGTATCTTCCGACACCGTTCTGGATGCGTGATCGAATTTCGACCAACTCCTCTTGTTGAGTTTCATAGCTTAAAAGATCGGATTCGTATCTCATCCACAAGTATTCTAGGAATTCCCTCTCTGTTTTTGTCAGGCCTCCCCCACCAGTCCTTGAGCCTTTAGCATCTTCAACCGTTGGCGCCGTGGGGTGAAGGGGTGCTGGCTTCTCCTCTTTGCTGGGATCAACAAGGTCCCAAGTTGCATCACTCGTCATGCCCCGGACTATCCTGATCCATACGCGCCAGTCGCCGGGGCCTTGGAGGATGATATCGGAGGACATACTGTGAATTTCTTGCTGGTGGGAGCTAATTTGGCACAGTATGATGATTTGTCTGGCTCTAATTAGCCTGGTCGACAATACGGCGACCCTGGAGCTCGAGATGAATCAAAGGTGAGAGCGGCAGGAGATGAGGTTGAGGACCAATTTGACTGATGAGACTTAGGGGATGGTCTTGGCCGATCCCGAACCTTAAGGCAATCGGCCAATCAATTATGGAGGCAAATTTGGTGGAAAATTAAGCGACCCCTCACTGCTCTTTAACGTAACAATCACACCACTGAGTTGGCCGAAACCGGAGATTTGGGTGTTGGGCATGTGGCTAATCAACGATCCAGGAGGTCTGAACCTAAAAAGTCGCCAGACGGGGGTCGCATGCTACTACGACCAGTTATGATTCTAGATGCGTGTAGAAGCCCCGGATTTCTGTAACCATGGACGGGGTCTATCTGTGGCTTTTATAGCTGCTAGCTGTGGGCAGTGGCCTTAGTTCGCTGGTCCATGCTCGGTCCAACGGCCGCCAATCTATTCAGACTAGCGGTCTTAGTCAGTTTGGTCGGATGCAGCTAGCTGCCGGCAGCGGCTGGGCCTGTAATCATGAGGTGGTCCGTCTACCGTTATTGACGGTATTTGTCTGCGACTTCGGTTTGAGGCAGCTTAGGATGGGCTTGTTTGCCTTTGTAGGCGCTGTTGGTGCTAGCTGTTGGAGGCTACCGTTGAGAGCGGCTGCTGGTCTCGGTGTGGAAGGACTCGATCGTCATGACGATCGCAATCTGGCTACGATCGCTTATCGGCCAGGCATCGCAGTTGTAGGATAGATAGTCTAGCATCCTATTTTATTTATTATGATGTTTTGGGGCTAATTGCGATATTGATTATCTTTTAGTTACCGATATCGACATGCTGGCTGTTGTCGTAGGTCGCGGCGTCCCCATCTTCCTATTTAAGGTTTGAAGCTATTCGCGACTTGGCGGTCTTTTCCACTGTCATTGGATGCAGCCAACGGCTGCAGGCCGTAGGTCACGTCATCGCAAGATGGTCTTTCTACCGAGGTTGACGGTATTTGTATGTGACTTTTGGCCTGAGGCGGTTGAAAGCAGATCCGTTGGATCTGCCTGTTACCCTAAGAGCCATGCACAGCTATTGAGACTCCTGAGTGTGACAAGCGGCCTGCGGCCGCCAGCCGTATCTGATGGCGGTGGTCAAGACAGATAAGTCCTGGATAGCTTCAAACCTTAGATAAAGTTCACCGCCAGCCACAGCAGCTATAGGAGACCTAGCTAGACCCTTTAATTGACAGGACAAGAGTTTTTACATGCATCTGGAATCATAACTAGTGATATTGTGGATCTAGGTCACCGTTATCAGGTACCGTTGGCCGGCGGCGGTGGTGTCACACTTACAGGTGGTCTCAATAGTCTTAACCGACAGCTGTTATGTATCTGCTGACTACGGGCTCTACCGGGCACAGCCAATTGACGATCGAGGCAGGCGTGTGATCGTCATGCCGATCCATTCCTAAGACTCCGAGGCCGGAAGCAGCCCTCAACGGCAGCCTCCAACGGCTAGCAACAGTAGCTATAAAAGACCCTATTAGATCCCTTCCATAGTCAGAAATCAAGAGCTTCTATTTACACTATCACTTGCACCTATTGACACAGCTATCCAAGTGATAGAAGACATCGTGATTCGCAGCAAGCTTAAGGCAGACCTATTCGGTCCTTGGAATACAGCCTTTTTAAAACGGCGCAGTTTTGACTATGAGATACTATGATGATTTAAGATTTGGACATCTGTTTGGATCGCTCCGCTGCGGCCATGATTGCACTTGTGAATGCCGACCTGACGCCCTGCCGCTCTAATTCCAGAAGGGCTCTGATGGAGCATCCCCCAGGAGAGGCAATCTTTTCTCGTAGCACACTTGGATGATCGCCTGCTGGAACTAGCTTCATCATTCCAATGGCACTATTGACCACTAGGTCCTGCATGTCTGGCCTCTTGACGCCCTCAGCAACAGCCGCATCCAGCAAGCCATCGATGGCCAAAAGTAGCAAGGACCCTGCGCATCCAACAAGCACAGCGGATATGTCAAACGAGCTCTCTGCAATGAGCTTGGTATCTCCCACTTGCCCAAAGACCCAAGAGGCGATGCTTAGGCTGTCTTTGGAGATTGTGCCCATGTTGGCAGTATACAGCGTCACAGCCTGGCGGATCTTGGCTGCCATATTTGGCATCGCTCGAATGGCCTGGAACGGTTCTGAATTGCTCGGTGTATCTTCGCCTTCATGGGCTAATCGATGTAGCTCCTTGGTTGTGATTCCAGCCATAATGCTGAGGACCAATTTGCCACGTAGGGCTTCTCGCACTCCAGGAGCCCCAAAGACCTCCTCGCGCTTTACAGGCTTCGTGGCAAAAACCACTACATCGGCTTGTCTGATAGCATCAACGTTGTTCTCCTGCAACAAGACTTCAAGCTGCGATGAGTGCGCAGACAGCGCATTTTCGACACGGAGTTTGGAGGATTCGGTGCCAACGGTGGCTATGAGGCGTTTGACGTTGACGCCTTTCTTGTCGGTCGGATCGAGGATCCCCGCGGCAATTGCAGTTCCCAGATTGCCTAGTCGAATTTCTCCTGTCAGTTATTCGCATTGGATATGGCGGAAGCAGACTAACCGGAGCCGATCACGGCAAATGTCAACGGTGCTGTAGTAGTCATTTTAACTTTCAATCAGCTCTTTCTCTGCAAGGGTGGTTTAGTCTCAACTTCATGCGAGAGCCGTAACGAAATTATTCGACAAACAAGGAAAAAGAGTACAATGAGACCTGTATTTGATGAAATCAATTGAACATTTCAACACGACGTCATGTAATCATTGAGTGACTTGATTTCAAAGGGTGGGCCAATCGCCGATGTGATGCGGGGAGAGATCCCGATGTCAGACTCGGACCGAAGTCCAGTTTGGCGGCCCGAGAAGGTTGCTGCAAGTTCGGCATCATCATGTCTTTGGGCGCGCCCTCCGAGGAGCTGGGGTTTGAATGGCAATTTGACGCGACTGATTGCCAAATAGCGTGGACCTAAAATTTGACAGTTGCCTAATTGGTCGAGTCCCGTGAACCCCGTATTCGTCAGGTTGACAACCTGAAAGCATGTGTCATTTAGTATGGTGTTTTGGGGCCGATTATGGCATTGGCCACCTTTTGAATACCGATATCATGATACCAGAGATTCGAAGTATCCGACTTACGCAACAGTCGCCCTTTGAGGCTGATGACACCGCTGGTGAGTGACAAAAGGTTTCTTTCTGCAAGTAGACATTCTTTATAAGTGTGAAGCCATTTTCGATGGTTGGGTCTTGATCCACCAGTGCAACACAGTTCGAAAACCCATTCAATAAAAATAATTGTTACCACTTTCGGGGTTTGCTATGGTAATCCAGCAGAGATCTAATTTTAACAATGAAGTTGCCGAATCACAAAGCTCATACTGCCCACTCAGCTGACCAACCTACCAACACGCCCCAAGTTATTCGGCATTACCCAGTTCATTATTCGAGTCATCATTTGGTCTGGAGCTTCGTGTCGTAAAATTCAGGCCAACAATGCAATCAATTTCTTTGAACATAAGATTTTATTTCTATCGCAACTATAATATGAACCACCTAGGACAGCCATTATTCGGGGATATTACAAATACCTAGAGTGCTGCTTCCACATTCAAATGAGTCTTTGACACATCTAATGCTTGAAAATCTGAGGAGCACGTTGACTGAGTTCGCCTTGTCGTTTGTTCCACTGCCCCTCGCACCGCCAAATGGATTAGCACCAATGACTGCTCCCGTGCACTTGTCATTAACCACAAACATCCCAACCGAGTCCCTCAACTTTTTATCTGCAATCTTAATTGCACCGCTGTCTTTAGCAAATATGGAGCCTGTAAGACCATACTCGGTAGTGCTGTCGATGAGCTCGCAGACATCTTCAAAGCCAGTTGGCGAGGCATCATCGTATGTCTGCACAGCAAACAATGGCCCAAACAATTCTCTTGTCATTAAATCCGACTGTGCGCTTTTATCAGCCTCGTTGACTTCGAAAATGGCGGGTTGAACGAAGAATCCTTTGCTGCCGTCTCGCTTCCCTCCAAAGAGGAGCTTGTGACCGTCCTTCTGGGCCTGCTTCACAAATTCGCCGAACCGCTCGAAAGATGCCTCAGACACTACTGGACCAAGAGGGTGGTGAAGTTGCTTGACATCATCGCCATGCGTCATCTTGTCTGCCTCCCTAAGTAGAGCCTGCTTCAAGGCACCCTTCTCCCACATTGACTTTGGGACAAAGAATCGAGACAGGGCGCTGCATTTTTGACCCTGAAACTCGTAGGAGGAGCGGACTGCAGCTGAAGCCAACCACTCGACATCCTCAAATGAGTTGTGGACCAGGTGGAAGTTCTTGCCACCACTTTCACCGACCACGCGTGGGAAGGTTTTGTAGGTATTGGTGTTTATTCCGATCTGCGATACCAGCGTCCTCAGGACAGCGGATGACCCAGTGTAGTGAAGGCCAGAGAAGTGAGGATGAGCAAGGGCAGGATCGACGACAACTGTCGGGTCTGCAACTGGAAGGAATTGAACCACCCCCTTTGGCAATCCAGCCTCCTCCATAATTTGGTACAGCAGGTAGTTGGACAAGACAGCCATAGGCGAAGGCTTCCATAGGACAACGTTTCCGAGGATCGCTGGAGTGAAGGCAATGTGAGCTCCCAACGCTGTAAAGTTGAAGGGCGAAATAGCGAGCAAGAAACCCTCCAAGGGTCGATAATCGAGAGTACTGTATGCAGAATCGGTCTGTTTGGGTGGTTGCTGCTGGTAAAGCTGATGGCAAAAGTAGACGTGAAAGTTGAAGGTGTCGATAAGTTCTGCAATGCAATCTCCTTCGGCCTGCCCGCACGTTTTGCCTTGTCCGATCATGGTGGATGCCATGAGCTTCCATCGGTACTTTGGAGACTCGACGAGCTTGGCCGCCCGCTTGTAAATCGCAGCTCGCTGGTGGAACGGAGTATTGGCCCACTTCTTCCTTGCTTCTAGAGAGCCGGGTATGGCATGTTTCTCAATCGTTTCTCGGTCAACTTCGTAGTATTTGGCCAGCGGAACCCCGTTCCGGTCCCAAGGATTGACCTGAACACTTTCACGGCCGCTATAGATGCGTTCGCCATTGATAATACTCGGTATTTCTGCAGTAACATTTTCCATTTCAGACAAGGCGGCTGTTAGAAGCTTCCTTTCTTCGGAGCCGGGAGCGTAGGAAAACTAGAATGGTCGGTTAGATAATCCGGCGAAGATGAGGGCAAGTGGTGATCACTCACGCCGCCAGCATTGGCTGGCTCAGGATAGCGAACGGAATCCATTGTGACAGGTTATTCTGGTTAACTGTTGAATTTTGAAAATAGCCTTCCTGTCTGTCCAGAGACGTACTTTGTCTTAAGATTCCGAGATTATTGTGAATTTGAGCCAAGCCCAGCTAGCTTATCGATGCGATCGTGCGCACTCGGTCCGGTGACGACAGTTTCAACTTAACAGAGGTTGCGCCCTTTCCCGGGCCGAGTGTGAATCAGTCTGGGGCTATTGTGAATGTTTTTGGCGCTAAAGGGACAATCAGATGATGGCTGGCCTCCATCAACAAAAATGTCGGGATGGACATGATGTGGGGCACCCTTCGGAATGCACTTCCGGTTTAACCATGGACCGAGAGCATTCACATGGAAAAAGAAAAAAAGAGGCAGAGAGATGGATATGAAGGTTTCACGACGTAAAATTATAGGCTGTTCAACAAAACGGTTGAAATTTTCAGAAATCAATAACCGCACTATCTTAAGTTTCAAGAAGAAAATGGCGACAGGCGTCGTCGAAGTTCACGGCCCAATCGAACTCTCTCGGACTCAGCGCCACCTCTTCCTTCTAGCACAGCTTTATTCTCAGTCGCTCTACGAGCTAGGAACGGCAAACACTCCTTCAAGTCCCCATAATTCATGGACTATGATATGGGTTAGACAGGTTACAGGTAGCAGAGACATGAACTTACTTTGACAACAAATGGGAGCCCACTTTCAGTTGTGATAGATCCAGTAATCCTATTCGTAAGATCGTCCTTCATGCCTAATATGACGAGATGATATGTCAGCAAATTTTAATCCGTAGGCATTGCCTTCACTTCGCTGCTTACCGTACAACTGCGCAAAGGCGATACTTCCAGCAACCTCGTTGGAAACCAGAAGCTTCCCGTTTCCTTGACGCCTTGCCAACTCATGCTTCTCAAGCAGTTTAATACCGAGGTCAATGCTGTGAGAATTATGGGTAGCAAATACAACACCAATCTTCGAATGACCTGTATTTTTTACTTGGTCGGCGATTGTGGAAAACGTCTTCTCAATCCCATAATTGAAGCTTGCATCCGTCAGTGCCTTCGTAGACCAAACGGGGCCCTCTCCTTCTCTTCCTTCCTTGCTCCACCTCTCAGCCTCAGTGACGATGTATGCTCCTCTGATTTGCTTGAACAGCAGTTTATATCCTTTCTCCTCGGCTCGAAGAATCTGCTGGTCAAGAAGCTGTGGATACCTTCGTAAGTAGGCCTGGAAGGAAGCGATGCAGGTGGCGGGCCCATCCAGGGTATTGTACTTTTGCATCAGCTCTTCGGTTAAACTGTCAATAACAGGCTGGTACCATGTCTGCTCTGCATCAATGACAATGCGCACATTGTTCTCTCTGGCCTTCGCCGCAATTGTTTCCAGAGTTGCCCGCAAGGCGGTCAACTGTTCTCGGTCTGCATCCGTCACCCCCTTGCCATTCAATGCGACCTCCCAATCGCCATCATGAGGCAATCCCGGATAAGGAACGTCTTTGTCCAATCCTCTTGCTTCTTTCGCTTTCAAGATTGCATTTGAGGCGCGGTACAGGGCGACTGGGTGAGGAAGCAACCCGGTAGCCTTAATCCTAACCCAGAACCTATTATCCCCGCTAGTAGCATCGGTACTGGGAAAATGTTTCTTTGCGAGCTTTCCTTGAACTTCAATTGAAGACAGGACTTCTTCTGTCTGTGCCAAGATCAACTCCGGGTCTTTGCTCGATCCGTCCAATTTGGCCTCGATGCAGTAGCCTAGCAACGTGCCGATTTTATCGGCGCGGAGATTTTCGATGTTCGGTATGCATTCCTGGGTTGTTTCCCCTCCCAGAAACTGTGCGAAAAATGTCCGGATGATGAATGCATTCGTGATAGAGGAAACCAAGGGTATTCTCGAAACAATATTGTAAAGTGTCTCACTCGCATCTACCCAAGTGGGAGAGGAGCAAAATGCAAAGGTACTGTGCACATGAAATTAAAATTTGGCGACCCTAGCTTTGAGTTCAACCCTTACATCCAGCCTGAAAGCACCTTGCCGAAAGGTGCATTTGAGAGAGCCTTCATGTCCCTGGGATCCTCGGGAAAGTCATGACCACTCTTTTTGTGCGACAGTAGCGCAATGATGGCTATTCCGATACCACCAACAGCTGCTAAAACCCTCTTGTCTTTGAACTGTGCCCGGCCTTTCAATATCAGAGATTGTGTAGAGGTCGAGGTTGATCGGATTGTCTGTGGGTAAATAGTCAACAGCGGACGTCGAGTCGCGAGACAAACACGCTGCCTTGCTGCAAACATTTCGAACAATGGAAAAACAAGTATCTAATTCACGGTGAAGACGTGTTCATTGGATATTGTAAACGATAAATGTTGGCAATCTACAATAAAACTAAAGATGGCATGCTCCGAGGTTCTCGGACCGATGTGCTCCCAATACCTGAAAGGTTCACAGACCAAGCCATCGTGCCGTTCTTGGATTGTAGCCTTCCAGCACCTTGCATTATTTCAAAAGATGTCGCATCTCCTAAGATCCGAGGAACATCATAAATTTGACCAACCTATCATGCTCATACCAATCTTTTTCCTCACTTAATCAGCCGACTTCAGTGCTCACTCACCACAACGATATCTCCATTCTCTCCCTAAACTCCAATGTGGGGCTTCCCGGCCCGAGCAGTAGCAAGGTGGGTCATTCTCGGGACGAGAGAGTGAACTGTGGGGCCACGAGCTTCGGACCGAGTGAGTTGGATGAGTCTATTCACCCTGAAACGGTGCTGCCAATTAAGCACTGACCAGAGCCTAGAAACTTGTCGGTCGTGCAATTTCTCCTTCGTAAATCATATATGCAAAGGTCACTGGTGGAATAAAATATGATATCTGAGATTACCAATCACCTTAAAAGAAGTGTACGCGATCTGAGATTCACATATTTAGACGTAGACCACCCACCTGGCCGTAAAAGCATTCGATGGAACTTGTCTACATCCTGGGCTTCTTCTATCTTGGCTGACAAGGGCAAGGCCGACTCTAAACATGCTTAGTTCCAGGGTTGGTACGCTGGTGACCGGCCCCGTGCACCCAAATTACCTTCAAGAGCTTTCCCATACGACCGTAGGGGGGTGATTAAGAGTGACGGTCTTGTGAATTAAGGGTGTTACGAGGTGTAATCGAATGTTCGGCATACCAAGTTGAGTAATTCTGCTGACATGCCACCAAACGTATCCCAGTCTTCATCGCTTGTTTTATAGCGGGCCATTAGGCATTCTTGGCATGGAAGCAATCACACTTTAGCCCCTATCGTTCTAGTGGCCCCACCCCAGCATGATTCCCCAGGTTTTCCCCACAGATATCAAAATCATGACTGGAGCTGAGTGAGACCTTATCGTCAATAGTATGATAGGTACGAGTCATCCTGGTGTAGTCCTCGGCCCGGAAAGATAATAAGCATGGAGAAACCTGGTCAATGAGTCGACTATAAGAAGATGAAATGCTTCTTGAGCTCTTTGTTGCTTTACTCAATTCCCCATACCTCTTGTTTGCCTAGACTTTTCTGTCTCCAAGTTTAAATTTCACCACCATGGCTAGCCCGGAAAAGAGGGATAAAATCGCAAACGAAGATCCCCACGCGGGTCCTGATTATGGGGAAGGCTTGAATAAAGCCCAGTCCCAGCATTCCGGAACCCATGTTGCGGAAGGTGTATTCAACAACGACCAGGCCGAAGTATCCTTCAGCGGCCTATCGTGGCCAGCAGTAGCAGTCATCATTGTCAAGCTACAAATCGGACTTGGAGTTCTCAACCTCCCAGACACTTTTCACGTTCTAGGATTCTTTCCTGGAATATTTTGCTTTCTCATCCTAGCAGCCATCTCCAGTGTTGCTGGCTATCTCTGTGGAAATGCAAGGCAATACTTTCCTCAGATGCATAGCGTCGGTGATGCTACCGAACTGCTGTTTGGAAATAAGGCAAGGGATGTCATTGGAATATTCTATTGTATTTACCTGGCCATGATAGCAGGTGCTGGTATGCTTGCCACATCTGTCAGTCTCAATGCTCTCTCTGAACATGGCGCATGCACAATGGTATTCGTGGCTGTCACGCTGGCTGTCACTTTCATTATCGGCACCGCCTTTAGATCTCTGGAGAAGGTCGCCTGGATCAGCTGGGTTGGTGCAGGTTCAATTATTGTTGCGATTTGGGTGACCGCCATCGCGTGTCTTGCTCAAAGCCGACCCGCAGCAGCCCCAGCAACCGGACACCTTGATCTTGATATTCGTGCGTTCGCAAACCCATCATTTTCGGATGCCATGACAGCAATTGCCAACCAACTTTTCGCAGTCGGCGGTACGGGTACATTCTTCTCAGTGTCAGCCGAAATGAAGGAGCCCAAGAAGTTCACCCGCTCCTTAGTCATTGGCCAAAGCATCATCGTGGTGACGGACATTGTCATCGCCTCAATCGTTTATGGAAAGGTTGGCAAATATTTGGCAAGTCCGGCACTTGGATCAGCGGGTCCCTTGATTAAGAAAGTAGCTTATGGCCTGGCGTTGCCGGGCTTGCTGGTAACAGCTGTCCTCTGGAGCCATATTGCAGCAAAGTACTCATTTGTGAGAATCCTTCGAGGCACAAGACATCTCCAAAGCAACACTGTCAAACATTGGGCAGTTTGGATTGGATCCATGTTGGTGATCACGCTCTTCGGCTTCATTATTGTCGGCGTTGTGCCTTTTTTCGGCGATTTCCTGAGTCTCGTGGGAGCATTAGTCAATCCGATTTTTGTGAATGTTATCCCCGGGTTCATGCTACTATTGTTCATTGCCAAAAAGCCGGTCAAGGTGATCGATGGTATGCCACCACCCAGTGAAGGAAACGGGGTGAGATCAGATAGGCACTGGTTTTTCGATGCCCTGCAGGCTTATAAGCAAGGATGGAAAAATGCGTTGGCACTGATTTTCGGACTTTTTATGGTTGTCTCAGGCTTCTTTATCATTGTTGGTGGCACTTATTCAACTGTCCGGAGCATTAAGTCCTCGTATGATGAAGGAGCTGTTGGTGGTGTTTTTTCGTGCAGCGACAACTCTGTTTAAACTTTGACTGAAGACATTTCATCTACATGGAGGATTTTTCTATTTCATACAAGATTCGGTTGCGATCAGGATCCCGGCCTTTCACTTCTAGACAACCAGATTATTCTCATTTAGAACAAACAAGAACATTGCAATTGTAGTTTCGCCTGTTGAGAAATAACTGGTCTATCAGAAGCCAGCCACAATGGCGGCGAACTCATCGGCTACGCAAAATAATACGACAGGATCGACCTGCAACAATGCCCATCTAAGAAGGATATCTAAGCCATTTATTTAGTATTGAACCACCAGAACCACTGGCATCGAAGAATTTGGCGTCTCCTGAAACAGGGCGGCTACTCTGCCGTCTTGAAGTCCCCTGCGAAGCCGCGCCGCACTAGCGCTGCAAGGAGGTACACCACGGATCTTGCCAACGAATCCTTTCGCGCCGCCCCACAGGTTGAACCAGGGCTCTCCCTCAGTACGCGCCCAAAATTTCCAGCTGCGACATGCACCAGCATACATTGCAACTCGATAATCGTACTAGCTGACGTGTCTACCAGAATACTCTGAGATCAGTTAAGCCGGCGATTGTTTGCGTTTCAATGGACACCAGACCAGCCCAGAGTCGTATTTTCCTGATATTCGAAATCGTGCAAAATTACAGTAGTGCTCTGCGGAGAGCCAAAGCAAAGATTGTTCCCTCCTGATAAGCCGTGTAAGGGGGGGGGGGGGGGGGGTTGATTGGGCATGCCCGTGCCGCTGGGGCTTGACCGGGCTCACAGCCTTGGCCGCCATTTCAGCAGCCAGCCTCGGGCGATCAAGAACCAACAGCCAACAGGGCTGCAAAATGTGTGATAAAAGAGCTGCTTTGGAACATGGTCCTTGCTTCTTAGATCCTCGATTGGTAGCAGTCTTTTTTTTCCTTTGTCAGATTAGCAATTCATCCAAACCTTTTTCACCTAACAAATATACCAGTCATCATCCATGTCGCAGCACAACACAGCAAAGGAAGGGATTAATCATACTGGGGACTCATGGGCAAAAATGGATCCTCGTCACCAAGCTCAGAAGGCAGTTGTGCTTAAGGACAGCATAATCAGCGCATCCTCCACAAGGTGCCACCAAGTTCAATTTTTCGAGTTGCGATTTGCAGGCTAACAACTCTAGGTTCAAGAGCGACTCCAATGTTGGCAGGTCCACATTGGTCGCCGAGTGGATGCAAATTATCGATGCATATTATTTTTCAAATGCCCCCTCTTGTCGGAGCACTTCTCACGTAACTTTCGAACTACACAACGATCGAATCGTCGCTATTTCTAATCAGGACCCCTTTCCCGATCACAAGATCCTCACAAGTTTTGGTGTTAAGATTGCTGAAGCAACCTTTTCACGGACACGGGATTTCGAGTTCCAATCGGATCTGAACATTGCCGATGAACTCTTCATCCGATCAGGGAGGCTCTGCCTTTCGTTCACACGTGAGGGTGCTAAATACAGACTTCAGGTCATCTCCTCGGCGAACGAAGGCCCAGAAATGGTTCAACCAGACAGCCGTACCCATATTTCCCTATTTCTACGCGAGGACCCAGATGAAATTATCCAGAGTTTGAAAATTCGCGAGCAGTTCGAAAATCTCAAGCAGGGGATACTATTTGCGAAAAGTGTGAGGTGTATGGACTTGAAAGTTTACTCCACTATCGGGGAGCTCTTGTCGACTACAGTTCATTCCAAATGCCTAACTTCGCATATGACAACCACGACATTGACTCGCGACAACGTGCTCTTGGAATCGGCGCAATTTCATCTTACCAGGCACAAGATTCCGACATCGAATCAAACAAAATTGAGATCTAAGATTTATTGCGATGACGAAATCATCTTGGCTTTTCCACTGTCCCACGATTCAAAGCCCATCCTCAAAAACCAAAGGGTGTTCGGTTTTCGTCCACTCTGCAAATCAGGTTTTAAGGTAACAGGTCCATGATTAATACACATACTTCCATTGCTGACCCATCGGCACAGTTTATGATTCACGCGGACTTTGTCACCATCGACAACGGCCAACAGATCAATGAAACAGCAAGCTGGAACTTGCATCTCTCTGAGGGCATTGCAGATGCAGTAATAAATGCTGTCCTGGAAATGTGCACGCATTCAACTCTAAAATACTCCTGGGTGGATTATCTACCATCTTTTCAAGATGGACAACAATATAAAGGTTATTGGAGCAGGGTGGTCGCCCAGATCACACACAAACTCCAAGCCGCAGCAGTCCTTCAGTCCGCAAGTCTTGGGCCTCCACGGGCAATTCACACCCTCAAGCGAAATCCTTTGATGTTCCTTGATCAGAACGGAAACCCTCTATTAGCTGACATAGATACCGCACTCTACGTCTCTCCAGGGTATACCGAAAGCAGCTTAAATAAGTTGGAAGAATATGGCTTGTCATATCTCACCATGGATGACATCCTGACTCGCGTTGAAGTCGACCTCAATTCTTGCCAGTCTCGCACAAAGTCAAAGGCACTAGATAATGATTGGCATTCTCGTGTTGCTGTTCTCCTCAAACTCCCCTTTGACAAGCTTTGGCTCAGGGAGGTCGAAAAGCTAAGATCTCTCAATCTCATCCCATTGATAGATGGGCGCTGGGTCTCGGCAAATTTCGGCTCTATTTACTACGCCCAAACAAACGGTGTAAGAATTCCAGATGGCCTTGGTATTGACATTATAGATTCAACTGCATGTGAAAATCCGAGGCGAAAGGAGCTGTTTGATTTGCTTGGTGTTGAAATGGCGCCAGTCGCTCTCATCCACGAAAAGATCAGACAGAGATATTTTCCCAATCTCCCCACAGCCTTGACGCCGGAGATGTCATTGTCTGACTTGCATTTCCTATACCTAACGCATCATCTCGTCCCAGAAGAGAGTGATAGGGATAACAAGGTCTTCATTCTGACAAGTAAGGGAAGACTCGAAAATCCAAGTGCTAAAGAACTTTACATTGCGCAAGATATTACACTAAACACCTCAACTCTTGGGTCCGTCATTTCAGGCCCGTACAACGACAAGGCACCCAGGTTCAATATCATGTACTTGCACGACATATACTTTTCAAACATACCAGTGAAACCCCCACAAGCATCATTGACTTGGAAAAGTTGGCTTCACGAAGTCCTGGGCATCAATCATGGGCTTCGACTGGTGGACTCCAAGAAAAACCGTCTCTCAGATGCTTGCAAATATTTGGCACAGCATGAACCTAATAAGTTTCTGCGTCTCTTGAATTCTGCTTGGGCATCTCAAGGGTCTCAGGTTTGCCAGACAAGCAGTCTTTATGAGGAACTTCGTTCTTGCATGGTGACGTGCCAGAATGGTTCTTTTAGCTTGAAAGACACATACATTCCTACCGCACACCAAAAGTCCATTGCCGCAAGATTCTTAACTGGCAGTGATATATTTCCATGGTTAGAATTGGAAAGTCCTCTAAGTCATCCATCGCATCCCTCCGAATGGAAGAAGATCACTGGCGATCTGGGCTTCGGACTCGCCAGGACAGACTTAGATTTTGCATTATCCATCATGCAGTCGCTCATTCTGTCTAACGAATCTCCCGATGACAAATACCTTCAAAATAGAGTATACGAACTATACTGTTTTCTGGAGGCCCAGATATACCAATCCGCAAATATCTCCGCTGCAAGAAGACAAGTCCGGTGAGCACCAGAATTTACCCTCATCCGTCAAACTTCAAATTGCAACAAGAGCTAAACTAATATAAACTAAAATTAGGGATTTCTTCGGAAATTCGAATTTCATTTTGATCCCCGCAACAGAGGAAAACAAGGCTTCTTGGGGACGTCCCAATGATTGTGTCTGGCACCATTCCCCTATCTACCTATATACCAAGATAGCCCTGGAGCCGCAATATGCGCAGCGGTTTAAAAGCTTTGACACCACTCAAGATGATATCACCAACCTATTCAAAAACACATTCAACGTTCCGTCATTTACATGGCGCACTGTGGTCGACGAGCTTAGAGACTGGAAAGCAAACGTGTTTAAGGATTCCAAGCGGGTGAGAGAATTGTACGAATGTCTCGACAGAATGGACTTGAGCGGGCCAGATTTGAACGAATTGAGGTAAGCTGACCCTTCTCTGTGACCTTTAAACTTGGTTTATCTTTAATCCATTATGTAGAACCATATTCAACACTGAAGCGCTGCTGTGTGCTTTTATCCACACGCTCCCATCCTGGCACAAGATCCCGGAATGCGTATGGATAAGCTTTACAATGTTACATGGCAAAATCCCTTTAAATAGTGACCAGCACTATGACGGCCTCGAGTACTTTTTCCTGCATAGTCTCTCTATCCCGGAAGCTACCTTTGAGATGACTTACGTGGCTTTGCACAACAAACAACTAACAATGTCAATAAACGATGCCAAATCTGTTCTCATGGAGCTGAAGACCCTTTTCCCGGCCGAACATGACCTATTCGACCCTCGCCTGATATTCGAGAAGAATATATTCCCCGTTCGACTTCCAAATGGAGAGGTGGAATTGCTTCAAGGCTCTCAAGATTTTGCAATCATTGACCGCGAACCTTTGGCGTCGGATTTCAAGGGCAAGCTCAAATACCTTGATTTTGACTTAGAAGAAATTTCATCACTTCGCCGGGTTCTGGAATGGATTGGCCTCAGGCGTAGGTTCTTGTCACGAACTGTCAACGAGACCTTTTTCCCAAACAAAGCTGCGTCACATGTTTTTTCACAACACGGTCGTGACATAAAGACAAAGGCCCATGCTTTGTTCCGGTATGATTTGTAATATGGTGGCCGGGATGAATAAATGCTAACTATTTGAATAGTGTTGCTGTGAACTATGGTAGCCCCAGAGTCGAAGACGGGGGGCGAGGGTTTTACTCTCTTTTGAGAAATTCTAAAACCTTGGAGACCAGCAGTTTCACTGCAAAACTGCAAATCCAACAGGATGGGAAGAACATTGTGGTTGAAAAGCCAGGCACGTTGTTGGGAGTCGAGATTGATGACTCTGGAAACCACCTGGAAATATATGTGCCGATTGATAAAAGGCTCCGCGAGGTGTGTTACCACAGCAAACTCCCGCGAAATCTTTTCGAATGGATTATGGGCCAAAGGATATCTCAGATTGAAGAGAAGGGCGTGATGGAAGGAATCCGAATCATTCAAGCCGTTCTTACGTCCGAGCCTAGCGCATTGCTTAGCATTTTGGACGAGAACAATATCATCCCGATTTCTGAAGATGGTAGCGAAGATGAGAGGGAAGGAAACGATGCCTCTGATTGCTGGGATCTAGATTCCGTCTTCTCTACTCACGATTGCGAAGGGTCCGAGAATTCATTTGTGGACACTCCTCCATCATCCGTCGAGTCGACTCCGGTGCGAAAAGCAGCGACACGTGGCTGACAATGAGTTGCCGCTTTTATATTTGAGACTAGTATCTTGCAGTGGGAGTGCCTACTGAACGCATATAGCTAAAATAACTCGACAAATTGGTCATCGGGACAGCGGTTTCCTGCGAGCCCTGGAGCCTGAGTGCCTGCCTTTTGCAGCTCTCAACAAGAATTTCCAAGAACTATTCAATAATTGAGATGCCCAGCCAAAGATAAAGTATTCATCTGTAGGATTAGTCCTTAAAATCGCATGCTGGTTTATTCATTTTATGTACTGGCAACACGTGTGCGATTTGTAGATTTATTTTGCTCATCTCCGCGTGGCTGGCTCATCATCGACTAGCTACATCTATATTCCGGTTGGTTTCTCCCCGTACCGTGTGACAGAAAACGGGTTCGGAGTGAAGGTACGGTTGGGGTCAGCCTTGAGTCTGGCTTTGCCCAGTTTCACGTACTTCTCGGCATTCTCGTAGTAGAATTTCCAAATCTCCTCGTCGTCGTCCATGTTCCAATTTCCATAAGAGCCCCAAAGCAAACGCCTGTCCTGCTTGCTGAACTTGGAATTTGGGCCGACAAACTTGGTGTCATTGATCGTCTGCCACTTTACGGCAGCGTCCCTGTAAGTGTCCTCGTAAAAGCAATCCAGCACTTGCACGACCGTCGAGTCTCTCCAACTGTAGGATGCTCCATTCGTTCTGTTGCAGTAGAATCGCGAGTTTTCTCCTCCGAATGGCTGGATCTGCAGCGCAAGCTTGCAATGCTTGAAATAGCGCTTTTTGTCTTCTCCGTCTTCCTCACCAGTCGCGTCCGAGTTGTAGATCAAGTCAACGCGATCAGCAACTTCATCAGCCCAGCCATCACTCACAAGGGTTGTCGAGTTTGTAGCCCAAGTTCGCTTCACATAAGGCAGGTCAAACTCTCGCTTTCTGGGAAAGATCCATTTGCCGGAAAGTGTAGCCAAGCTTTCATCGTACTCCTCCATCTGGAGTGTCAGAAAGCCCTGGGCAGCCGCCATGGCCCTGAACTTGTTGAACCAGTCATCAACCTTGACATCGTAGCTTTCACCCGGGCTAGTTGGAGCCCACTGCGCATAGACCAGAAGCATGGCCGGCAATCTACCGTTGAGATAATTGTTTGCTTCTTGGCTGAGGTTATCCTCAATCTTCTTCGTGACCTCCTTCCACCGATCGGCTTGTTTCAAAGCAGGGAATAGCTGTGCGATGGGAAAGTCCATACTGACAGCACTGATGCAAAGATCAAAGCCTCGAGCCGTTGAGTTATCATCCGACATTCTGGCGACAATGTTCAAAAGATTTCTGAGCGTCTCTTTGCTGTAGACACAAAGCATCTTCAGTCCGTGCGGACCCTTGAACTCCTTGCCAACGACAGACTTGTAGGGAACTTCTCCCATGTAGCTTTTGCCTCGATAGACTTCAACAATGTAATGAGTAATGACACCAAAGTTTCCGGGGCTACCTCCTAGGATCGCGCGGAAGAGTCCAGGGTCGTTCTCATCAGTCACTTCCTTGATGTCGGTGCAATGGTCCACCATGCGGATGACTCGAATGTTATCGCCGAAGAGGCCAAAGCTGCGGCCAAGTTGACCGTAACCCCCAGTCTGGCCATGTCCACCAACACATACATAAGCGCATTGCCCGTGGGGAACAAACAGTCCATGGCTGGCGAGATAGGCATTGAAGTCCTGCAGTTGAACACTGACGCCAACTTTGACCAGCGCCCTGTCTTCGGCGACAGAACCAGGCACCTCAGGTTTCACAATCTTCATTTCCTTGTACGTGTGGGAAAGATCAAGCTGGACGTTGTCGCCATAGGTAGACGATGCGCCACTGTATTGATGACCACCGCTCTTGATAGCGATAGCTATCTTCTTGTCTGTGGCCCACCTCACAGCAGCCTGGACATCTTTGTCATCCTTTGGCACCAGAATCGTGTGTGGGTGCAGGTCACGATCGCCAGGTCCATATGCGGCTTGGTCATAGAAGGAATCCACGGCAGCAGTTTCCTTATTGTAGGATGAACTCGCGTATTGCTGATTGTAGTACTTGTAATCCTGCTTTTCGGATTCATCACCCTCACGGGAGTATAGAGATCCTTCGAAACCAGGGATGTCAGTCATGGTTGCGTTGTGAGGAGTGAAGTAAAGATGTGTTGAAGTGTTTGAATTTGATGACTTTCAATGGAACACGAACGACCGCTCCTTATATAGCCACAAGATTGGCAGCACATATTCTCCAGCTTCACAAGGTGCGTCGTCTTCACTGCAATGATAGCCTCTCTCGGGTTCCTAGAGGTGGAGACTTTGACACATCGCCGTGGCCTCGACCATTGCCTCCTCCTTCTTGCCCAGCACGATCAGCGGCTGTTTTTCACGGCATGTGGGTCATTTTCAACGGAACTTGGATAACTGGCCGCGAAACTACTGCGCCCCGCAAGACAACTCATGGCCTTGCCGCCTCCCAGCCCTGTGGCTTACTCCTCAGCCAGCCCCTTAATCCAACTGCTTGAGAACCATTCCTATCTGGATCAGGCTCTGTCCGAGCGCTGCGCCACTGTGGAGAATTCAGAATGTCTCACATTCAGCTCCAAGCCAATTGGCCCAGAATCCAGATCCGATCAATAGTCCGATGCGGCTCGAGGAGGCCCGGCCCCAACTTTAGCCATAGCTCGCATCAAGCAGATGAAATATTGGTTTTTGTGGGGCTGAGTTTCACTCGTCAGCGCCTGCGTATACCTTTCAGCTTCCTGTAAAGACGGCCCAGAACAAGCCTGTGCATACTTAGGCTTAATTCCGGCTATTTGTTGAATGATCAGGCTGCCTCATTCTAGAGTGTTCCGCAGTAGAGGACAGCTGGCCTAATGCAGTCGCAAACAATTGTTGAACAGGACCAGCGCCGCAAGTATACATTTCCTGCAAGAACGCAAGTGAAATACTATTAAAACTTGCTTGTAGAATATACATGTCGGAGATGTTTGGGAAAAACATCAATATGCGCCCACAAATACATCGCTAGTCACTTGGGTGGCAAGGTGTCAAACCGGATCGGCCAGTATTCCAGTATGAATTATCGGAGTATTCACTTCACGTTTACCGCATCTGCCAATGTGGCCGCTTGGTGAGGTTGCGTGCATCGATCTGTGTAACAGTGATAAAACGGCCCCCAGTCCCGTCCATCATCCCAAATTTAGGAAATTGTTTTGGACGCCCTTTTGCTTCGATTGTACCGCGGTTCCACAAGTTCTTCAGTTACGTTATTGTTGTAGATTAAAGTACGAATATTATTCTAAGCTCGCAAGAACTACTGATATGGGTGTCTCAACCCTCCGGGGTTGGACAGATAAAACACCTGTTCTTTTAGTACGCAAATGACAACAGAAACGAGTAATTTGCACATTCTACTGACCAGAAGCCTAATTCTTATTATATCCTTCCTTTTGAACATGGCCTATGCAAAGATCTTGATTCTAGCCTGAATTCTATACTCGGTAAATACCTATTTTACATTGCATAGCTTTTTATTTAGATGTACTTTCATCATGGCGACAGTAGATATCAACGCGGAGGATCGATTAGATCAATGGATAAGCAATCACTCGTGCCTTAATATACAATAAGTAACATAATAATTACACCATACTTCTAAGTTCCCATGTCCCTCTACCCAAGCAACATCCTCATCACACTTGGCATTCACCCATCCATACCTCTGATGACTTGCTACCATTATACCACCTTTACCCTAACATTCTTGTTACTCTTGGGGAAGGCTCCAAAGAAGTCGTAGTAAAAGGCGACATCGTGCTCGTAGTCAGTATCGTGCAACTCCATATCGAAACCGGCAGAAGGGGCGAAGAGCCGTCCCAAGGTCAGATAAATCTCCATGTTGGCCACTTCTTGCCCAAGACACGCGCGCGGGCCGCGGCCAAAGTGGTTGACGTACTTGCGCAGCCGCTTTCGCTCACTCTCCTCAAGCCATCGCTCCGGCTCAAACTTGTACGGGTCTGCAAATACTTCGGGGTTCAAGTAATTGTCATACAAGGAAATGGAGACGTGCACGCCCTTGGGGATGACCGTGTCCCGATAGCTCATGTCATTATGAGGGTCAAATCTGGGCAGGCGGCTTGATACGGGGTGGTTGAGCCGGAATGACTCCTGGATGACGGCCGTCAGATAGGGAAGCTCCTTGAGTTCTTGGAAGCTCGGGAGCCTCCCGAGCCTCTTCTCGCATTCACTGAGTTCTTCCCTCAGTTTAAAAAGTTTTTCCGGGCAGTAAATTAGCATGAATGTCGCAAACGTAATCATGACGCCTTCAGTCTCGATACCAGCGTTGATGTTCAACCAGACCTCGTCCACCACACGGGTCATATTCTTTTCATCAGCTGGGAGGTTAGACTTCATGATGTGTTCAACCGCAGTAGTGAATCCTGCTTGAGGTTCCCCGCTTGTGCGCTTGACATCAGCAGTATTTCCGCTCCCAGCTGTCACAGTGCGAAAGTCGTCCTTGATAGCCTCCATAATCATCTGTTCATTACGTTAGACAATCCAATGAAGAGTCTATAATAAAATTCAAGAGAAAAGGAAGCATGAGTAGTATACTTACGTTGCGAAAGCGCAGAATGCGAACGACGCCTGGGGGAACCACTTCGGCGCCTTTGCCAAAACGCGGTCGAGCTCGGAGCAGCTCAAAAAGCCAATGTCCAACCTGGCGCGTAACCATGTTCATGCGACCAAAGGGCCTCCCAACCAAGAACATTTCAGTCTCAAAATCTTCAACGTCCACGAAGCCAAAGTCCCGACCGAGAGAGGTGGTGCAAGTCACGTCAATGGCAAGACAGCGAAAGGCATCGCCCACTGCAAAACAAAACAGATCACAGATCATCAGCCAAGACTCATCAAGAAGGGTACGGGATTATCCCACAAGTCACAACAGAGCCGGTGCCCTTGAATCGTTTGAATCTCGCAATCAACTTGTGCACCAAGGCCTCGTATACCTTTTCACGAGACATGACGACTGGGGTGGCGTAGACGGGCAAGAGAGCCTGACGGCGCATGTGGTGAAGTTCATGGGGGCTATTAACAGCAGCTTCAGTTAGTAATAATTCTAAAATAGCTACATGGCACCAGCGATTCACCGCTTCACTTACCCGGCTTGCAGAACAGTAGCTGGTGGGCCTTGAGACCTGTAGAACCAGGCGGGCTTGGATGCCTTCGCTTTCATCTTGTAGGCCTCGGTCCATTCCGAGTCCCTGATGTGTACTTCCCATGGGTTGATTCGTACAATGGGTCCTGTTGTGCACCAATTTAGCAATTGTCGTCAGATTTCGGGTGGCATTCCCGCCTGGAATCGAGCTGTTTACTTACCATATTTTTCATGCATACGGTTAATCTCAACCCAGTATCGACCGCCACCCTCTTTAAAGATATCATAATAACCTTCGTAGGCAAAAGTGAGTGCTGCGAGGATCGGGCCTGGGAAGCGTGCGACTGGGCTCAGAAACAATCGGTAGATGATTCCGCAGACAACATAAGTTGCCGCCAGCAACAGAGCCGCACTTGTCCATGACAGACCAGAGGCTGCACTAATGACCTGTTGAAAACCCATCTCGTCTACAGTCTCCTCTCGGCACCACCTTGCTTGCGGATCTGCTCGGAGGAATTGAGGAAAAGTACCTCATATAATAAAATACACTGACGAAATACACCGCATAAACTTGTGCTGTGGACATTTTCTAACAGCCTGACGCGGTCAGACCACATGTCTTTGCCCCGAACTCAACGAGATTACCTCGGGATGTCCCATCGGAGGGTTTAAATTAATCCGTCATCTCCGATCAACTTATCCAACCAGATCACTTCTTTCTTCTTTTTACTTGCTCCAGGATGGAGTTAGCCCATCCTCTGGGCTCGACCACCATTGGGGGGCGTGTGGATAAAAAAGCTCGGCACTACCCCTGTACTTGATTGACTTCAGCCTCAATGATGATTGACAACGGGGGGTTCCATGATCGGTATTTCGTATACTATTAAAAAAAGCCAATATCTTGTGTTTTTAAGCTTCGCTCAAGCCCGTTGAGGGAACATCGGATCATGTCCGGCTTACCCTGGTTCATCCTGCCGAGATGAACCAGATCACAACGGGCTAGGTTCTATCGAGACTTTGGAATATATTAGCATTGCGAATTTGTGACGTGCGGTTAAGGTCAATATTCTCGGTACCACATCTCACCGCAATTGCGAGTGAAGTTGGCTAGGGGCCAGCATACATGGGAAGATGACTGTTTGCATCGGTAACCCCGAAGCCGACTGGAACTCTCTGAGATGGCTCGAGTCGTTGAGTAGCTCAAGACTGAGCCGCACTAAGAGAGCCATGCCAACCCGATTGCGTACGTTGCATCTATTCATACGAGATCTAAACCTACATAAAGCCGTAGAAGTAAAGATTGTGTAGACAGGCCATTCGAATCAAATCTCATCCAATACCAGGCGTCAAGGCAGCCACATCATCACTATTTTTTTATTGTCAACACAAGCAATTTCAACATTACACAGGCCAATTTGATACAATTGCTATCACCATGTCCAAGTCCCTCCCAACTACCCACGCGGCACTGAAGGTAGTCGGTTCCAACGAGCTTAGCGTTACGAAAGATGCCTCTTTGCCTGTGCTGGACTCGTCCGAGGTTCTCGTGCAAGTTGCCTGCGTGGCCGTCAACCCAGTCGACGCCAAGTCGGTTGACATGTCGCCCACGCCCGGCGCAACCAGCGGCACAGACTTTTCCGGTGTCGTGGTAGCTCTTGGCAGCGACGTCGACTCATCCCAATGGCACGTCGGCGACCGTGTCATGGGCGGCATCTTCGGTAACAACCCCCTCCGACAGGACAACGGCGCCTTCGCCGAGTACGTGGCTGTCCCTGCCGGCCTTGTCTGGCACGTCCCCGGCGGCATGGACTTTACCACGGCCGCCTCGCTTCCAGCCGCCTTGGCAACGGTGGGCATGTCGTTCTTTTCGTTCCTGCAGATTCCAATGCCGGACCCATCAGGACCCCTGGAGGTCGTCGCGCCGACAGGCAGGGGCAAGGGCCCGACGTACGCGCTAGTGTACGGGGGCGGGACGGCATCCGGCGCCATGGCGATCCAAGTCCTCAAGTTGCTTGGCCTCACACCCATCACGACGTGCTCGCCGGCCTCGGCGGCCCGCGCGCTCAGGTTAGGTGCCGCCGCTACGTTCGACTACCGCTCGCCCAACTGCGGCACCGAGATGCTCGACTACACGGGCGGCTCGCTAGCCTTGGCCCTGGACTGCATCTCGGATTCCGAATCCATGGACGCGTGCTACAAGGCCTTGGGGCCCGCCGGCGGTCGCTACGTGGCCCTGGATCCCTTCCCCGTCCGCGGGCACACGCGCCGCAGCGTTGAGCCCGACTGGATCTGCGGATACACGCAGTTTGGCCACGACGTCGCCTGGGCCCCGCCGTTTGACCTCGACGCCCGCCCCGACCACCGTGCCAATGCTGAGGCTTGGTACGTGCTGGCCCAGCGCCTGCTCGACGAGGGCCTCGTTGAGCCTCACCCTCTCGAGGTGCGCCGGGGTGGCCTGTCTACCGTGGCTGAGTCCCTTCAGCAGGTGCGCAAGGGGCAGGTCAAGGGGAAGAAGCTGGTACACCGCATTTCTGAACAGTTGTGCGTTGCTTGAGCTATAGGATTGGTTGTTATTGTACGCCCCTCCGTATCCCGGATCTGATCTCGGATTCGCATCTTGTCGCATCTACAGTATCGCCACAATAGGGCCTCGTTGCCCCAGACAGATAAAAAACAGTGGATTTTAGTTTAAAAATATGATAATTTTACAAGCTTGATGCCCTTTTACTCTCCCTTGGCAGTGAGAATATCAATTCAATTGCGTGTGATTTTATCCTTGGGCGGCCAGATTATGTGGCGAAGGCAAATTTTTACCCAATACTAGAGATGCCATTGTAGGTGTATTCTATAAATTAACATGCACACTGGATGCGCAACCTGTCAAATATTAGCCGAGGTCATAATGGTCCATTTTTCATCGTGCAAGATGCCTCCACTTTGCCCACGCGCGCATTGTCCACCTCAGCCCAGTACTACCCTACACACTCTGAGTGTACTTGACATTAAAGAACGCAGCCAGAATAAGGATAGAATGAGACTTTGAAAGCAAAAGGGTATAAAAATAAGTACAAACCTTCTTTCGTATTTTCGTCATCCAAATCATTTTCGGCTGTCAACACGAACCGAAGCAATACGAACAGTAGAAGTTTGAAACTGTGTTAGCACACGTAAATTCTGGGACGCGCTAGCGATAGTTTCGCCAAATGTCAAAGTTTGCGCTAAAGAAGGCTGTCCGAAAATACCTCCAACTTACCCCATTGAATAGAAAAGAGAAAAAATGGCCGAAGCTAGTCCAGCTCAATCAATTCTGCCTTGCGCGAAGGAGGTAAAATTAAGAAGCCAAGACGGGTGATGTGCCAGTAGTTGGTTCAATCGAATAATTTCCGAATTAAATGTTAGGTTAAAAATACAGGTAACTGAAACATTGTTTTCGTGTTCAATCCTTAAGTAATTTCCATAAGGTCAACACAGTACAGGCCCATATAGTTTATGTTTATCTCATATCAAAGCATTGTGATGCGTTAGATCAGGGGATGCGATTGGATGTCTTCAGGGTGTGCAGACACCGCAGCAGCTTGTAGCCTCAGCCTGGCATGGCCACCTTTCCCTTGTTCCAAAAGAAAACGAAGTAAAAAAAGTCTTTTGATTGGACGCTTCTATACGGCGCCCGCAATTATGGAGCTAATCTTGTCTCCTTAGTTGTCCCGATCCCAGCAGATGTGCCAAGTGGTTTCCTGAGCGGCCGTGGGGATCGGGACAGATGCCGTGAAAATGGGTCTGTGCATACGTGCAAGGAACTCAAATTTCGAGCTTCGCCTTGTGAGGATCATGGGCCAAACCTGACCATCGGTACATGCAATGTGGGTTATGCTTAGCTCTTGTTGCCTCAACTATTGTCCCCATTGATGCTACTCTCTATTGATGCTACACACACTCTCTCCTGTTCCAACGGCCCCTACACCAACGCCTAATCTTACAATGCTCTGACTCCAAAAATATCTACTTTGCCAGGGTCACAAAGACCTTGAGCGAGGGCTTCGACCAGATGCCGTGCATCTTCTTATCATGCCAATCCAGGGATTCGGGAGACAACTTGAGATCAAAGTTGTACAAGAACCTGGCCAAAATGCTACGCATCTCGTGCATGGCCACGTTTTGGCCAATGCACGCCCGAGGCCCGGTTCCGAAGGGCACCCAAGCGACATGGTCGTCATACTCGTGGTACGCGGAGTACGCGGTTTCCTCGGGGATCCACCTCTCCGGCACAAACTTCCGCGGGTCCTTCCAGAACAGTGGCGTGTTGAACATGGTCCAGCTGGGGATGGCCACCTGGGTCTGTAGTGGGTCAGCATCTATCAAAACGACGTCGTCGGGGGGTCACGAAGCACTGACCTTCTCTGGGAACCACTCTTCACAAACGAAATTACCCCCCGGGGCAATCTCCCGCTGACTTCCCAAGCCGACCTGGCCGGTTGGGTACACTAAGTTTGGGGAATGCTGTTAGTATCTGGGGTGTCGGGATGCGAGTAAAGAGAAAGAGCAGGGCCAAGTTCGCTTACTTCTCATGGTTTCCTCAATAACGGCATTCATGTAGGTCATGCCTTTCATGGCATGGCTTGTCAAAGCCGACTCGTCAGGAAAAGCCCTAATCTCCCGGAGAACCTTCTCCATCTTGTCAGGGTTGTTGAGAAGTAGCCAAGTCATGCTGGTCAGAGTGGTGGCGGTGGTCTCGGTTCCAGACATCATGAACATGCCTGCGTTAGCGTTCATCTGGGGCCTTGTCATGGGCTGCCCCGGTTGTCTGAGAATAAATCCAAAGATGTCGGGCCGACCGTTGTTGCCCTTCTCCAGACGTTTTGTAACTAGTGCGTTGGAGTTCTGGATGTGCTTAGCGCAATCCTTCATGACATCCTTGGGTGCCAAGGCGGCATACAGCAGCCCACCCAGAGGATACGCCTTCATGACGGACCTGACGGCTGTGACAAGGTTAGCCATGTGCAAATACCGTGATTGGTTGACCTACTCATGAACTTGAAAGTGACAAACACTGCCTGCACCCATGAAGACTCCACACCGGTTTCGAGTTGACCAAGGCCCTCTCCAAAGGTAAGATCGCCCATGATGTCAAAAGTGGTAAAGTTGTACAGCTTGCCAATATCCACCTTGACCTCACCATCGGGGCTGGCAGCAATTCCAGCCTTGGGGACCTCAATGAGTTGATCAATGTACTTGCCAATCAAGCTCTCTTGTTCAGTCAGCGCACGGTCGCTGAAGGCGTGGTTGAACTGCTTCTTCTGCGCTGCGTGGCCCGCCATGGTCGGCTCAGTGGCCATTGGGTGGACATTGCTTGTCATTTTGCCAATGAAGCGCTCTAGGTTCTTGACGTTGGGACGGTACTTTCCGTGCTTGTGTCCGTATATGTCTTTCCAAGCTCGCGGGGCGATGAAGCTGAGGCGGTTAGGCCCGAGACGAACCGTCATTCCGTATCGGCGGTGCAGGGCATCATTCCACTTGAGGATGTCTCCTTTCGCAAAGTGATACGCCCAGACCATGCTGGTCAACTTGCATAGCAGCGGCCCTGGGTACTTGCTCAGCGGGTGGAAGAAGATGCGGTAGATGGCGATGCTGATCAGGGAAGCAGCCAATAGGCTGGCTGCTGCAGAGATGCCAAAGCGAACTGGGTCCAAAGCAGCCTTCTCTTCCGCAAGTGCCCAAAGGGCCAGTGCCGTAGAGCGCATGGCCTCTGATGCCGATTGTACACCTTCCATTTTGATCTAACAAAACCGAATGAAGAAAAAAGAATGACAAGTTGAACTATTGCATAGAATAGGCACACTTGGACGGGCTGGAATGAACCAGAACAGTTAGACTTTATAAACAATCGTTCCAAAATTAGGGAAGCACCGACATAAAAGAGTTGATCCTCAGACCCAAGTCGCCTCACGACACTCATTAACTAGCATGATTCTGAGTTAGAGGTGGGGACTTAGGTACGGCGACGTTTGGGTCAGAACTTGGCGCCGATTGTTTTCGGGATTCCTGAAGACCTCGTATCCTTTTTTTTTCACCCTGTTCTTCCTACTTTAATGCCCTCACAATAAACTTGAGTTCGACTACAGCAGATGGTAAACTTCTAGCATAATTGCGGTACGGCGGTGTTGTCGCAGTAAACTCAATTTTCAATTGTATTTTCCATTTTTCACACCGAGACGTTGGAACGGGCCGTGGCGTATCCGAAGGTTCCAACCGAAACATCGCTTTGACTCTACCGTCCAACGTCCACGTACTTCGCATCGCCCTAATTAGCGATAGCAAGCCTTCCAGAAGACCAAGCCTTTTCGATTTAATATAATTTGCAAAGCTTATTAACGCCGAGGCTACTAGCCCGTTCTTTTCTCCGATACATCCCCACTACCCGCCAAATCTTGCACCATGCCATTATGCTCAAGACCGGATGGAGCCGCTCGGACGATCCCTGCTCGCTCTGACCTGACACTGCCCGGTGGCCGCAGGATGCCGCCTTTGAGGCTCCGTGGATCTAGGCCCAATGCCACAGCCCTGGAGAACATGGGGCCAACCCGGCCTCGACAAGAGCGGACAGGGCTGCTCCCTACCCGATGAGCCTCAAGATGGTTAGACAGGGAGTGTTTTCTCCTGGCGGAACCACAATTTAGCAGCGAATTCAAGAAGTCGGTAGTTGATTATGGGGGCGCTCCTCAAGTTCAGACGACGCCCGCAGAGACCCACTATCCTGGGGGAACCTGGATAGAAAAATCTTGCAGCATTGGCCTCTTTTACAATGACTAATCGGAGGTTTAGGGACAACTAGATCGAGTTGTTTGCGCTTAGAAAACGCGAGCGCACAGACGAATTACTGAGAGGTTCCGTTCGTATCCTTGAATGCGCGGAGGTGCGTACCGTGATCCATATCGCCACACTTTACTCGTACTGGAGCTCCCTTGATAGACTGGCAATAATACTGAGATATACTTATTGGCCCAGAATTAGTGTGGCACCTCGATGTTCCCTTTGCATATGTAAGGGGATGGGGGTGGGTGAGGATCATGGTGATTCCATTGGCAATCCCTCAAATCTGACTCGATAAAGAACCATTCAACTTTTTTCATTCATTTACCCTGCGTTTTTCTTGCAATTGAACATTCATAGCACAGCAACTGTTTTCAAACGGCGGTGACGCGACGCTCGGATTGCCGTTTGCATTGCTAGGACTGGCACGCTTGGCCTGTGATGCCGCCACAAACCTTAACACATCTCGCCTTGCCCGTTGCGAAATTGACCCGGCTGCTAGGCGTGCCGCACTTTCAAAGGAAAGAAAAAGTGTATTGTGTACCCGAAACCCAAACCAGCCGACCCAATGGTCCCTTTTCGCAATCGGCGCGAATGGGGGCGGGCGTCGTCTAATCAGACCCCCCCTTGCGCCCCGTATTCTTAGGCTTAGAGACTTGGTCTGTTCATCAAGGGCACTCTGGTCGGATATGCCTCGTGTACTTCTGGGTTAGAATAGAGCATTCGGAGATCAAAAGAGAAGTGCATCCCACGAAGAGTTGCGAATATCTCCAACTCAGCCTTGAGACTATTCAGTCATTTCAATTCTTTCTCCAGTTGCGCGAGATACAGTCTACACTTGGGTCGGTGTTTGAACCTCGTATCTCTCTAATTCTTTTTATACCAACTCAACCACATCTTTGAGGACGCAACTTAATACATTCGCCATACTTCCACTCCTTTGACCCAAGACAACCTGCAACCATGTCGCCATTCCTTCCCCCCACAGATGAGCCCATTGCCATCATTGGATCGGCATGCAGGTTTCCTGGTGGTTCCAGTTCCACCTCCAAGCTCTGGGAGTTGCTCAGAGAGCCCCGTGATGTCGTGAGGCCGTTTGACCCCAAGCGATTCAACTTGGGGCGGTTCTACCACCCAAATGGCGAGACACACGGAGCCACAGACGTCAAGGCAAAGTCGTACCTTTTGGAGGAGGACAATCGCCTGTTTGATGCGGGCTTCTTTTCCATCAGCCCCGTTGAGGCTGCTGGCATGGATCCCCAGCAGCGACTGCTTCTCGAGGCGACATATGAGGCGAGCGAAAGCGCCGGCGTCACTCTCGAGCAGCTCAGGGGGTCTTTGACATCGGTTTATGTCGGTGTCATGAGCAACGACTACTCGGTCATGCAGGCCCGCGACACCGAGACGTTGCCCAAGTACAACGCCACAGGCACGGCCAACAGCATCCTTTCGAACCGTGTCTCGTACGTCTTCGACCTCAAGGGTGCTTCTGTGACCCTCGACACGGCCTGCTCCAGCTCGCTTGTGGCGCTGCACCACGCCGTCCAGGAGCTGCGTAACGGCGACTGTGAAATGGCCGTTGTCGGAGGCACTAACCTCCTCCTCGAGCCTACGCCTTACATTGGCGAGTCGAAGCTGCACATGCTGTCGCCCGACTCACAGAGCCGCATGTGGGATAAGTCGGCCAACGGATATGCGCGAGGTGAAGGCATCGCCTCGCTGCTGCTCAAGCCGCTCAGCGCGGCCAAGCGAGATGGCGACCCCATTCAGGGAGTCATTCGCGCATCTGGAGTCAACTCGGATGGCACGAGCCCCGGAATCACCATGCCCTTTGCACCAACGCAGTCAGCCCTGATCCGGCATGTATATCGCCGCGCGGGGCTGGATCCCATGCGAGACCCGCCGCAGTATTTCGAGTGTCACGGCACAGGTACGCAGGCAGGAGACCCAGTCGAGGCACGTGCCGTCTTTGAGGCTTTCTACCGTGATGGGGAGACGGGAGAAGCCAAGCCGGACGCGCAGACGATCCATGTTGGATCCATCAAGAGTACGTTGCCTTCCAGTCATTACGCATCTTTGAAGCAACCAAGTTACTAACTCTTCGTGTTTAGCGATTATTGGGCATTTGGAAGGTTGCGCTGGTCTTGCAGGTGTCATCAAAGTGCTTCTCGCGCTCAAGCACAAGACCATACCTCCGAACATGCACTTCAAAGAGCTCAACCCCAAGCTTACGCCATATTACGGCGACGGAGCCCTCATGATCCCAACGCAGCCGGTACCATGGCCAGAGCTGCCTGCCGGCACCCCTATGCGAGCCAGCATTAACAGCTTCGGCTTTGGTGGTACCAATGCCCACGTGATTATTGAGAGCTTGCCGCCTTCTACATCCGAGCAGAACGGAGACACGGATGCGGAGGTTCGGGCCCAAGCCCCACCTTCCGGCGGCGTTGTGGGCCCTCTTCTCTTCTCCGCGAGCTCGGGGCCGGCACTGCTTCGAAATGTCCAGGCCTACCTGGCCCATGTGCAAAAGCACGAGGACATTGATCTGCGAGACCTGAGCTGGATCCTTCAAACACGACGATCTGCTCATCGTGTGCGAACCTGCTTCACTGGCGCATCGCGACAGGATGTCTTGGATTCCATGGCCAAGTTCGTTGCAACCTATGAGAAGTCGGCTACCAAGGGCGGCGACATTGGAACTGTCGCGCGTCTGGTCAACCCAAAGGAAGTTCCTGGTACTCTGGGTGTTTTCACCGGTCAGGGTGCGCAGTGGGCTACCATGGGCCGCGACTTGCTCAGCACATCGCCGCTTTTCCGCAAGAGCCTAGAGGCCTGCGAGGCGGTGCTCCGGGACAACCTGCTTCCAGGCGATGCTCCCAAGTGGTCTCTGATCGAGGAGCTCAACAAAGAGGCCGGCGAGTCTCGTCTCTCAGAGGCAGCACTGGCGCAACCTCTCAGCACAGCGCTGCAGATTGGCCTTGTCGACATGCTGAACGCTGCTGGCGTTCAACTTGATGCCGCCGTGGGTCACTCCTCCGGCGAAATCGCCGCTGCCTATGCTGCCGGCATCATCACGAGCAAGGCTGCCATGCAGATCTCGTACTACCGCGGCTTCTATGCTCATTTGTGCCAGGGAGCAAATGGGGAGAAGGGTGGCATGATTGCCGTCGGTCTGTCCATGGACGCTGCTTCGCGCTTCTGCCGCCAGCCCGTCTTTGAGGGACGCCTGGTCGTGGCCGCTAGCAACAGCCCGCAGAGCTGCACTCTGTCTGGCGACTTGGACGCCGTCGTGAAGGCCAAGCAGCAACTGGATCAGGAAAACACCTTCGCTCGCCAGCTCCAGGTCGACACGGCGTATCACTCACATCACATGCAAGCATGCGCTAGTCAATACCTGCAGGCGCTTGTTGCCTGCGACATTCAGGTCTCGCGGCCCAAGCGAGGCTGCGTATGGAACTCAAGTGTGCGCGGTGATACGCGCCTGCTCAGGGAAGGCGGCGAACTGGACTTGCTCAAGGGCCCGTACTGGGTTGCCAACATGGTCCAGACAGTCAAGTTCTCTCAGGCCATCGAGTCTTCCATCTGGCACGGAGGCCCATGGGACATGGCCATCGAGATCGGTCCCCACCCGGCTCTCAAGGGCCCTGCCGAGCAGACGCTCAAGGCCGCCTACGGCTCAGCACCGCGATACATCGGTCTCCTCAAGCGCAAGACCAGCGATGTTGCGGCCTTCCAGGATGCCATCGGCCAGATTTGGGCGCAGCTGGGGCCATCGTCTGTGGACTTTGCCGGCTACCGCAGCAGCTTCTACGATGCCGGGTCCGCTCCAGCCCTGCCCCAGATGATCAGCGACCTGCCGGGCTACTCGTGGGATCACGACAAGGTCTACTGGCGCGAGTCGCGAACCTCGATGCGATACCGCACCGGACGTGATGTTGGCCACGAGCTGCTGGGTCGTCGGGTGCCCGATGATAACGAGCGCGAGCTGCGCTGGCGCAATGTCCTTAGACTGGGCGAGATGCCCTGGTTGCGCGGCCATGAAGTGCTCGGCGAGGTGCTCCTACCAGGTGCCGCCTACGTGTCTATCGCAGCCCAGGCGGCGCAGAGTCTGGCTACCATCGCTGCTCCAGGGCGACTCATCAACCAGCTCTCGGTGGAAGACATCGATATTCTCCGACCTGTTGTGGTGCCCGATAACAAAGACGGAGTTGAGACCTTGTTTACGGCCCAAGTCCTCTCTACCGATAGCAAGGCCCCTACATTGGTGCGCGCACGCTTCTCGTACTACGTCTGCCAAAACGAGGCTACGGGTGCCATGATTCACACCTGCAGCGGTGTGCTGGTCATTCATCTTGGCCAGGGCTCCGCGGATGCATCTGATGCTGGTAAAGCTTTCGTCCTGCCTCCTCGCCAGCCAATTCCGGAGAATGTGGTTCCGATCGAGAGGGAGCCTGTTTATGACATGTTCCGCGGCATTGGACTGAACTACACTGGTGCCTTTGATGCCATCACCGAGAGCCGCCGCTGCCTCGGCTACACTGCTGCCACGGGTGTCTGGCCAGCCGACTCACCCATTGTGGGTGCGAGCGCACAGTCACAATATGTCTTGCACCCTGCCATCCTTGACGTAGCTTTCCAGTCTCTTTTCGTAGCACACGTGCATCCCTCCAGCAAGAAGCTCACGTCGGCGTTGCTGCCATCGCACATCGATCGAGTCATTGTCGACCCTCATGTGCCCGTCCTGCCCGAAAGTGACGCCGCCGCCGCTGCTACTACCTGCAGCTTCGATGCTTGGGTTGTCTCGGCCACTGGAACAGCGCTTGATGGTGATATTAACATCTACGAAGCTGAGTCGGGACGCGCATTTGTTCAGGTCGAGGGTCTGTCTACTCGATCAGCCGGTGGTGCTCAGGATGCCGCTCACGACAAGCGCCTCTTCTTGAAGACCGTCCATGGCCATGATGCATCCATGGGAGGGCTGATACTCCCGGCTCGTGACCCCGTTAGAGACACTCGCGCAGTGCAGGCCAATCTTGCCATTGAGCGCCTGGCCCTGTTTTATATGCGACGTGTCTTGGATGAAATCAAGTCCGAGGAGCGAAGTACGCTGCAGCCGGAGCATCAAACTCTCTTGCAGTCTTTCGAGCGCCAGGTAGATGCGGTGCGCCAGGACCAATCCCCTCTCTTGAGCAGTGACTGCCTCCAGGATGATGTGAAGACTCGTCTGGCGGACCTTGCGCATCCCGATCCTGAGGCTGCCGAGCTCAAGTTGGTGCATGCTATGGGAGCCGAGCTGGTGCAGGTTGTTCGGGGCCAGGCCGAGGGCAGCTGGAACTTGAAGCAATATTTGCCATCGGCGTCTGCAGTTACCGACCACGCTATCAGCCAGATGCTAAAACAAGTTACCTTCAAGTTCCCGCGCTGCAAGATGCTAGAGATTGGCAATGGCACCGGCAAAGTTGGCACAGCACGGAGCATTCTCGGCGCTGTCGAGAACATGTACGACTCATACACATATACAAGCACTTTGTCGGATGTTTTCCCTAGTGTCGCTACCGAGCTAGCTGACTTTGAGAGAGTCATCTACCAGTCGCTGGATATTGAGGGAGACGTGGAGTCTCAAGGATTTAGCCCTAACTCATATGACGTTGTCATCGCGCCTCATGTGCTGTCTGCCAACACCGCTACTGGCAGCATGTCGATGAGGGAGATTCTTCAAAAGGCCCGAGAACTCCTGCGTCCTGGTGGTTACCTGGTGCTATCTGAGATGACCGGATCGCAAAATGTGGTCGGCGAATTCCTGTTCGGCGGCAAGCCAACCGTCTCAATGGGTGAGTGGCATAGGTTGCTGCGCCGTTCCGGTTTCTCCGGCGCTGATATCGTATTCTGCGACAATGCCGACGAGAGCAAACATGTCCACTCGTGCATTGTGAGCCGAGCCGTCAACGATGACTTCCTCCGCCTTGTCGAGCCCATGTCTTCGGTGCCAGAATCCACCACGCCGCTACTAATTATTGGAGGCCGTCGCCTTTACAGCAGCAAGGTGATTGACGAGATTGAGAAGCTCCTCCCGCGATCGTGGGAGCAAGCTGATCTAGTCAATATCGTGTCCAGCATTGACGCGTTAACTCTGGACCAGCTCGAGGGCACCATGAATGTTGTCTGTCTCCAAGATGCCGACGAGTCCCTTTTCGCACAGCTGCCCATCACCGACGCTCGGCTGGAAAAGCTCCAGCAGATGCTCATGTCGGCCAAGAACCTGCTGTGGGTGACGGGCGCAGGCACATCTTACTCCCCTCGGGCCAGCATGATCCGCGGTATTGCCCGAGTGGTTCCCGTTGAGATGCCACACCTCACCATGCAGGTGCTTGGACTCGAACTTGAGGCCGGCAGTGCAAGCCCTGCTACAAATGCCCGGCACTGTGTCGAGGCATTGTTCCGTCTTCTGCACCAGGAAGACATCAAGGCCAAGGCCGCACAGGCTGATTCGGAAGCGATGCTGTTCACTGTCGAGCCTGAATCCGAGGTCTTGACTGGTGGTACCATCAGGATCCCGCGTGTGATGCCGGACACGGATCTTGATGAGAGGTTCAACGCCAAGACTCGATCTGTTGTGAAGACAGTCGACGCAACCAATGTCGCTGTCCAAGCTGTTGCTCCCCAGGACTCTTCCAGGATGGTGCTCCAGGCTATTCAGCAGAAGTCCTCCCAGAATGAAGGCATCCAGGTTCAACTTTCTATGCACATTCCCTCATACTCCCAAAACGGCCAAGGTCTCTACGTGCTCTGTGGCCAACAGCTACAGAAGAAGGATGGTAAGCAGACTCCCTCTGTTATGGCTGTTAGCCGCACCAATGCCTCAAAGCTGTATCTAGAGGCTGAGGATCTGGCCATGATCCACTCATCGCTCTGCACGCCAGGGGCTTTGGAGGTAACTGCCAACGCGCTCTTGCAACATGCTCTCATCAATCATGCACAATCCATCGCGGCATACAGAGCCGGGGCTTCAGTTACAGTGCTTTTGATTGAACCCGAACAGCGCATGGCTGAAAGGATCAAGGCACAGCTCGCTCAGGCTGGTCATCGCCTGTACTGCGTCTCATCCAAGGCCGATGCTCCCAGCAGCTGGATCCGAATCCACGCCAACGCTTCGAAGCGAATGGCCAAGCAGTGCCTGCCTGCCGGCAATGTGGACTTGTTTGTTAACTGTTCTACGGAGTATGAGAGGCGAGTGCATGGTTACAAGCAACTCCAGGCATGCCTGCCATCAGCTTGTGAGACGTGGAGGCTGGACGCCGAGCTCCTGCAGAAAGCCTTGGAGAGCAATGGCGCCTCCCTGTCAACTCTTTTGGGCGCTGCGAGCATTGATCTCAAGGACGCTCAAAAGCAGCAGTGCAAGCTCATGGCTGCGGCCAACTTGGCTGGAGCAGACGCCACCACTCTCGCCCGCCAGCGATACATCACGGACTGGAGCCAGAGGCAGGCGCTCTCTCTGACTGTTCAGCCCCTTGATGTCAACCCTCTGGACATTCTCCGACCTGACCGCACCTATCTCCTTGTGGGCGGTTCTGGAGGACTGGGTCTCTCACTCTGCCACCTGATGATCCGCCACGGAGCCAGGCACATCGCCGTCACCAGCCGTAACCCCAAGATTGATGCTGGCCTGCAGAGGGAGGCCGATCGCTTCGGAGCGTCGGTGCAGATGGTAGCCATGGATGCCACCAAGCGGGACCAAGTGGTCGCCGCGGTGAACAAGGTGCGCGAGACCATGCCGCCCATCGCCGGTGTGTGCAACTTGTCCATGGTGCTCCACGACAAGATGTTCCTTGACATGTCTGCCCGCCAGCTCAACGGTACCCTGGACGCCAAGGTCATTGGTACCGAGATTCTGGATGACATCTTCAGTAACACGGATGCCAACGCAGCCCACCCGCCACTCGACTTCTTTGTCCTCACGTCGTCCACGGCTAGCACTGTAGGCAATGTTGGACAGGCCAATTACCACGCTGCCAATCTGTTCATGGCTGCTGTTGTTGAGCGTCGTCGCTCACGCGGTCTCGCTGGCTCAGTCATCCACATTGGCTGGGTTGCCGATACGGGCTACGTCACTCGCTCTGACAGGTACCAGCTTCTGGAGGACCATTTCCGCAGCATGCGTTTCATTCCTCTCTCCGAGACGGATGTGCATGATGCCTTTGCCCAGGCAGTTCGTGCAGGTATGCCTCGACCTGGTTTGGAGGCGCATGAAGCGGGAAGCCACGATATCACCATGGGTCTTGATCCACCGACCGCGCCGATGCAGCCCAACCAAAAGAATAAGGCGTTGTGGGTGATGAACCCGCAGCTCATGTCCTTGTGCCCTTATAGCACACTCTCGGAATCATCGCAGCAGCAGCTTCCAGGACAAGGCCTGTCTGGCAGCAATGTCCGAGAACAGGTCGATGCTGCCGAGTCTGAGGAGGCGGCTGTGGCTGTTGTGGCCACTGCATTTGCATCCAAGCTCGAGACGATGCTGCAGCTCCCGACTGGATCCGTTCTTGAGGATCTTGAGCGACCTGTGATCAACTTGGGTATCGACTCGTTAGTTGCTACTGAGATCCGAACCTGGTTCCTCAAGGATGTCGATGCCGAGGTCGCCGTGGTCAAGATCCTAGGTGGTGATACCGTGTTACAAATCTGTGCCCAGGCGACCAAGAAGATCTGGGCTAACCGTAGCCCCAAGGAGAAGAAGGAGGTGGCTAAGGAGGCCAAGCGCCCTGTTCAATCTGCTCCCGCTCCCGTCCCAGCACCAGTTGTTGCTCAGGCTCCGGCTGCTGCCCCTGCTTCTATCCCTGTTGTCGCTCCTCCTGTTGCCCCTGTTTCTGCGCCCACCTCTATCCCTATTCCTGCAAATATTGCCCCGGACACCTCTATCCCTCTTGTCGTTACTCCTGCTCGATCCACCAGCTCCCTCTCAGATGCCAGTTACTTTAGCACAAAGTCCAGCAGCCTTGGGGATGAGCCTGGATCTGGCATCCAAACTGCTGCCTTTACACCAATGACCGGGTCTGCTTTCGTGAGCGGCGCTAACAGTGACGAATCGGAGAAATCTGGCTGTGAAGACAGCGAAGAGGAACAGGAGACAGCCCCACCGACCATCATCCGTGAGACGCCAATGTCGGCGGCTCAATCGCGAATCTGGTTCGTCTCCAAGCATTACGACGACGCGGCGGCGTACAACACTGCCTTTCACTACCGTATCCAGGGACACATCAGCATTGCCCGGTTAAGACGCGCCCTGCAACTTGTTGTCAACCACCACGAGTGCTTGCGCACTTGTTTCTATCCGCGACTCGAGGATGGCCACCCCATGCAAGGTGTCATGGCCACATCGGAATTTGAGCTGACGGTAAAGCACGCTGATGATGATGATTCCAATGCCGAAAAGTACGATGACATTCTCCGGGACACCCTCTCGCAGTTCAAGAGTCGTGTCTGGAACTTGGAGCAAGGTCGCACCATGGCCATTGCAGTGCTTGGCCGCAGCTCGACGGAGCACGACCTTGTCCTCGGTTATCACCACATCCTGATGGACGGCTGGAGTTTGGCTTTGTTCCTCCGCGACGTGGACCGAGCCTACCGCCTGCAGCCGCTGGATACACTCACTCAGGCTTCTTATGTAGACTACTCCATCCACCAATTGGCCGAAGAGAAGACGGGAGTGCTGGACGAGCACCTTTCCTTCTGGCATAAAGAGTTTGAGACCCTGCCCGATACCCTCCCGCTGCTTCCCATGGCCCGAGGCCTTGACCGGTCAACCTTGACTCAGCAGCATAATGACAACGGCAGTCACTACTTGGACCGTGAGCTTAGCCCGGCGCAGATGGTGGCGCAGAAGGACCTCTGCAAGCGACTTCGCGTCAGCCCCTTCCACCTGCATCTCGCCATGTTTCAGGTTGTCTTGGCCCGTCTAGCTAATATCGACGATGTGTGTGTGGGCGTTGTCGATGCGAACCGCAGAGACGAGCGCTTCGGTGGCACTGTGGGCTGCTTTGTGAACATGCTGCCCCTGCGCTGCACCGTACCTGGTGCGGCTACATTTGCAGATGTCGCTGTCGGGGCATCACGCAAGGCCATGGAAATCTTTTCCCACGGTACCGTTCCATTCGACCGCATCCTCGACCAGACACAAGCACCTAGAGCTGTTGGCACCAACCCACTATTCCAGGCCGCTATCAACTATCGTACAGCTGTGGGTGGCATGGACATGTGGAACCTGCCGCTGGGTGAGGACTGCCGTATGCAGCTATCCACAGAGGAGGCCAAGGAGGCTGAGAACCCTTACGACATCAGCCTGGGCTTCATCGAGACCCAGAGCGGCTGCCTCGTTCAGATGTGGTGTCTCGCCGACCTGTACGGTCAGGATGCCTGCCGCACGATGCTTGACTCATACCTTGGTTTGCTTGAAGTGCTCGCCCGCGATCCGTACATCTCAGTCGCCGACGTCAAGCTTCATGATGCCGCCACAGTAAACCACGCCCTGCAGATGGGCAAGGGCGCCGAGATAAACTTTGCCTGGCCTAGCACACTGGTGCACCGCGTGCAGGATATGTGTCTCTTGCACCCAACGACAAGGTCCATCACGGAGTCCTCGGGAAAGAGCCTAACCTACTCCCAGTTGGCGACCAAGGTTAATCGAGTGGCCCAAAGTATCCTAGATGCTGGAGCCATCCACGGAGATCGAATCGCCGTCCTGTGCAGTCCATCCATTGATAGTATCGCGGCCATGTTGGCTATCCTCCACATAGGATGTGTCTATGTCCCGCTGGACACTAGCTTGCCTGCTTCGCGTCACACTGACATTGTGAGTGGATGTGATCCTAAGATTTTGCTTTGCCACGCGCAGACAGAGCAGCACGTTCAGGACCTTCTTAAACCCTTTTGCGACGTGCGAGTCATCCAGATGGGCTCCGATGATGAGCAAGGCGAATTCCCCGTCCCGCCCATCACCGCCAAACCAGACTCGCCTGCCGTCTTACTCTTCACCAGCGGTTCTACCGGTACACCAAAGGGAATTGTCCTTACACAGGCCAACTTTGTCAACCACGTTGCGTTGAAGACACACCAAATGGGCCTGAAGCAGGAATGTGTCCTGCAGCAGAGCTCTCTAGGCTTTGACATGTCTCTCATTCAGATTTTCTCGGCTCTCGCCAACGGGGGGCATCTTGTCATTGCCGGAAGCGACATTAGGCGCGACCCCGTTGAGATTGCGAAGCTCGTTTCCCGCAACGGTGTCTCTATGACCATCGCAACGCCAACAGAGTACTTGGCCTGGACCAACTCTGCCGCCGACGTTCTGCAGAAGAACAAGGACTGGCGATTTGCCTTTTCAGGCGGTGAACAGGTCCCTGCCCAGCTCAAGACCGAGTTGCACCGTCTGGGCCTGCCAGAGCTCACCTTGACTAACTGCTACGGTCCGACCGAGATCACAGCAGCGGCCACATTCCAGTCCATCTGGCTGGAGTCCGAGGCTAATTCATCATGCCTGCTGTCTGGAGACTCTGGAGCCTGGACCCAGTATGCAGTTGGAAAAGCGCTTCCTAACTACTCTATCTGCATCGTGGACGGGGCCGGGCACCCTCTTCCGACCCGACACATCGGAGAGGTCTGTATAGGTGGCGCAGGTGTAGCTACAGGCTATCTCAACCAGCCCGATCAAACCAAGGCCAAGTTCGTCGCAGATGTCACGGCTGAATCTGGCGGAAGCATCATGTACCGAACCGGCGACAAGGGTCGTCTTCTCTCCGATGGCACACTCTTATGTCTGGGACGTCTCGATGGCGATACTCAAATCAAGTTGCGTGGACAGCGTATCGAGTTGCAGGAAGTCGAATCGGCCCTGCTGCAGGCATCTGAGGGCGCCCTTGAGTCCGTGGTCGTCTCACTCCGCGGCCATGTACTTGTCGCTCATGCCACTCTATCCGGCCCCAGCCCCGATGCTTGCGTCGATGATGAGTCCAGGGCGACGCAACAAATTCTCTCTCGCGTGAAATTACCCCAAGCTTTTGTCCCAGCCACCATCAGAATCCTGGCCACCATGCCCACGACCTCCAACGGTAAGCTAGACCGCAAGGCGATTGCCAATCTCCCTCTGTCATCAGCCGAACAAGCCAACAGCGGAACCGCCAACAAGACAATTGAGAAGATGACAGTTCGTGAGGGAGAGCTGCGTCTCCTGTGGGAACGCGTGCTCCCCACACTTGGTGACACCCGACTTGGGCCCTCATCCGACTTCTTCCTTTGTGGTGGTAACTCGCTACTCCTCATGAAACTCCAGAAGGCCATCAAAGAGACTACTGGGGTTCACATCACCACTAAGCAGCTCTACGAGGCCACGACACTGCGCGCCATGACCAGTTGTGTCTTCGACCGAGGAACTGGGACCAATTCGACCGAACAGGAAGCGGCTCCAGTCGACTGGGAAGTCGAGACAGCGGTGCCTGCTTGGCTGCAAGAGCGTGTTCAGACGCTTACAACTGAGAAGTCTCTCAAGACTGTCACTGCGACTACTGAGGCTGTTGAAGTGCTGCTGACCGGTGCAACCAGCTTCCTCGGCGGACATCTGTTACGCTCTTTACTCCAATCCCCCACTGTGGCAAAGGTTCACTGTGTCGCTGTTCCAATCGACGAACAGGACAAGCTGCCCAAGGGCAACTCTAAAGCTGTATCATACAGCGGAAGTCTCCTCTCGCCCACACTGGGTCTCACACTCCAGGAGCGCACTAAGCTCGAGCAAACGGTCCACGTCGTGGTACACGCAGGAGCCAACGGCCACTGCCTCAACCGCTTCGATTCTCTGCGCACACCCAACCTGCAGTCTCTGCACTTCCTCGCATCCCTCGCGCTGCCCCGTTCAGTTCCCCTTCTGTTCCTCTCCAGCAGCCGAGCTGTCCTCCTCTCAGGCAACCCGGCACCGAAACCGGGCTCTCTGAAGGCCACACCTCCCCCTGTAAATGGCAAGGATGGCTACACGGCAAGCAAGTGGGCCGGTGAGGTCTTTTTGGAGAATCTTATTGCCCACTTGAACAAGAAGACTGGTTCCCAGTCCTCGCTCAAGGTTGCCGTTCACCGACCCTGCACATTGGTCAGCGAGCAAGCTCCCAACTCGGATGCCATGAACGGTATCCTGCGATACTCCCTGTCAATGCGTTGCGCTCCGCGATTGAAGCGCGCTGAGGGCTATCTTGACTTTGGACCGCTAGACACTATCATTGATCAGATCACAAAGGCAGCCCTGGACCTCGCAGAACCATCCCGCTCCCAGAATGCCCGCCGAGCTGAAATTCAGTTCCGCCACCACTCTGGCGGCGTCAAGTCACCAATGGGAGAGTTCCGCGCTCACTTAGAGAGAGTCTACGGTGGAAGCTTCGATGAGCTTGACATGGAGGAATGGGTTGTTCGTGCAGGCCAGCAAGGCATGGACCCACTAATTGTGGCGTACATTGAGGCTCTACTGGAGAGCGGAATGCCCATGATCTCACCCTACATGGGAGAAGAATAAGTTTGATGATCGTTCGTTCTTTTTTATAGATGGCGTTAGTTGAAAAGTAACTGCTGCAGTGTTTTCCTTTTTGTTTAGAATTTAGAACTTGCAATTAGATTTCTTACAATATCCTCAATGGAATTTATTTAAAATATTCATCTTCTCCCGAGCATATAACGCTAATGGAGTGAGTAGGATCGCGATGCACCTTGATAAAGATGTTGTCTAAACCCGCGTCCGGCTTGAGGAGAGTGGACAACCAGCATTGCCAGCGTCAGATGTCTTCCACCTTCAATACTTTATAGGAGGGTTCTTCATATGGGTGTGCGCTTGATGATTGTTAGCGTAATCTAGACCATGCCGTTTCACGAGATTCCGGAAATATCACTCAGGCGAAATCGATCATGCTTACCTTTTCAGTGCCTCGACCGCCTTCCGAATAATATCCTCTCCAGTGCACGGAATTTCAACCCTAACCTCTGTGACCTGTTCCAAACTTCCCACCAACCCAATATGCGGGTTGGCTGCATCACCAGGTCGAAACTGGCCAGTGCCCGGTGTGCTCCAGCATCTTTGAGTCGTGGCCCCCTGGGCGCGCCCCGCACCTGCTGCAAACATGGCTATTTTGCACTGAGATACATGCGACTCTGGAACATTAAAGACAATAACGTAGGACGGTCCAGTGGGGGAAGACATCTTGTGTCCCGTGGTTGCAAAGCGCAGGATATTGGCAGCCGCAGACCAGTACGCCTTGACTTTTCGTTAGAATTGTGTGTTTTGAGAATAAATTGGCACCGAAATCAGGGCCTTAAAAAGCCTAGTACCCTGACAATTCGCTGGATATCAGAATGATGTTAAAGTAGAGATTGATAAGCTCTGACCCCGCTCCCAAGCATCTTCAGCCTCATGTGACTGTGATTCGAGATACAAGAGAAAAATATGGGGCCCCTCATATGGAACTTTCTGCTTTTCGCAGTCATCTTGAAACCGAATTGATATCGGATGGGGTGCAAAGATATAACCCTGGCTGCAATCTGATTTTTTTTAGATTCGCCGTTGATATATCTAGTAGTCTCAAGACAACTCCGTCCAAAAAAATACAACGTGAGTCAATTTTGGTTTCTATGATCTATCCATATCCGGAGCTTGTTGCCAGCCAGTTCAAATGGAATACACAATGCCCAATACACCTTCTCTCGCTGTTATCATCATCCTTGGGTTCACCCCACACTCTTGCCGCCTCGACCGATTGCACCAAAGCTATTTCGGTTTCACGATTTCTGCGCCTGTGAGGCGCCGCCTCCTTCCGAATCCTCGAAACTATTGTAGCTATTGATCATTCCCGCCACCCCCTTGCCCAAGAAGTTCTTGAAAGTTTGAACAAGAAATAGCTTCTCGTCCGACTCATCTACCATTCTGCTCACATACCGAAGGGCGGCAGCGGCCGGGAAAATGCTAACGTTGAAATCCGACCCTCCGTTGGGGCCAATGAAAAAAGGAATGAAGCGGGCCATTTTTCGGCAATACTCCAGCGGGTCTGACTCATCTGACAGTGCGTTTAAGGGGTAAATGCTAGGGTCGTAGAGTATGAGGCAGCTAGCCCAGTATTGCAAAGCGAGTTGGCCCTTGGCAAATTCTTCAAAGGATGTGTATGGAGAATATTGGAGATTTTTCTGAGCAATCTTTGATTCGGCGAATTGCAATATACCCTGGCCACAGTTCGCGGCCCAAGTTTTGAGGTCGATACTGACAGACCAGCGTCTCAATGACAGCAGCTTTTGCCGCCTCATCTGCTCGTCTTCATCTTTGCAGGCCCGGATGGCGTCGGCCTCCTCACAAATGCTCGGAAACTCCACAAAGATGTCTATCAGAGTGTCCTTAGGTCCCTTTTTATTTTCAGACCAAGGGATCGTTTTCCATTCCGGCTCGGCTAGGGGTGTCGACCTGCGAAGCTGTATTCCCACAAGAGCCTGCGTATGATGGCATCAGCAGTCTGATTTCGATCGCGGCCATCAGTCATCCAAAATTTGTCTTACCTCTGATGCTCTCATGTCGAGAAATAGCTTATGGTTATAGCCATGCGTAAAAGCCTGCGGACCACGCGAAAGTATGTAGGCAGTGATGCCCTTGACATGAGTGGCCCATCTCTTGAACTGGTCTGGAGCTTGTTCACCATGTGCACCAAACCATATCTAGCACTTGTTCAGCAAAATTTGGCTTATAAATGTTCTTAAAGGAGCAACTGATGGATCTTACCTCATGAAAGGTTAGAAGTTTCAAAGCTGTTAATACCACGTGGGCTTCCTCCCGAGTAGGGTCCCTAAGGGATTGTCCCACAAGGAGCAAGGATTTTCCGTAAAGTTGCTGACTCTTATGGAGCATCGGAGTATTATTTGCACTCCTACCCATCATTCCTATGGCATCAGCTAACAATGCTAACCGAATGAGAGGGCTCTTGGTGTACAGCTGGTGGGCTACATTAGTCCAGTTATAGTTAGAAAACTGTATGGCCTTGACTGGCACAGCCCGCCCGTATGGAAGATAACTGGACCAAAAGTTTCCAACGACTTTCTCTTCAAAGGCGCTTCGGGCGAGGTCGTCCGGTAGTAACAATATGGGTCGATTAGGTTGTGACGCTTTGCATCCTTCGCGCTGCTTGGGTGCTGTTGAAACTGGTCGGTTCCCCGTATACGTGGCAGCCTGGAATAAAAAGGTACCATCGCTGGCCTGTTGCGTGGTGCTGTTCACAAATATTGCTGGTCTGCCGTAACCTTCGCAGGTAAGACGCAACCTCAGACATTGGGAGCAGGCAGGCCGCACGAGGTCGCACTGTAACGCCGCATGAGCGCTGCATATTTGCCCCGGCGATTTATCTCACCTTCTTTTTACGTTTGCGGCAATTGATGCATGCATTTGACTTCCCCGGTACGCCTACCATGGCTTCGGCTGGTTTGGCTGGGCTTGGATGAACGAGTGAAGCGCGGCAATTATCAAAAGACGCAGCAAAGTGAACCAACAATCGGGATAGCCCAGCCTTCCCAACGGGTGAGCGGCGCGTCAGATTTAAGTGGATATACAACCAGAAACATGGATATATTAAGTGGATATGAAGCCAGAGGTTGCCAATCACGAGCCCGATCTCCAACAGGGCTGTGCTGCGGTAACCAATTTAGAAACCCGGCACTGCGCCCATTTTGGCGCTATGCCGCGACCGCTACTGCAGACCCGGTCGCGTGCTCAGCGGCATGTCCAGAGCACGTCTTGGATTCGATTCGCAGAGAGCTTTCACCTTCCAAATCAGACCAGATACACGCCAGGGACACGCGCATGCCGAAAATGATGTCATTTGTCCATGGCAACCTTTTGTTAGCGATGAGATAGGGGACTGCAAAATCTGCACAATGAAGTGGCTCTGAATGCGGCTTGGATAGCTTCGTGGGGCCTTGATGACAACACATGAAACGACTACCGGGCACCCCAGTTGAGCGGCGGTCAGAAGTCCACTTTTCAACGGGTCAACGTGTTGGACCAGTGTGCGTAGAGTAAATAAGCCTCAATTATGTAAACTATGGCAGCCTAAAGCTCATCGGATGCCATTTCATTAATATCTACTCATGTATCTATTTCAGTTCTTCACACTCATGGCTTCAGGGGTACTGTGATTCCCGATCAGCTTATCAATCCTGCCAATGAATGTCCATGCTGTGTCCTCATTCTCCCTGTCGTGATCTTGCAGGGCAAGATATCGTGAGAATTTGTGCTTAGGCTTGATGACATATTCAGGTATCGTCACACTTCCCTTTTTCCACTGGTATCCAACAATCTTACCCTCTGCATCCGCCCTCTTTTCCCTTTCAAAGCCTTCAAGCGCCTTTGGGTGATAGGCGGGAACATCGTGTTTTCCATCGAGCTTATCCATTCGGAATCTAACGGACGGATGGATCCACTCATTCGTGACTTCCGATAGCGTCTTGCCTTTGGGAATATTATGATACTTGCCTGGGGTTCTGTACTGGGACATGGCGATGTTTTGAAGCATGGTGAGTTCGGTAATGGGCCCAGTTGCCCAACCATCGATGACATCGTGAGCAACCTTCTTCGCGTGTGCCTGCACAACATGATGGTCGTTTAAGAACTTCCAGGCATGCTTCATGATCCAGTGCTGTCCGAAATCGAGCTCCTCCAAGGCAGGTCGGATCAGTTGATAGCGGTCCTCCACCGAGTTTGAGGCCAAGGTCGTGAAGCTGCCGTCATCCACAAAGCCGAGGAAGGGCTCAACCTGTTCACACATCCAACCAAAGGTGATCAGTGCGATTTCTGCAATATATCAGCGCCATGAACCCCAATGTGAAAAATGTGGAGGAAACATACGTTCAAAATCGCCCTGCTTTGTCTTGAGAAGTTCATCGCTTCCACCTCCGTTATTGACATGAACACCCGGAAACCAAACCTGCTGCAAGTTGGTTTCGATCTCATTCAGATGCAAATACATCCTCTTATCAATCAAATTACTCCATGCGAGGTTCAAGTCCTTTTCTGATGATTTTGGATTTTTGTGGGTCTTCTCCCACTCCTGTTCGAGATCTGCAACAGACTTTTCCTTGTTCTTGTCTGTCACAACGTGCTCTGGGAAGTGCCATACTGCGGGTGAGAATGGCCCCCTATGCTCGTCGAGAGCAAGTGCCTGGAAGGCATTTTTTACATCTGAAATTTGGTGAGCGGGATCAAGCAAGGACTGGGTTATGAGGAACACTCACACTGGCTGATCTCCACGTTGTGAAAGCCGGGCTGGGGGATACCCCAGACGCCCTCGAGAAACTTGAGGTTATATTTTGTCACAGGCAGGTCAGGAATTCCAAGTGCTCCCACTGTGTCAAAAACACCAACAACTTGAACAACTCTGGATGCCTCGGGAGCATCAGCATGAGGTCGCTGAGCCCAATACTTGGGTGGCGTCTTCCCATCCTTAGATTGATCAGTGTCTTTTGCCAGAACACCATTAACCCACTCTCTGTATTTTTGAGATTTCCTGAAGCTGATACCATCTTTGTGGTTCTGGTAGACTTGAAAAAGCTCCGGGAAATCCTGCAAGTCTCGAGGAGCAATAACACCGATATCGGTGACAAGGCCTGCCACGGCACGAGCAGTGTACGCACCACGAGAGAAGCCAAAGCACAAGATCTCGTCACCAGCATTGTAGTTTAGGACAATAAAGTTGTAGGCTTCAATAATGTTGCCGACAAATCCGATGCCAAAGTTTCCTTGGCGGGATCGCTCATCGTCGCTGATATCTCCGGTAGCAATTCCGGCGTCGTAATACACGAGTTGTTGCCAAATCCGGTCGTCCTCGCTTTTACCGCTGCGAGCAATGCTGCGGGTGAGCCTGGTAATGTTTGACGGGATGTTCGTCAGCCCAGTCACAGAGGATTGCCAGGTGCCGTCGCAACATATGATGATACGCTTTGGTGCGATGGGCAGGACAGCCTGGGTACCAGCTTGTCTCACTGCATCGGCTGTAGGGAAAGGGTGTTTGGGACCTGGCCGGGTTGAGGACTGGTTTGTTGCCATGGTGATTATGGTAATTAGAGTAATGTGAGGATGAGAATGAAATTGAGAAATTCGATCCAGGATGTCACCTCAGCTTTATATAATCTGGTTTGTCGGATTCAAACTAGCACCGACATCCATCTTTGTCACGCGATTCCTATGCAGGTCTCAATATTGAGGCCTCAGTGAGCTGACTGTTTCAACGCCTCAATCGTGGACACGGTCGGGGCAAGCTGACGTAGCAAAGGGAGAGCTCTTGGCAGTGAGATTGAATCAATAGTCGAACGCCACCAGTTGAGCCTGTGGAGAGAAACGCTACCGTTGCAGTCTACTATAGGTCGCATTATTTCGCGACCAACCGCCCGTCCAACTATTGAGGAATTTGATGGGTCCCCACGGCCTATCAGAGACAAGCGACCTATTTAGTGTGGTCCGGGGCGGCAGAGCGCAAGTTTGCATGCGATAGCGCCATGCACACCCGGAGTCGATTCCAATTGCGTGCGAGTCCGTGTCGGAACCTCCGCTGCAGAGTGCTCCAGACCGGCTACAGCAAGGAGCTTTTTTAGTCACCACATGGCCTTAGTTCTTGATTTTCTTGAGACAAAACTAGGAGATTTTTGGGCATACAGGTCCGTCGAATCCATTGACTGAGTCGCTCGCGAGACTAGTGGCCCCCAAGCCGGGCGCAGTCCTAACCACTAAAGGCTTTGTTCCAGGGCCAATTTGCTTCAACTTCCCGCACGAGACTGGCGCTCGTGGTGTCATTGCCACTGATTGACCATTCATCCCAACTAGAAGTCATGTCTACATCTGATTTGTGTTTTCTTTTTTCAATAATACTTTCTGGTACGCCGTTTTAAATGCGTACGGGGCATACGAAATACGGTAAACCCGACCGCTCTCTATTATGCGAGTGTGCCACCTCACTAGCTGGCAAGGCATACAGCAAATCTATTTATTGAGCTCAAGTCCAAGCTTTCTGACTTAGAGCACTATCGCCTTCAATTTCTTGAATTGCTCATCAATAGGAAACATAGTGAATGATGATGAACTTGGATCGCTTCGTCGCCTAGCAAAGAATTATCTCATAATCTCAAGGCCCCGTCAACATAAATGATCGCCAGGGTACGGTGCCATATTCCAAGATATTCGGGAAATTGAAAGAGAGAGAAAGGTTCACGGAGCTACTGGCTGCGCTTGGGAGTGATGTATAAGGAGTGATACATAAGGAGTAAATTGAGAAATCGCCGATCCAATCCAAACCTTTCCCTTTAAAAGCAAGCCCTCTCCCCTATTCCCCTTTCTCATTCTAGAAGCCCAAGTCAGGCAGATCAGTGTCGAGCCATTATTACATTGATTCCAAGCTTCGTTCCTACCTGGCATTTCTTGAATCTCTAAAAAGACCTCCAATCCAAAAGGCTTGATGGTCAGGTAATGCGTGGGCCTTTAATTTTGTTTGTCGGGTTCAAAGGCAATGATTAGAAACTCTATGGATGTTACTTGAACAGGAATGAGGACGGCTGCACCAATTATTTAAGTGGAAAGCTGTAATGTGTTTGTATGATGTGACACATCATACAAGCACATTGCAGCTTGTATGACTGACATTCTTAAGATTGACATGAGATGGGGTGTTTCTGGACCTACGAATCCGGCCTAGTGGCTTTGAATCAGAAGCGCCTAGAGTCTTAGTAAGAATACACGCTCCCTTAATTGGCGGTCTTCCGACAGCGAAAAACGTGCCACCAGCACTGTGCAATTGCCGGCGACTTTTCCACCGGAACCCGTGACCTATAACCCCGCGATGCCCTTTGCCAGACCCCTCTAGCTCAGACGAGGCTGACGCTCAAGGCCAATACACCTCAATACAACCCCCGTTCCCCCTCCAACGACAGCCCTTCCCCTGAGAAGTTCCGGCGCGAGGCCGCGAGGTTCACTTACTCCTTCAAAATGGCAGCAAGGAAACTACAACACAGCATCGACAGGTGCTTCGAGAAGGTGGTTGTAAGCGTTGCCAGGTTCGAGGTCTTCTACGAAAAGATTACGCAATCGAACAATCCCGCCCAGAAGGATAAGCTTGAAGACAATCTGAAACGCGAAATCAAGAAGCTACACCGTTTGCGCGATCAAATTAATACATGGGCTATTGGCAATGACATCAAGGACAAGACTCTATTGTTAGAGCACCAGAAGCTAATTGAAATAGTTCGCCTCCCACTCCCTTGTGCAGCATTATTACTATAGCCTGAGTCACAAATATTAACACGCTACCGCCTCATAGCAAATGAAAAGGTTTAAGGCAATTGAAAAGGCTCCAAAGGCCAGCGCTTACTCTAAGAAATATCTATCAACGGCCGCTAAATTAGATCCTGAGGAGGAGGCTAGAGTCAAGGCTGGCGAATTTCTAAGCAATATGGCCGATGAACTGGAGCGGCAGATCGAGGCCCTAGAATCCGAGGGCGAGTCGATACAAGCCACCATGAAGAAGGGCAACAACAACAAGGCCAAGGCGAAACGCATTGCCGAGGTCGAGCACATCATCGAGCGACACAAGTGGCACCAAGGCAGACTGGAGCTAATTCAACAGTCCCTCGAAAGTGGTGACGTAGATACCGATCAGGTCAACGATCTAGAGGAGAGCATCCGATACTATGTGGCCGAAAGTATGAACGGCGACTTCATTGAGGACGACGAAATGTACGATGAGCTAGATCTTGAGAACGACAAGGCCAACTATTACATGAACCAAGGCCGAGAAATCGAATCATGTTCATCATTTGGGAGTACGGATACTGGTGTTTCTCACCCACCGGGGACCAGAAGAAAAGGCAAAAAGGCCATGGGCATGAGCTTTAGTCAATTTCTAAATCTTTCTCGGGGCTCAAACGATGACATTGACGAGAATAATACTCACGAGCACAATGAACCGGCTGACGTCAACGACGACGACGGCGAAGAGGATTGTACTTCGGAAGCGGCGCTCCAGGAGGATAGGATTGAGACGACTTTGCCTTGTCCCGACAAAATATATTCTCTCCCATTATCTCAGAGTAATAACGGCCAAAGTGGGATCACCAATGCCCATCTTGCCATGCTCGCACCTCTGGGGGGTACGCCTACTCGCAAGCATTGGAAGGTAGCAGTTCTCGTTCCAACCTAATATAGCATACTGACTCTGAGTCGTTTAGCTTGACGCCGAATCTATTGTTTGCAATGAAGTGACTTGCAAGCGCTCGTTCAATTATTTCACTCGCCGTCATCACTGCCGCAAGTGTGGCAACATATTTTGTGGTTCGCATTCTGCTTTCTTTGTTCCCCTTGATCAGGATGCCGGTTTCAACACCTCGGCTCCCCTAGTGCGAGCTTGTGGTGACTGCTTTGGCGAATTTAGGGTATGGTGCAAGCGCAATATGAACGAAGTCTCCAGGTCTACAATCGACCCGGACTAAGCTACCCCTCTCATCCAGTACCATAAATGGTTAAGGACATGACTAAGGGTGTATTGGCCACACCATCCTTGTAAACACAGTATAATATGCATTTCAAGTTTCCAAATCCAGCGTACTCTGCGAGGATGTTGTATGTATCTATCTCCTTAGTTTGAGCCAGTAGAAAGGTAAGGGAACCTGTTTCGCCCTCTATTAAACAATCAATCAGAGTTATGGTTGTAAATATACGTAGTAGTTTCGACACGGTGCTAATTGATATGTGATTGCAGTACAGCTGGCCTTGAAAGTGGAGATATTGAAGAACACTCAATTCCCCCGGCGAGATCAGCATCCTACATATTCTACGGGCTATTTAATATTTTTCATATGCTTTCATTTCAAAAGTGACATCAGAAAATAATAAGGATTTGCGCACGTTGTCTACGACGCTTTCTACACTTAAGAAACGGAAGGAGATTTGAAAACTGGGCTTTGTAACACTATCACTGAACCTTGAGCTTTTCAGCCCTTATTTTCTGGCATGTGGCGGGCATCGCAACGCCATGAAGCCAACAATTTGCGCAGCAGGAGCTATTAGCGACCAGTCGCGCCATCGCGTCTAGGGTCAATCAAGATACCACTGGGTCTTACCCCCCACCCCCCGTATTTACTAATGGCTTTTTTTTCGGAAAGAGAATGGAAAAACACTTAGTAATGTGATATAGCCACAAGGTGCACCATGAAAATTGCGCTACCATATCTGAGGCCAACGAAGCGGCTTGCGCGACAATGAGGTAGTGCCTCCATAGTATTCGCTGGTTGTGAACTTTCCTGGCTAGAAGTAAACTGCGGACTGCGGCGCCAAGGCCAAAGTAATGCGTTTGTGAAGATAATTAAACTTGGAGCGAATTGGTCACAATCCACATTGTCGCTACATTTCTGTATAAACATCAGCCGACACCGGTGGCATTTCCCAAAAGAAGCTTGTGTCTAATAGATTCGCTAAGCTTTGCATGTGCAGATTTTGTTCAGGCTCGCTAGTGAAACAAAAAATGCCGTCATTGACGTCCCCGCTGCCATTCAACGCACCCATTCCACCGGCTAGTACTTGAGCAGCCTGCAGCGTCGTCTCGTCTAGATGAAGTTCATCCGCATCCAGATTAGTCTGCGACAAATCGAACGAGGGTGCCCCCACTGGTTCATGCATGCCTGGTGGCCACTCAGGGGTGGTCGGAGCCAAAAGGTTGACTAGAGAATCAAGGTACGCTGAATGCAGAATAAGTGTGTCCTGGGGCGACTGTATGGCCTGTCGCACGTGCCGAGCAACATCTTGAATAAGATTGATTGCCGTCTTTTGGAAAGCTGGGCCGAGAATGCCATGACAAGGAAGGCACAGAAGCAAACAAAGGAACAAGGCTGCGTTCGGCCCGAGAAGAAGAACCGCATCTGGGGCGCGTCTCAGATCTTCGATCGGAAATGCGAGAAAGTGGCGAAGCGTACCAAATGCACCTTCAACGCTGCTACTCAAGCCAGGGACGTCAAGAGACAGGGTCTTTTCTATCCCAAATAGGTCAAGCCCCAAAGACGAAGGGAGCGTCTGCCCATTGGAGCGGAGCGATGACGTCACCGAAGCCATCAACGCCTGTCGAAGAATTGCTGACGAGATGTTGAGTCTAACACTGTGCTCCCAAAGTCCCAGCAGTGCGCCGAGGTGATCTTTGCTTGGGCCCAAAAGCTTGCGATCAAGAGGCGCATCGTTTTCGTGGCCTTGGAGATGGCGCTTCCATAATACTCTCCATTTGCTCAACTCGGAATCCATCATATCCAGCAAACATGGAAGCATTGGTGATGAAGCTTTCTGGATCATAAAGCGCAGTTTCGCTTGTACTCGCCGTATGTCGGCGCTACAGCAAGCGACGAAGTCCAACGGCAGTGCATGTGGCATCTTCAGCCACGTTTCAAGGTCACCAACGAACGGAGTGTCCTCGTCACCTTGGCTGAGCGATGCTCTTCTCATGAAGAAGAGACTCTGCTGCTTGTCTTGCCGAAAAAGAGCTAGAAATATCCGCCGTCGGCGTGCAGCCTGGCGCTTATCCCCATGGCTTTCCTCCAGGTCTAAATCGTGAAGTATGCGAAAGGCGTAACCGCTATGAAGATATGAGACGTCGTCGTCCGCATCCTTCCAGCAGACTAACAAGTAAAAGGCTTGCATCATCTCAATAGACCTATCTCCCTCTGCAATCGCCTTAATTGCCAAGTTCCGAGCAAAGCTGCACAGCCGACTTTGGAGAAATGGATCCGTAACTGGAACCAAATTGCCATTCAAGTAATTAGCAAATTTTGAGGAGCAGAACAGGATGGTAGCAAAGAGCAGTGGGCTTCGTTGCCTGATTTCATCATGGGTATCAAAATGGGGATCAAGCACATATTCCCACTTTGCATTCATTTCTAAAAGAAAATGGGTAAATAAAGCCATCGATGCAGCCCGAGTGAGGATTCCGCCTTCAATTGGATCTGCAATAGTCTGACCGAGTGTCATGGACGAGATGTAGGTCGGCATTTTGACCCAAGATGATTGTTGATCGTCTTCGCTTTGTGGGGCCCGGGACCCCGCCCGTAAAGGACGGAGAAGCCATGAAATCTTGAGCGAGGGCGGGCCGGAAGTAGACTTTTCAGAGGACACTGGCTGGGGGGCGTCTTGTGTTGACTCTTCTGGTGCGACTCCAGCACCAGACGACAGTCGATCTCCCGACGTTATGAAGCTGAATGGTGACCCTCTCTTCCCCTTGAGTGTGGCTAATGTCGCCACGATTCTAGCCCTAGTCTGGGCCGAGATAAGAGGCACGGGTTGCGGTACATCATCAATGCGCGGGCTTATTGGTTGGGGTTCATGACTAGTTGACGCTGGGAGTGGGAGAACCGAAATGGTTTCATGGGGAGTTGTTGGCGATGAATTGATTGATTGAGCAGAGACGGGCTCCTCCGCTCGGTCCTGAGAATGCGCCACACGCTGTCTCAAACGATGATGGGGGTACGGCCGGGCTCTCAACCTAGTTCTCTTCGGCTGAGTGAAGACGCATTCGCCGCCATTGGAAGTACAGCGGTCGCATCGGTCTTGTCGCTGGGAAACAAGGCATCGGACCTTTGCTGCCCGGCAGCTAAGACAAGCACTGGAGCCCAAGTCAGCACATGGTTGTCGCAGCCGGCATCCGTGCTACCTACACTGGGGCGCGATGCAAGTTCGATGGAGTCGCGGTTGATGGCGCCATGAGATCAATTCAACGGGCCGAATTATCGGCATACACACACATTAAAGACGCCCGGTGAGAGGTTTGCCCGGTCCAGTCGGCAGAGTTCAGCGTCGGAGAGGACGCGCCAGGTCGGGATCGTCTTCCGCGTTTTTTGCATTCTCGGGCCGAGATCGAGACTAAGCCCATTTCGACATCATGAGATGAAGCATAAAGTGCGTTTGAGGCGTCATGACACGGTGGTTTTTATTCACAGTGTCACATCTTTACATTGAATCCGAACAAATTTTGGATATTTTATCCATTCAAAAATTCCATCTCTAGAATATTCATCACCAATTTCCACCACCATGCCTGGTCGTCTGGAAGGAAGGATTGCCCTCGTCTCTGGCTCTACTCAGGGCTTTGGGCGGGGTATTCTCGAAACCTTTGTTCGGGAAGGTGCTGTTGTCTTGGGTTTGGATCTTCAGGCTACCGACGGACCTGTTGAGGGCTTTAGTGAAGCCCAGGCATACCAGATTAAAGCCAATGTTGCTGAAGAAGCCAGCTGGGTCAAGGCGGTAAGAGCCCTCTTTTCCAGCAACCGTGCAAGTTGGGATTATCCTTTTGCATTGATTTTATCTATTTTCTGTCTCATAAGTCTAACTATTGTTTTATTCTTAGCTCGAAACATCCATAGCTCGTTTTGGAAAGGCCCCGTCCATTGTGGTGCACAACGCCGGCTGGAGCTATCCCAACAAGTCCGCCATCGACGTTACAATTGAGGAATTCAACCGGGCTTTCGACGTCAATGTTAAGAGCGTCTTTATTGCCTCCAAGGTTCTCATCCCCGAGATGAAGAAGAATGGGCCTGGCTCGACCATTGTCATTTCCAGCGAGAATGCTATCCGCATGGGTGCCCTGCAGACGTGGTACAACGCCACCAAGGCCGGTGTCTCTGCTGCTACCAAGTCCATGGCCCTCGAGTTTGCCAGGGATCAGCTTCGTTTCAACACTATTTGTCCCACCTCTGGCAACACGCCCCTGCTAAACAAATTCGCCGGTATCGCAGATGGCCCTGTTCCTGCCGAGATCATCAAGGCCAAGTGCGAGGCCATCCCCATCGGCCGTCTTGTGGAACCCTCCGATGTGGCAAATGTAGCTCTGTTCCTTGCAGACCCCGCTAGCTCTATTATTAGTGGCGTTGAGATTTTGGTAGACGGTGCTCGTTGCGTCTAATAGGCCCGATAAATTAAATAAATTATATTCTCTCCGAAAGCAGCACCAATGTCGATTTAATGAAGAAGTTGATCTATGATCTACATTGAAGATAGTGAATACCGAAATCGCTATAATCAGCTGCGTAAGAACACATCAAAGCATAGAACGTTCCGAATAATTTTACTAATGTTCATTTCTTTTCGCGACTAGCAAAAATTGCAATATGGACCCAAAACTCTCGGCCTATCAGTAAGTTGATACAGATACTTGTTTCACGTTAGCAGTTGACATGCCAAAACGACCGATAAAAGAAAACATCTCGGCGGCCGAAAGGAACAATAGAGGGCTATTGCGTGGTAGTATTTCGGCAATTTAGGGGTGTTCCATCCAATCGATGGGTTACCTCGAACACGACAAGTCTCAAAGTGGTCTGACATATTGCTGCGCCCTGCTTCTTAGGAGTCGCCCAATGTATGATGCAGCAAGGTGTAACAAACTGCATCCTTTGGGTTCCGCACATTCCGCACTCTTGAGGAATTTAGCCTGGCCTAACCAGAGACAGCCAAGGTGTGTCAGGCGCCCGCCCCGCAAGCGGAGCCAGCACATTTGTCGGGCACGTTCGTCCAGCTCCTTCAAGGCGTTGCAATTGCCGCTCAGCGCAGTCAAATAAACTCCGTGTCCGAAGAGAACAGAGATGCAGGGATCTAAGCCTACTTTTAAGGTGTCCTATGGGTTATTTCCATCATTCTAGGGTCTTTTCCTTGCCGCAAACCCGGGCCCCAGTTGCGCGCCCAACCGCGTTTCCACTTTTGATCAAAAGCCAAGACTTCAGCCGCGATTTGCCAAGACCGTAGCTGAAAAAAGGTCCCCAGCTTGAACCAACCGGGCACTCAAAGCAGTGCCCGTGGCAGAGACAGACAACCCGAATGGGCCAGAGAGCTCCCAAACCGGATCCACGCCCCCAAAGACACTCGGTCGCGTGAGCCGAATGGGCGATTTCTATAAAACAAAGTCCAACATACGGATAGCTGGGTTAAAGATGCCGCTGCACTAAGTCATGGACACTCTCGTCGACAGCAGCCACAACGGAGCGGCAGCCAATCCAACTTCGACGGCATGGCTGATTGGGAAGTCTGCCGCTAAGGCGCCCTACTTTTCGGGCTGGAGGCGTGTGGCCGTCGGCCTCACCTGTCTAGTCACCCTGATCACCACTCTCATTATCGCGGCGCTAATCGTATCCATCAAAGTCCTCGACGATGGACGCGGCTCGGTTTCGGGACAGAGCCTTCTGTTTCAAGGTAACTGCGAAAAGGTATCCCAAGCAAATTTATGGATACATCTCGCAATAAACGCCATCGCATCCGGCGTGCTCGCATCGTCCAACTTTTTTATGCAAGCACTCATCGCGCCCACAAGAAAAGAGGTCGACAGAGCCCATGCTTCCGGGAATTGGGTCGAGATCGGTGTTCAGTCCATCTGGAACATGCGCTTCGTATCCCGAAGAAATGTCATCTTTTGGATGCTTTTTGCTCTCAGCTCGGTCCCTCTGCACCTGCTCTTCAACGGAAGTGTTCTAGAATCGAGAGCTTCCACCGGCTTCCAGCTCGTCATCGCGTCAGAGTCCTTTTTGGATGGTGCACCATACATGTGGCCTGAGGTCTCAAACCGATATCAACAGCGCCCAGTCTATGTCTCCGAGACGGTCGGCAAAGTTTGGGACTCCGTATCATCAAGCGAAACGAAAGGAAACTGGGAAAAGATCAGCTTTGAGGAGTGCATGACTCGGTACAATGAGCCAGAGACACCCCTGACGCAGTATCGACATGTCGTAATGGTCATTAGCGACAGTGATGGCAACTCAACCCAGGGGTGGAGCCGAAAGCAAGTCATCCAAGACTTGGAGAACGGCAACTTTACGGACACCGAATCCCTCAATTCGCTCTGGTGGGAGCATACCTACGATCGAACTGATGTTGGAATTCACTCGTGGGAAAGCAGCCTCATATCCACGCCTATGAGATATTTGGGGAGTTCCATCGTCAGTTTCGGCTCGTCCTCTGGAATTCTATCGATGAGTTCTACATATATTCGCCCAGCTTATCGGACCATGCGGGCTCAATACTGCATGTCTGAAAAGTTCAACGACAGATGCCGACTGACGGTTGCCAATCCCATTCTACTAACCGTCAGCGTCATGTGTGTTCTGAAGTGTCTTTTATGCATTTTATACTTGACGTGGGGATCTTGGGGAGCGGAGGATCCACTACTCACGCCAGGAGATGCTATAGAGTCCTTTATTGCGAAACCCGACGATGAAACAAAGGGGATGTGCACTCTAGATTTCCGCGACTTGGTTGCCAGCAATAAAGCATCGAATGCACAACTTGCTGCGACGGGGTCAAGGCCCAAGTGGCTCGACGGTCCTCGGCAGTGGCAGGATAAGTCGAGAAGAGCTGGCCTGGCCGTGCCTCGACGCATCTGGTACCTGTCGTATGGTCTTATCGGAGGTTCCATTCTTGTTGGCGCCGTCATGTTTATTCTTTCCATTCGCGGTCAATCAATGTAGGTTCTCGTTACGTTAGCTTATATTTCGAAGCTCTCGTGCTGACAATAAATCCAGCGCTGCGTCAAAGTTCAGCCACGATGCAGGAAATTCGCGTGTTGATGTGCCTGGGTTACAAGGCACCTCGCTGGTCGGGCTGACGATGATCGCAAACATTCCTCAACTCGTCTTGTCGATTTGCTACATGGCATACAATGGACTTTTTACCCGCATGCTGGGTGAGTTTGAATGGGCCAGTTATAGCCTAAAATTTCAAACACTACGTGTCACACATCCCAAGGGCCAGCAGCGACCTACGTATCGACTCCAGCTGCCCTATCGGTTTTCAATACCGCTGCTCATTGTTAGCATTTTGCTTCATTGGATATATTCTAACTGTATCTACGTGAGCAATTATGAAGGTATAGACTCTTCTTTTAACATTCTCTTTGGCAAATGACTTACTCATTTTGTAGGTTATGACGCCGATTGGCCTTACTCCAAAAAGGTCACATTGGGGTTGCAGCATTCGACAGTTGCAGTTTTGATCGCGCTTTTGGTTTCTATCTTCGTTGCAATCACGCCTTTCTTCTTATCATTTATGAAGCTACCAGGCAACATGCCTATTGCGGGTAGTAGATCAGCCGTGATAGCTGCAGCCTGTCACTGCACGCCTGTTACTTACCCTGAACTCAATAACCCAGCCATTCACGACGCAAAAGACAGCAAGGGTATTGGGGCTCCGTTAATTGATGATTCTCAAGTTGATGCATTACAGAATATGATTGTAGGTAAATTAAAATGGGGAGAAGTAAGAGCCCCAGGTAGCGGTGGCATGCTGCCTATCGGTTCCCAAGTTAGACACTTGTCATTCGGTGCTATGGAACAAGATGTCTCACGGCCAGTTGAAGGAGAATTTTATAGCGGCCCTAAATAATGGAGATATAATTTAACGAATATTATTTTGATTCATTGCCTATTGCAATTTAGAATAATCGATACATGACTCATTTCTTAAGAAAATTCATTGGCATTTCCCTACCGTGGTTTTGATCCGCTTTACAGCCACTTTTCCTTGTTCTTCTCAATGAATTCTTTCCAGGTGGTTGGCTTTTGATCAAGGATGCTCAGGCTTTCCTTCAGATCCGCCTTGGCATAGTAGCCAGGGTCCTCGAGAAGCTTCATGTTCTCCAGCATCTCCTGGCCATGGGCCTCTGACATCCAAGACTTGAAGAGCTCATCAGTAACTTGGTTGAAGGCGGCAGGCTTGCCAATAACCTCAGAAAACTCGGAAATGATACGGTTGGGGGTGTAATAGTCGGTGCATGCATAAATTCTCTTGCCGAGGAAGTCTGCGTTGTGCTTAATGGCGGCGTTGACAAATTTGCCTGTCCCAATGTCAGCCCGTACTTAATACCCTATGGGAATTATCACGACTTACCGAGATCGCCAGCAGAGTCGAATAGAGGCACCTGAGCGTTGTCTCCCGACACGGGGAGAGAGAAGCGATAACCACCCTCATCGTCCTTCTTAATCATTCCAAACATGTTGGACATGAAGAGACCAGGCAGAACGAAGGTAGCGGGGATACCGCTGGCGCGGATGTAGTCCTCAATCTCGGCCTTGCCATCAAAGTGGTGGATGTTGGGCAATTTACCGCCGCTAGCCTTGGTGACATTAAGGAGGGAGGAGAAGATAAGGTGTTTAACGCCAGCAGCCTTGCAAGCTTCGGTAACGGCCTTGCCTTGGGAAATTTCTGAAGGGCCGGAGCCGTTCTCCCAGTAGTTGGTGACGAGGAAGACAGTGTGAGCACCAGCCACGGCGGGGGCGGCCTGCTCGATGGTGGACATGTCCGCCTAAATGCGAATGAGCAAATCAATACCCTAAAAGAAACCCGCTTTAGTATTAACGTACAGCGACAACCTCAACACCCTTGGCCGCTAGGGCCTGAGCAGCAGGCTTGGAGACATCACGAGTGATGCCGCGAATCTTGAATTCACGAGAGAGAGCGGGGTCGCTAAGAAGGGCTCGCACAACAGAGCCACCCTGGTTACCAGTGGCGCCAAAGACAGTGATAAGCTTCGACATTGTGGTGGTATTTGATGGGAATTGCGATTATAGGTGAAATGGAGAGTGGTTGTCGAATCGGTGTTGTGCTCAGCATCCAAAATTTCGTCACCACGGTCTCTACAGACTTATATACTCTCGCAGCCCCTCCCTTCATCTCTATCCCTGGCTACGAGAATGAGAGTTCCAAGGCGTCACTGGTAACACGCATCTGAGCCTAGTGCCGCATTTTCAATGCCTTACCAATCTTTGCTCGCTAGCTCGGCGCATCGGAAAACGCCAAGACAGCTAGAGTGGGGAAGTCTGCACAAATAGCAGCGTGGGCCCTCTGGAGGATTCAGTCTAGCTGCAAGCCATTGGTACTTGTGGTACCTGACAAAGCTGCAGCACAAGGCGGGGTTTGCTGAAGCATGCTGAAGTCACCATGTAAAGGGCTTAGTCAATCATTGGGCATCCGCCCAGAAATGGTCGCAGGAAAAGGAAAAACGGGAAACCCGACTCCCGCGAGAAGTCGCAGTCAGAAGCCATTGACGTAAGGACGGGGCTTGCGGGGAACGAGCATTTGCCGAGATGTGCAAGACGGTGATAATTTCCTCCGGGTCAAATGACCCAGCACGTGAAGATAGCGATTGTCATCCCTTAATTAATCACGTGATCACGCTCCCATTGTGGGTCCGCTAGGCAATCAAACCTTGCAGCGCCGTGGCGCGTAGTGCGCTCGACGTGTGAGCGCGAATCATCGCCGCTCATCCAAAACGGGTAAAGAAAAAATGTCGAGAAATCCGTCAGACGACGAGAGCGCCCACGAGAGTGCCGAGGAAGGATCCGAAATCAACGATGGATCCTCAGAGTCCGGTTCTGAGTCCGGCGCTGGGTCCGAATCCGAGGCGTCCGAGACGCAGGGGTTCCTCGATGACATGGCCGAAGAGGGAGACGAAACCGAGCACAGCGACGACGAGGATGACGATGACGGGGACCTGACTCCCAGTTATCCTTTTCCGCAGTTTTCAAGGCTTCCAATCGAGTTGCGCCATAAAATTTGGGAACTCTTCTGTCCTGAGCTCACATCTCGCGCCCTCACCTTCGACTTCAACCTCACTCAATTCCAAGGGACGACGAGCAGGACGTGGCACCTGACCGATGGCGTCGCTCTGTACGATCTGACCGAAGCCATCAGGACCGTTCTCGCTGTGCATCAGGAGTCTCGTGCCCTAGCGCTCAAGCGGTTCCCAGACCCGATCCCCATTATGGCCGAGGATGAAGATGCAATCATTCGATTTCATCCTGAAAAAGACGTGCCCATCCTCAACGGCCTGAGTCATCTTCAGGAGATTGAATCTGCTGACCAGTGCCGCCTTCCCGAGTGTTTCAGCACTCTCAAACATTTCGCCATAGGTGGATGGGAATTGAGGGATCGCTTCTATCCCGGCGTCATCCCTATCCTGATCCACAAGTTTCGCGACCTTCAATCTTTATTCTTATGCACAACAAGCATAAGCGTTCAACGGAAGAAAATCGTCTGGTGCACATCAGAACTAGTACATCAACACGATGTCGAAACTTTCGAGAGATCGCCTGGTTATGGTGAGGATTTACAGTTCTTGTACTGCTGGCCTGATCTTGAAAATCATGCCGATTTTGCGAAATTCCAAATCCCACGAGGGTTTGCAGACAGTGTCCTTGCCGCGGACGAAAGGATCCTGAAAGAAAAAGGCATTGGCGTCTGGCCAATGATTGCATTCGAGAACAGGAAAGGCTTGCGCCGTTACGAATCTCTGTACTCTTACAGATCAACCGGATTTGAAGATGGTTCGGAGAGCGAAAGTTCCGAAGATTCTGGTGCCGAAGAAGAGTCGGAGTCTGGCACCGATCTCGACCAATATGAAAGCGATGGAATCGACGATGGAGAAATCCAACATTTTGATCCTGATGAGGATGATGAGATTTCGATCGATGGTGATGCCGAAGATGGGGAGTCAGGGGCACGATTCTCGAGTCCCGAATCTGAACCCGAAACAATCAACAGAACGAGAAAACGGCGAGTCGTGGAGGATTCCGACGATGAGGAAGAGGAAGATGACGAGGCTACCATAGATGATGATGGTGAAGGCCGCGGTTCAGAGGCTCAGTTTTCAAGCCCAGAACCTGAACCCGTTAACAGAACAAGAAAACGACGGATCGTGGAAGATTCGGATGAGGAAGAGGAGGACGAGCAGCCAGCACCAAAGCGGTCCAGAATGAGTCGTGCCATTGCGTCCGATTCGGATGATGAGGTCCCCACACAATCAGACAAGAGAGGGCGAGCTTCACAAACGATTGTCTTGGACTCTGATTCTGACAATGATGAGGAAGCTGAGAAACCAGCGACAAAGCAGTCCAAAAGGCCTGTGGTCATATCAGATTCAGAAGAAGGTGAGGATTCAGACGAAAGTAAATCCGAAGAGAGTGAAGAGAGCGAATCCGAGGACGAAGATAAATCACCACCTCGCATGTCGCTGGCGGAGCGTCTTCGCATGCACCGACGAGACAATCCTGTCGATGATGAATCTGGGCCAGACGGAAGCGGGGATGACGACGATGAGTCGGAAGATGAGGAGGACGATAGTGACGATGATAGAAGAGGCGGCGCAAGCATGTTTTTCGATGGCATGGCCGAAGAAGAGGATGAGGAAGACGACTATGATGAGTCGCTCTTATAATAGTGAACAGGGGAGACGGCGGTCGAGCCACAGTCCCCCATATATGGCGTTTTTGTAATCAGCAGAGCAAAGGTGTCACTAATATTGTACAGGTCTAAGAAGCAGGGTTTGGCTAGGATAAAATAATATGATAGAGGTGGGCATGGCATGCTTGACACCAGGAAATGGTGAAATCAACATCTTTATTCTACAAGATTGCTCAACTCTGACTTGAGTGTATAAATGAAATTACTATGGTCATGTCTTGTGAAGCTCAACTGCGCAATCCCGCCAAACTTTTATCGTTTAACCTCTACCAGACGAAGCTTCAAGTCTCCCTTCTCCCACAATATGAAGATGTTTTACTGGTCCCAGTTCAGACTGTCTTGCATAATCTCAACATCAAACTTCCACAGAAGACGCACAAGCATCAGTCGCATCTCTGCATACGCAAGGCTACATTCGACGTGCCAGGTCAGTTCTTGCTACGTATCAAGCGCCCTGGGTTTCTAGTAGAACTCACTTTTTACCAATGCAGTTGCGAGGGCCAAACGAGAAGGGCTGCAGCACCGCCTTGTCGTCGCTTTCATAGGCAGTGTCGTCCAGCCACCGCTCTGGGGCGAATTTATCAGGGTTTCGGAAGTTTCTTTGGGCTCGGTAGGCTGACCAGTGTGGCACCGATACCGCCGTCTGTTTATTATTTCAATCAGCCACTGTCAAGATTTTTAACTGCTTCTTGGCCGCCTACATTTTCAGGTATAAAATACCCCTCGACGACTTCGCCACCCGCTGGGCTCGCTCTGGGCAGATTACTCGGAACGGGCGGGTCTGAAACTGTCAGCAAATTCAGTCCCACGTACACGGAGCCTGGGTTTCTTACACATCCGAAGTCCTTCGTTGAAAATAGCGATGAGATACTTGAGTCGATTAACGGCGTTGAGAGTGATTTCGTCCTCGGAGGCGAAAGCTGATCGAATCTCCATGACCAACTGATCGTAAGTGTGGCGATTTGTCAAGAGCTGAGAAGCGGTGCCGCTCAGAAGTGTAGACGTTGTCGCGCTTCCTGTCACAATTAGAATATTTGCATTGGTGAGAATCTCTTTCTTTGATAGGCCGTTCTTGTCGTTGTGGCGAAGAATGTACGACATGAAATCCTCTCGCTCCGTGTTTTGGGTATCGAGCCGGCGCAGCGCAGTTTGTTGGCTCAATTCCCAGTGCTCAGCGGCGCCCTTCTTCACGGCTGGCGGAGCCAGTATTTCGATGAGACTCTCAATCCCGAGACGTCTGCAGACTTGCTTCAGGGGCAGAATTTTGACGCTGTCGAAAATGAGCTTCACCCAGGGGTGGTAGCCGCCGCTTGTGAGGCAGCCAAAGGGCTCGCCAAAGGCAAGGTCGCCGATGAGTTCGAACGTGGCGAAGTTGTACCATCGGACCATGTCAATGGGGACATCCTTTTTGGCCTGCTCAGAAAGCCTGTCGATGAAGTCGTCAACATGTCGCTTCAGAACATCTTCTTGGTTGCGCAGAGCCTTTTCCGAAAATGCGTGAGACAGCAGGCGGCGCATACGATTGTGATCTTCGTTGTTGGTATTGATAATGTCGGGGGCAAATCGAGTCTGCGTATACATGACGGTGTGTTTTTCAAAAGTCTGGTCCCTAGGACCTTGACTAGTCGGTGGAAATAGGCATAGTAAAAGCCTCTACCAATATAGTAGAGCGGTGCCTGATTTCAGATAAAATGAGAAATTAAAACGTTTTTGATACCGGGGTTTGAGTATAGACAAACTCACTACAAAAATCGCTACCAAGATCAGCACGGCACGAACCGACAAAGTGTTCTCGGGCGGGTTGCCGAGGGCCGCCATAATGCCGGATTCTGGACTCGTCGAATTGGGTGAAGAATAAAAAGAATAAAAGGCCTTTCCAATTTCAAACTAGGTATCGAACTCTATAATTTATTAAAAAGACAAGCAAGGGGGCTTGCTCCGCTGCGAATCGTGGAGTTCGAAGCTTCCACCCTTATAAACATATAAACACTACACAAACGGAACGCAGACGAGTCCGAAAACCCGAGGCGGGCCTACAGCAATGCTCCTGTTTCATTATGTTGGCCAATTACAAGGGTTCAAAATATGATGATGAAAGCCCCTTTACGAAAATTCGCAATTCCGGGGAGGGCTATGTTTCTTGATGGAGACGGCCCTCCAATCATCACACATGCATTGACAGATTCACGCATCCTTGCCGTCGCCAGTTTTAGCAATATTCATAAGAACCGCGGGTCGCTGTTCTCAAGTCCGCGGGCTTCAGGGTTTATTGTGCATTTAAATTCAGATCCCTCCGTGGGCTTTCGGCCGCGGCCTTGGCGCGTGTCCCCTACGTAAGAAAATATGTGTCAACAGCCCAAGACGTCACCGAAAACAAAGATGAGCCAACCACAACCAATAATATTATCATAATATGGCAATCGATGAACTATCGATTTTGAAGCAGGTATTTAGAGTTGCTCGTATTTGTCTCATCTGCTAAGCATCTATTCCTGCGTGGCTTGTTCAAAACGGATCCAAGGCATTGGCCAAGGCACTCACGCCTGATGGCTCGCATTCATGACGACCCAACTCATGCCCCGCGACTCCCAACGTAGTTTTCGTGGTGAACTAAACCCAGACAAGATTAATCGCGATGCGGCCCCAGTATTACCCAACCCTAGATCCACCCCGAATTTAGTGATTGCCGAGACGGTACCGCGATGGATATGGTCGCAGCAACCTCACAGGCACTTCTCGTCAGCAAGCAGCGCGACAAACTGCTCGATACGGCGCTGTCGTGTATCAGGTCGTTTTGCTGTCTCGAGCCTCCAGAGAAAAGAGTAGCGCTGGGATCTGTTGATGGTCTTGAAGAACTCGGCCGCCGACTTGTTGCGATCCAGCGCGGCCTGGAAATCTGCTGGCACCTCGGCGTTGCTCGAGGACGAGTAGGCGCGTTCCCATCTGCCGTCGGCCTTGGCCGCATCCACCTCAGCCTGGCCTGAGGGCTTCATACGGCCGGCTTCGACCAGGGCGGCGACCTTGCCCACGTTGCGCTTCGACCAGATGCTCGCCTTGCGCCGCGGCGTGAATCGCTGCATAAAGTACTGCTCGTCGTATGTCTTTTTCTGGCCGTCAATCCACCCATAGCAGAGCGCGGCGTCGAGCGCCTCATCGTACGTGACGGATGTGACGCCCGAGTTCTTTTTCGCGAATCTAAGCCATAGCCCCGTGTTCGTGTCGTGATTATCCTCGAGCCATGATTCCCAGGCAGCCGCGTCGTCAAAAACCTGGCTCTCGAGATCGGCCGAGGTGCCAGGTGCCTCGTTTTTGATCGCTGGGGGCTTCTTTGTGGGTCTTCTTGACGCGGACCTTGTCTGCCTCGGCATGTTCAACGCGATTCGCTGCAAAGTAGATGTGCGGTTGAGATAAAGGAGAAGTGTCAGCGTGAACATAGTGCTGACTAAGATGTGGCTAGCTTCGGTGATCGGGTGAGAAAGAAGGAATTCATGGCGTTTGGTGGCTGGTGGCACAAATACCATCCATCTAATCTATCTAAAAAGTACAATCTAGAGTTTGACCGTTGAACCGAACATTTTGACAGAGTTGCAATGGCAGAAATAGTAGCCATCGGCGCAAACCCACCAAAAAACTCACGATGTCGGCACAGTGTAGGGTAACGAAGCTCCAATGCGGGAGATCGGCGAGAAGGGCGAGATTGCGTCACGTGATTGGACAGCAAAGTGAAGATTCTGGGGAATGGCGGGGTTGGTGGGAGCGAGAATCGACGACCTAGTCTCATAGGCCTGGCCAACTCCAAAATGCCACTGGCAAAGAGGCCATGTCTCCAGTGTAAAGGTGCAGTAGCCGTCGATACTCCGCTCCTGCGAATGTGGGCTGACCAGGGCCACAGAAAAGCACGTTAAATGTAAGTCCCGACTCTTGATTTGGTAACGGCGCGGACAAGGATGCAGCACGGGTCGCGCGAGTGGATGCCGAGGGCATACACAATCATGTCATGTCGAATTGCTAACCAATTGCCCCTCAGGCGATGAGGCCAGGCCAAAGTGCCGCCGCTGCCAGGCCCGGAACCTGACGTGCACACGGCCGGCAAAGAAGACGGTATTCAGAAACGCCTCGACGGCCCCGTTTAACAACGACCAGAGGTGGGTAAGTGGCGGCATCAAAGAATGTATGAGGACTCTCCCGCACGGCGTTTCTTCTTGTATAAACTGACTGGCCTCCATATAGTTTCTCTGGATTCTCGCGTTGGCGACGAGAGCCTCCAACGCAGCACCGGCGCCCTCCTCGGCCATGGTCACACCGTGTCAGCACCGCCTGCGCTGGGCGCAGCGACGGCCTTCAGCGACACATCATCGTTGAACTCTGCGCCCATATTTGATGAAAGCGCTCATGACAGGTCATCAAAGGGCAAAGATGTAGCCCCGGCCGCTCATGGTTACCGCAGTCAGCAGTGGCAAGCGCCGCTCAGCGAAGACTCGCCCGGTTCGACAACCCACTCGGATCTCTCTGCTCGCAACCAAGACCTGGCCTCCCAGCCATTCGGTCGAGGCCACGAGACTGCGGATAAATCCCCTCTTTCGCCAGCCAGCCATGTTCCACTGTACCGCACCGGAGAGACTCCGGGTTTTCCCCTGACAGACCCTCAAGAGGCTTGCCTGCTGCGATACTTTGTCGAGGACCTCTCACATTGGGTAAGACAACCACCCGCGCCCCTGCGTCTGGCATCCCGCTGACCCCTGCTGCCAGTTTGACCTGTGTGATGAGAAGAGGCACTTTCAGCTGATAGTTCCCATCCGGGCGAGACACCACCCGCCGCTGCTCAACGCCATATTCGCGCTCGCGGCCCGCCACCTCACGCGGCTGCCAAAGTTCAAAACACCACAGGGGATATTGTACCAGGGGCAGCTGCTCCCCAACCTCACATCGCATGATGCCGTCGAGTACACCCTCAAGTGTATACCGGCGCTGCGAAACTTTCACAATATCCAGGATGACGAGCGGCTGGAGAACATCATCGCCACGGCAGTCATTCTGAGACAGCTCGAAGAGATTGACGATGAAGACGATGCAGAAGACGGAGACGGAGCTACAGATGCAGGGTCTACAGACTCGCGCTCGAAGAGACAACCTAATTTTCTCGCAGTAATTGATGCAGTTCTCCGCAGCGCACCGTCGCAGGCGTTGTTTGGCCGTCGGCCTCTGATGCAAGCCGCGTACTGGATGGCGGTGCGACAGGAGATTTTCCACTCGTTTACGCGGAGACACCCGCCACAGATGGTCATTGAGCCGGAATATGGCCTGGGCGCATCCAAGGCTAATCAAATTGTGCTGCACACAGCACAAGTCGCCAAATGGCGCTGGTCTGATGGGTCTGAACGGGAGTGGCGTAAGTGACACAAGTGACACATCAACTTTTTTATTTTTTATTTTGGCCTGGAATGCGTTTGCTGATGGATCATATTTTTTAGTGCGTCTCCAGAAGCAGGGTGAACAGCTCGAGGAGGAGGCACTCCGCGAATTCCAGCCGTTTTTTCGACGCCAGGCCGACAGGTCCAACGGGGAGATATTCCCCACCATTTGGTACTCGTCTGCGCTCGAGGTGACGAGCATCCAGCTCACAATTATTGCCAAGATGGTGCTGATGGCGGAGAATCCGTTTCTAGGGTAAGTCAAGCTGGAATATGGCCGAGATAGGAGAGCCTCTTTCGTATCATGTTCTCGTATCATGTCTAACATTTTTTTCCCGGCAAAGGGGTCAATCGACGACACGAGCGCGATGGCGGGAGATTGAGAACGAAGTGCGGCAAATGATTCTCGATCTGTGTGGCATCAGCCTGTGTCACCCGGCGTGTCCTCCGGCCCTGGTCCATGCAGCCTTCGGGATGGAGCTCTACGGAGATTTCTTTACAGATCACTACGAACGCAAAGCGTTGAGGGGCGTGGTGGAAAAGTTTCGGGATGCACGTGCTTGGCCCGACAAGAAACTGTCTAGCATGTTTCAATAAATTGCCGTGGCCACAGGAAGAAGCACAGTGACACACACTGGAGGGCGGCGGCGGAGGCGGAGGTTTATTATTATATGTATCATATCACCCACAGCCATGTATGTTCCGAGCTGCGACACGGTAAACTGTCGCCTGTTTGAGACCCTTTTTTTGTCCCCGTCTCCCCTTCCCCTCCCCTTGCAAACACACAAGGAAAGCCGGACAAAAAAGACAAGCCTCTTTGTCCGAGCAGGCGCCGTCCCCGTCCCGACAGCACGGCGGCGGTTGTCACGGCCCAACCCCACGGTGCAGTCACCCCGTTCGGGCCGAAGCCACCCTTGCAGAGCCTTGTCCGCCATCACGAGGCACTTTTTTAGGTGTTCTTGGTGAAGGTTGAGGAGGTTCGAGCTTTTCGCTACCGAATAGCTTTTTTCCTTCTACTATTTTAGCTGGTTAAAAGAAGTAGAGGCGAACTTTTTTCCTAACAGTGGAACGAATTCAGGTGGTCTAGCGTGCTGGGCGAAATGTCATGTCCACATTTGGCTATAGTGCAATGCCAAAAAGCCTTGGGAGCTGCATGACGCACCCAAGGGGGACCCTGGGCGCTGCCGATCCGTCCCACCACGCAATCTTGTTCTCCCCGCTAACTGACCTGTCGCCTGTCAGCCCTGATGGCCAAGAAGAGGGCCTTGTGATGAGCATCGCGGGGGACGCCGGGTGAAAGGGGGGTAGAAAGTGAAGGACGTCATGGGATTTGTGTTTTTCAGCTGGCAGGCATATGGGAAACATTATTTCCAATGCATGCACTTGTGTGGTGATGCCCAGGCTTGGCTAGACAATTGGACATGGCTTGGAAGCGAATGCAACCATGTAAAAAAAGAAAGCCTAGGGAATCTACGGACGCACGCAATGTGCGAGGCCTGCGAGTGGACAATAACATGCTGCTATGAGCAAAAAAAGCGACAGAACCAACCAACAGCGTGTTTCCAAGGCCTATCCGTGGTAATGGTAACGAGGCCATGTGCGGATGGAGCCACCATCACTCACAGTGATTAAAAGCTGACGACGTTGTTGGTTGGTGGACGTCGCATGTGACGGATCTGACAGGAAACGCTATCTCTGATGGCAGGACGCGAATGGAAATCTCGCCATCGGCAGATCCGAAAGCCAGCCCACCGGAACGACAGGCATCCGCAGGGACGGCGCGCACTACGTGCCCCCGACCGAGTGGGCTGGCAGGCAAGATTGAGATCACCTTTGATCACCTTGATCACCTTTGGGGAGCAGATCGGCACTGTGACGATGGGCCCAAGAGGGTTGCTGCAGGGGCCACGAATCTTGATTTCAGTGGGTTATCCATCGCTGGGGGCGAGCGCTGGGGTGGAGGGGGATCAGATCAACAGGGCTTGCAAGCGAACTACGCAGGTGGCCACCATGGCAAGGCAACGAGGGGAGAAGGGCAAGGGAAAAAAAAACAAAGGTCCGGGGGCCAGCAGACACTAAAGACCCCAGGTGAGCGATGGATTGGCTACGGGGGGATTGTTCAACCCCTGGGCCAGCGCTAAGGCTAGGCGAATTGCTTGCAAGTGGCGGGTGTTTGGGGAAATGATCAGCCTTTTTCCACCTCTTGGCCTGAATCAAATATGTGAAAGTGGCTTTTTTCCAGGCCGGCAAGCGATCCAAGACCCGCCGTGCACATTATACATCAATCAAGTGTCCATGCTGATTATTCGTATACGGGAAAGCATGATGAAGATTGCTGCGAGGAGTCGCGCACAGGGGTCCTTTTGAAGATGAAAAAAACAATTGCAATGTAGAGTCAATGCGAGGGAGGACGATGCACAGCAGAGCGTACCTACATCTGACAAGGCAATGCATTGCATGGCGCCGGGACGGAATGCCGGTGGAAACGGTGCGCGGGAGCGGAAGCCACAGGTCCACTTCCCGTAAAAGGGCACCCTGGTCTCATTGTGCCAGTGGTACATGGAAGTGTTAGTATGTGATGAACACGCTGCTGCTGTGCCATAATTGTGATGGGAGAATTGAATGCCTGCCGTGAACCCCGCGTATGCGAGGAGGGGGCCTCAAATGATTGTAAAAAAAAAAGAAGAAGTTTAAAAAAAAGTGAACAGTCATCTTTGAATGAGGTCAAGTGACGGGAATAGCGTCGTCATTTTGGACGTGTTGCTGCTGTCACTATGCATGTGATGATGCAATGCGATTGGGCTGATAAGTGTCCTGTGGCTTAGGAAGCCGTCCTTTGCGCGTGAAAATAAAAAAAGGACGGGCTAGCGGAACGACCCGTTTCTATTGTGACGGCATCTACGAAACTCTTGGCCCTCTGGTTCGTTCGGGGCGACTAGACGACGAGACACGCCCAAGGAGGGGGGAGGGGATGGGATGGGCAAGATGGGGTAAAACCGGCTTTGCCCTAGATATGTCTCGGCGGATCTCCAGTCCCATGCTTAACGCCGCCTCTATTCGAGGGCCCCACCGTACGAAAAAGCCATATGGCAAGGGCGGGAGGGAGGGATTAGTATTCCTTTGCTTTCTTTTTCTTCTTGGGCTGAAGAGGGCTTTGCAGGGCGAAAAAGAAAGGAAAAAAAGGGCAAACAACGAGGGATGGGGGAAGGTGGAGATGGAGAAAAGTGACGATGGAGCAACGAAAAAGAAATGTGCCTTTGGTGGGGATAGACTGGACAAGTCAAGAGGAGGGCCAAGAGGAGAACCAAGAAGGAAAAAAGAAAAAACCCAGCAATCGGGGTCGGGAAACATGTGGTGGCTTGACAGGTTTGGCATAAACAGGGCCGATTCAGCAATTCATGGGCAGTAGCCATGTCGATCCCCGGTGAGTGTCGCTGGCTCGACCAAGACGCCGCGGGCCCTGGTTGGCTCTGGTTGGCTCGCAAGGGGCCCAGTGGCTCTTGTCGATCCCAGCGGCATGTCTCAGCCACCAACAGCTTGGTTCAGGGCCGCAAGGGCAGCAACCCAGCATTGGGCCCCGGGTCCTAATCCAATCCAATCCAATCCAGTCCACATTTTGTTTGTGACGATCTGCATTTGCACAAACGTGAAGAGTGTGATGGGCCCAGATAGCCTAGAGAGAGCAGCCAACCAAGAAGATGGAGGCATAGGAAGCGGCATCCGGCTGGATGGGTTGACATGTCCAAGGACGCAAGTGGACAGGCAGCCCTAGACAACCCTAGCATGAAAACGAGATGGGATCGACGGCCCATCGGGATCCCGTACGAATCTCGCGGAGCACCCTCGCAGGGGATCGCGCACGCGGCGCCTTGGTGGACGCCCTCTATCTTGCTTGCCCTTGTCTCCCACTTCCACCTCCACGCCCGTACCCACACACTCACACCCACTCACCCACTCACACACCCACACGCCCATCCCACCATCCGGCCCCCGGACGGCATTTCTCGAGACTCGACGTTCCTTTTTTCCTTCTCCCTCCTTCTCCCCCTCAAACGACTATCGTTCCTTGCTTTTCCTTTGCCCGTCACCCCTCGTATCATCGCGATACATAACTCATGGCCCTCTCCGTCCGCCATGACAACGGGGCCTGATCACATTCCTTTCAGCACCACGTTCCTTACCGTTTTGCTCTCCACTGTTCGCCCAACCGTTCACACACACAACTGACTGACTCTACCCCGTCTCTGAACACCGTCTTTGACTGAGTGTCAGATAAGAAAAGAGGAAGAAGAAGAATAAGAGAAGTAGAGAGTGTGTTAGTGTGTGTTGTGTTGTTGAGTAGGGGAGAGAGGAAGAGAGAAGTTGAAGAAGAAGAAGAAGCAGACCAACTACACCAACCAACAACAAGTTTATTGAATCATGGCATCAGCCGCATCCGTCATGGCCGCCCCCAAAGCTCAGCTCGATGGCGTTGGCATCTTCTGGATCGTCTTTGCCCTCTCATGGACCATTCTCCTGGCTCTCGGTATGACCTATCTTTGGCGCCGCCGCGACATGCCCATGCTCCGGATCCGCGCCCTCCCACTGTCCTTCATCGCCATCATCTTTCTGCACCTGTACTGGGGCGCCGTCCAGACGGGCTACTGCTACGGCCCGCTCGCCCCCGCCGTCGTCGAGTACTGGATCATGAGCGTATGGCTGCCGTTCGGCATAGCCCTGTTCCATGCGTCCAACAGCCGCTTCCTCTACGTCGCAAAGACGCAGAGGAAGCTCTTCTCCGAAGAGAAGATTCCCGATCAACCCGCCCGGAAACCGAAACCGACAACCCTCCTGGGCCGCTTCCGCGCTCAGGACTATAACCGCAAGATCGTCATCTTGGTTGGTATCGGCATGGCTGCGCAGGTATGAATCCGACCAGATGCAACCAAGATCACGTCTAGTGCATGCGCTAACTTGCAGCCAAGTTCTTCCTGACAATCTTCATGTTCCTTGTCTCGCGCAAATTCCACAAGTCGTTTGGCATCCCCGGAACCGAAGTCACGGGCAGCGTGTCTGAGCAAAAGTCGCACCAGGGCCGAGGCTGGGAGTGGTGAGTCGTCTATTTCCCCAAGACAACGGGAATAGAAGAGCAAAGCTAACTAATTACCCGTCAGGTGGCCCTCGGTGTTTTGGCAGTTCTTCTGGGCTTGGATCGTTGCCCCCGTCATGGTCTGGCAGTCGCGCGGAATCCACGACACCCAGGGATGGAGATTCCAGACAATCGCATGCTGTCTCGCAAAGTGAGTAAACGGTCATCTCGCAACTGAGACAAGACGCACCGTTGCTAACGAACCGCCGCCAGCCTGCACGCCACTCCCATGTGGTTGGTTGCCCTGTACGTCCCCGGCATGGCACCCGTCAACAAGTACTGGATTCCTCCGCAGTGGTAAGCCTTGGTCCCATCCTCCCCATCAACGCGTGCCCGCGCATCCCCGCGCTGACCATAAGCCAGGATCGCCGTCTCCATCATGATGCTCGAGATTTTCACCGTCTTCTTTCCGTGCTGGGAAGTGATGAGGCATCAGACTCTGCGTCAGGAGACGCTCGACTCCATCGCGCAGTGGGAGCTCAACCACAAGGGCATCGGCAAGAGCTCTCGCTCCGCCGTCACGGGCTCCACCACCGTCGCCGGCTCTGCCTTTACCGCCTTCACAAAAGACTCCAAGAACAGCTCCGGCGAGAGCATCCTCACCATGGGCGCCCTCGAGTACGTCCTCGAGCGCAACCCCGAGCCCCTCCAGAAGTTCTCCGCCCTCCGCGACTTCTCCGGCGAGAACATTGCCTTCCTGCGGTCCGTTGCCGAGTGGAAGTCGTCGCTGCCCGCCTCTGTGCGCGACCCCGAGCGCGCCCAGGACGAGGACGTCCGCGAGCTCGTCCGCGAGCGCTTCAACAGCGCCCTCCGCATCTACACAAACTTCATCAGCGCCCGCGACGCCGAGTTCCAGATCAACCTGTCCTCGCAGGACCTCAAGCGCCTCGAGTCCGTCTTCGAGGACCCCGCCCGCATCCTCTTCGGCGACAAGATGGACGTCGACCCCGCCATCCCCTTTGACCTCTTCGCCGGCCCCGACCGCCACGACGCCAACTCGTCCCACGGCTCGGAAACCGCCATCATCCAGGACAAGCGCGCAGAGATGGAGATTATCGGCGACAAGGCCCTCTACTGGGGCGACATCCCCGAAGGCTTCGACGAGTCCATCTTTGACGACTCCGAGGCCAGCATCAAGTACCTCGTCCTCACAAACACCTGGCCCAAGTTTGTCAAGGACCGAAGGCTATCCATCGACGCCGACGTGCCCCTCGAGACAGTCTAGGTTAGTCGCTCAGGGCAAATTACTGTCTCTTTTTTCATTACCATCACATTACATTTTTTTTTTACGGGAGTTTATCGGTACGGGTCGGGGAGGGGAAACTCAAACGAGGGGAACGGAACCTCTAATATCTTTATTGAATGTATAATGGAGTAGCTGACTTGACGGTCACCTTTTTGATCATGATATCCAGACGAAGACGAGCGCAATCACCACATGATGCATCCGGTCTTTGCTCACTTTTTTACCCTTTTTCTACTAGCTTAGTATATTTGTATTATTATCAAAAAAAACCCTTAGTGTAGCCTTCGAGAAGAATATATTGCACCAACAGTGATTAGGATGCAACATTTTACTTGTCAAAGCTTTTGGATCTTGCGCGCCCTTGTGAATGCTGTGTTACCATGTACTGTCAAATGACCATTGCACAATGCAAAAGGGAATGTGCGTTCTGCCAATGCGTAGTGCAAATACTGGTTGGAATAGGAATGAGACATACTAGCCCTAGCCTGTCCGGAGAGAATATTGAAACACTCTACGGTCTGAGTGAATGACGCACCGATCTCTAATGGTTTGCTTCCAAGGACCTTTGCTGCCCAGTAATAACGTCCTCACTCTTCGCCCCAGCCATCACCGCTGCCGTCTCCACCAACGTCACCGCTGAAGATGGCAAATGAAAAGAATGCCACATCCGTGCCCAACGATGTCTTGCCACGGAGCTCCCGGCGCTTTCTTTTCGTCGACCTGCGCCGTTGGAAGCTAGAACTTTTCGGCAGATGTGTGATTGGCTTGAAAAATTTCCTTCGCCGCCTTCTTTTTATCTTCGAAAGGAGATGTGTATGTCACTAGCCGAGTGCCCTAGTATAGTGATCTGATAATGCTTGCTGGGGGGTCATCCTATACTTGCTAGGGGAGGGGTGTGTGTGGCTGTTGCCATGACTCGATCATGCTGGATACATGAAGGAAATAAGTTCCTTTTTTAACCTGCATGGATACTTTGACGGAAGACTAGTGATGGTTGCGATTCCCGTCTGAGCGTTTGGTGAGGTGCCATGGCAGCCGAGTCAGACAGCAATTGTTCGCTCCCCCGCCATCTTTTGCCACACCGCGCTCGGATTTGGTCTATCCAGGTTGGGGATTTGGTTAGATATTAATTTGCCTTTAATTACTCGTCTCCTTCTTGAATACTTATAGCTGACCCATCTTTCCCTTTTGCAAACCTCGTGAAGCACTTGGTTGTGGGCAAAGGAGCCGAATGCTGCCTTGAATGCAGCTTCTGGGTCAAATTGTATTGAGGTACACTACCTTGACCACTCTTGGAAACGAGGGACATTGAATTCCAGTAACCTGAAATTATGTGCGCTTCGTTTTGGAAAGGTGTTGGGACTTGAAAGAAAAAAAAGTCCAGTCGTCATGAGCTGACAGTCAGTTACGTATGCAGCGTAGGTAGGTCATCAGGGAGTAGCAGCCTAAAGACTTGGGCACGGACTACGGTACAGCCTCACGCAGCCCCCGCTGTGCATATAATGGTATTTAGATTAGTCAAGCTTTTCTTACCAAATGCTCGGCCTTACTACTCTGTCAAAACCTTCATCCTCGACGCTGTCTATGCCATCTGCTCTAAAGCTGCGCCGGGAAAGAACAGAAAAAATAGGATACTATCCGACCGCTCTGAGGACTCTTCGCGATAATTGCCAGACGTGTTATTCAGAGGTGACTCCTTGATACGTGCCAGATCGTGTCGCTTTTTCTCTCTTTTTAAACGAGAAGGGCGGGCGTTGGTGTGGTTGCTGGCAGTAAGGTGCACCTGCGAACAGCCACTGCGAGCACTGGTAAGGTCGAAGAAGGTCTGTCGTCAGCTGAGAGAAAAGGGGCCAGGCAGGACGCGTAGTCTAAATACCATGATTGAAGCTGCGTGACATTTTGCCTTCGCTTGCAGCTACCCTGCCCATAGTGGTACATCCTTCACCGATGCCTAATTTGTCAACGTGCAGATGCAGGATTGAAAATAGTCAAGTTAATATCTTCGTAGTCATGTGCCAGTAAAATTGTGCCAAGGCTGGCATGTTTGACCGCAAGGGTAGCAGCATCGTTTTCTACGGGGTTGACGGCCCACTTGACTTGTCCGTACAAGAATACTCCTCTATAGCCTCTCACGACAACTACCTTTTATGGGCATTTCATCTGTACTAATGTCGCTGGCTTTCATAGGGCATGGTCGGACGGAATAGATTGAAGGTCGTAAGTCCTTTGTAGGGGTTTGAAGAAACGCGTCGTGAGCAATTTACTTCTTGCAGAATAGAATAAGAATGTCAGCGAAGAGGGCCATTATACCTGACACCAGTATCAGGTTATTGTTTTCGCGGTGATGTAGGTGAGTAGGACTGCGGTGACGCGTCACTGCTCATGCTGTAGAACAGGCTTGGGTATTGCAGCGTGGGATATCGTGGAGGCGAGAAATGTACCCCATCCACACATTCCCCACGTAGACAACGCACATCTGTTTCAAAAGGTGGGTTATTTCGGAGCTACCCCTGTATAGTTCCCACGGTAATAGAAGCAGCCATTGTCAAGCTAGACTGCATTAAGACGGCACAGTGATCTCGCCTGGAGTCAGCAACGAAGTTAGTAGGGCTTGCTGGGTTCCATTGAGTCTTGGTGAAGGAATTTTGCGAAAATGGTCATGAAATCCATGGAAGCTAAAATCGAATTCCAATTGACTAAGCGGGATTTCGGGACCCGGTGAGGTGAATAATATTATGGGCTAGCGGCAATTTTGACCAATTGCCCCTTATTATTAGCCAGAGTTCTGTGGTGGGTTTTATCACTGAATCTGCGCATTGTGCTTTGAAGGGACACATTAAATGCCTTTTACTTTTTAATTTATGTTGTTTCTAAGCGTAGTAACAGACGCAAACCGAACAACTACATGTAGCCACACAGCTTCACACAAGACCCTTTAACACTACAGTGATTATAATATGCGCATACAAGCCAACTGACACGCATGTAGCATTTAAAAACAGCTAAACACCCTATAGTCAACTGTGGCACTCTTCGTACTTCGTAACGCACGTTCCAGCACTCGATAGAGCTATGGCAACATTTTCCGCGGGTGGCCCGAGTAACACATGGAAAATCCCCGCCGTTAATTAGACGTCAAAGCACATGAAAAAGCCAAAATAACGCGCTGAAAGACATTCTAAACAATGCCATTTTGCATTCCAACTTGCATGTGCCGTGCTCCGATTAATCTCGTAACTACCCCTGGCTTGGGATATCGGGAAATTTCCAACCAAGATGGCGGCGCCAGAAGCTCCGCGGTGCTGCCATCTTTTCCGTGGGGGGCAATACGTTGAAAACGTGGCCGTCCCTGTGTGTTTGAGGTTAATGTGACCTTCCAGGACCACAGCTGTGGCGCGATCCAAGTGCTCTGTGCATCCCGTGGATGGGAACCTGACATATGATCAACGTGCCTCACTGTGGGCGGCCGCTAGTTGCTGCAGCCCCCGACGGCAATTACAGCGACTCGTATTGTGGGTGCTGTGGAGACTTTGGCGGGCCGGTGCTACCGAGAGATAATACGGGATGGATCTCTTTCATGTGAGGCTGCGGGCGATAGCCGGGAGTGGAATCGTTGACAGGCGCCACAATCCTCTTGTCTTCTGCCGGTATTTGGGATACCTAAAATTTACGCATATTCGGCTTCTTGGCTGACTGTGTTTTGTAATTCCCAACCCTAGATGCAGATATCTGGGAGTCATCCCCCATCTGCTAATCATGACAGCCAATTTCAGCAAAATCCGCATTCAGCGCTGTTTCGTCGATCAGCCGGCCTGGACGATTAGCTCAACCATCTTACGTTATTCCAAGCTTCGGTTCTAGGCCTTTCAAGGATGGCCATTCAATCTCATACTCCCTTCCAGCGCTCGTACGCGTAAGGTGTTTGAGCATCATGACGTCCAGAAACACCTTAACTTACCTGTTTGGGACGGGCGGGTTATCCGTCGGGAACAAGGGCGGGAATAGGCCAAAAACCCTTGCAAAACCGCCTGGGAACACGGACAATTCGGCACTGGGACCGAAAGCTGTGGGGTCGAGATTTTGCCGCAGGCGCTTGATTGGCGCAAATCGACTTTGACTACATTGCCCATGCGTCACAGTCAAAGGCGTAGAACCATGTCCCTTCATTTCGGCGGCTCCGCCCCATCGAGGCTTGATCCTTTGGTCCCCCGTTGCGCACTGCTCAGCTTGGGATCAGGGTGACGACGATTGCCTCAGTGAACTTCATTTGCCCTGCCACATTGGGAGGTATGGAAGGTTACGTACGCTCGAGATGTGGCCCGCCGACGGTCCGTGATGGGGCTGGACGATGAGATGGACAGGCGTACGACGACGAAATACTCCATTGCCATCTGGGTATAATAGAGGCCTGCTGCCGTTTGCAGTTGCTGATCAGCAGAAGCATCTTGGACGACAATTCCAACACTCCTTTGCAACACTTACATCTTTTCACCCTTTAACCATGCGTCAATCCTCAAAGGCGGCCGTGGCTGCCATGGCGGCCACCGCCAGCGCTGCATCCCTGTCCGATCTGTGCACCGTTTCCAACGTCCAGGCGGCTCTGCCTGCCAACGACACCATCCAGGGCGTTCAGATGGTCTCCTCGTCCGTCACCGCTAGCCCCGTTTACAACGCTACCATCGGTGGCGGCATGAGCAGCACCAGCAGCGCTACTTACAGCTACTGCAATGTCACTGTCGCTTTCACCCACACCGGAAAGGGTGACACCGTCAACCTGAAGTACGCTTTCCCCGCCCCCTCCGACTACAAGAACCGATTCTACGTCGCCGGTGGAGGTGGTTACTCCCTGAGCTCCGATGCCACCGGTGGTCTGTCCTACGGTGCCTCCGGAGGTGCCACCGATGGTGGATACGATGCCTTCAACTACAGCTACGACGAGAAGTTCCTGTACGGCAACGGTACCATCAACTGGGACTCGACCTACGCCTTCTCTTACCAGGCCCTTGGTGAGATGACCAAGGTCGGCAAGTCCATCTCCAAGAGCCTCTACGACTCCAGCACCATCTACACCTACTACGAGGGATGCTCCGACGGTGGCCGAGAGGGTATGAGCCAGGTCCAGCGATGGGGCGAGGAGTACGACGGTGTCATTGCTGGCGCTCCTGCCTTCCGATTTGCTCAGCAGCAGGTCCTCCACGTTTACCCCGCCACCGTTGAGCACACGATGGACTACTACCCTCCCCCTTGCGAGCTTGACAAGATTGTCAACGCCACCATCAAGGCCTGCGACGCCCTCGACGGACGCGAGGACGGCGTCATCAGCCGAACTGATCTTTGCAAGATCAACTTCAACCTCACCGACATCATTGGCGAGTCTTACTACTGCGCCGCCACCACCAGCTCCTCGCTCGGCTTCGGCTTCTCCAAGCGCGACCTGAACAAGCGCCAGGCCCAGGGCAGCTCCTCCAGCTCCACTCCCGCCCAGAACGGTACCGTCTCCGCTGAGGGTGTTGCTGTTGCCCAGGCCATCTACGATGGTGTCTTCAACTCTGACGGCGAGCGTGGCTACCTCTCGTGGCAGATTGGTTCCGACCTCGGTGACGGTGACCCAACCTACAACAACGAGACTGGCGAGTGGGAACTCAACATCCCCTCCACCGGTGGCATGTACGTTGCCAAGTACATCGAGCTCCTGAACATTGACAACCTTTCCAACCTCGACAACGTCACCTACGACACCCTTGTTGAGTGGATGAACACTGGTATGGTCAAGTACCTTGACTCTCTCCAGACCACCCTCCCCGACCTCACCCCCTTCCAGAAGGCTGGCGGCAAGCTCCTCCACTACCACGGTGAATCCGACCCCAGCATCCCCTCTGGTTCTTCCGTCCACTACTGGCAGTCCGTTGCTTCCATCATGTACCCCGACCTGTCCGACAAGGAGGCCCAGGCCGAGATGGAGAGCTGGTACCAGTTCTACCTCGTCCCCGGTGCTGCCCACTGCGGTTCCAACTCCCTCCAGCCCGGCCCCTACCCCCAGAACAACATGAACATCATGATTGACTGGGTCGAGAACGGCAACCAGCCCTCCCGCCTGAACGCCACCGTCTCCTCCGGCGACTACGAAGGCGAGACCCAGATGCTCTGCCAGTGGCCCTACCGCCCTCTCTGGAGCAGCAACAGCACCGACTTTGAGTGTGTCTACCACGAGAAGTCCATCGAGAGCTGGACCTACGACTTCGACGCCTTCAAGGTCCCCGTTTACTAAGCGCCCTATCCCCAGAGTTCCCAGGCGGTTTAGCGGGCCATTTTGGAAAAAGCGGCTTCACTACTCCCATGTCAAAGTACCTTTGCTTTTATTTTTCTGAGACTTTGATGAGGAAGGTCTGCTTGGAAACTAGGATTATTTATTTCTCTACCTTGTAAACTAGCTGTTGAAGAATATTTACTTGCTTTATTTGCATGACTAGGAGTATCTGTTTTTCTCATTTCTGCAAAAGCCAGCGAAACCATAGAACACAAAAATATAGACCAGCATAGAATACGATAGTCAATTCGTCGATAATCATTCTCATGTGCCTAGAAATACTCAGTTGGAATGCTTTGTTGTGATGTAAGATGTTGTCCGTTTCAGCTGTAGCAAGTGTCCTTTAGTGGTTAATTCTCTTCACAAGTCATTGAAGCTAGGGGGCTTTGGTGTACGGTCCAAGCTTGAGGGAGGGTTTATTCACTGCCGCCGTGCTTGATCAAAAGAGAAAATACTAAAGGAGCTTGGTAACTACAGAGGCTTGGCAGAGTAGGGGAGAAGATACTCGCATCCTTGACGGCGCAATGCATACCATTATCTGTGAAGTAAATCCGACATATTTCCAATAAAACGCATACTGTCGGCTCGAACTGTGTCTTTTTCCAGCCTTGAAGGCTCGCCCGTCGCATTGAATACTATATTCTGGGGGTTGTTTAGGGTGTACTTGGGCCAGGGATGTGTCACATTGGCAACTGTGATGCGTTAGCGACGACAGATGTCTAAAATGGAACTTGAAGCTCACTGCCGTGATTGTTGGGGGATCCTGTGTGAACAAAACTTATCCACATGCGGCTCATTTCTTCGGCAAGATCGTAATAGGCCTCTAGTATCCGAAGATCAGAAATCTCGAAGGGGTTTGTCTCGTATCCATATCCCTTTGTATTGCGGAAAACAAATGCTACTTCTTGGAAATGTGCAGCACCCAAGATCTGTGGAGACATTCCGGCAGGAACAGTGTCGAATCGGTAGCTATAGCAGTCTACCCCAAACCTGGCCCATGCCTCGGCGGTAATTCGACGTCCAGCAATGATGACAAGATCCCCGACGAGTAGTGACATTGAGCCGTAAAGGGACCCATAAGGTGCTCCAGGGTTTCTCAGCACAGTTCCAAGCTCAAGCAGCTCGGCTTGCTCATCTCTTTCCAGATAAAGCCTTTGGAAGCTATCTTGAATGTCCGTACTGATGTTTTGGCCAAAGAACCCAACGAGAGTATTTTTAAAGTCCTCGACTGTTTCGGCCCCGACTGTGGAAAACAAAGGGACAAAGGGTGTGCCTTCATTGGTGGTTGCGCCAATTAAGAGCGGAACGCGATTGAATACTCCATTCCTGAGCGAGACGGAAGGCAGATTTGAAATCAAATCCCCATCAATGATTGGGTTCCAGGTCAGAGCAGCAGACGCGTTTCGAATTTGGGAAGCGGGAATGGATTGAAGGCATCCAACAACATTGTCAACACTGGAGCATCCGACTGTAGCCTTGAGGTTCTCAAGCATCGAATCCTGCGTTTCGTCTGATGCAACTGGAGCAAAGGGTACTAAACTGCCGCTTTCAGCAATGGCCTGATGAAAAAGACCTTCATCGCTGCCATTATTAGCAAGAAGGTGGAGCCCAACAGAGTACGCCCCTGCCGATTCACCTTGGATTGTGACACGGAGTGGATCTCCGCCAAAAGACCCAATGTTTTCTTGCACCCAAAGCAGGGCCAATCGCTGGTCATGCAATCCCAGATTTGTTCTTTTTTGATGCCGGAAGGGCTGGCCAGATATAAACCCGAACGCTCCCAGCCGATAGTTGATGCTGACGCCAATGATTGGCTTCCCAATCTCCGCTGAAGTATTCACAAGGGATGACATATTGTAACGGGAATCACCGCTGCCGCCCTCTTGGAATCCTCCACCGTGTATCCAGATCAAGACGGGCAGTGGCGACGAGTTAGAGCAATTGGATGGTCGCACAATGTTGATTGTCAGGCAGTCTTCGCTCTCAGGGTAGACGATTGAAGATTGAGAGAAGCCTGGAAGGTTTAGTGTGTTCCCATAACAGAAAGGACTGTAATTGTCTGCCAAGTATGGTTGCTCCCAAGTGATATTCATCGGCCTTGGCCGGGAGAACCGGAGCTCTCCTACTGGCGGTTGCGCATATGGAATACCGAGAAACAGATCTTGGCGATACTCATTGTTGTAAGTTCCCTGAATAGTGCCGTTATTAACCGTCACTGTTGGAGCAAGTATTTCGGCTCTGCAAGAAGTCGCTGCTAGAGCAAGGAAGGGAAATGCACGTAGATGATGGAACAACAACATATCCTAGTATCAAGCTCCGTGAATATGCACCACATGTACAGAATTTGGGGGAAATATTTCACCTATCGCGAAATTGATACTTTCATTATTGCCTTTATATACTAGTACCTGTCACACTCACAGGGGGTCTCAACAGCATTCACTCGCGGCTGGTACGAAGGTCAGATATCCGTAATAACCGCCATCACGATATCGGCAATTAGAAGATTGGCAACGCCGTAGTGGGCCCTAAAACGCAGTCATAAATTAATTTAATAATTACGGGGCATGCCGAGCCCGGCTATTTGGGAATTGTTGCCAAGTCACTGCCGTTGTAACCGACAAACCTTATTGCAATGACACTAGCGGCTGCCTTTGATAGTAATCTCTAATAGCCAGAATCAAAAATAGCTATGAGAGTCACCGGCAAATTCCTTCCATAGTCACAGAAATCAAAAGCTTCTACATGCACCTGAATCTAGAATCATAGCTAGTGATGGTGCACTAATCAATAACTTTGCAACATCGGAATAATATGCTTGTCTTGAAATTACTTGCTGTGATGCGATTTGTCAGAAATATAGATGTCAGAAAGAGAATGTTCAGAACAAATGCATGATAGCCACTCGAGAGCCCCGTGTAGCATGAAACCTTGCTCCGCTTTGAACATGGGTCACTGATGAGGTCTCGGAGCTTGGCCGCTCGAGCTATTGGGCCAGGTTTTACGTGAGAGGTTCGGGATTTGGACCGTCACCCAAAAAGTTCTCGGCTCGGCAAACTACTTTTAAAAGGAGACGAGGTAGTTGCGCAAGCTGCTAAAAAGACCGAGAGGAAAATCCGAGCCTAGTATCCTTCTCTTACGTAAAGCAAAATATGGTTGGTCAGACTTTTTGGTAACCCGATGTTCATTATGTGTGACAAATTACTCTCTAGAGGCATTCGGGTTTGATCCCAATGTTATTCTCATCAAGCACTAGGATTCTCGTAAGAGAAGACAATAATTCTATTTGCTTTACCGCCAAAATACTGTCATTATCAACGAACAGAGATTATCTAAATCGATACCACTTCGCAAAGGCCATGAGGAAAGGTGATGCCAGTGGCTGAAAAAGATCCCAAGCGTAAAAGCTAAGGGAAAGATAACGAGTATTATTTAGTGGGGAAGGTTTAAGGTACAGTGAAAGTCCGCTCGTGGTTAAAATGAAGTTAAAGGTCTAAAATGAATGTGTAAAGGTTCTAGAGCGCAAGTCTTCCCCAACCCCATGTGCTTAGCCAGCTACATATTTCTCATATATTATTGTACGTATTCAATCTCGAATACATCATCATGGTTCATCCATCCTCTCCTGTTTGAACCGCGTTGTTAGGTGCCTGCTGAGCACGGATTTTCTCTAGGATCTTGGCAGCCTCGGAGGCATATTTGCACTTCATACGGATCCGACGGCCATAGATATGGAACAAAAAGGGACAAGGTACACATGCAAGAGCCAAGAATGCTGGTATAGAGCTCGCCCACTGGTTTCCCAACTTTTCATACATATGTCGAGTAAATAACGGAAAGGCGGCGCCAAAAAGGGACCTGAGGACTGAATTCGCTGCTAATACGGAAGCAGCAAAGACGACGTCTATAGTTATAAGGTCAGCGTTAAAGTATACAGAGGAGATGAAAGGAACTCACAAGAATCCACTAGGTAGTTGATGAGGGAAAGAAAAACCATGACTAGGCCACAGGCAAAAAAGGTCGAGCCCACAATTGGGACTACCCAGTGAACGGTGGGAAATGTAGTCCAAGAAAACCAAAACAGTCCAATAGGAACCAGAACAGAGCCGACCATGCAGAGTGGGAGCCTTTCTTCTGGCCCGACTAAATTTCCCTTTTCAGCCACTAATCGAGCGTAACGTCTGTTAAAGCCCCATGCGACCAAGGTAGCAAGCACAACACCGATTACGGTCCCGGTAAAAGCTAGCCCCCCGATACCTTGGCTCCAACCACGTCCTACCTGGAATACGATAGGAAAGGCCGCAAAGCACATGTATAAAGTTCCATAGATGATGGAGATGTATAGAGAGGTCAGCAATACGATGGGCTCTCTGAATAAAAGAATCCATGGTCGAGTGAGCGCGATCCTAAGTTGAGAGGCAAATGACTTGGCTGGCTGACCAGCGTCCAACACCGAGACATACACCTTGCCTGTCGTGTTAGATAGAATTTGAGCTCGCCGGCGAAGTAGTACTGGGGCGTAGGTCTCTGGAACCAATAATGAGGTAAGAATCCATAGAACGCCAGTGAAGATCGCCATAAGGCCGTGCAACCAACGCCAGCCCTTGGCTTCTCCAAGAAACCCACCAGCAATTGGACCTAGTATACTAGTGAGAAGAATGTAGTGATGTCTAAGAGCGAATCCATCTCACCAACAGTTGGACCCAGGAATGGGGCCATAGCAAATATGCTTGTGGCAAGGCCTCGCTGAGAGATGCTGAACGTATCTGCTATGACCCCTCCGGCGTTGGTCATAGTGGACGAGCCGAAGGATCCAGCGAGAAATCGGAATATGAGAAGTGCAGAAATACTATTGGCACAAGCTGACCCAACATTGAACGCTGTCAATGCCATGTAGCTGATGATGAAGATGCCTTGCCGCCCGTAGAGCTCTGAGAGAGGCGCCCAGAGCAGTGGGCCAACCGCAAAACCCAGGACGAATAGCGAAATTCCAAGAGTAGCCACCTCTTGTGATACATCGAATCGGCGAATAATATCCCTGATGCCGCCGGAATATGCCGAGCTCGCGAATGTCAAGGCCAATGTTGATATTGCCTGAAGAGTGGTTATCAGCCATTTCTTGCGTGTTGAGAATGCCATGGCATCTTGTGGGTCGTTTGGTAGAAACTTGACAAGAAAAGGGGAATCATCTGTTCCATTGCCACTGTAGGTGTAATTGAGAATTTCTTGATTCACCTGGCGAGGCTTGGTCCATAGAGGGAACATGGAATGTCTGGGTTGCTGCAGTTCTTCAACGTCATCGATGGTAGTCGACGAAGAAGATATCTGATCCGGAGAGACGCCCATGGCGCTACAGAAAGTCAAAATCTAGATTTTAAAAAAAAATGGATAATAAGAAATGTAACATAGAATTTAGGAGTCGAAGATCACAGGTCTTATTGCTCACATCAACAGCGGGATTGGCGGTTGATTTCTGAATTCCGATAGGCTTGGCCAGAGCAAGGTGACCCCTATCAGCACACCATTTCGGGGTTTGGGTATCGGCAATATTTTTTCGGTGTTATGAACAACAAAAATTTCGCCTTTTGGGGGAACGAACTACAGTCGTCCGTGCGCTACCCGCCTTGTCATTGGGGCGATGAGGTCATTTCCCTCCCCCCTTCCCCCAAAAAAAAAGGGGTTGTTATTATTCGTATATTCTGGTGTAATCATTGATGGTAACTGGAATACGAAAAGGTCGGTGTTTTGGTTTTTGTGGAAACCCTGAATTCCATTATGGAGCAGGAGTCAAATATGACAGGGCAAGACCCACTCCAAGGACCCTGTTCTTGGGCATAGCCTATGTGTGATACGGTAATTGTCAAATAACCGTTGCACCAAGCAAAAGGGAATGTACACTCCGTTAATAAGTAGTGCAAATAGTGGTTATAATCTGAGTGTGACATCCCTCCCAGATTGGCGAAGTCAAGCAAATCTGTTGCAGCGGTTCTGATGTAGGCTATTTGCGCTACTGACTGGTTGTTGTAGGGGCACTTGTTGCCTGGCTTTCTGCTATGAATGATTTTTGTGATCTCTGGTGGGTCTCTAACTTGCAATCTTACTGTTGGATGGGGCAGTCGACGGATCTAGTGTCTTCGCATCAGTACAGTCGCACTGTATTCATCCAATTGCTACCATATCAAATAACAGTTGCACCAAGCAAAATAGAATCTACACTTTGCTAATACGTGGTGCAAATAGTGGTTAAAGTCTGAGTTTGGCAGTAATTATGCGATACTACTCAATAAAAAAGCAACCTATTTAAACAATGTAATGAGGTTTCCTAACTGCTCATAGGATTTCTTATCCCTTTGAGTGCCGTAAGCCTGCATTCAAGTACCAAGCAAAATGCATTGCCGACCACAGCTCTCCAACCTAAAGATATGTAATTTCGTTTCATAATATATAATGCTATCTTTGTCAGTAACCTATTTATCTATGAAAAAATATGTTATGTTTTTATCCTGTTGTTTTTTGCTGTTGTGTTTGTGGTAGGGTACCTCGATGCAGGCTTACGGCACTCAAAGGGATAGCAGCAATTTATTGTGGCCAAATCTTTTGCACTGGCAATCCTCATTGGATCGGCTTAGTATTCGAAAGCTTGAGATTTCAAGGTTTTGCATGTATTATTGGATGGATGCATTTGCTACATCGTAATATTTGATCCCTATTACGCACCTGCGCCACCACTAGGCCTCATTTATATACAAAGCTTGAGTGTTGCAGTATGCCTTGAGGCCCTCGAGACCATTTTCCACACCTAACCCGCTTTGTTTATGACCACCAAAAGGAATATGTGGTTGCAACTCAAGATGTGAGTTAACCCATACGCTTCCAGCCCTGAGTTTCTTCGCCATCCTTTCTCCTCGCCCTATGTCCCGAGTCCAAACTGAAGCACCCAGACCATAAGGAGAGTCGTTGGCTCTTTTCAGAACTTCCTCTTCTCCCTCCCATTTCATAATAGGCAAGACGGGACCTGAAAGAATGTGTAAGTTTGGAATAATGCCGAGGAATGAAACCTACCAAATGGCTCCTCTGTGACAATCTTGGCATCATCGGGTGGGTTTTCAACAATGGTTGGTGTGATAAAATACCCTTTTCCAATGTCTGACGCATTCTGAGACTTAGTCGCTACTTTTAACCCTTGGGATTTAATGTCTGAAAGAAATTCGTGAACTCTCTCAAACTGCATGGCGTTTTGGACCGGACCCAACATCGCCCCTTTGGTCAGCCCATCCGCGACCAGTAGGCTCTCGGCAGCCTTGACTATCTCTACCAGGAACTGTTCATAGATAGACGCATGAACGTAGATTCGTTTGATCGCAATACAAATCTGCTTCTAGATTAGAAAGAATATTGGTGCTGGATTGATATGGCCCACCTGTCCGGAGTTTAGGAAGGCGAGCATAGCAAGCTTACGCATCTTAGATCAGCATCCTCTTGGTTGCGATAGGATAGGATAGACGAACCTTAGGGGCCACTTCTTTGATATCAACGTCATCGCAGATGATAGCGGGATCGTTGCCACCACTAATAAAATTAGTATTGATCCGCAATAGTGCAATTGTATTTCTTACAGTTCGAGAGTTACGCGCTTGATGGTTTGGCTGCAAGCCTGTAGAATCTTCGTGCCTGTAATGGTCGAACCTGTGAAGCTAACTTTGTCTACTTCAGGATGCTTTACCAACCAAGGCCCAAGAGCATCATCACCACTCAATGCTTGGAAAACTCCTGGGGGAAAACAGTTAATCCCTAATTCTGCGAGTTTCAGGTTGCAGTAAGGAGTAAGCGGTCTGCGTACACGATTAGAAGACTGGAAATGAAGAGGATAATTATGACTGACGAAGGCTTAAGTATAAAGGCGTTTCCAGTGAGTAGAGCCGGGCCGATTTTTATAATTGCTATAAAATTAGCGTTGTATCTTCAGTACGCGTGGCTTAAAATTACCCAACTGAATCGGAACTAAGTATAGTTAGCTCGGGCTTTATAACTGTATGATTCATTTATACTCACAGTTCCACGGGACAATTCCAACAGCAACTCCTAATTCGTTGTCAGGGTCGGTGCTTAGGCAAATAACTCCGTTCGACCATACCAAGTGGCGTATACTTAACAATGATCTTGCGACCTGGCTTGTCCTCGATGACTTTATCAAGTGGTGGAAGCTGAGAAAAAGCCCTCAGGCTCTGAATTGCCCACTCAATTTCCTTCAAAGACATCAACAGCTTCAAACAATACATTAGCATAACTTCACTATACAGGATGGTGTTTGAGATATCTCACAGGCTTGCCCTGTTCTTTTGTCAACATGAGCGCAAATTCATACGCAGAGCCCTCAAGGGCGTCTGCAAATTTAGCAAGCGCTTTTTGGCGGTCGACGAGAGGTACTTCCGCCCAAGCCTCAGCAGCCTTCTTGGCTATCTCAACTGCCCTATTAACATCTTCGAGGGTCGAGACAGGAACAGGTGGGTTTGCCTCGAGAGTCGATGGATTGATCCCCTGCCTGGTATTTTGAGTGGTTTCAAGCTTCCCACCAATCACGTTGTGAAACTTGGTGAAGTCTAACTTGGTCTCACTGTTTGAGGCAGTGACTGACATGGTCAATCGTTGAAATTTGAGTAAAAAAGCTGGATGTGTTTTTTTGAGAAATTGGAGCAACCGAGTATTCTAGTTTACACTGCAGGTTCCAATTGCAAATTATATTGACAAGAACTTTTGTATTGTGTGCAAGACCACGCTCCTGCCTCTACCATTTGAGACTGCAATACAGCCTGCAGTGTGCGGGATTATCAAAATCGGAATTCACATAGCCGATTAGCCTATTGACGGTCAAACATTCGGCGCCAAACACGCTGCCTTGAGCTCTGTTTCGTTGATTACGAGCTAAGCGGAAGCTTGAATTCCTGTGGGGTAACGGATTTAAGTCTAAATTTAAGTTTGGACAACTCAAGGCTTATACTTCGACATTTTTCCTCATAACCGAAGTGCCAAGACTCGGCATCATCAATTAACAAACAGTGGAACTATCTGCACCACCCGTGCATATTCACTTTTTAGTGAGTCATGCGAGCTTTAGTTAAAACTTTATTTAGCTTTAAATAACCGGCTTTCGATTCTGTACCAAACTCAAATTCCGCTTTGATTGAATAATGCTGAGCACTCCCGCTCAGTCCAAGGACTTATTTTTGATCTGTCTTCTGTCTAGCAGGGAATTTCAAAGTCATGTGAGATCAAGGGGCAGATCAAAAAGAACAGTCAAATATCATGGGAAAGATGAGTTTTATTGAAGCTTAGTTTTAAAATAGAATTATGAGGAGTTGGGTTGATGTTGGAAGCCCAAATGCAGTATCTATCCTCACGAAGAAACAGCGAGGGGACGATAAACTCTTACTCTGCTACCTGCAAAACTGCACGACCTGCAATCTGGCCCTTTTGTAATTTGACGATCCAATCGTCCAAATCTTCTAGTCTTCCCTTGGATATAATGGGCTAAAGGGCTGGGTCAGCAGTGAGATGATGTAGCGTTGGCGCATCTACTTACACGCACAAGGCCCCTGACAGTAAATTCGAGGGCCTCATTCACATCCTGAGTGTTGCCAACAACGGATCCCACAACGTTGAGCCTCTTAGCTGCTAGCAACATGGGAGGTGCGCCAGCAATGACAGAGGCGTCTCTCGGGAATCCGACGGCCACCACCGTACCATTAGGTCGAAGTAACATTGGTGCTGTTTGGTAGGCTTCCTTGCTTCCTGCCGTTACAACTATTCCATGAGCCCCATATTTGGTGATCTTGAGAACCTCAACAACAATGTTCTCGGTTGTTCGGAAATCGATAAAAACCTCGGCCCCAAGTTGAGTGCATAAGGCGCGTTTGTCATCACCTGAATCTATGGCGATAACCCGCATTCCCATCGCCTTGGCATATTGGATGGCGAAGCTACCCAACCCACCTCCAGCTCCTTGTAAAACAATCCATTGTCCAGGCCGAACATTAGATCTGGCGTTCATGTTAGCGTGGTTTGGCTGCACAAAGTAGTTTTGGAGCTACCGTTTGCATGCTGTGTATGCAGTTACCCCGCCGCATAAAATAGGACCAGCTTCTTCCTCCGTCACTCCTTCTGGTATCTTAGTCGTGTATCGTCCGTCTGCGATACAATACTCCTGGAAGGTACCTGGAGCTGTAATGCCGCTGTGCTTCACATTCACGCATTGAACTTCATCCCCGCTCTCGCAGAAATCACACTCCCTGCAGGTACTAGCAATCCACTTAATGCCGGCACGGTCTCCAATCTTCCAAATTCCATGCATGTCGTCTGCAATGGCAACTACAACACCTGCCCCTTCATGGCCAACAATGCCATTGGCATGGGGGGTCATGTTCATGCCATAATCTTGCCAGTCGTCGTGAAGAAGAGCCTTGTCTGATCCACATAGGCCGGACCATTTGATATGGACTAGGATCTGGCCAGGGCTGGGCTTGGGAACCGGAATTTGTTTGATGATGGTCTTTGTCGATGAGCCTGGTCCTGATGCCTCGCGCACAGCAGCACGCTGGAAATCGGGGATCTGAGGGGTGAGCATGATGATGCTTAGGGACAGAAGGGAAATGAACGGCTTTTGCGTGTTTGATGTTCTCGGATAAAAGTCAGTTGAGGCCCAGTGCTACCCAAGCTGGATGGGAAGATTTTATAGATTCATGTTCTTGGCAGTAAATGCCCGCTGATTGATTTATAGGCTATTACTGCAATATCCGTATCCGCAAAATGAAGTCCACTTCAACTGTAAGGTAGTAATGCCAAGCTTTCAATCACCGAGGAGCGGTAGTTCGTTTGGGTGCCTTTGTTTGTTTTTTTTGTGAAAATCAACCTGGATGCTGGGACGAATTGGGTTGCCCTAGGTTGTTTCCAGTTGCTGTGAGTCTTGTTGTAAGTTGTGTAGGTTGCGGTAGTGATGTCCGATGATTTCGCACGGCGGGTTTTAGTGGGCCTCCTTCTGAAAATCAGTGTTTGGACAACCTTAGCGATCACCATTGGCATCTTGAGTGATCGCTGCCCGATTGGGCAACCGCATATACTTGCAGCATCTAGGCATAGGAAATCTACAGAGACGTCTTTTGTCATTATACATGGCTAATCTGCGCAGGATCGATTGAATAATCTGGGGTAATAAGATTGTCTGCTGAGCCGGGATATGCCGTGGTCACAACGGGCGCAGCAAGTGGCGTGTGCGCCCTCGGCATTAATGAATTTCCGCGCCTTCAACTGAATTGCCGAAATGCCGAAGTGTGAAGACGCCGCGCTCGCAAACAAAACGCTTTCCACAACTCGGCCTGTTTGACCATAGCGGGAATGAATAGCAGCCCCGAACAAATTCGAGCGCCTACAGGCCCAAAAATCCCGTCGTTTCAACGCAATGGGTCGGGCAAAACTATCCAGCGCTCTAAGCCCAGCAAAGCCTGTGTGCCTTGTCGCTCGCGCAAGGTGAAGTGCGACGCTGCCTTGATCGGACTACCTTGCAGTCGTTGTGTCAGCAGAAAATGCTCTGCAAGCTGCGTCTTATCTGCGCGCAAACGTCGTAAGAGGTAAGTTCTACGTCTGGGGAGGTTGTTCGACGCGCTCACAAAGCGTCCCCTTAGAACATCAGCTCTTCCCTTGGCTGCAGTGCAGCATGATAGGGAGCTGGCCTCGCAAATAGCCGTATGTCCATGATTCCGTTCATTATCCTTGCCTGTTATTCGCTTGAGGCCATATCTATTACTTGACTTTTATAACAAGACATAACTTGGCTTTTGAATGCTATATCCTAATCAATGAATCTGTATAGACGTCGGAGACCTTTCAAGAAAATGTGGACGATGGCGCCCATTTCATTCGCGCTGATAGCGCTGACAGAGTCCTTGAAGTTGAAAGCCCTTCCCTGCCCGGCGAGAGTTCTCCTCTCCAGGACGATCAATACTCTCTCCAAACTCGACCGGATTTACATTATCTCAGCATCCTGAAAGACGCTGTTGATGACATGGGACATAACCAGCAGCAGGTGGCCGTTAATGGCTCCTCCTTCAACTCAGAGCAAAGTGTTGACCTGATGTCTCGGATTCGACTGTGGAACAAGCTACCGCCAAAGGATGATGCTGATAATGAATTTCTTGTTAAGAAGGGTGTTTATGATTTGCCTCCTCAACCACATATGTGAGCGAAGTCTAGCAATTCTGGTTGTTTACATTACTCTGACATGCGAATAGGGATGCTCTAATCAAGGCATATTTTGACTATGTTCACCCATTTCTTTCTATATTTGACAGAATTGATTTCATGAGAGCTTACCGATCGGGGAGCCCCTCATTGTTTTTACTTTACGCAGTATTGGCGGGTTCAGCCATCTACGCGCCAATGGACGCAATATCAGGGTGTGGGGTTTCCAGTCGTGGCGCAGCACAGGCGTTGTTCTTCTCAAAAGCCAAGCTACTTCACGACTTTGAATGCGAAAGTGATGCTCTCTCCATGTTGCAGGGCTCTATAATCTTGAGTATAATAATTCTTGATCATCCAACTGATAGGGATTATGGGTTTTGGTTCCACAATTCCGTTCGCTTAGCGGCGAGGTTGGATATTCATAATATGTCGGTGTTCTGAAAATTTTACCATCTCACTGAATGGGACGAGCGGTTAACACTTTGATTAGGTCTATTCGAGGCGGGGCTTGTAAACATTCACGTCTTTACCGGAGAATTTGGTGGAACCTTTATGTATGTTTCCAAAATTCATTTCCATGTTCGATCGGCTTATTTAATTTATTGCAGTGTCATGATGTATTTCACTCGTTCGTGAACACTAAGAATATGCGACTTTTTAGCAGCCAGTCGCTGTTGCAACCTATCACACAGGACGATTGGGAAGCCGAAGATATACCCGAGGATTTTGCATCGGTGTTGAAGCCGATACTTGAACAACAAAAGGCTTCATTTATTGCACATTGCACACTAGCTCAAATTGGTACGTTCGATTGAAATATTACAAAGCTATATTTTGTTAGTTAACTGTGCTTGTGGCAGCTGGAAAATGTCTGTCATCAGTGATCAGCGAACATCAACAACACCCACGCCAATTAATGGCCCCCATAGATGAGTGGCGCATGTCTCTCACCGAAAGGACACGCATCCACGACGGCTCTCATGACGGTGGAATATATTATGCTGAAGTAGTCGCGATTAGTTACAGATACGAAGCTGTCATGGGCCGCATGCTTCGACGCCAATGGCGATCTAAAGACACGGAACGAAGTGATTTTGCAAAACAAAGACTGCAGTCAGCCATGGTTGAGCTGGATGTGTTTGTTAAGAGACTGTTGACAAATGGCCGACTTCATACATGCCCGATGACATGGTACGTCCCTTATTCTCAGATGAAAATCACAACCCCGAAGCGGCAATGACGCTCACATAGCATTTGACAATATAGTATAACTGGCATTACGACCTTGCTTGCGCTGCATATTGAATTCGCTCTGGATGTCAATGAAGCAGAACTCACACGTTCGATGTCACGGATGTCCATAGACCAAACCATGCTGGTTCTGGGCCAATTGAAAGAAATCCCAGCTATTCGAAGGGCCCTTCCCATTTTTGAAATGGTTCTTTCAAAGAAAGGGCTTGTCCCGATGTCTGCCAACCAAAGCATGCCACATCACCCGGAGGCCGTATTAAACGAAAATTGCCAGCGAAGTGAGGAGGTGATCTTCGACGGAGATTACGGAGCCTTGCTGTCTCGAGATATGACTGGGGAATACAATCCTTTATTTGAAAACTTTACCGGGTTTGACTTTTTAGATAATTGGGATCTTGGAGGCTCAGTCTTTGCGAAAGTTTAGGGAACATTGAATGTATGGAGGCGAACTCATGACCCCAGTTCATCTGGGGATGGGGTTACAAATTTAATCACCAGCTCGTATAAAGCCCTAGGAAGCGAAAACTAATAATGAATCAATATACCATACATTTTGCCATCTGTTAAATCGTCTTCTACGGCCTTTTTTTACCTTGTACATGAATACTATGCGCATCTCTAACCTATCAATTTCTTGACCCCCTCAACACTCCAGATTTCGCCACAAAGGGAGGTTGTAAATCTAATGCAAATTTGTGCGCCCTTACATCGGCACAATAGGTTACCGCCCGGGTACCTGTATCATGATCACAGTCATTATTTGGACTTCCTCGGCATATTCATATTCTACTCAGAGTTATAGATACACGTGGCGGGCATGTGAAGAGCTTGGCTCTTCAAGGTACGTGCGAGAGAAACGGACATCGGGAATTCTGACCTCGGTGTTTCAATAATTATTTCCGTCCCTCATTTTCCCGCGGTGGGTCGTGCAGTCTTGGCGCTTTCATCACCGCTCTCGGTCAGAGTATCAGTCCTCTTGGCTTCTCGTTGCCGAGCGTACCAAGATGATGCGGAAGATCCCCACAAAAACGACTCTTCCATTGCCGATTAACCTTAGCTGTGCAACATAATGGAGCCTGCGCTATGTTTGAGATGGAGAAATATGAAGCAACAGTCACGCGGTACTGGTATCGTGGCTGATCTACTCAGACTACAAATGGAGGTCCTTTGTGTGCCTTTGAAGCTTGCATACCTTGTCCAATACATTTCCACGAACGGCACTTTGCCTACGGTCTAGAATCCCAATGGCCTCCTTGATTCAGCTTGCTCTGGCCCTTTTTCGGCTCAATATTTCTCAATGGCGGTTCTCAATCTAGAACTCGTGATCCAGGTTCCATGGGTTACGGCTTTAGGACATAGTGCACTTTTTGTTGTAAGTGGCCTTGGGTACTGATGTCACATATGAGTATAATGCTACATGGAAGTCGTTTTACATCATCCTCTTGGCTATCTATCGTATCCTTTTCCATCCTCTTGCCAAAATACCAGGCCCGAAACTCTATGCCGTGTCTCAGCCCCCTTATCTATTGCATCGTGTGCTGAAGTCGTTTCATGACCAATATGGCCCTGTGGTCAGGTTCGCCCCAAACGACGTTTCATTCACCAGCAGGGATGCCATAAAAAATATTTACGGCCACAAGTCTTCAAACAATCAAACATTCGAGAAGGACAAGCGGATCTATCGACAGGGACGCCTGGTTAAAAGTCTCCCAAGTGCGGATAACGACGATCATAAACGCATACGTCGATTAATCTCTCATGCATTCTCGCAAAAGGCTTTGCGCAATCAGGAGTAAATTTTGAAAGGTTATGCGGATTTGTTCATTACAGGATCGTCAAAAAAGGCACAACACGGGGAGGTTGTGGATATGGTTGCCTGGTATAACTCTGCAACATTCGACGTTGTCGGTGATCTTGCTCTTGGTCAGCCCTTTGGGTGCCTCCGGGACGGCAAATATCATCCCTGGGTCAGCCAGATTTTCAACAGCGTCAAGGCCCTCCCCTACACTCAAATCGTGTTACGTCTGGGATTACAAAGCTGGATACACACACTGACTCCAAAAAAGCTCAAGAAAGCGAGCGAGGAACATTGGCAATTCTCGGAACATGTGGCGCTTGCACGCCTTGACTGCAATGATATAAAACGCGAGGACTTCATGTCGTATATTCTCCGTCACAATGATGAGAAGGGAATGTCTCGTGGTGAGAGTATTGAAACGCAGGCCTGCTCATTGCTGCAGGCAGCGAGACAACTGCTACGCTACTCAGCGGAACCACTTATCACCTATTGATGGACAGGAATAAACTTGACAAGTTGACTGACGAAATCAGATCTTCATTCAATTCTGAGGAAGAAATCACTCTTGGCCGAGTGGACCAGCTCAAGTATATGGGGGCCGTGTTCAACGAAGGCCTGCGCATGTGTATGTCATTCCCCGATAAAATGATCGTCTATTTGTACAGTTTTCTTACAATTTTAGACCCTCCCATTCCTGTTAGCCTCTCAAGACTTACTCCAGCTGGGGGGGAATTTATCGAGGGTGGCTGGTTTCCCGAAAATGTGGGTGGTCCGAACCATATGAGCTTGATAAGTCAGCGCTAACCCTAACTGGGCATTTAGACGGCAGTATCAATGTTACAGTGGTCTACAAACAAATCCGCCTCGAACTACAAAGATCCTGAAACATTTGTTCCAGAACGTTGGACAAATGACCCCCGATATACTGCCGACCAGAGATCAACTTTCCTGCCATTCTCCACCGGGCCCCGAGATTGCATCGGCAAAAAGTAAGTCAAACTCTTATTGATTATGGTGACAGGCGAGCTGGATTGTATCAAATAGTTTGGCATATGCGGAGATGCGACTGTTGCTCACCCACCTGTTATGGAATTTCAATATAGAGCTGATGCCAGAGAGCGAGAGCTGGTATAATCAAAGAGCATATGTCTTATGGGAAAAGCCGGGCCTCATGGTGAAACTTACCAAGATTGTATGAGCTTTGGATAGAAGCAACGAACTGTAGGCCAATAATCAGGAGTCTGACTTGGAGGATAGGTTTCATGGTGAGGAATTTGGATATTGGGGATCTGTGTAAAGTACCACCTGTTTTCTGGCTTTCGTTAATCCCCATAGAATTCTTCCGCAGTACAGTCCATTGAGAGTCGTGCTTCAGTTACTACGCTGCGATATTATGCAACATGTAACACCAATCGCTAGAAACACGAATTGATCATACCAACTAGCACAACGAGCTGCCTCTCATTGCCTCAAGCAAACCTCTTTGTCAGAAAATCATGAAATTAAAATCCTACTAATCTAAAGCTTTTCGTCATAGATCGATCTTGGGCGGATAAATTAAAATTCTCACCTAAAACTAAACGCGTTCGCTATTGGTCGAAGACGGTCAATGCAGCCGCGTCATGCTCTTGACATGTCATCCAAACCCCTCACCAACTCTAGCTTGGTTTCCATTTGTCCCACCACAACCGCTCCACTGATGACACGTGCTTTTGAACTGCAAAGATGATTCTTTGTACAAATTACCACTGAGTGCCTTACCGAGACATGAAAAAGCTAATTTATCCCGTGAGCACCATGGGTGGCGTGGACGCCAATTAAATAAGACAAAATGCGTCAGAGGATTCCAAATATGACACAGTGCAGTGCATAGTCTCACCGAAATTGCTAGTTCTCATCCTTAGGAAACTATTTGATATTGTTGGGAGTATAGTATATAGAGTGCGTTGTATCCCTTCGAGTATGTGAAGGCAACAGCTAGGTCACTGGCACAAGTATGACCAATAATGAAACGAGAACGTCCCAATAATTTCTGATACGACACAAAGGTACCTTGTGCCGGGCTGGAGGTGCGGAGGTTACGTTTCCAACGGCTTACTAAAAAGCTATTCATTGGATGAACTAGTGCGTCAGACATGCGCGAAAGGGACCCGTGACTATCTCTTTGCATGCCGCAATGCAACAGACGATTGGACCATCGAAATGCTGAGGAATTTAATTGGGTATAATAACCGTGTTACATAAGCTGCCACCATGCAGCATCAAATGAAAGAGGGAATACGAATTGACGATCATAAGGTAACTAGGCAGACTGCATCTGGTCACAGCATGCAATTTCTAGGACTATGGCCTTGGATTGGCCTCGCTGCTTACTGTCAGCCCTAATGTCTAAGTTGGGAATTCTGCGCATGTGATTTATTTCACCGACTAGAATTTCGCGCACTTTTAGTTTCCCTCAATCAAATCCCATTGCCAATATCTTCACAGCAAGCAGCGAAATTTGTGCCCACCAACAGCTCGAATCCCCAGACAGTGCTATTTTCTACTCATCTCTACAACATGGGCTCTACGTCAGAAAACCCGGTAAACTGCGATGCCCTGGTTATAGGCGCCGGCATGGCGGGAATATATGCCACATACCGACTTTCTCGCGCTGGTTTCAATGTCAAATGCGTCGAGGCCGCGGAAGACGTCGGAGGCACGTGGTACTGGAATAAATACCCTGGTGCTATGAGTGATACAGAGACATACTTGTACCGCTTTTCATGGGATAAAGAAGATCTTCAAACTTATCCATGGGATCGCCACTACATATACCAACCCGAAATTCTCAAGTATGTGCACCATGTTGTGGAGAGACATGACCTCCGCAAATATATGCGCTTTAATACTGAGATGAAGTCGGCATCTTGGGATAATGGGCTCTGGAAAGTGTCGTGCCAAGGGGGGCTGGTGTTCCACGCCCGATATCTCATCACTTGTCTGGGTATACTTTCTACTCCAAACTATCCCGATATTCCCGGCATTGCTTCATTTGGAGGTGAAGTTGTACACACAGCCAAGTGGGATGAGAATGTGTCTCTCAGTGGGAAGACTGTCGGGATCATTGGGAATGGTTCTACCGGCATCCAGGTCATGACGGCCATTGCCCCGGAAGTCAAACAGTTGGTCTCATTCCAGCGACGCCCTCAATATTCGGTTCCAAGTAGGCAAGGACCGATTGAACCTGGGTATCGCGAAAAGATCAACTCGAATTACGATCAGATCTATGAGAGAGTTTTTGATTCAGCAATTGGATTTGGCTTCCCCGAATCAGATCGCAAAACTATGCAGGCGACGCCCGAGGAACGTCGTGAAGCCTTCCAGAAATCCTGGGACCAGGGCAATGGCCTTCGTTTTATGTTTGGTACCTTTGGTGATATAATCACAGATCACGAGGCCAACGAAGAGGCTTGCAATTTTATCCGGAGCAAAATTGACGAAATTGTCAAAGACCCGCGAAAGGCAAAAGCGCTGAAGCCACGCGACATGTATGCTCGCCGCCCGCTCTGTGATTCAGGATACTTTGAGATATTCAACCGCGAAAACGTTGACATTGTGGATTTGAGGGAGACGTCTATCCAGGAGGTTGTGCCTGAAGGTATCCAGATGACGGATGGGACCGTCCACAAACTCGACGTTTTGATTCTCGCGACCGGGTTTGATGCTATTGAAGGCAACTACCTTAGAGCCAGCATCAAAGGCCGCGAAGGCAAATCGATTGCGAAGCACTGGGAAAAGGGCGCAACAGCCTACGGTGCCATTGCGTGCTCGGGATTTCCAAACATGTTCATGGTAGCAGGCCCACAAGGTGTATTTGCCAATTACCCTCCTGTCATTGAGTCGGAAATTGACATTATCATGAATTGTATCCTGCACGCAGAGAAAATGCAGCGTATCATGGAGGTTGCACCGGGGGCCGAGCAGAGGTGGAGTGGTATCTGTGATGAGGCTGTGGAGGGTACCGTGTTCAAGGAGACTGATAGCTGGTTTTTTGGCACCAATGTCAAGGGAAGGAGTTGGTATCCAAAGCTCTACTTTGGAGGTCTTAAAAAGTACCGTGATTGGGCAAAACAAGAAATTGATGCCGGCTTCCCAGGCTTTGATGCCAATAGCAGAGCAAAGATATAAACTATGCTTTAAATAGGTATGCAGGGTTCAGGGGGGAAACACGTCCACTATACTCACTGCAAGCACTCGATACAAGCTCTGCAGCATTGTAGCTTAAAATTTTCTAATCAACTGGATCTCGTGCGACTAGCAGTCGATAGAAATACCCAATGGTTTACTTGGGTTTCCCGTACTATGCCGCGGGCTGACAACATGTTGTGTTGATAAAAGCGAATAAATCACCATTATGATTTTGATATAATCTCCAAAAGCTATTAACCTATATTAGGTAGTCCTCAACCCAAATATCAGTCCCAGATTCACTTGGTTTCCTCCTGTTCTTAGACAGCTGCCATTGCTTTTCAATTGACTCGGCAGTCACCATACTACCACCCCTGACAGAAATGCATAATCGAGCATCCAGCAAATTTCCGATTTCTTTGAACCAATCCACAGTTCCCATTATCCAAGGACGATAAGTCGAACACAGCAACATTTGAATTGGAACTCCTCCCGATGCGACATCGGGCATGAGTGTCCCGCTGTGGATCCATTTTGGTAGACGAAATGTTGTTGTATACTGTATTAATTAGCTGGAAAAACACCTAGAGCTCGGCATAGGTGGTGTTACGAACCTCGTTGAGAATCACTTTGACATCCTTTCCTAGGATTTTGCGAGTGTCCTTCTGGGCATCGTCGTAGAACTTGACGCTACTTCTCTTCGAGTCACTTATTGGAACAGAGGATGGGAGGTCCCAGAGGAAACTCATTGCCAACCGTCGCAGCCAAGGGACCTCTTTCATTCGATCCCGATGGATCAAGATGCAGACGACAATACCCGTCAACGGAGAGCCATTGCATCTGTCGCTTAGCTCCCGAGAGAACGAGTGTGTCCCAAGCTCCTCAATGGTGCTACCAAGGGTTTTTATGAGTTGGTCGTTCAAATTCTGTGTGTCGTAAGTCGATTCGCTGTACATGTTTACGCCAATTACAAGTTCAGTACGGCCTGCTTGACGAAGTGTGTAATCCAATTTTGGCAGGTCTAAAATTTCGCCTGCAATTGCGGTATGTCTGATGTATGAGGATTCATGTTGATGAGTCGAAAGTTGTTCATAAATGTCAGGTGTTACAGGCATATCGCCTGCCCAGCAGATAGTCTTTCCTGGACCCTTGTACAAGCGAGTGTTGCACAACTCTCGGTGCTTTTGTGGAGGAGGCCTGGGATTGTCTTTTGGCTTTGCCACATCCTGATCGTGTCCGAAAGCCCCCATGGAATAATTTGACGCCGCAGTCATAGAAGAACCGCCCTCAGAATGAGGCATGCCGATGTAAGAACTCACAGGACTGAGTGACACTGGCGTTTGGGGGACTGCATTCTCATAAGTAGGCGGCATTGGATCCGCATAAGATGGTCGATCCCACGTTGTGGATTTGGAATAATGGTCGAGATAGTAAGGCCTTCCATCTGAAGCGAATCGTTCCTCCCATCCAGGTGGGAGAGGTGCCAGGGAAACAGGAGCCGGTCGTTCCCAGGTTGTAGTTTGCAACCTAAGGTTGGCGTAATAAGGTCTCCCATCAGGCGTTAATCGTACCTCCCAGTCAGGCGGAAGAGGGGGAAGAGAATCTGAAGGGGCAATTGTTGACGAGGGGGGGGACAATGGAACTTGAGGACTGATTGCTGTTGATGGTGTGTAAACATCCACAAAAGGCATTTGGGCTTCTGTATGAATTCTCAACGGCTCTGAAGTTGTTGATGCCGGCATTGCTTGTGGCATAGGCGTGTAAGCTTCAGTTGACTGGGGAGAAGTCTGGCTCGCCGGGCTGGTAGGAGGCGATGGTGGGTTTGCGGAAGCAACTGATGATTCCTGTGCCTTGATTGCTGGAACTGATATTGAAACCATGTGGAGCGTGTCAAGTTGGGCTGTCAACAGCGCCGCAGGGTCGGGATTTCGTACAATAACATCGGGAATGTTCCTGATCCCATGCTCACTGCCGGTTTGTGCCTTCAGAACCTTCTTTGTCGACGATTTGAAATTGATCTTGCTCCAGTCTAGCTCCGAATCCAGGAGAACCTTGAAAGTAATTCCGTTTAATCCCTCAAGCCAAGCTGCCAATGCTCCAATATGGTCTTCTGCCAGCGTGATCGCCTGCCCAGGCCGAAGATCGGCTTGCTCACCGACGGTCCAGGCGTACAGAAAACGGCCTGGGTCTTGTTGCCAAGCTATTACAGCTTCAAAATTATGGCCATGTTCAGCATAAATGGAAGTGCCGCCATAGGTCGCAAATGGTACCGTCCAAGTACCGATCTTGATATTGTCATTCGGAGGCAGAGGCTGAGGATATCCGTTCTTCTCAAATTGCTTGACCATATCATCGCATAAGCTTTGGTTCGACTTCGCCGACTTCTTATCAGTTTTCTCATAAATTGGTTGGCTTTTCCCAATCTGAGAGGGCGACTTTTTGAGTAATTTCCATGGATGGGGAACGCTCTTCAGGTAGGCAATTGCTTGATCAATGTCGACATTCCACATTGATTTGTGCTCAGGATTGGCCCACGTTGGGTGATTCATGACTCCACACCCATATCCATAGTAAATAGGCATGGGATGGCAAGCGGCACAGAACACGAAGGCGCAGGCCACAAGATATTGCAAGACTGGATCCAAAAGACCCAACTCATAAGAAAGAGCATCTTCAGATGTATCCATTGCTACAATGACAGCTTCGAGGGCTTGTGGCAATGCGTCGTAGTTGATAACATCCAGCGCCATCAGGCGCTGGCCCAAGGAGGAAAAGACTAGGAAGATCTCGTCTAGGCCGGCTCCCCTTCCACTAGGTGCTCCTTGCCCATCCTCGCGCTGGTTCCTCTTTCTCACTTCCCACCAAGTGGCGATCGCAGCACTGGCCTTGATGGCTGAGATGCCAATCTCTATCGAGGCCGTTATAGGGTCGGACATGATGAGTTATTCAAGTTGCAAATGTATGGTTGTGGAGAAGTCTTGGCTCATGCGAAAGGAGATGGAGGTGATTTTGCGGTTTTGTATCCATGTTTTGGTGCCATCAGCTGAACATTTTAGCTTGGTTCGTGAAGGCTGCATTAATCCAATAGTCCAGAGAGCTATTCGAAAATGATTGGCTTGCCAACACACTAGTCGTAGCCCCGGTCCAAAAAGAAGAAGTTGGGCAGACCACACGCCGCATTTCCCAAGTATATCGCACGCACTAATGCAGGCATCCTGGCCTAGACTCTGGCTGTGGCAAATCTCTTTGAATGTGCGGAAGAAGCAGCGAGGTACCACGCTAAATTTGGGCCAACCATTACAGCTAAATATCACCCGTCACTACAACTATCGTATGGCGATGTGGGGCATGGTACCTCTCTGCTGCTTCCGCACATTCAAAGAGATAAAGGCCCCCAATCAGCAAGGGAGCGCAAAGCGCAACAGGAGCATCGCCTTAAAATGTCACACTCGGCAGACACTCTTGCAATAGGGCATCCCTACCCCGCTTATTGCCCTCCCGGCGCGGGTTGGGTTCGAGACCTCAATTAATCGCGTTGTAAGCTGCACTGAACCAACATAGACGAGGACCCATAATTCCCTCTCAAGGCCAAAGTCCAAATGTTGCAGCCTGGGCAGTTTGAGGACTATAAAACCACCAACTCAGCTAGACCTATCAATTGGCGCCGCTAATCTTTAAAACTCCGCTCGCCACAGTTCGATTGCCTTTAGACTCTGCATACGCAAATCCACGACACACAGCAAGTCGCCGCCATGACTACACCCAGCATCTCCAAAATTGCGCCAGGTCTGTACCTGGGCGACTACGGCAGCTCCTGCAATATCCTCACCCTGGCCTCTCACGAGGTCATGGCCATGGTCTCGCTCATGGATGGGTCGTCCGCGCACTGGGATTCGCCGCCCAATAGAGAGAAGGTACCCCAGGATCGTCACAAATTCATACCAGCTCGGGATGACTGGACACAAGATCTACTCGCCGTCATGACTGAGGCCTGCGACTTCATTGACGAGAAGATGACCGAGGGGAACGTCCTTGTCCACTGTGCCATGGGCATGTCGCGCTCCGCTACTATTGTTGTCGCCTACCTTATGCGGAAGAACCGCCAGCCGCTCGATGTCACTCTAAAGTTTGTGAGGGAAAGCCGCAGGGTCAAGCCAAACCCAAATTTTATGCGTCAGCTGACGGTGTGGGGTGAGGCCGAGTATGAGCTCTGGGAAGATGTTGCCAAAGCCATCCCAAAGCCGCCCTACGCTGCCTATCTCGAGGCGAGGGCCAAGAGGCTGGAAGAGCTTGGTTTAACAGAAGATGAGCCAACTGAGTCTACCCTTGTCCCACCATCTGATTCCGCCCTGGCACAGCCCTAGGTGTGTTGGTGGCCTGCCAGCAAGGCCTGCAGTGGCTAGCGTTCGAGCACCATCTAAAGTTGTACGATGGCAGCCTACCCTCGCTTACTCCTGTTTCCATGACTCATCCGTTTTCTCACCTATAAGTTTCTATTTTGGGTGCGAACGGTAGTGCGGAGTCGAGAGCAAGCCGCTGACAGAGACACCCGACCTTCGACACATGTTGTCGGAAATTCCAAGCAAAGCCGGCATCATCACATCAGATGGTAGTTTCGTCGATGAACAGAGGAAATAATACCCTCCTAACTTGTAATTGTTGCAGACCAGCAACTATAAATCGCGGTGGACTAGCTGTGCCTGGTGTACATCCGTGTCGCGTCAATGCTTACACCGGCGAAAGACAGTGGAGGAAAAGGACAGGCTTTTTTCCAAGAAACCGGCCGTGCATCTAACTATTTTGTCCGCTAAAACCTTGCCCAGAGTAAATAACGCAGCGACTAGCCTCAAAATGACCATGTTCCAGCTCTAAATAGCACACACATTCAATCCATTCATCACAAATACTTGCCATGCTCTCGTAACATGGCGTTGATGCACTACGCGACTAGAGACTTTAGAGAGCAGGAGAGTTCAAAGTCACATCGTACTAAATTTATCACATCGCCCAATGGATCAATTCCATCTACTGTCTTTGAATCAACAACAATGCTTTGACCATCTCATTCAAATGTACAACGGCAACGGAACATGTCAAATGTATCAATAACTCGTATGACCCGCTACAATCTTGAGCCAGATGCAATTGCAGGTATTTTGGATATTCAATCTTTTCGCCCAGTTAGACCACGGCGGGCGCGGCGGATGCTCTGCCGTACTACCTTCCATATGTTACGATTGAGCGGACAAAGGAATGAGATAGTGAACGAGAATAGTCTCTCATTTCATGCCCCTGCATACAAAGCAACACGGGAAAGTGCATCCCAGTGGAGAAGTCGCAATTTCCGTTCAAGGCCTTCCGCTAGGAGCGTGCCAGGGTTTAGACGGGGGTTGAGTTGACCAATAAGCTTCTGAGCAATAGCCTTTCTTGGACAAACACCAACGGCTACGGATTTTACACTCCGGAAACACAATTATGCAAATGGAACCGCTTTAGGGTAAGACGTATGATAATTCTTGATATGGATAATTTCCATTCATTCTAGTCTGGGAACGCATACTATCTATCTTATCATTGTGTTGATGCTTCGTGTCCCTGCCCTAGGTAATTTTCAATTTCTGCCGACGATCTTCTTTCCCTTTTGCATTTCCCAATAACTTTTTGACTTCATGTTAAGTTCGCTCTCGTATACCCCCCAAGTTTCAATTACTCCATATTCCATCATCTCCTCTCCAGGGTGTTCGATGCACGCATTCAGCCGGGATTTCCTCTTGCCCCTTTCACAATGCAGCTTTTGATTCCTTCTCTTCGTTTTTCCTCCTATTATTAATTTGCTTCAGTTTGGACGTTATCCCTTCCTATACTACTCTTCCCCTTTCCTTTCACAAACTGCTTGTTCGAGAGCTAACGCGCGGTTGTAATAGACTATCGACTCCGAAGTTATGATCCAACACCAATCGAGATAATATTTACGGCAAATCGTCCCGTTTGATGTAGTCCTCCTCATCCTCTTCACTTGCAACAACAAATCGAACTAGGATTGTCATCCGCCAGAGCACCATATTGAGCCCATTCCTCTCAGACGCGAAAGGTTTCAATCATAGCCGCGTCCCGGGACCCTTACAAAAGATGGGGATCTCAGTCCCAAAAAGGGACCTGATGTCGACTCCTTAGTTGGTGTAACACTTGTGAGGGTCAGTCGAAGGCTCGGAGGTTGAGGACCTAGAAATGAGATTGGGAGCGACCACTTGGCCTCTTCTTGGCTGAAGACTGGTAAGAGGTGGTGCCGACGGAGGACTAAATAGTCTATTAGACAGCTAAGTTAAAATTGCGCCGGTAAGTGAAATACCTATTAAAAGGGAAATCATCCCAGGTTATTGAGAGAGGTCCTCTTAGACAATAAACCCCCACACAAGGGCGCTGATCGAGGATCGCATGAGTGACATCTGAACAACTAAAACCTCATGACGAGAATGAATTTTGATCATGTTTTCAGTGTGGTTATCAGCTCAGTCGCAGTGATACGAGTGTCTCCCACCCCTAGCCACGAGGATACGATACCATAATGCGATAATATGATAACTATTAATTTGAATTTTACGTGTCAAGGTAAGACTTTTACCCTGGCCCTGCCCTTATGCTGAGCTTGTACATCCACGAACCCCGAATGAGTTCAACAACCTGCTTCGCAACAAGTGCGGTTCCTTCTATTTCGACACGGCCTGCCGCGTTCATTTCTTCGCTCTCCATAGTATCCAACACACCCTTGAGCTTCCGGTCAAACTCCAGGGGTCGCCCGAGATCCACCACGCCGAATCGGCTGGTTCGTTCCCGGGGCTTCATCTTAATGAGAAGCCCACAAAAACGCGCAAGCTTTTTTGCTTCAAAAACTATGAGGGTCGAAACGCTTCCAGGAGAACTGGCGGTCAGGGTCATCGTCATGGTCCCCGTCAGGGAGCTGTGGTGCCACGCAGTAGGGGGGTACGTCTTGTACGGCTCAATATCTTCCCGGGGCCCGTACTCGACCCAGCAAGTTGTGGCGGCGCCTTCAAAGGTTGAGCTCTTGCTCCTATTTGCAAGATATATTTGCTTGGGCCTGAATGTGTGGGGTCTCATGGTCAGATGCATCGGCTTGCCGCGGGTTCGACTGTATACTTCTCCACTGGTCGAGTTTTTCACAAGCCCAACCCCCACGACCGAGGCCACGTCCTTTTGGGCAAAGCACGACAGCGTCCCAATCATCTCGCCCGAGCCGCCCTGCAAAGTAACCAATGGAATATCAATCCTAATGCCTCTGTTTGTAATCACTGGAGGCTCCCCAGAACTAGGGTGGGCTTCATACTTGACATCACTCTTGAAGAATGAAGGATGGGGAGCCAAAACTCCTATCTTAGACACGGATTCTGGTATTGTGGACGAATCCCAAGCAAATATCGAGTGATCATCATACTCTCTAAGAATTTCCTCTTGGAGTCGAATGAAAGCCTTCTCTCCCTCTCCGTAGAGCATGTTGAGATTGAGATCAAAAATACCAAGAAGACAATATGCAATGTCTTCCTGTCTTGTGGTCTTTCTGGCAGCAGCCCACGACATGCGTTCTGCCACACTCGCATTTGAAAAGTCCCCAGTCAAGATGACCTTTTCATCTATGCCAGTTTGCTGTGAAATTCTCGGTGCAAGTTGAGTCTTGTCACCGATGCACTTCCACTGGCCATCGAAAAAGGTGAGGGAAAGGGGCGCAATCAGCTCTTGCAGCGTCCAGCCTCTGGTGAACCATCGAGACTTTTCAAAATCAGGGCCTACAGGTCCTGCGCCGGTGTGACCAACATCTTCAAGAAATGCAAAGCAGCACTGTGAGAGCTGGTACCAGCGAAACATGGAGTTTATGGACTCGGACAGCTCAGCGCTGCTGGTCTTATCGATGCAGCAGGTGTCGACCCATACGTACTCGAGCGGCCGGGGCCAAAAGCTCTGCACCGTCCTGCAGAATCCCACAATCTTAGCCCAGCCCGGCTTCTTCCCCAGCTCGTCGGGGTCCAAATTCAGGTCCTGCAGCGTGACTTCACCATGGCCCCACGTGTGAGACAGAATGGCATAAGGGGGGATTTCGCCAAGAAAGTACTCGGGCTTCAAAGTACGAATATTGAGGAGGCGCATATCGCCAAGCAGGGGACGTGCAGGCGTGTCAACTGCTCGGCAATTGGGTGAGTCAATTTCCAACGCTAGCTTGGCGAAGCAGACCACCTATGCGTGTACATGATCATCACGTGTTTACTTGGCTTGCATCGTTTGATCGGGGAAAACCCGCTGGGTCGGGGTGCATGTCCAGCTGAGCCAAGGATGAAAGAAACAAAAACAGGATATCATTCAAGATGGGGCTACACGAAGGCTTAGAAGGAAAATAACTTTTTTAGCAATTACCGTTTTTCGGGTGGAAAGAAAGGCAGAATTGAGACGTCATTGTGGTGGGCAAAAAATGTAGGGTAGCCCGTAATATGGAACCATCCATATGGAGCCGCCTCCGGCTTGGCATCTTCTTCTCCAACCTTCTCCTGATTGCCCACCCAAGATCTTGTCCTGGTGCCCATCATCATTTCCAAGTCAATCTCGATGCTACCAAGCACGGTGGATACGGATCGGAGGGGCGTATGTGCCCGGCGGTGCATAGACAAGAGCGTATCCAAATTTACAGATACTTTTTTTTGCCAGGCGGCAACAATTGCCGGTGTCGTGTGCCAAGATGGCATCACATTTGAATTTCTTGGTACAATAGACCTTTCTCCAAGCCGTATTGTGATGTCATGTTTCTTATTAGCCGATAGGATGCTTCGTGAATGCATAGTATAGTTCGGGATCCTACTCGTCGAGAGCTTAGCCTTGCTCGCTTTCGGATCATGCTCTTCGTCAACGCCAATGGTTTCCTTCTGGATGCCATCCAAATCCAACTCAATCTCTCGCACAAACTCTCGCACGCTCCTAATAGGAGACTGGGAACGGGAATTCCGGCTTCTCCACCATTCATCAGGGCTGAGTCGGATGCACCTTGCCATGTTGCTTCAGCTGCAGGTGCACTGGTGGAAACATTTTAACATTGCGGGCGTTGTTGGTCTGCCGATTCGCTCCTAGCTGCTTCGGGACGTTTGATTTGTGAATCTAGCAAACGTACCTCGAGCTTGGACGAAATAGAATTAGGGCGTGTACGATATAGGCTAATACAGCAGATGCATCTGCACGTATCCGTATACGAGATTGAAAGCTCTTTAACTTCCGGTTGAAGAGTGGCGAAGAGGTCCCAAGCAAATGGAAAAAGAGTCGGATAGCTGGCCGCCAAGACTTGGCAAATGTAATGCGTCCAGATTAGGAGCGTCAAGGGGATCAGAGGCAGTTGAGGGACTGATGACGACGCCAGCACAAGGCCCCGGACTCGCCAGTGAGACGCAGCGAGCGACATGACGTCCCGGCGCTGCTCGAGGCGGGTGGCATCGAAACGGACGGCGCTAACTCTATCCATCCCCCTTCCCTTTGAAGCTTGGGCCCTCGGCCAAGGCCAGGCTGTGAGCAGGCCGCAACCAGGCAGCGCAGCCAATCGATCGTGCCGGTGACCGAAGGCAATAACGGGCCTCCAGAAATGGGTTTAACCCGCCGCACGCATGGGTCAGTCGGATGCCCGACGTTGGTGTTTTGAGGGAACGAATGCCAAGGCTGAGGGCCCACGTTTTGGAGTAGACGGTGGCGTTTCAAGGGGAGCTGAAGCATGCGTGCCAGCAACAGCAGATGACACACAGGGACACCGGTGGTAACAGCACAGCAGAGCGCACACGAGTGAGGGTGCGTAACAAGCTGTTGTGGCGGGTAAGGTAAGCGTGGCTTGAATCACAAGCTGGGATAAGCCGGTCTCTGCGCCCACTGATGCCGCACATCATTCATCTGCCTGAACGCGCGGTAAACTACACAACGGCAGCGAGCGTACCCGAAAGGCCGGGCTCATCGGAAGACGCGGCAGCATAGTCGCCGACCTGGCCGGCACACACACAAGATGACGAGATTTTCCATTTCCAGCTGGCTGGGCGTGCTGACTGGAGTGTGTGCGTGTGTCCTGTACCGCCACGATTACATGCAAGCTAGCGGCAGTTGGTTTTGCTTGGTATGCTTGGTATGCTTGGTATGCTTGGTATTCTTGGTATTCTTGGTAACAATTTTACAAATTGGCTGCCCAGACGCCATCACCATCAAGCTTTGGAACCAGTGCCTTGGGTCACATCGGAGGCTCCGTTCACTTAGGCTCGGCAAGGCCAAGACGCCATCATTGATTGTTGTCGACGTTTTTCTGCATCTCTGTTAGATGAAGAGCATCCAGGATGGGCGGCGCGTGAGTGAGGGGGGGGCGTTGCTAGCGCCCACGGCGGGCCGGGATAATAGGGCCCGCCGGTGGAAGGGGGGAGAGAATACACAGTAGAAGAAAAAGGGTCCCTTAGGAGCCTCTGGAGCACTGGAGGCAGCGTGAGCACCTGCTGCAAAGGGTGGCAGCGCCAGTGGGCGAGTCGTGTGGGCGAGCGGGTCGGATGGCTTGAATCCCCACTGAGACATGTTCCGGCAGGGGTGGTGCTAGGAGCGGTTATGCTGGACAGGTCGGTTAGATGCTGTGACACACCACTAGCAGCAAACGGTTGCATTCACTGGGTGAACTGTTTTGTGCTATTTTTTATCCATCTTTCTTTTGCTTCTCCTGTCGTCTCGTCTGAACTCGTCGAGCGCCCGCCGCCAGACGGTGCGCGTTTAGGCATTGACAGGCACGGCAAGGTTGTGGGCGGACGAAGGGGACAGAACAGACAAACGCCAGGCTGAGCAAGGCATCGTGATTCCACGACAGCACATTTGGAATCGAGATTGAAAATTCCACAGCAGCAAAAAAAGCTCCCCCCCAGCAGGTGATGCGCAGAGGCAGGGCCAAGGGAAGGCCAAGGGAAGCGTGCGAGGCTAGTCCCTACCGGTGCCCGGGTGCTGGGGCCCCCCCGTGGCGCAGAGGAGGAGAGAGCGGATGGGATGAGTGAGATGGCGCCCGCAAGACGCCCTTCTTCTAATCCTTTTTTTGCAGTACCCTTGGCGGACAGCCGTCGCACATCCGCCGCAGGCCGGGGCTGCGTGCCCTCCGTCTCGCAGAGCCCACGCGGAGCACACGGAGGCATAGGCACCGGCCTGCTTGGCATATAAGCACCGCCCTGACGGTTCTGGCGGGTGCCGTCTTGGCCCTGGGCGTCGTGACACGAGAGCCAAGGCGAGCCAATTCTCATCTTTGATCCAGAGACGCTTTGCCGGGGCCCCCCTGCGGTCCGCCCTGAGTCCCCCGCATTGCACGCAGACGCAGAGCTTGACAAGATGCACGCCCCCCATGGCAACCGTCGTCTGTGCATAGGCTTCTGGACCAGTACAGACCCAAGCACGCCCCCCCTGGCCTGTCTTGGCAAGCCTGCGAGGCGTCTCCCAGTGGGCTGATGTCACCTCGACGAGACCTTCACCCATTGTTGGGGGGGGAGAGGGAAAGCCGGAGGCGGAGGCGGGCTTCTCTGCAAGCGCAGAAACAGAGGGTTGCAATGGCAAGATAGGCTTCCAAATAAAGTGGGCAATCTCACGTCGCAGATGATGCTTACCGTTATACTTAAGGCCTCGCGTCTGCTTCGTTTTTTGTTTCTGGAATTCGACATCATCAGCCGACTCTCCTTTGCTTCGCTTCTCATCTCATCTACTCAGCTTTCTACTCTATAATCTGTTATATACTACATTCCTTGATACTTCTCTTTTTCAAATCCTCCATATACCCATCTTACTATTCGCAATGGCTCCTACCGCCCAGTTCCTCGTCGGCCTCCTCGCCGCTTTCGCCCCTACCACCCTCGCATCTTGTGCTTACGGAACACACCTGCACCCCAGAGCCGAGGAGATCACCGCCCCTACCTTTAGCTACTGGGGCCCTACTGTAAGTAAAAAAAACGGTTCTTATCTATCTGCAATTGGGTGGCACCCACACCCCTTACTGTTGGCGTGCCTCCCCTAAATCCTTCCAACTACCGTGCCCCATTGTGGCAGAAATTGTCGAAATTGGGTCGCTAACACCACGCGACTAGGGTCCCGCCGCCTGGCACGCCATCTCTGCCGCCAACGGCGTCTGCGCCAACGGCACCAACCAGTCTCCCATCAACGTCGCTGCCGACACCACCACCGTCATCGCCTCGTCTGAGCTGAGCTTCACCCTCGGCAACTGGGCCAGCGGCGCCACCTTCGAGAACCTGGGCTCCACCGTCGAGGTCGTCGCCCCCGCCGGCAACCTGACGGTCAACGGCGTCGACTACACCCTGTCCCAGTACCACTTCCACCTGCCCAGCGAGCACCTGGACAATGGCACCAGCATGGCCATGGAGATGCACCTCGTCTGGCAGAGCGCCGCCGGCCAGATCGCCGTGACCGGCGTCTTCATTGACATCGCAGATGGCAAGTCTACCTCCGCAAAGGCTTGCGACGTCCGCAAGAGCAAGAGCAAGCAGTCCCGGGCCCCCAAAGGCAAGAGCACGAACGAGAAGCGCATTATTGATGTGGATGTGGATATCAACCTTGAAGACCTTGAACTAACTGTCGATCTTTCAGCCACCTCTGCTGCCTCCTCTCTGGTTGAGTCCGTCCTGAGCACCGTTGACCAGATCCCCAACCTCGGTGACCACATCACCACCGCTGCTCTCGACATGAGCTCCATCTCTGACCTCTTTGCTGCTGGTTCTTTCTCCTCGTAAGTGGCCCATTGCCTCTCAAAATCATAAATCTCGGTTCGCCATTCTAACACTTTTCGCCTGCAGCTACGCTGGATCCCTGACCACTCCCCCTTGCACTGAGGGTGTCAGCTGGTTCGTTTCCACCCAGAAGGTCAGCGTCACCGCCAGCACCTTCTTCAAGGTCCGCGACGTTATCGGCTACAACTCCCGATTCCCCCAGAACAGCCCCGGCGCTGCCAACGTCCTCTCCCTGTAAATTAGGAAGATGATCTACATGTTCTGAGCGTCTGATTTTCTTTTGACTCCTTTATTATTATGGTATTTTAAAACTCTTGTTACTGGGCGGCAAAGGGGGTGGGCGGCGACGAACGGCATGGTGGGTGGTGAGGCGTGTGTGTGAAATTTATTTCCTATTTCTTATAAGTGTGTATATAAGTCTAGAACTCTTCACCCTGCGGTGATAGTATACATAGTGTTTGTGCCAAGAAATCAGACCAAACCTTTCTCAAACCCGCGGTACAACAATGCCCTTTCGGGCCACTGACCCTCGGCCTGTGAAACGGACAAAACACCAACATGGCTATCCAAGAAAGACCCAGAGCCTCGCAAACTCAATCTCAAATGAGCAATCCGTGCAGGCCAGGGCAGTTTGCGGCTCCTGGCTTGACATGTAGTCGATTTGCTTTTTGGTCTCAAACCTTGGTGTCTCAGACTCTACCCCGGGCGTGTGTGCTACCTGGTGTGTCGAGAAACTGGCAGACGGATATATGCAGGGGTGGTTGCCAAGAGGAACCCAATTTCAGTAAATACTGTGGCCGATCCGTCCTGACAGCTCCACTCCGTTTTTGTCGCCCTCGCTCTGCACTGTACGACCGTTTATTCCCCGCCGTTTAAGTTGGCCTTCCCGGTTCCCCATCATCGAGACGGTTGATCCCCACAAACCTGCACAGCCTCCCCGTCCAAGACCACGGTCAACCTGAACTCTGTTGAGTGCAACGTGCACAACTTCGCACTACTCAACACGTGGAGTGATTTGGCACTCTGATTGGCTGCTTCACCTTCGTGGCCTGCGTCACTGTGGACACGGGTTCTCGTTCGTTCGTTCACTCAAGAGAATACGCGCCTTGGCCCTCTGGGCAACAGTCTCCTTGGCCACGGCGCGACCGTTGGCCGTTGCCAAGACGAGGCAATTTTCCAACGGTCGCATCCCCAACGTGCGAGAAATGGCACGCGAGCTGCATGCGCCCTGAAACGCCACTGCCTTGCTTGGCATGGTCCAATCCTCCTCCATCCTGCAGCATGCGAAAACGAGGGCTGCCCCAGCGATCTTGACGTAAAGAAACGGTGAATAATCCGTCCCTTTTCTCGCTATCTGGACCTGGGCAGCAGGCGGCGATTCCTGGGCAGGGATTGGCCCGCGTCGGGCGACTCTCTCATAGAACGCGTCTCATTTCCGTACAAGCCAAAGTCAAAACCACAGATCAACCCAATTCGGAAACAACTCGACGAATTACGGCCCGGCTTCCATCCCGACCCCTGCAATGTCCGAAACTCAAGATTTGATCTTTGGGTTTTCCTTTTTGATCATTGCGGACTTTGGTTGGAAATCACATTTTCAAAGCATTGCGAGCTGCCCTAGCGCCCGCCCCCGCTGGCCTGGCCCGATGCCGAGGAGGGGACTGCGCTCCGTTTTGATCGCGCATTCTGATCAGGAGGCAGAGGATGGCGTCGCGCCCCGTCCTTGGGGCCAATTTTTCAAACGAAAATTTCGGATTCGGGTTCCCGCGGTCCCAGACCCAGCGGCTCCCCGGGATGACCTGCCTGCACACGCAAAAGTCACCGAAGCAGGGCAATTGATCTGTGTGGAGAATGGAGACTCGGCGACATAACAAGCTTTATAAGCGGCGCAAAGTGAAGTCCGATGGAAATAGTCACCCTTTGCAAAAGCCACTGAACCCTCTGCTGATGTAGGCTTTCCGCACTCTGCAGGCGCGCTCTGCCTAGCACCATGTTTATTTGGTTCACGTGGCCGTGCCGTTCTGTGCCTGACTAGCACATGCCCACTTGAGACGCATGCGTCTTTTTTATCCGTTTCGTCCAATGTCCTCGCGAGGCGTTCCCTAGAAGAGGGCCAGAATCTTGGCTAGCGTGGGGGGGTGGTTCAGGTTCACGCCCGTCCTGTCGGTACGGCAGCCACACGAGGAACCAGAAACGGCAGGGCGAAATTCAAGCACTCGGCAATGCCGTTCGTCCACAGTCATGCAGTAGATCATCCGCTGTGTGCGTGGAGGTGCAGCGCTCCGGCGTTTGCATACGCCATCGGACGGATCTTGCAGCTGGCTGGATATCCGACGGGGGCCGAATGTCCGGGATTTAATGCCCTGAAAACCAGATGAAATCGCACAGGCTGAGCACAGACGAGCGGGTTTATGCTAGGGAATAGCCTTACTTGTGAAGCAGGATGCCTTGCCATTCCATTAATTAATTTTCTGGAACGATAGCAACGGGAGGCAGGAAGCCTGGTGTTGTGCGTCGTCATCACCACCAAACCTCAAAACTACCTTTGGGCCTGCATCAAGGCAACCACACGCAACAGCGCTGATCCCTCCCTCCCCTGAGGACCAAAGGCAGCGAATCGAGAAAGTACATGTGCGATTCCATCTCGCGGCACACCCCCCCTCGGGTGCCTTCGATACTTGACACAATTTGCCACTGACCTGCCCGAAAAAGGGGCCCAGCTTTCCCTAGACGCGGGCGAACTGGGTACCCACACAGTCCACAAAATCGTATAAACTTATTCATAACGTTGGCAACCTTGAATATTCCTTGTGATTTGAAGATCGAGCTAAGGGGGAGGGGGTTTCTGCAACGGGGCCGACCCGCCCTTGGGCCAAGCACGAGTCAAGCGTGTGCTGCGGGATCGTCCACGCTGACACACAGATGACAGCTGCCAAGAAGCAGAACGAGAGCATGCTCGTAAAAAAGTGAAACAAACACGATTAATCACATTCAATACCCAGTAGCGTGATGTTTTATGTAGCTGGCCACTCCCATATATCCTCTGCAAATTTGTCGTGATCTCTTCCAACATGAGTCCAAGACCCAAAAGTGCGGCTCAACGGGCACCCACAGCTCCTCGATATACAGGCATCTGAACACCATGCAAGCGCACTAGGGCATTCAAATGGAACCTTTTTCGAACAGAAAACAGACTAGCCGACTTGTAGGATCGACAATCCCCGATAATTCAATCTCGCGGCCACCATCGACGTCCGGAAGCTAGATGATAACGAATCCGATCCAACATGATGGGCAGGGTGCAAACGAAAAGGCCGAAAATTTCTTTGATTCCTTCAGTTCTTGAGACGATATTTAGAACTTGAATTCGTTTTGAAATTTGGTCAGATGATGGAGAAAGTGATTTAATCGTTGGACGAGCGGTGCTCGTCAACACCACAAATATATACCATTTCAGTCACAACAACAACACAATAAATGGTTTGTTTCTTTTCCAATTTATTTCTTTTTATTAATATCTTTTATAGGGTTCGTTTGTAGCAAGTTTGAAGCAATGCTCAAGCACATACCGACTGTTCGCAGCCAGTAAATCGAAGCTGAGCCATCTCGATCACACCGTACCCTCCTATGCAGTCTCTTTCTCCAACGACTCCGTTTCCATCATTCGACATATCATCGTCCAAAAATCTCATCGTTCTCAAGCATAGCGTTGAATCGGGAGGGAAGAGGCGTTGTATCGGGGCGTCAATGGCGGATATCGATTTAGGTGACTTGGGGGTTCGGCCACGAGGCAATCCGAAATCGGCATCAAAATCCAGTTGGATCGACCTCGACAATCCAAAACTTTGCGCAATCGCCCTTTAGTGTCTCGCTTATCCCAGTTTCCACATAACTCGTCCGGTGTTCCGTCTTCAGCTACTTGGGCATCCACTTCTCATGGCATTGGGTATGATGGGCCAAAAGCGACCTTTACATCAATCACCACATCGAAAGAAAGAGAGGTCGAATCCCACCCGAATCGAATCCTAAGGTCAGCAAGAACAGTATGGTTTTATGCGAATATCGACGCGACAATGAAGGCGACCGTGCGACAGGCTGAATGGACTAGGCGTTATTGGAACCAACTGTGGATGTGATTGCGTCAAGGAACCCTGCCTTGACTCGCTGCAGCTCGGGAACAAATGACTTGCAAAGACGTCAAATAATTTACGCTTTGCAGACCAATCCACACACCAAGATGAAGCGGTCAGCAGCGCGCCCTCGAATTTGTTCTCGTCTGAGTTGGCCGAGCCAGGATCCCTGCTTCCAACACGCATTAGGCCCTCGGCCCTGAAGGGATTGAAGCCCTTGCCTATAAGCACAAGGATCGCGAAATCAACCTGTGGGTTTATTTTATCTAAGATCATGAACTTCAGCAACTCGGTACGTAACTGGAGGCATTCCTTGACAAATTGGATGCAATTGACTGGTGGTGGTGGGGCCAACATCAGGCATTTGTGTCGGTGCAGTTTTGCTGATCTGTGTTGGCGGTGCCAGGTTTGTTGCTTGTCGTTGACCTATTTCCAGCATAAAAGCGATGCAAATTCATGATTTTATTTGTTGTGTCATCAGTCGATCCAATCAGCCGTCATCGTCGTTGTCGTCGTCGTCGTCGGTTATGGTACTGCCGTTGCCATCTCGATCGCGCCAATCGTCGGTTCCTTGTTGATTCAGTCGCCAAATGATCCTTCATATTCCCTCACTCTTTCTCGTATCCAACTAAACCAACCACTCAAATTCATCGTCCAAGGTACGGTGCTGTCGTCGTTGTTGTCGATCATCCCAGCCCTATGCGTCGATCCAAACTGCTGTCAATCCCTCCACAAGCCATCCTCCCTCCAGAAGGAACAACCACGCATTAATTTCAAACGTCAGAGTTGAAATTCAAGTTCAAAGAAAAAAGGGAAATAAAGGGAAGATGTATGTCTTCGTCCAAGCATCGGCTCCTTGGTTGGATGAGCACATCAAGTCATTCATCCAAAACCACATACCAGATGCCATCTTTGTCGACGATGTAGATCAGCTTCCCAAAGACCCAAACATCACTACGTTCCAGTACTGCGATGGGTCAAACCTCAATTCTCACTTTCCCATTCTCAACGCATCAGAGACATCGATGATAAATGCATATCCCAACAGCGATGCACTGGCTCGAAAGGATTGTCTCGGTCGCATCGTCGAGTATTGGGCAGCGAAAAGACCAAATAGCATTTTGAGAAGCCATGTGCCGCAGACGGTGCAGCTGTCACTTGACTACAGCGAGTATGTGGACGACAGCCTGGCTGCGGCAGACGACCTGACGTTATTATACTCGCTGGAAGAAAACGAGTGCAAGGATCCCTCGAAACGTGAATGGTGGATTTTGAAACCCGCATTGATTGACTGTGCGGACGGGATCCGTATTTTTAGTACTACAAACGAGCTGGCGAGTTATCTCGAGCTCGCAGCCAATATCGAGCAAGATGACGACCACGAGGACGACGATGTCGACCGTGATAGCGACAACGGTGACAACGGGTGTTTTTCGGTTTCGGGTCTTGGCGCGATTGGACGATTTTGCCGATCATTCGAGTTTGGGGTTGATGAAAAGCCGGCGGCGAGCTCGACTGCCAGCTCGGTCTCGGTTTCGGTGGATCAATCAAGCAAATCGGGACAAGCGACAGGTCCAACATCGATCTCTGGGGAATACGATCAGCATTCCGACGCCTCGGATTGCGTCCCTTCGTCCGTGTCGTCATTAGACCCTTTTTCTGGTTCCCTGGATGCCCTCATTGTGGCGGGCGGGAAGGCGGCTGTTGATTGTGTTTCGGACTCGTGCAGATCTCTGGATGGTTGCGCATCGCGGCTCGAGTTGGACGAAAATGGCCGCATTATGTCGGCGCGCATCCGCGAGTTCGTGGCGCAGAGATATATCGTCTCTGTCCCTCCCGTCGGTTTTAAGAAGTGGCACGTCCGAAGCTATGTTCTCTCAATGGGCCGACTTAAGGTTTACGTATACAGGGAGCTTTTCGCCCTACTCGCTGCGGAGGACTATGCGCCACCTTGGGAGAACCCCAGCCTCAGATCGTCCCTGACCAACACGTCGCTTCAGGACGAGGACGAGTTTGTAAGCAACGAATCCATGAGGGGCATGGAGCAGCTCCCGGATGATTTGCTCCCGGGAGACTGGAAGACCCGCGTATACGACCAGATTTGTACCATTTCCGCGGAGTTATTCAAGGCTGCCGCTTACACCATGGCGGATAAGTTCACTCCGCTGGACAAGTGCTTCGAGCTGTACGCGCTGGACTTTCTCGTCGACACGACCGGAACTGTTTGGCTCCTCGAGGTCAACGAAACGCCCGCGTTTTATGAATACGGATATGCCGGAGAGTTGGCGGTGCGACTGATGGAGGCAACCGTTTCTGTCGTCCTGGAACACATGGGCAAAGCGCGGGACGAAAATAGCCGTGACGCAAAGGTGAGGGAGACCATGGTGGAGGTGCTCGACGAAACAGAGAGACTTGGGAAGAGTAACATTACCGAAATCGTGCCCCAATAGAGGCTGTGTGATGGTGATAAGTATAGAAAGAAGCTTAAAAACAGGGTAACATTTAGGAGATTAGTTAGATGCGTCAATAAAACCCCCCGGCGAGAACTCCGTCGGAGAAAAGAAATTAGTGTGTAGGGTAACGCCAGGTGATTAAATGGTCACACAAATGCTGATGAGAGACAAGGCTTGTGACCGAGCGGGTAATAAGTGACTTAAATAAAGGACCGAATCACCGACTGTCGCTGTCACTGTCGGGGACTGTGAGATGCCCGATGGGCTTCTATTGGGTGGTAGGTGATGATGAAGCGGGTGATTTAACATCGCCGAAGAAAGAAAATTGTCATTATTTCACGGGTCATATTTTAACCATCCTTTGGTAACTACGAGTCAATTCTGCGAGTCAATTCTGCGAGTCAATGCAACGAGTCAACCCTACGACTCAATTTTGCTTTAGTTATTTATTAGCGTGGTTGCATCGCGAAATTTCGCTGCCTAGGATACGACCTGGATGAACCTATATCCCGGAATAGAAATGTGTCGCGTGCAACATGAAACGCACTTGGAGGGCCATCAAGGTGGATGACATAATAACACAATCACGTGAAGATAGAAAAAAAAGCGTTATCGCACGTGATTAAACACATGACGTTACATTGACGATGGACCAGCCCCATGAATTGCCAAGGCGCCACCCCGTGGAGGATAACAGCAGATTGAGCGCAAAAAGTCGCTTGATCAGCAACGGCGGAGATGGCGGTAAGCGGAGGGAGGCCAACCTCGCCAAGCAACGCCTGGCCCAGGGCAGTCCGGCCCTCGCGGAGACGCAAAAACCGCGCACGAGACTCACTGCCTGCCTCACCTTGAAACGCTTCCTTTTCGCATTCCACGGCTTGGCTTCTTCTGCTAAGACAATGCTCGCTCGCTGATGACGCAAACCACCACCACTACCGGTCGGCTACTTAGGGTCAGAGTTAAGCATATTGAGGCGACACGCATCCCCAGGGGGCCTCCGGAACGACAAAGGGGGCAAGACGGGGGAACCTTTGGGGGGCACTTTCGGCGAGCGCGCAGGGGGGAACGCAATTAAAGTTGCTTTTAGCGGCTTCACCCTGGGCCCGTACACTAAGTTTAATGATGGGAAAGGAGACTGTAAAGCTGGCAAAGGAGCAGCCAGCAGCACCCTTGTCGCTGTTTCTTGGCAGCGTTTCTGCGACAGCTCCTGAATTGGTTGGCTGGAGGCTGCCCGTGGGCGCGACTGGACGCATGACACCCCTGCCACACTGCCAAGAAGTCTCAATACGCTTCCGGTCAAGGCTGTCGCAGGTCCTCATCTTGCGAAACAGAGAGCGAGCCCCTGATTCCTGCCCTGCTTCCAAGCGACGGCGGTAGCTTGGGGCAGTGTGCGCTTTGCTTTCCGGCGAGGCCGTACTCCTGATTATCTTATCACTAGGCGGACAAAGGATGCACCACCATCCCTGGCGATTGCCCTATGCTGTGGCCATTGGGCGCCCACCATTTTTACTCCGCGTGGGTGAAGCCCCTCCCGCATCTGGATCATCGCTTGCCCCAAGTTTCGTCTCGAAAAAGTCATTGATATTGCTGCTGCGGCTAGCCGCATTCATATTTGCATCATCTGCCAGAAACTCTCAGACTTCGTATCTCTCAGTCAATTACGTGGTTATCCCTAGGCGCCAAGGCTCGGTCTTTTCTTGGCCCTGGCTTCGCCCACCAGTCCCAGAGGTTGAGTTAACGCCAGTGCCATGCGCGAGCGTCCGCGCCCATCCCGTGATTGGCCCTGCGTCCATCTTTGTTGCTTTCATGCCAGCTGCACGACCAGACTGCCAAGCTTCCGCCAAGCTGCTGCCAAGCACGCCGCTGACCTCTCCCAACTGAGATTGAGCATGCACTGCCTCCGTGCCCAGAGACTTGGCTCGTACCAATGCCTTGAGTTTACTGGCCACCATGCCTTGGAATTGCTTTGCTGTCGGACTGTTGTGGCCCTCAAAGTCCCGGGCTCCCGTCCCGTCGGGACACTTTTGTCTGCTCCCTCTTGTGATTTCTCTCCTCCTTCTTGATACCTGCTCTATTGTGACGTCGTGACATTTGAGTTTTGGTTGCGTGTATTGAGCTTCGCATAGCTCTTGGTAGACGGTGTTTTTGGATCGTGGGATATCTCCCTCCCCTCTTTTTTCTTTTCTTCTTATCCGCTCGCTTGTCTATTGCAACGGCCGCCACTGGCCCTTTTCCTTGCTATCCGTCGCTCGTTTATCCCACTATCCAAACATGAGATCATACGCCTCCGCCTGTGCCGCCCTGACGGGAATCCTGTTGGGGAGCTTCACACAGCCGGTCGCTGCTCAATACTACAAGATCGACACTACAGGTGTGCTTCCCTTCCGCTCCGGCGACGAGTCTCGCCAAGCAGACCTAACCCCTCCCAGATGCCATCAAGGATTCAGCTCGCACACTCGCATACGACCTCATGCTTCTCTATGAGGGAAACAAGACTGGCCAGATTCCCGGTATTTTGCCAGGCCCTCCGTCGGAAAACAAGGGCGACTATTATTGGTGGGAAGGTGGAGCTATGATGGGTACTTACATCGGTTCGTCGGCACGTTTTAACCATAATTTGGCAACAACCTCTAACGGCGGCGGCAGATTACTGGAAGTTGACGGGCGACACAAGCTACAACGACGTGGTAATGGAGGGAATTCTACATCAGACGGGCGACAATGCGGATTTCATGCCGCTCAACCACACGGCTTCGCTGGGTAACGACGATCAAGGCTTTTGGGGCATGACGGCCATGCTCGCGGCAGAGAACAAATTCCCCGACCCACCTGAGGACAAGCCCCAGTGGTTGGCCCTCGCACAGGCCGTTTGGACAACACAAGCAAATCCCGACCGACACGACGATAAATGTAACGGAGGCATGCGATGGCAGATTCCATTCTCCAACTCCGGATACAGCTACAAGAACAGTCCGTCCCCAACCGCGCGAAAAATTGCCAAATGAACTCGATGCTAACCTTAGCCTACAGCTATTGCCAACGGATGTTTCTTCAACATTGGCGCGCGACTTGCGAGATACACCAGCAACGAGACATACGCCGAGTACGCAGAGAAGACCTGGGATTGGCTCTGGGGCGTCAACTACATCGATCACGACACATGGCACGTTTATGATGGTGGACACGTCGAGAAAAACTGTACCGACGTCAACAAGGCCACTTTCTCCTACAACGCCGCCATTTTGCTACAGGGCTGCGCATTTTTGTACAACTACGTAAGCGCCGCCGACTGACCCGCCCAAATGCTGTGACCTAGCTAACGTACCACAAGACTGATGGCAGCGAGCTGTGGAAGAACCGAGTGGACAAGCTTCTAGACGCCACTTTAAGCGTCTTTTTCCCCGAGGACATTGCTTACGAGGTTACGTGCGAGCCTCGCCAGGGCGCCTGCTCAACCGACATGCTTTCATTCAAGGGCTACGTTCACCGATGGTTGGCCGTGGTTACCCAGGTCGCCCCCTACACCAAGGAGAAGATTCTACCTGTCCTTCAAACTTCGGCAACAGCTGCCGTCAACCAATGCACCGGCGGCACCAACGGCCGCATGTGCGGATTCTACTGGAGCAGCGGGCAGTATGTCGACCCCGCCGTCGACGGCACAAGTGGCGCCGGCGAGCGCATGGACGTGCTGGCGGCCGTGTCCAGCCTCTTGATCGAGAGCGCCGCGCCCCCAGTAACAAACACCACGGGAGGCACATCCCAAGGAGACCCCGACGCGGGTACCAACAGTCACGATATTCCCGAGCCGTCCCCCATCACCACTGCGGACAGGGCTGGAGCAGGTATCCTGACCTTTTTAATTTTGGGAGGCGGAATCGCCACCTTTGTGTGGATGACTGTATTTGACTAAAGCGCATCATGGGCGTTGATATGTATTATTCATGGGTTACGGGTATCACGGCGTTAAGACAGGACACACAGGGAGCTGTCTGCGAAATTACGGCACTACTTCTTTTTTTTTTTTACGGCTTGAAAGACTCAGCCAGCAAGTTTCTTGTTTTTTCCCTCAATTGGAGGGAGTTCTGACTGGTGGTTGTATATATAAGAACACCAGCTGCAGCAGCGAATTACCCAATTTTTTTTATGTCGCCCCAGAAGAAGGGGAACGATACAAATAGCTATTGTTAAAATGACCAAGACAAATATGATTGTACCAAACATTTGATCGTTGTGAATAGCTTCGTTTTGAGATTGGCACCAAATCATTGTGATGCGATTAGCTACTGAAGCGCGAGTAGTGTCTGGGTTAGTATACGCCAAGAAGATTCAATAAAAACCCATTCGGCAAAATCACAAAGATTGGTCTTTTTCAATGTTAAGTCATTGAATTCATGCTTGTGGGCGCACATCTTATTCATTGAAATACAGCTATCCAATGGATCTGCATCGCTGGTATCCTTTGCTGCCCATAGGCGATGATGTAATTAAATAAAACTTGACAAAACCCATTCTAGGGTAGATGGAGACGACAATCAAGAACCCTCCCACAACCTCTCTATGAGACCCTACTGTTTTGGGCCTACCGTATCACATTTTCATCAAGGTTTTCATGCTTAAACCACGTAGTTGAACTCCGCGACGTATCCGTACTTGATAGATAATTGCCGGATGCATAAATAGACCAAGCTGACAAAAACCACTTCATCAATGAGCATTTTACCAATGAGCAGCTTCCAGTGACGGTTAAGTCAGCTTCTCGAACAACTGCGCTTACCAAAACGGCGGTTCTCACCCCTGCATTACGCAGGGTGGTGAGCCGCAGAATGGGACATTGGTCAAAGGTAATCTGGTAGATTCGCGCCCATTAGTGCGGTAAGGATGCCGGGGTGTGCGCGCAAAGAGTGGGAACAAGGAAGCAAGGGTGACGAAGGCACGGGGTGTCGGACATGTCAAACGATTCGTTCAGTCCGATGTCCGGATTTGTGGACACTTCATTATTTGTTTTCATATTGTGAATTGGACTTGGATACCGTTTCAATTGAACTGGGATGTTTGCGGGGTAATAAGCTATGGTACAAGGAGTTGCATGGCACATTAAAATAAGCCCATCCGAACCACCATCATCCTGTAATGATAACCCAACAACACTAACCAAAATATAGGTTCTGACACTACAGTTCGAGCTTCATCGAAAGCTCCCGGGCGGCGGATCTTGCGGTATTAGAGAGAAGTCCGATGACTTTTAGTCCCCGAGCGGTATCTGCGCAGAGTTCCTCGAGTTCCTTGCGGTGCGTCTTGGTGTACACCCAAACCTCCTCCGCACTCATCTCTTGCATCTGCGCAGGACCGCGGGAGTCCCAGATGGCTAGCCACTTGGACAGCACGCCCCCGGCCGTGATGAATGACTGGATGGAGAGATCGGTCCAGGGCTCGGTGAGAAGCACCGAGCTTTTGAGGAGAGGACAAAACTGCGAGTTCTCGTCGCACGACAGGTCGGGGAGGCTCTGGTCCGAGTTGGAGACGCGGGCCAGCGACGCAATCGCCAGCGCGCTGTTCATCTTGAGCTCCAATGTCAAACCGGACGAGCGGCGCAGGGCCCGCTGCAGGCTCGACGACAGGCCCTCGTCGTCGACGCTCTCGATGCACTGCGCCAGCCGCAGGCACGCGAGGTGCCAGTGGCACCCCAGCAGCACATACCACGACTGCAGCTTGAAGGTGAGCTGGCCGTAGTGCGGGATGCAGTCGTTGAAGAAGTCCCCGTAGTTGGTGGCCCAGAACTCGCACACGCTGAGCCCGCCGCTGATGCACTTCTCAATCTCCCTGGGACCCAGGTTGGCGCTGATGGCGTTCTGGAGGGCGCCCACCTTGCGCCACTGGAGCACCTTGAGCGGTACTGCGTTCTGCAGCCTGTGCTCAATCTCCTCCAGGTCGAGCGTGCACCCCCTGATCCAGCTTCGCGGGTTGAACTTGCAGAGGTCGAAGATGGGCGTGCTCCGGAAGAAGTGGCTGGCGGGCTGCAGCCCCCGCCCCAACGGGCTGTCCATGCTGGTGAAGTCGTTCCGGTGCCGCTTCTGGGGCTGGGAGGCCCCGATGGAAAAGTCTAGCCCGCACGCTTCGTCGTCCACGACGAAGGGGACGCCTGCCATGGCCGCGGACGTCGTGTCGGCCATGACGGCGATCCAAAACATGACTTTGAAATTGCGAGCCTCTGTGATCGTCAGGGCCTGGGCTGAGCGGGAGCCGCCGTTGGGACCGGAGAATATGCGCTCTCTCCAGTGTATCATGTGTTTGAGGGCGTTGGACACATATGTGCGGGCCCTCATTTCATCTGATATGCCCCCCGAGCTGGACGAGTTTTGAGGAGGATTGGCGGGGACGTTTCCGGCTTCGGGAGCCATTACGTTCTTGCTGTCGCCGACAACTTTGAACATGACGGCTTCAAAATCGCCGTTTTTGTTTGGCCGCTGCGTGAGAAGAAATATCAGCTTTGCGAATATGTCTCGAAAGCTGTCGCACGTCAGTCGGCGATCCAAGGCATCCTTGGCCTGATTCCACAAGCTGATCCTGAGGCCGTCTTCAAATTGTGCTGATTCCGGGTCCTCGTAGGTGCCTATGTGCCGCTTACTCGAGGCAGAAGCCGCATTTCGACTGTGAGGGGTGTCGAGAGGGCTGCGGCGCCACTGGCTGGCAAAGGCCAGCATGGCCAGCTTCAGGGCCTTTGTGGCACCTGCACTCTGCTCTGGTGTCAGTTGAGTTTTTCTAAATCTTGAAAAAGCGCGGTCGAGCATGTGCGCGCGGTTGTAGAGGCTCATTTCCAACAAATTCTCTGACGGTGGGCCAAGGAGGTCAGCAGGGCTGGGATCCGACACCAGCTTTTCCCAAGGGCAGCTGTGTCGGTTTGACCAGCACCGCATTGAATTCTCCATCGCTCCTCGATATACTTGCATGAGAAGGGAGATGACCATGGTCTTGTTGTTTGATTGACCCAGCGTAATGTCGTTCCAGCTGACGGGGGGACTTTGTCTCGAGTTGCGAAAGGGCCTCTTTGGAGATGCTGACTTGGTTCTGGTGGTTCTGGCGCGATTGGCGAAGCCTGCTTGGCTTTGCCTACCTATACGCCAAGGACAGTCTTCGGATATGCAATCTAGAGAGCAGAATTCGAACGGACCGCTGCAATTCTTTTGCACTGATGCTGCTTGACGCAACACCAAATTGGTTGTGGGCTGTTCAGCACGCTCTTGGGTTTCTCTCAATGAGGATCCGAATAAAAAGCCCCCCATGCTGAATGCGGATGGGAACTGTTCTGGTTCTGGATTCGCGTGAGGCTGGTCCTCTACACGGACACCTTGCGGCTCGATGCCGTTGATTATGTCAAATTGAGGCTCTATTTTGGTAAACTGCAAGTCGGATACGTCTTCGGTTAGCTGGATAGGATCTATCGCACTTGGTTCGGGTGCTTGGCCTATGCTCGAGAATGATGCTAGTAGGCTAGAGTCCAGGCCCATGCCCGCGAGTGGCAGAAATCCAACATCATGAATAGAGCTAAACATCTGAGGAACGTTGGCTGTGGTGGCGTCTGGTATAGTGCCCGAAAGTCCAATATCGGAAGACTGGCTTGTGTTTGTGGGATTGGGTCGTGCCCTTTCACTCATTGGGACTGACCAGCTGGGGACTGTCTGGACCTGTGCGAAATCGGAGTCTGGGTTTTGAAACGCATCGTCGGATGTGACGATCTGCAATCCATCATTGAAATCGGGCAAGTATCCTTGGTCTTTCGCCGAATTCATCAGATGCAGCGAATGCAACGAGCTCGAGCTGATGGCCAGCGGCAGGCCAGGGGCGGGCATCTTGCTCAGCACCTCAAATGAGCAAGGCGTCTTCAGCCGAATGCATCTCGAGCAGGGGATTGGGCGGCTGGTTTCCGAGGGACCGGACGCATGAAGGCCGCGCGGGTAGCCATCGCAGCCTCTTCGCGCGTGGCGACAGCGATCGCAGCGAGGGTATCGCCGGCGCTTGTGTTCTGGCAGAGACTGATGCATGATAAAAAATGCAGACCTGGCTGGCGTCCTTGGCGGCGGAAATGCAGCGAAAAATAGGCGCGCGTCGGGAAAGGAGTCGACAGAAGTGGTATGATGACGGGGGTTCCAGGAAGGCGGTGGGGAAGTGGGAATGCTGACAGCAGCTTGCTTATCACGAATTCCCGGGAAAATGGTAGACTTTGCTGAAGCTGCTAGTTCTTACGTGTGTGACAAGAGGTGACGTATAAGACGTGTGAAGTGTCCCAGGTGGCGTACCGTGTGATGACACCCAGATCAGCGAGTTTGGACAATCAAGTGACTCTTTGGGACACTTTGGGATGCGTGTCAGCCAGCGCAATTTTTTCTCCTTCGGCGGATCGCATCCATATCTCCGCTCTCCAATCTCAAATTTCGCCAGGTCAGCTCGGCTATTTGGCTATTTACGCCATCTGGGCCAAGAGACGATGCTGACGCGACAAAAAACCAGGCACATGCCTGGCTTGCTATAAATACAATAGCCGCGAACCCGGCAATAAGGGCGGGAAAGTACTGGGCCGCACAGGAAAAAATCGCATGTGCAGAAGCATGGGATGGGCATTGGCGGAGCCCCCTGTCACGGTTACATTGTGCCTTGACTTGGAAGCTAGGGTCTGCCTGTCGCTGACCTGAAGTGGTAGTAGGGCACGCTGACGGGCGTAAAAGGGCATTATTTTCGTATGGCTTGATAGGTAAGCTGATGTATGCGACCTGCTTGGGAAGTCTTGTCAATTGTATATCGATACTATATGAGGTGTTTCTTGACGCTCACTGCTGTAGTGCTTCCTGAAGTCTGGCTTCAAATTGAGTACAGAGCACGAATGAGAAATCTATTAGGCTTTTAAACATTATTTTTTTGAACCTTCTCGCAATTCTTTGCACGGATTATCAGAGTCTCCGATAGTGTGTTTGTAAGTGCAAAGAAAGAGGGAGTGAAGATGCTGACTACATGACTACTCCATTGTTTGGGACGGTCGTAATTAATCTTATCTCCGTTATAGACTCAATTGTGTCAAAATGATGGGATTGATCTTTTGAAAGATTTCTTGACCAATGTTTGGTGAGGAGTAATTCCTTCCTGATAGCGGAATGATAAATGGTGATGTTAGGCCAAACCGAATAATCAATCATGTGACTGCTCAGGATTTGACTATCAATAATTTACTGCTATCTCAAGTTTTCCAATTTACTCCTACATGTTTCATGGATGTTTTAATTCTTCTGAAGGGTGTGGGCTGTATCCTCAATGATTGCATCCTGGATAGGTTTCTATCACCTGTCCCCAAAAGTCCCGGTACATCTACTTGGAGTTCAAAGCAACCACGTAGCATACCATTCAGCCGCGCACGTGTAATGGACTTCCCATATCAAACTAGAATGCGACAAACTTCCTAAACAACGGAGTCATGGCCTCAGCGAAGATATTTATGCGTCGGTTGAGGCTTGGCTTTGGGTTGAAGGAATTCCAATGTGGTCACATGAACTCGCCTTCACGCTCGGCACTTGCAATAAGCGCGAAGAACGAGATCTCGTTCCCGTCGACGCGAGGCTGGTTTCGGGCCGCAAATGTGATCGGATAGTTCGGCAGGTCGATGTTGCAGCCTCTCGGGGAATTTTTCCATCGCGGAGGTGTGAGATGGCCAATGGAAAGCGGGCATCTCAGCAGATTGAGCAGAACCTGGTCCGGCTCCATGAAGCCATCCTGTGAAGCATACCATTCTAGGCATAACGCAGTTCGGGAGGCAGATCGACGCCGCGCGTGGTGCTTGGATTTTGGCTCGCCTTTTCGGCTTGTCGCGACATGCGCTTAGTCATCGGAGGATTGGGTGAGGTTTGATGCTGGACGCCATCGCCAACTGGCGCTAGATGGCCAACTACGTGCTCACGCTTCGTAGGGTCGCATGCTAAACCCGAGGCGGTGCAACAATAAAATTTTATGAGTTGGCATGGTTAACAAGCACATGTCTTTGTACCAAAATGCTGATCATCTAGTGATTCGAATTGTTCACGTTCTGAGGCGAGGTTGGGTGAATGCTGTTCGACATTGCCACACTGTAGACGAAAGGATTACTGATGTAATTTCATAGAGGGGACTCTTGTTCTATCCTTTACCCACTAGTTTTCTCATACGCGTGTTTTATCCTGGGCTAGCCACATGATTGCCATCTAGGGCTGACAATGCTGCACTTATGCGTGCTTGACAACAACACGGCCGCACACATTTATCGGACCCATCATGTCACGGATATACGGATCTATACTCAGGTGAGAGAGTACCAATTATCCATACTCCGTTCAATGGCCGTGGCTGCATTCATTTTCCCTGGGCATCTGTGCGGGTTCATCGATCATCAAGTTTAGCGCGGAACCATTTCAGTAGCGCGCTCTGCTGTGCCGCTTAGTAAAGCAGCTGACTGTTCATTAGTGAACTGAACATGCGCATTGGCATCGGATTTCCATGCCAGAGTTGTGAATAAAGGGGATAAATACGTCAGTGGCAAGTGATCTTGTGAGCTCTGATGTCTGGCGAATTTATAAATACGACGTGTCCAGCTGGACGGTTCCTGATTTTTATAATCACTTCACTCTCGCTTGATCAAGCCTTCACAACCTCGCAGCTTGTACAAGATGGAAGACGTTGCATCTTTCCTTGCTCTCATTACGGGCTACAGAACCGGCGATTTTAGTCAAAAACACGCACTGATAGCATGCATTTTGGCAGCTGGCATTGCATTTCTTGTATCGCAGGTACGTATTTGCACTGGAAATTCGGGCCCGACTAACCAACGGCACAGGCTGTTTATAAGTTCTGCTTCTCACCACTGTCTGGGATCCCTGGACCCAAGTTGGCAAAGGTTACTTCGCTTCAGATGGTATTATCACAGTTCAGATACGACAAGATTTATTGGGTCGAATCGCTGTTCCAGAAGTATGGTATGTATGTATATTCGTGCTACAAAGAAAATTGCTGAAAATAAAAGGACCGGTGGTGCAAATAGCACCCAATGTCGTGGCAACAAATGAGACAGAGGGCGTTCGGAAAATCTACAAAAACACAAAGGTGATAAAGTCGAGCTTTTACGATGTCTTCGGTGTTGTTGGGGGTGGGCGAACTTGCCTTGCGTTGAGAGACACCCGCGAAGCAGGCCGCCGCCGAAAGAGTTATCTGCCATCCTTCTCAAGGCATAACCTGGTTTCGTTTGCTCCCAGAATCTACGAGCATCTGTTGCAGCTGATGGAAATATTCGATAAAGCGTCAGAGAAGCATGACCCTGTAGATGCATTTCGCTACTGGCGCTACCTGACCTTTGATGTCATCGGTTAGACATACACGCCTTGATCTGTTGAAACAATTGCTAATAGCTAGCAGTCGATCTCACGTTTAGTGGGAGCTTTGAGATGGTAAAGAATCCAGCCGTAGGCACCGAATTTATCGAGATGGTTGAAAACTTCTCTAAGTGGCAATTGCTTGTGAGTAACCATCAAACTCCAAGAAAGTTGCATTGTCCATTTTACTAATAACAACTTAGAATCTATACATGCCGTTTATTGACAAGGTTCCAAATGCAATTCTTCCAAAAGTCTTGAAAGAATGGAAGCATGGAGCAGACGAGGCGGTCAAAGTGAGTGTTGATTCTTGTTCTCTTCAGATAATGCCATCTAACAACGCACAGTTCCCCAAAAATGCCTTGCAAGCGTGGAGGGAAGCCAAAGAATCTGGGAACCTGGAGTCTAGAGCGATTGATGTCATTCACCTTTTGAGTAAATACGGCGAGGAAAACCCTGATGAGAAGCTACGGGATGGAGAAATAGTTGCTGCCATCGAAGAACTGATGTGAGTGCGACTTAGCATTTTGGCTTTAGTCTCGGGTTCTGCGCGTTTCATGATGATTTGGACTAATCGGCTGTCAAGGATTGCTGGAAGCGATACGACTGCTACCATTACTACGTGCATTTGTTTTGAGCTTGCTCAGAATCCAGAAATCCAAGACAAGCTATACCAAGAACTTTGCGGCATCATACCAAGCAGTACCGGTACTACATTCTCAACGGACATGTTCAATGAATTAGAAAGAAACAAATATCTCGATGCAGTTTGCAAAGAAGGCCTTCGAAAACATGCCAGTCTGCCAGCACTGCTGGAGCGTGTGGTTCCTCCTGAGGGGATGGAGATTGGGGGCGAATATTTGCCTGGTAACACAATTATTGCGATGCAGGCATATTCTCAGCACAGAAAAGAGGATGTCTATCCTGAGGCCGAGGATTTCAAACCAGAACGGTACGGTTGCACCGGTGGCTTCATAGGTGGTGCAAAATGCTGACATGGAGTTAAAAGATGGCTAGAAGAAACTTTGTCAATGAAGGAGAATTTTCTTGCCTTTTCGACAGGCCACAGAGGTTGCGTGGGGCTAAGGTAACGGATGCAGATTGCCGCTAAATTGTAACATTGGAGGCTAACTTTTGGCTAGTCTTGCTAATTTGCAGCTTCGACTCTATCTCGGAGTGGTGATTCGAGATTATGAGATTCTTTTGCATCCCGATACAACAAATGAGTCAATGAGAATGCTAGAGAGCTACATCACAAAGCCAAAAGGAGATAGCTGCCTTCTGTATTTTAGAAGAAGGCAATAGCAGAGATTCGAGGGCTCCATTATCATTAGCGACCTTGAAAACTAGTATCTAGGCTGTAGACCAATTTATTACTGTATTTGACAAGTCTGGATTCGGTGCAAAGTAATTGATGAGCTTCACTCTGGCGTCTCTGCCATTCTCTGCTTTGTTCCAACGGGACTGCTCAGAAATGTGGAAGATGGAGCAGTCAAGTGACATACACAAGTGAGGGCCAGTAAGGTGTGTACAAGTAGGGATAAGTTTTGGGGGGGTTCTTGACAGTAATGTTTGAGGCTCGCTCGCGTTTCGCATTCCTGACCAACCGTGGTGGACACTGAGCACCAACAAGTGCGAGTCTATCCAAGACGAAGATACCGATGTCAGCTTGCGTTACAATCCCCCAAGGGTAGGGTTGCGCCTCTCAATCCATATTGACTAGCAACCACGGAGCATGATGTAAACCAGCTAAAGACTGAATTATATTATCTAAATATTCATTGATATGCAGTATGAACCTTGATGAAAGCGCTGAATTCTTCAAATAGGCGAGGTGGCCCCAGCTTTGATTGCCATGGTTCGCTTCCTCATATGCAAGAAACATATCGAAGTTGATTGACCCGTTAATTGACAACAAATATGCAAATATAGAATATGCAGTGAACAAGGCTGCTTCATCGTGCTATGGCTCGGTTATTGAGGATAAACGTGCACCCGATCTGTTGGTTGTTGTTGGTTGACAAGAGCAAGGTTCCATCTCGCCAATCATCACGCCGCATTAGCGCCGCCCTCTCTTGACTTCGCCACATGATACATAACCCGCATCAGACACGCGTTGCTGCCTTGAATCATCCATTTCCTTTTTAGCAATCCCCTCGCGGTTTCCCTGTGCACTTTGGCTAAGATGGCGGCTGATATGCCTCCCCCGTCCTCCCAATCTCATTTTGAGAAGTTTGACAGCTTTGTTCCCGATGCCAAGGCTTCCTTCGACAATGAATTTGCGCGCCTCGCATCCTCGCAAAACTGGGTCAGCGGATCACAAGAGTATTCGACGCAGCGCACCATTGCGCTGCGATCTGAGCTCGAGCTGCACTATTTCCCGCAGTCGCAGGTCATCAAGGAAGAGGATGATCCCGAAGCGCCACGCGAGCTCACGGAAGAAGAAAAGCTGGAAGGCTTCCAGGCTCTGTGCCTTGAGGTCCGAATCCCAGCCCGGGATTCAATTCATGAATGCAAGAAGGACCTGAAGAACACCTATGTCAACATTGTTAGTTTGATCGATGCGCGAAGAACAGGCGCCCCAGTCAAGGTGTGGGAGGACTTTGAGGCGTTCCGCCAGTACACTCTAATAAAGGAGAATATGATCAGGAAGGGTGAGGCTGGGGAGTTTTTGGGGGCCCTGCTACAACGCGTGAGATTCCCACGAGGAAGTCACCGCCGCGATCGCAAGAAGAGAGGTCGCGCATTTGGAGTCGAGTCAGGTCGGATAGTCAAGAGGGAGGCTCGTACTGAGTTAATGCGCTCTGATGTTGCGTCAAGGTGAAACCCGACTTTCAAGAGGGACAAACGCATCAATCCCATACCCGAATAACTTTTGCCTAGCTTGTGAAGGAAAAAGATTTGTTATACGCTCTATATTCGGAAGAATAGGTGTAATTGAAGCCAAAAGAATTGAAGTTGCGCGTCTTATCAGCGACCGTGGTTTTATCCTGTTTGCGCTCACTTTGCATTTTCTAATTTATCAAGGCCACCTCCCAGCCTGATCTCAGGCGCGTAAACCCAAACTTACCATTACTGAAGACAGGCCATCAGAACCGAAGCACGACCAGCAGCCGAACAACTGACTCTTGATCCAATACCACCGATACTCACTAGAACCAAGAACCCTTCGTCAGTTGAGTCGGGTTCAACTGAGACGTCCGTGTCGGTGGAGCTGGGTGAATTGTTGTCGTTGAAGCCGTAGTAGGAGTCGGTGCTGTCCGTATTTCTATTGGAGCAGGACATGATTGTTTTGTAAATTTCAGATCTAAGCATATTACGAAATACAAATAACTCATGCACCTGCCACATCCTACTTGACACATCTCCAGCTACATGATGCATACACAAATATGAAAATGCAAGTGCAGGTCATGTGGTTTCTTATGCTTCACTATGTATGGCTCAAGCAAGGAGCACCCCGCCTCACTGTTGATTGGCTATAGATGTGTGAGCATGACCACAAATTCGTTGCGGGATTTTGTTACTAATATGGACGATAGGAGCAACGTTTTATAATCAAACCAATCTCGACATTTACTTTCTCTAAAAAAGGAAACACTGACCTCACCAGAGCTCCCTAATTGTCGACAGTTTAAATCCACTATATACCTCAGTCTTTATTTTCTCAACATTGTACACAACCCACTCAGCACCACATTGCCTACTAAATGCGCCTTTGAGACGATTCCAATCATTCCCACAATGAGACTCCCCCATAGACCAAAAAGAAAGTCCCAAACTCAGTGGAGCGACGAGTGCCCATGGCCCCGTCGTTTACTTCACGTCGCATCCATGATCTCTTATCCATGGAGCTCAGGAAACAAGTATGGGCCTTACAAGGAGCCCAACTATAACGCTATATCTTACACTTGGGGCCGTTTTCAATACAAAAGCAGCGACCCAGAATACCCTGACATCACTCCTCTTGCTGTACAAGGCGTAACTTGGCCTTTACCACGCATGAGGCCGTCCCATTTCACAGCCGATCAATTGGAAAAGCTAATCAAAAACTCTCTCGATCCCGAGGATGGAGAAAGCCCAGTCGAATTCTTATGGCTGGATGTTGCTTGCATCGATCAGACAGAGCCGCGTACACCAGAGTACTACAGTGAAATCGGCAGGCAAGCCAAAATCTTTCGCGGTGCCAAGGACGTCGTCGTGTGGCTAGCCAACACCGATGGCGACAAAATGAAGGAGTGGTGGGTAAATATGAGTCGCACCAAAGGACCAATTAAAGAAGTTATAGTCGGGGGCCTTGAAAGTTTTGATGTCGACGGATGGTTGGACCAGAAGACTATGGAATTTCAGAGCCTGAGGACCGACCCATGGTTTACTTCCTTGTGGACACTTCAAGAGGCATTCCTCTGTCCCAGGGCCATTATACTCTTGCGCGATGGTAGTTCATTTTTCAACTGCACTAATGACACTTCCAGCGGAGGATATTTATCCCATTTGATCATTGTATGCCAGGGAATGTACAGCCTCCTGAGCCAACTGGAAAAGTCGCAATCTCGGAAAGCGACATTTAGCCAACCAAGAATGGACGCCCTCAAGACCGAAATCGAAAGATTTGGGTTTCTTGAGGGCTTCAACCAGGGAACATCTCTGCTCAGACTACTTGAGCTCGGCGTTGACGAAGAATCTAAATGGATGGGTAATCCTCTCATGCTCCTGCAGGCTTCAAACCGGCGGACTTGCTATGAAGACACTGATCGTGTCCGGGGCATCATGCAAGTTTTCGAATTAAGCTTGGGCGAATCATCTCCCAATCATATTCCGGGGAAAAAGTATACCTTGGCTGAACTGGAAGACCAACTCGCTTCCGAGTTGCTCCTGATGTATCCCATAACCAGCCAGCTTTTCATCCAACAACGAAACTGCCCATCTCGCAGAGCATGGAGAATCAACGCGAATATGACAATGATGAGCATTACCGAACTTTTGCGGCGTCAGATGACAACCCGTAATGGATTGAGGGTGGAAGAGCGGAAGATTGTGCAGCGTTCGAATGGAGCAACACTACGTGCCCAAATATTTGAAGGGGCTCTCATGGCTCATTTCCGTGGTCATTTCTCTACCATGAGAACATTCTTCAAAGTCATGGAGAAATTCATTTCATATGATGTGACCGGACTCGAGCTTGAGCACAAGTACAAAGATAGAATGGAAAGAGACATTCCGGGGCCAATAGAATTACGTTCCCAGGAATTTGAATGGCTGGCAAATCAGGGGGAAAGTTGCAATATGGGAATTATTTTTCTTGCGCGAGTCCAACCGCCGCCCAATGCGCCAAATCTTGAAAATGTTTGGTCTGATTGGGCAATTGGCTTGATCATCTGCCACGAGGAAGGCCGGACGGACGTTTTTGAGAAAGTCGGGATTGTCTACTGGAACCTTAAAAGCATTCATGGAGCGGGTCGAGACGTGCGACACCAACTGACCAGTGAACTTTCGGATCCTGACAAGTATATAGTTGGTAAGGGTTCAGGCTGGACTCTGATGAGTAGCTATTTTGGATAGTGTTTTAGAGAATTATTTTATCAATCTTTAAATAAAAACCAATGGTTTCAATTACATATCCCACACCTGAATGTTGAACCCTACAGAAATATCAAGGGCATTGCAAGACACCATCTCATCCCGGCTGTTTTGTTGCGCATCCTATCTCTTCAACAAGAAAATCAACACTTTTATGTAATTGGATTTCACAACCAGGTACAAATCCTTTTCGGGCTTTTTGGTGCTTCCACTATCTATGCCATTTGGTAGACGTATTTTATATATGATAAGGTTATCTTGTTCAACACCATTCGTACCCATAATTATCAACATGCCTCACGTCAGAGTCAGTTACAATAAGCACAATCTTCAGTATGAATCCATTTACATCTTTCTATTCACAAGAGAGGCGTGAATACCCAAATGTTCTTGCTTTGGGCCTGATTCGATGACTAAGCGTAGCTGGATTAGACACAAGGTGGGGGTGGCTTGGCAAAGCGGACTTTCCTCGAGCACAACAACGCTTTGTTGCCTTCTTCTTGTCACCTGCCAATACCTTCAACCTCACGTGTGGGCCCGAGTCATGATTATGACTCTAGAGCGAGTCTACCACAGCCCAAATCGATCGAGTCCCTATTTTCGTGGGATAACCAGCTGGCTGCGCCCCAGGCGGGGTATCCTTTGCTTCCATAAATACCCTACTCAGAAACCCCTGTAATTGAAGCCGCTCTTCGTAACACAACTTGGAATGCCCCCAAAAGTGTGACACTTCTCAACACACGACACTTAGGCTTTCTTTGATAGTTTAGTCACTATGTCATCTATAAAGACCTTGGCAAGCCCCACCACAGCCAACATGGTATTTATCAGTCTTTTTACACCATGCTGTCGAATTGATACTGATGCAACGGTTCAGATACCGCCGCCCATTTACACATCATTTCCTACTGCATGGGACTACTGGCCCCGTCGCCTACTGCACATACCGACCATGACCTCGGTCGAGCGAGACGATGAAAACGTTTATTCACACCCTCCATCCGTCCAGCCCGCGGTCCGGCCAAAATATAGCATCTTGACATACACTTGGGGTCGTTTCCGACGTGATAACGACAAGGTTGGACCGGCTCTCCCCGTGAAAAATACTCCGTGGATTATCCCTAGAATCAAACAGGAATTCTTTTCCGTTGAGCAGTTCCAGCGCGTTGTCAATTTCCTTGGCCAAGACGGCGTCGAATGGGCCTGGATTGACGTCGCATGCATTGACCAGGAGGACGAGGTGGTCAACGCCGACGAAGTTGGCCGCCAAGTTAGCATCTTCAAAAATGCATATCGGGCTTTTGTTTGGCTCTCTCAGACAACACACAATGACCTCGCTGGCGCGATAACAAGGATCCAGGACCATAGTATACAGATAAGGGAGCACATCGGCAAACAGCCTACGGGCTTATCGGTTGAATATCTCATCGATTCCCTGAACAAGGACTGCACTACCCTGTTCGCAGATCCATGGTTCTCTTCCTTGTGGACCCTTCAGGAGCTCGTGCTCCGAAACGACGCTCTAGTTCTTTGCCGAGAAGCAGAGCCTGTCGAATGGGCACCCGGGTACTGCATGTTCCTCACTATGCTAATAAACCATTTTCGAAACGTGTTCGAAGACGTGGGGGCCATTGGAGACCCTTTAAAGAGGTCTGCCACAATTGGTTGGAGGTTTACAAGCAACGAATCCAAAATCGACGCTTGCGCATCAAACATCAAGGAACAAATCATCAAAGCCGGTTTTGATCGTCTGTTTAGTCGCAACCCCAACGTTCAATACAGCACCTCAAAGCATCGCCAAACATCAACAGATGTTGATCGTATTTACGCCATCATGCAGATCTATAATATTCGGGTGGGCAAGTCACTCGATCCAATGCGCAACCCAACGTTACCGGAGCTCAGAGATGAGTTTGCGATCGCTATTAACTCTGCTTGTCCGATTTTGGGTCAAATGTTCGTACACACGGACACTCCAATAGAAGGCAAGAGCTGGCGCATCACGGAGTCATCCATGGTTCCCGACTCTATCAATATATATAGTCGCCCGAAGCCAATGGTTCAGACAGAGATTCGGTCTGGGACCATGTTCACGACAGGTCAGTTCTGTTCCTTGATCGATCTCTACAGCATAAGTTACGAAACTATTGAATATGCCATCGATATAACTGCCCTTTCCCCAGGAATGCTGGCGGCAGCATTGTCAGTGCAGGGTGTGGATGGAGCTCAAATTCTGCGCCAATATTCCGGCCGCCTTGGTAAGGACCCTTTTATGGTGTCCGAACGCCATTTAATGAAGGTTTTGTTGCTGGGAACTGTCGAAGGTACGATGTATGACGGGCAAGAGGGCACAGGCGTTGTTAAGTATGTTGGGTTAGTACTTTGCCCTCAAGAGGTCACCAGCGGCGGCGTTTTGCAAGACAATCAGTTTCGGCGGATTGGTGTTTGCGTTTGGAGCTCTGACGGGAAACATATTTGGAGCCATTGTCAACTAGAAATACACTAAACTAAATAGATGAATATTATATTTATTACTTGTTTCAAAAGATGACCTCAGATCAGACTGGACACAGGCTTTTAGAGCTCCAGCTTCCACCCTAATGCTGCTGAAAGACAGAATCCGCACGCATCCAAGACGAGGATACACTAGCTTTGTGTGACATTTTCGTTGCCAACGCATTGCGGCTGCCCAGTGCTGCGTCCAAGTCGATTGAAGACTTGAGGCCTTCAAGGTACGCCATCTAATCTCGCAGGCCTACCATTCAAGCGTCTTAATCTAATAAATGTGCCCCCTTTGCTTACTGCTGACTATGGATATTTTTTGTAATACGATGGACTCGAGGACCAGGCGGGGCTGGCTGAGTGGTGGACTAGCTGATTTATGGGGCTTGGCCATCTTTGCTTATGATGCTCCACCATGGCTCACCTGCTCAGCTCCCGGCTAAGAAGTGATGCATGGAACCATTGGCAGGCTATTTCTGACACATGAATGTTTCAGTTGCTTGCTTTGGCGAATGAGCGAGCTCGAACAGGTAAAGCTATGCGAACTACTTCATCACATCACAAACACGACCGCGACTAGAATGGCGGGTGTGACGAATCTCAGCGGTGCGTGGTCTCAGCTCGCCGCCGGCAGGACCTTGACGCCACATCTTTTTCTTCCTTCCCCCGTTTGAAGCGAAAGATGGTATTCTTCAGAAATTGGCCAGAATGCTGCCTTGGATCCAATCGCGCAAGCTTGTTGGTTGACAGGTTAGCCGGGGTGCAGTTGAGCAGCTATTGCCCTGCTGGCGGTGATGTCGAACCATGCCATCCACGCGAATAAATCTATATAAATCTCTATTAAAAAAAAAAAGCAGATCAATGCCTTTTCCATGCTTTACGCCATCTTCAACTACCGAAATCTGCTATTGGGGAAAATCTACCTTGCCGGCTGATGCTCAGGAACCCGCATTGTTAGTGTCGAGTGACAGCGGCTGGTGGCGGGCTGACCGGAGTCACCGTCTGGCTATGGAGCTGGTAGTGCTCTTGTGAAGCCCATGCAAGACGCCGCTAACTTGTTCTGCCGCCCAATTATCTCACACATAGCCGATTCACGCGGGCACTAATTACTGACGCAGCCTTGGATGCCGCCATTGATGTCACCATTGATCCAATTAGGCGCACTAGCCGACGGGGTTCCACACTGGGGTCCAAACTGAGCATGGTCAGTGTGGGCTCCAGGTTCCCGAAAGGTGATGTCCTAACGCAATGGGATTCATTGCTGTAGATGGGAGTGCGCAGACGTCTGGGAGTTGGTGAGATTTTCGGTTATTTAACAGGTGTTCGGTGTCCCTTTTTGGAATGATTCCATCAGCAACAGAAGTCCACAATTGCACTCACATTCAAATCACTTTGTTTCATCAAGCGGAACTCGCCATGGGCTTTGAGCACAGAGGGCCCGTCTCAGCTACGGGTTTCGACTTGTCAAGTTCAGCCTGGAAGCCGGCTCTAGTGACTCACAATAGGAGGCTTTGGTGCATGTGGGAGAACGAAGCCCGCCATTGCCTTGTTTCATCAACTCTTGACACAGCTGGGAATTGGTCACCACCTCATCAGTGGGATCACTCGGCAAAAGGAACTCCAGGTGTCGCAGTGTTTAACAACTCCCTTCACTTGGTTTACACAAGATCCGACTCCAACCTCGTTCACTACACGTACAGTGATGCCGAGGATAGTTGGGCGCCGAGCAGCTTTGGTGTAAAAGCCTCCAGCTCCGGGAATGTCAGCCTCGCAGCCCTTGAGGGAAAGCTATTTTGTGTTTTCAGAGCATTTCACTCAAACGAGCTCCATTTTAGCTTTTTTGATCCCAAGCTTGGTTGGTCAGAGAGTTGGAGCACCGGACACTCGACGAACCACGACCATGACTTGTGTGCCATTGATGGTGGACTGTGGGTTGTTTTCTCTTCCGAAGATTCCAGAATGGTTTGCATTCAAGCCAAGTTCCAGGGCCCTGCGCAAAAATGGAGCCACATTGAAATGGCGGAATCCTCATCTGCTGGATTCAGCTGGGATTCATCCGACGGCAACAGCATCATGGCGTGGAGAAGCCACGGTGACCAAAGTGGACTGCTCCTCGCTGAGAAAGTGAATGGACAATGGTCATCATCACTCGACCCCTTTCTCGCGGATATTGAACATGCGAGCGTTCGATTCTTCAACTCCATGGTTATCTGCGTATGGGCCCCGAAAACTAGCCGTGGCAGTCTTCAATGGGCAAGGATGCGGGTCCCCAAATCTCGACAAAACGGCCCCTTCCTCCTTGAAAGATGGATGGCTGGTGTGCTTGATGACCGGAATATCACGGAGCTCACCATACCTGGCACTCACAACAGCCACGCGACGTACGAGAATTGCGACAGTTTAGCCAGTGGCACCATGCTTTGGACTGTATGCCAGGGAGATGGGATTCACAAGCAAATGGAACATGGGGCGCGCTACATTGACCTGCGCGTGAGGGAAGACTTGAAGATCTGCCACGGTTCTGTTGAGCTCAAAGGAACGCTAGAATCCGCTCTTGCTGAGATTAAGCAATTTCTCATTCACCACCCCTCGGAGATGGCCCTGGTTTCCGTGAAGCTGGATGATGGCAACTCGTCGAATAAGATTTCCAGCCTTGTTCAAAATTGGTGGAGCCAGAATAATTGGTACCACGAGCAACGATGGCCCACGCTTGGTGAGGTTCGAGGCAAGGCCATCTTGCTCAAGCGCTATGGCGACTTGAGCAACGCCGGAGGATACGGAATTCCGTGGAGCCTCTCCAACCACCGGCGCAGCGAGTTTGCACCACCCTGGTGCCAGCAGGACAACGGGGTTGACTTGGCCCTGCCGTTTGACCAGCGGTGGGAGCGAGGTGCTGAGCACATGCTGCACGCCGGCGAGTCGAAAATAAATGACGGGGTCATGTACTTTACGACTTTTGCCGGCACGGGGATTTCCAAGCTTCAAATCCAGCCCGACAATGTGGACGACCTCTTCAAGCCTGCTTTGTCGTCGTCGAACCCTGCGGCTTCAGGCGATGATTTGCTCAAGGTGGCCTCGATCCCAAAGGTATACGCAGATTACATGAAGAAGCAGGACAAGTTTCCGGACACCATGGAGAAGTTGGGTGTGGATCCCAACCGGCAGCGACTGGGCATTATTTGTTGGGACTTTTTGGATGAAAGAATTGGAAGCATGATTGCCAAGAAGAATTACTGAGGAAGAACGAGAGTACTGGTCGCAGCTGTTGAACGGGCTGTTGCAGGACAGCAGCCGATTCAGTCTTATTTTCTGATTTTCACTTTTCTTTCGTTTTTCAAGTGGCCACCTGCTAATAGTGTGTTTACTTTTTTTTATTAATATTTAAGTTTAGATGAATCACAATTTCTTACGGTCCTAAAAGTTTTGATCGGCTCGTGCAAGCCATTTGATCAATGCCTTGTTTTCATACTAACTGGTGAATCATGGCTGCACTGTGAGACCTGGCTAAACAAGTGCACGACCTGAGATCGGCAAGGTAACCGACACCCACGTGCCCCCTCGAAAAATTTTCCTTCCTTTCTTTTTCATGTCGTCTTCTTCTTTCTTTTTTCTTAGAAAAGGAAGAAACAAAAGGAAAATGCGAAAGCAAAAAGCAAACGGAGCAATAAAAAGGAAAGAAAGAAAAGGAAGAAAAAGCTTAATATGAGACCTAAGGCGTACTAAAGCGTCAAGTTGTAGCACCAGCCATGTGCCAGCAAAACCTTGCACGAGGCGGATCATTCAATAGTTTGGCGAAAAGCGTGGCCTCACCCTGTTCCCCACAAATTACTGGGAACGAGCCGGAATTGACTGGCAATTATTTTTCTGGGGCATCGCGCTAGAAACGCGAAGGTGACATCGGATTGACCTCGGCAGGAATTATGGGTTAGCGAATGGGTTAGTGAACGGGAAGGGTGGGGGACCCGGTCGGCTTAAATGTTGACGTCCTGTCATCAATTGCAACCAGCTTGTCTGGAGCTGATAGCGTAGCAAATAGCTCGGGGATGAGCTGTGACACGGCGCAGATGAGAATGGGAGCCGTGGAACGCTGGCTGCTGTGCGATGAGATCAGTGGCATGCAAGGTAGGACAAATCAGCGGATGGGCGGCTGCTCAGATCAGATGCTGATTGGGAGCCAGTATCCAACTCCACGTCAATGTGCGGCAAAGCTGTTTATTCGTGCCCATTTCTGCACTGCGGAACCATCCATGTCTGATAGGGAAATTTGAATGGTCACTGGTAAAAGATATCGCAGCAATGGGTGTGCGGGCATTGGCGGTTGAGATTCATTGGGAACTGCGCAAACCCACAGCTCGGACTTTGAGATTTCTCCTGCACAACAGCTCGAAACAGATTAGGGCAGCGGATGGTTCTTTACAAATAAATGGCCTAGTCTTGATTGGAGGCCGGGAGTGAGTGATGGCCGGGATGTGGCGGCCTCCATCGCATGTCCCCTCCTGTGATGTATCCATCCGAGACGCTCGATGGCAGCATCGGCAGGGTCCAGGGCGTCTTGCGTTGGTGCAGCATGGTCAGACTGCCGCGCGGTTTTCCGAGCAAAAGCAACCTCACACAGCAAGGTTGGCGCTGGGACATTGTCGCCGGTGCCATGTCTGATGCAACTCTAACTTTGGCGCCGAAAAGCAATGAGGGGGAGATGGATGTGAGCACGGAGCTAGCCCGTGTGTGTCAATGTTGATGCCCAACCGGCCTGTCGATTGCTCTTCAATGGCCAATTTTACGGCGAGCGCATCTATCTCGAGGCGCCCGCAAGGCGGCTGCGAGGCATTGTCACACGGCTAGTCCGCAACGGACGGGGGGGCTGATGCAAGGGAGCGAGCGAACCAACAACCAACAGGCGAGACACTGTCCGTTGGTTGTACGGAGTGCCAGGTCCCACATTTGCAAGCACAGTATTTGTTCCCCTCATTTGGCTTCCGAGACAAAAGACATCCGGGGACTTGCAAAAGTGCATCTTCAGGGTGCGGGAGAGCGTGTCGCACCCGGCACTTTGATGTTACTCGGCGGTAGCGGCACCTTTTCTTGGCATCCCCCGTCCCAACCCGCCCGGGGCCAGATCCCACCACCCGTCGCAGGCCAGCTGGTCTCGTTCTATACTGTGCTGCTACGGTTGCCTAAACCGTAACCAACAGCATAAACGTGCAGATCTTAGCAGCGCTTCGAGAGTGCGTGAGGCGAATGATATGTTGGAGGGGTGGGGCCACGCCTCAAAGGGGTCCAAAGCAACGCCCTCAACCTGAGGCGCCCTTTTCAACCGTGCTGATAGCCGCCGAGGAGGGCTGCGGCTGAATAAAAGAGACACTGATATCTGACGAACAGCCCGCCGCCCATTGTCCCTCATGCCACTGCAACCCTCGGGCTCAACCTTCAAGATGCCGGCTCAAACTCAATACAACTTCACCGAGACGGACATGTACATGGTGAGTCCTCGCGGCTATTTATAGCCCCATTTTGAATCTTGTATAAATGTTAACTCTGTTCTTCATAGTTCAACAACCACCAGCCAATCATCAGCCAAGTCGACAGTCTCATCCTGCAGAGCCACAGGCTCACGTCGGAAATCATTTACGCCTGTGACCAGACCCAGCATGACCATGACTTCTACCTGGACGTCTTCCGGCAGATGGAAAATGTCAAAAACGGCCTGCAGATAGCCCGCGTGGCGCAGGAGCGGCCCAACCAGGTGGCCGTCGAGCTCAACGTGCGGACCATGATCACGGTGCAGCAGCAGCTGCTCGAGTTCTTCCGAACCCTCAGCGAGCGGGACCACGCGGCCAACTCGATGGCGCTGGAGCGCGCCAACGCGCAGAAGATTGACAACGAGGACCAGCTCAACGATCTGCTGACGCGGCTGGCCGAGATTGTGAGCAGCATACACATGAAGAGCTGCCCGTACACGACGGGGCGCGCGCATCTGCCCCAGCACCAGCAGCATCACCACCACCAGCAGTACCAGCAGCACAGCGGCGTCAGCGAGGGCTGGAACGGCAACGAGCAGAACGCCCTGAGGTGGGTCGGGTGCCAGACCAAGGAGGACCCGAGCATCCTCGTGGGCAACGCGGGATACGATGCGCGCGAGATACCGCACCTGACGCCCACAAAGGCCGTCATTGAGAACTGCGACTTTGGAAAGGGCCTGATGCTGCAGGTCGGGCACACCAAGAGCACCGACTTTTTCAACAGGAACAGGAGGTGATGCAGAGGACAGGTGAGCCGCGAGTGAGACCAGACATTGTGTTAGTTGGTTGGTTGGTGGTGTACGTGTGTGTGTGAATGTGGATAATGCGAGGCCGAGTTATGAGACCAGGATTTTTTTTATGGAATATATCGGGCGCCCTTGTTGTTATTTACCTATCGGGTGGGCTTTTAATACACGAAAACAGACAAAAACAGTGAGCAACAGTTTTAATACATTGGTTACCCCAGGGTTTTTGGGCTCAGCACATTGAATCCTTGTGTCTTGTCCTCAGGCCGCAACATGAGCGACCAACTTTTATTACATTGCATTATGTCATTATGTTTTAACTACATATCTACTCATAATCCAACCCATATGTCCTACTCTGGCTTTTTTTCACACGACTACACTAGTTGGTAGGCGTGGCCGACGTCGAAGCCAGCGTCGTGGTGCCAGACGAGCACACGCAGCCCTGGCCGGAGATGCTGGTGACCGGGGGCGCATTGCAGGTGGCTTCGGTGGACCACGAGGCAAAGGTGGAGGTGGGCTCCTGGGCGACGACCTGGGCCTTGACGAGGACGGGGATGATCTGGCCGGTGGCGAGCCTGAAGGTGCGGTGGTTGAGGGTGGCGAGCAGCTTGGTGATCTCGCCCGAGTGGCTAGTGATGCTGATCCAGGTGGCGCCGTCGCTGACGAAGACGTCGTCGAGCACCACCTTGCTGCGCGCGAGCTGGGCGTCCGACGTCTCGCCCTTGGTGCCCGTCCACAGCTTGTCGAGCTCGGGGAAGCCGCTCTCGAACGTCGACTTGGGGTTGAGCGAGCGGATGTACGTCTTGTTGGAGCGGTGGTCGCACGTGTGGATGCTGACGCTCTCGCGGAAGTACTCCTTTACGGTCGGGTAGAAGCGGTGCGAGTGAGGGAAGTCCAGGCTGGCAAACGTCTCGCGCGCCGTGACGACGCACCGCGCAAGCGGCGACGTGTAGTACGACTCAAAGTACGGCATGCCCTCGTCCTCGAACCGCGACTTGAAGTAGGCGTTGGCCTTGTACGCCTCCTCCAGTCCGGCGTCGGTCAGGAGCGCATCCGCCCACACGGCGGTGCCGTTACCCTCCAGAAGAGACCAGTAGCACTGGGAACATACTGGTTAGCCGAAATTCCTTGGGGGCGGATATTCATCTTTATTAGGAGAGAATGTCTCTTACGTTCCAGGCCGGGGTGCCGTAGTATGTCTCGGCGGCGTTGTGCCAGCCCTCGCCGTGGCGGCCCATGACCAGCACCTTGTACTGCGTGTCCTTGGGCGCCTTCTTGTTTAGGGAGTCGACATACTTCTCGAAGCGCTCCCACTGAGTGCGGTAGCCCTTGGGCCACTGACCCTTGACCTTCTTCTGGGGGTCAGTGGGATAAGTGCGGTTCAGAAGGCCAAAGTTCCAGTCGGCCTGCAGCTCGGTTAGTGCCGTGGGTTTGGGGGCTAGTTTGCGGGAGGCTAGGCGCCACATACATAGTCAAACGTCGAGGCGTCGGTTGACGAGTTGTCCTGCATGAAGAAGCCCTCAACGGACGTGTAGTTGAGCTCGCGACCCTTGGCCTGCTTCCAGGTGGCCATTGCTGAGGGCGCGAGGGCCATGACGGCCGAGAGAACTGACAGCTTCATCTTGGGTGACGTCGGCGGGGGTGCAACTACAGGGACACGGGACGAAGGTAAAACAACACGGAAAAAACTCAAGCGGCGATCATGGTCACATCGTTGTATTTATGTGCTGCGAACCCCTCTGGATCGATGGATCCCTGGATCCGACGAACCGGTTCGCCAGGATGGTTCGATCGGGAGAGAGGCTGGAAACGTGGAAGAGGCCCGAGAAGCATGCACGGGAAACAAGGTTAGCGAACGGGCCAGGCACATGGTGGTTGAGATTGGAGCAACGAGATGTTCCGCGCAGGATGTCATTCAAGCTCCCCACGAGTTGCCCTCGAGCCTCGTCCAATCGATGCGGAACGTGACGGCCGGGGTTCGTGTGGAGAACCCGCTGCGACAGGGCCGCTCGGTGAGAAAATGTCGACAAGAGCCGGAGATGAAGACTCCATACCACGGAATCAAAATCGCAGCACCTGCACCAAGGCGCGCGGCCCCGCGATAACCAGCTGAGCCAAGGTCTTGGCCGCAAGACAACGTGGGCGCTGAGCAGCCGCATCACTGGCCTAGTCTGTAAAATGCGAAGAGAAGAATGCTCATTCGCACACGCCAATTTGTGGAACAAAGCTGCCAAGTCTAGGAACCCTGGCTGACGAGCTCCGCACTATGGGATTTTCACATGACAATCATCTCGCCCTAGCATGAGATCAGATAAAAAAAAGCCAAGACGACAATCAAAAAACCTGTTGCGACAAAAATGGAGACGTTGCGCGACGGCACAGCGTATAGCGACAGGCCACGGTGGTGCGCGCCCAATCAAATTAAATCATCAAGGCCAAATGAGCCAGACAACTACGCGTATAACCCCGTGACCGCGGGACCGCAAGACAGACGGTGAGAGATAGCGCAGAGACATGGGAGAGGCCAGGGGGAAGCTCCAGCTCCCTTTCACCGTCTCAAACCCTCTTGCGCAAATCGCGACAGCTCCAGCTCCAGCTCTCCCGCCTCCGTCCTCATATCACACAACTACTCCCACCATGTCGTCGGCCGAAACAGACCCCGCCAACTCAATTGAGGGGGTTCTCCTCGAGGGCGACCCCGCGCCCGAGCTCGTCGAGGGGCGCATCTGGGTTGATGGCTGCTTCGACTTTTTCCACCACGGTACATTCTGACTCTCCATCCTTCCCTCCACCATCCTCAAGCTTCCATGACCTCGCGCATCGAATCCCAATGGCTAACTCCTTTCCTCTTCGCAAAAAGGCCACGCCGGCGCCATCGTCCAGGCTCGCCAGCTGGGCACCGAGCTCTACGCCGGTGTCCACTCTGACGAAGCTATCCTCGCCAACAAGGGCCCGACCGTCATGACACTACAGGAACGGTGAGAAAGAACAAGCACGAAACCGCAAAACGACCCGTGTACTAAGACATTCCGCCATCGCAGCCTCGCCGCCACAGACGCCTGCCGATGGGTGACGCGATCCGTCGGCCACGCGCCCTACGTCACGTCGCTCCCCTACATCACGCACTACGGGTGCAAGTACGTCGTGCACGGCGACGACATCACGTCCGACAGCGACGGCAACGACTGCTACCGCTTCGTCAAGGAGGCCGGCCGCTTCAAGGTGGTCAAGCGCTCCCCGGGAATCTCCACCACGGACCTGGTCGGCCGCATGCTCCTGTGCACCAAGACGCACTTCATCAAGTCGCTTGAGAAGCGCCTGGCCGGCCAGGAGGGCGACGGCACGCCCGACGAGCGCGCCGCCCAGGCCGCCGCCATGCTCGAGCGCATGCGCCTGTACGCCACCGACGCCTCGGGCCTGGCTCCCGGCGCTGACGTCTGGTTCTGGTCCGCCTCGGGCCAGGCCAAGGCCGCCGACACGGAGGAGGAGCGGGGCGACTTCCGCCAGCTCATCGAGGGGCCCGGGCCCAAGCCCGGCCAGCGCGTCGTCTACGTCGACGGCGGCTACGACCTCTTCTCCAGCGGCCACATCGAGTTCCTGCGCCAGGTCGTCATCGCCGAGGAGGAGCTGGCCCGCGCCGACGGCTGGTTCGACGAGCAGGCCGTCAACGAGCGCAAGGGCAAGGGCGAAGACTACCCGCCCGCCTACGTCGTCGTCGGAGTCCACGAGGACTACGTCATCAACCAGTGGAAGGGCGTCAACTACCCCATCATGAACACCTTTGAGCGAGGCCTGTGTGTGCTGCAGTGCAAGGTGAGCAACAGAAGCCGATTTGCGGTCCCCTTCATCCTGATGACCAAACTGACACGCATCCCAATCGCAGTACATCAACGCCGTCGTCTTCGGCGCGCCCTTCACCCCGACAAAGACCTACCTCACCTCCCTGCCCCGCGGCACCCCCGACGCCGTCTACCACGGCCCGACATCCTTCATGCCCCTCACCTACGACCCCTACACCGCGCCCAAGGCCATGGGCATCTACCGCGAGATTGGCGAGCACACCTTCTCCCACGTCAACGCCGGCGAGATTGTCCAGCGCATCATGAAGAGCCGCGACATGTACGAGGCCCGCCAGCGAGCCAAGGGCATGAAGGCCGAGGTCGAGTCCGCCGCCCGCGAGCGCGAGATTCTCGAGGAGGAGCAGCGCAAGCGCGAAGCTGACCGATCGTGATCCAGAAAAAATTACATCATGGGGGATACAAGGTGGTTACGACGACGTGGTTGGTTACAAGGTGGTTTAGCGAGAGCAAAAGCAAGGGGGCAAAAATAAGAAAACAAAGCATACAAGCCTTCAACAGGCAATTAATAGCATATTCAAGAAAAGTCCAATAGACATGAAGAAAATGGCAATTAGCCATGAATGACGCAACTTACTCCGAATCAATCAGCCTCTCCGTATCATCAAGTGCGTCATGCCGACGGTGAACCGTGGGGACCAGTCCACATCAGTCCGATCCGACAAAGACACCAGACCTGCCAGATCGCGACGAAAGGTTGACAGGTGACGGACAAACCACTCGGACCCGGGTCACGGCGTAGATGCAGGCCAATCTAGATGGCCCGGTGCCCTCTCTGTCGGTGCGCACCACGACGCACCGCCATTCCCACGGTCAAATCACGGCTCGCCGTCGCCCACACCTCATCGTCGCCACGTCCGGAGCCGAGAGGCTCAAGAGGGGGCGCACGTCCACTCAACAATCCGACCCTCCCTCCCCCCTCCTTGCTCGCTGCTCCTTGCTCGCGCAACCTCCTCGATCGCCGATAGTGATCCATGCAGGTCCGGAGATGGTGCAACCCTCGCGCAGAGCAAAGATCCAAAGGGCGGGCACCGTCAACTGAAGGGCGCCCACCCGCAGATGGCTTCATGGCTAAGCCGCCGCCAGTTCGGCTCGCCCAAAGGCAATTCGCGGCTACCCGCGGCCGATTGGTCGCCATTCCGCGGTGTAACTCGCGACTCCATTACATGCCGCACCTAGACGACCCTTCCTATCAGAACCCATGCTGCCCTCTCGCATGCACAATGCAAAGCCTAAGCTGACAGGAGTCGTGTGGTGGTTGCGCGGCACTTGGCATTGACCAATGTCATTTTTGCATCTTGCTGTTTTTCCGGCCATGTCAGTATTTTTTTTCCCTCCTGCCGCATCGATACTGCATGCCCGCATCTCGACTATTGTTGCCGGACATTCCCTTCTCCAGTTTTCGCCGTGTCGAATCTGCGCCCTGTTAGTGGGGCCCAGCCGGCTCGCTTCCGCCCCAGGAGCATCAAGTTTGCTATCTCCCTTAACATGACCGAGATATGTCCGTTCTTAGGTTGGTTGCAACACTGAAAAGCCAATGGCAACAATAATACATGCAGAGTGTAATAGACAGTAAGTTTTCTTTTTGTCAGTTCAGAGAAAGAAGGACAGAAAGGAGAATGAAGTGGAAGAGGGGCATGGATGTTGACTCACCTCAATGTCAAACATGTTAATCTCAACAACACATTCACATCTTCATTACTCATGGCCCCTGTTGTTCAGCTTGCCATGGCGTTATCCACTCAACAAGCTCGTTGCCCAAGAACTGTGGAGTCCAAACGGACGCCCCCGTCCCGCACTCGTCCCCTTAGCCAGTCGCGGCGGTAGGCTGAAGTTCTTGCTTCCCGTGTGGGTGACTGGCCATCAACCCCGACGCCGAGCCCGGAGCGGGCAGCGGCGGTCTATCTGGCAACTGAATGCAGTTTTGTTGCGTGCGTTGTCGTCACCTGCTCCGATTCCCGTCCCCGTCCAAACCCCAAGGCACGCCAAGCTTGTCCTCCATCGTATTTAAAGTCGCACTACCACCCACACGACTCTAGTGTTGTTGTTAATCCTGTCCCTATACAACAAGCCGTGTTAGTCAGTCCTCTTCATCAAAAGCGTTTGACTCTGCCTGCCTTGTCTATTGAGTCATTCAACAATCCATTGCCGTCTCCCACTACCACCAATTGACCATCTCGTCATCGCAATGGCTCCCTCTGCTGTCCAAAACCAGGAGGCTGACCTAACGGCCATCGCCCTCCAAAAGAAAGAATCTCTCCCTGCCGTCGCCAACGGGCACTCGACCAAGGCACCACTTGATGCTTCCAAGCTCACCTACACCTATACCCAGAACCCCCGTGTTGTCCCTGATGAGGTGACTGCCAACTCCGGCGATGAAACCATTGCCACCGACCACATGGTTATCGCCTCTTGGAAGGTCTCGACCGGCTGGGCTGCCCCTGAACTCAAGCCCTACGGCCCATTGAGTCTCATGCCCACTGCCTCCGTCCTCCACTACGCCACCGAGTGCTTCGAGGGCCTCAAGGTTTACCGTGGTTACGATGGCAAGCTCCGCATCTTCCGCCCTGACCGCAACGCTGCTCGTCTTCGCATGTCATCAGAGCGCATCTCCCTACCCACCTTTGAGCCGTCCGAGGTCGAGAAGCTCATGATTGCTCTCCTCTCCGTCGACGGCTCCAAGTGGTTGCCCAAGGACCGCGCAGGCAGCTACTTGTACATCCGACCTACTGTCATTGGCACTGCTCCCCAGCTTGGCGTTGGTGCCCCCAAGGAGGCCATGCTGTACATCATTGTGACTTTCATGCCACGAATGGATGCTCCTCCCGGTGGAATGCGCCTGCACACTTCTCCCGAGGACATGGTCCGAGCCTGGGTTGGCGGTTTCGGCTATGCCAAGGTCGGCGCCAACTACGGACCATCGCTAAAGGCGACTGCCGAAGCGCGAACTCGCGGGTACCACCAAATCCTGTGGCTGTACGGCGCGGATGCTGAGTGCACCGAGGCCGGCGCCAGCAACTTCTTTGTTGTATGGAAGCGAAAGGATGGCAAGAAGGAGATCATCACTGCTCCCCTCGATGATAAGCTAATCCTCGACGGTGTTACTCGGAGGAGTTGTCTTGACCTTGCGCGCGAGCGATTGGCTGGCGAGTACGAAATCACCGAGCGCAAGTACACCATCGCCGAGGTTGCAGAGGCCGATGCGGAGGGCCGAATCCTCGAATCCTTTGCCGCCGGCACTGCTGTAAGTTACTTTCAACACTCCCTATATGGGCCAATTGAGCTAACCGACGTATTTGCAGTTCTTTATCTGCGCCATCTCCCAGATCCACCACCGTGGCAAGGATATTGATATCCCCATGGGCCCAGAATCCACACCTGGTGAGGTCACAAGCAAGATCAAGGGCTGGCTTGGAGATATCATGTACGGCCGCACCGAACACGAGTGGGGTGTCGTCATCCCTGAGAAGCAGTAAATATGACGCGAAAATGCGAAAGCTAAAATTATGGGACGGCGTTTGGAGGGTTGCTATGCTATTACACAAAAGTCATGCAGGTCCTATTTGTCAAAGTGTATCGACAGGGGAGAATACGGAGATAGGTAGTAATCGAAGTAGAAAATGAAGGGTTTAGGTTAGCGTGTATAGCAACTGAGACGTACTGACGATTTCGCCCCTTGCAACGTGTTTGTAAACTACCACTCAAGTCAACCGTAAAGTGTTTTGCTTCTATCGTATCATTTCATTCATCCATCATGATTCGCATAAGCTTAATTGTCTCGACCTCAATCTTGGCCCTAGACTCCTACAATGCGAGGTCAGCATAAATCTCGTAATCAAGAGGGCCAAAGGACTTGCCTTTTCAATCTCATCCAACATTCGACTCTTTTCTTGTACAATACCTCGCACTTCCGATTTAAATCCCTCGATAATTTGTACCTCATTCGTATCATATGCCCTTGGCTCTCGCACTCCCTGCTCCGTCAAGGCTTTCCAAGCCTCCGTCTCTGCCCGAGCGGTTGCATCCCATTCTACTTTGAGACCTTGCAACTCTTCTTTCGCAGACCCGATTCGTCGTTTCAGACCAGTCAGATGATCGAGGATGGATGTACTAGGGAAATTGTCGGAATGGCAAAGTGTTGCCGAGAGCGGATAGGAAAGGTACGAGTACAAGGTGTCGTTCTCAGATAGAGTCGCTGATGAGTTGGCCACCAAATCGTCTATTTTCGACTGAACACCGGAGCGAACTTCAAGAAGCTGGCGAATCGCGGAGGCATGAAGGTCCGTTCCCAGTTTTGCAAATAACCCTAGAGTCTGTCAGTGTGAGTTGATGACCATCCCAGGATGCCTGCCTTTGAGCCGCGTCGCCTGATCAGCACTTTGCACCTCGGGCGAGTACCCATTTTTCTCATTGTGGCCAGATTCCCTGGGGTGATCGAAACTAGCCCGCAATTGTTGATAGGCCAATTGATACGTCGGCGGGTTTGCCGAGGCCGTGGGTGTAGAGGATTCTATACTACGCAGACGTTGGCGCAGTGTCGATGGATTGCGGTCGCCCCGCGTGACAGAGCTGGAGCCGGGGAATGTCAGAGAGGAGGTATTCATGGCTAGAGGGTAATAAAATAATTGATGATCAGGTTTACCATATTTCAAAGGTTTGGTATATTGATACAGAAAAATATTGATGCGGGTTGGGTACACAAGCCTGAGGCATGCGTTCAAGCTCACTTGAGAGGAAGGTGCGATCTGGTCTGGGTGGCTCTGCCAGCTGCGTGCAGTTGGCTATGCGACAGCGCATCTTGCTCCTCAGCAATTTCAGCAAAAGTCGAGATGCCAAATAGATCCAGTGCCGAAATGGTAGCTACCGGTGTCAAAGATAACAGTCTTAACTTCGTATTCAGGAATGCCACGACAAAAAAGTCAAGTTAGGCACAACGCCAGCCAGTGTTATTCCAATACCCTACTTGTCACTTATTATTAGCTGCAACACAGCTTTACATTACACGGTTCATTTTGGTGTGTTTCTCGCGCCGTTGGTTCCAACCTTTCCCAAACGCCTAGCCCAGAAAAAAAAGTGACACGCAAATCACTCATTGCTCAGTCCAATCTTGGACTCGATGACGGCCACGATTGTCTGCCAGGTCACCATGCCCCCTTCGCCAACATCTCCGCAAGCCAGCGCCTTGGAGATTGGTCGCAGAACCTCGATCCAGCCATTCTCGCCTCCCCAGACCTCTTCCAGCGTCTTGATCTGGCTAGCCGTAATTGGGTGGCGCCACATGGCAGTGTTCATGCTGCATCGCATCGTTAGCATCAATCGAAGGCGCGTCTGATTCCGCCCTGTAGGCCGCACTCACCTTGGCGCAACCACAATCTTCTTGATGCCCTCCTTGTCCACCGTACCCGTGGTGTCCCACGCGCGAATCACGCTGGTCAGCAAGTTGTCGCACATGCCGTTGACCATCTTGGCCATGGTGTTTGCGCTCAGGGGAGCCACAATCATGACGTCAGCCCACTTGCGCAGGTTGATGTGCAGGATGGGCGCGCCGCGCTTCCACGGCTGCGCCCATTCCGAGGCGTCGGTGTAGACGGCGTCGACGTTGGGCATGTAGTGCACGGCCGACACCGTGGGCTGCTCCTTGGACTGGCCAGCCAGGAAGTGCACGGCCGAGCTGGTGAGAATGACGCGGATCGACAGGTTCTTGTGGTGCGAGAGACCCTCGATGATCTGCACCAGCTTAATGGTGGCTACTGAGCCCGAGGCGGCAAGCAAAACATGCTTCCTGCCGTCGGTGCGACCCTGCTCAAGAGCTTCGGGCGAGCTCCGCACGAGCAGGTCGTGGTGTATGTCGGTCCCGTTTTGCGTTTTGTGGAGCATTTTTATTCGTCCACGGTTAGTTTAAGATGTAGAAGCGAGTTTTCACCTCGGTTGCGGTGATTTTAAATTGATAGATGCCTGGCGGCGATGTGCCGCTTGGTGTTTACTGTCGCAAGCCCCGCGGTGGAGTCGGTTTGGGGCCAAGCGAAATGTGGGCGATGTCGTTGTAAGTGCTGAAGTACTTTTTGCTCGTTTGTGCCAGAAACAACAATTGAACAAGGTGTAAAACCAGTAATAGTAATGCAGCGCTCAAGGTGTATTGGTAAGCTCGAATCCAGAATGGCTTGGTAATGGACTTTCCAGACCGTTGGAGAGCGGATTGTAGCCTTTTAACCCCGCCATCATCCCCACGTCATCCGATGCCACCGATGAACCGTCCTCTAGGGTGACCCATCGCGACCGATCATCGCCGGCCGTCCTCCGTCCCAGGCCCTGCCGTGGCCTGACTTGTGATGATTTTCACAAAGTATTTTGGCTTAGACAACATGGTGGCTGGCTAGCACCCAAGAATATACTACTCGTGACATTCGACCGGGTGCGGTGCCGGACCTCCGCAACCGGTATCACACTCAAGTTACCGGTCCCAGTTGTTTTTTGCAGTCATGCTCCCACGGGGCCAGGTGCAGGGTAGGCACAGACCTGCCAAAGTCCCCCAAAAAACCTGGAGAGACATGGGATCCAGGATTCTAGCCACTCACCAGCCATGCACTAGCCACAGAAAACCTGAATTACCAAGCGATTGATTGGTCATCACCCTCAACGGTTCGTGCGCGCCACACTTTTCGATTGCGAGTAGAGCTTTTGCCATGACCTAATTCCTCGGCCTTCGGCTTCCACCACTCAACCATCTCGCCATTCCAGATTGCCCGCCATGTTCTCGCGATCAATTGCTTCGGTGCGCATGTCCGATGTCGCTGAAACTTGACTCTTTCTTGCTGACCACTGTTTTTTTTCGTAGACCCTGCTCAGGCAGTCCGCCCGCCCGGTGGCCATGCGTGCCCCGGCACATGCCCTCCGAGCTTCGGTTTCGCCTTTTGCGCCTCTGACGCCCTTCCAGGCTCGTCTCCTCTCCGACCAGACCCGGGACGCCATCACCAAGGCCGTCGCCTCCGCGCCCGTCGTCCTCTTCATGAAGGGAACCCCCGAGACCCCCCAGTGCGGCTTCTCGCGCGCCGCCATCCAGATCCTCGGCCTGCAGGGCGTCAGCCCCGAGAAGTTTGCCGCCTTCAACGTCCTCGAGGACCCCGAGCTGCGCGAGGGCATCAAGGAGTTCTCCGACTGGCCCACCATTCCCCAGCTCTACGTCGACAAGGATTTTGTCGGTGGGTGCGACATTCTCGTCAACATGCACCAGAGCGGCGACCTCGCCAAGCTCTTTGAGGAGAAGAAGGTGCTCTTCGAGGGCGAGACTGAGGAGTGCAAGAACTAGTGGGGTGGAAAAGAGATGACATGAAAAAAACAAATAAATTTGGAATCAGATGTATGATACGCTGATATGTATTACTTGGGAATCACGAGATACCTCTGTACAGAAATGACGAATAGAATTGGGGCCGCACCGGGCGTGGCATTTTTACAATGGATATGCAGCTCCATCTGCTCTCAGGTCGCTACCAGCCGACCACAGTGGTGTGCCTTCCACGGGGTCAACCGTGTACCGGATAACCTGGCCTCGGCCAAACATGCTCCTCTTCCAGCCCTTGAGAACCACCACATCGTGCCCCAGCCTCTTTAATCCCTCGATCGTCTCCTCGGGCATGCCATCCTCCACATTGACCTTCCAGCTCAGCACCTTGCCCCCCTTGTCCGAGTCCCCGGAGCTGAGGCAGATCCTGGGAGCGTCCAGGGCCTGCTGCGGGTTGAGCTTGGCCACGACCTGGCCCAGCAGGACCTGCGTGTGCGCCTGCGGCTGGTTGAAGCCGCCCATGATGCCAAAGGCCGAGTGCAGCGACCCGTCGCTGACGTTTGTCACCATTCCCGGGATGATGGTGTGGTAGGGCCGCTTGCGGGGCTCCAGCTTGTTGGGGTGCTCGGCGTCGAGCGAGAAGTTTGCGCCGCGGTTCTGCAGCGTGAAGCCGCAGCCCTTGGGGATGATGGCGGTGCCGAACCCTTCGTAGTTTGAGTTGATAAAGGACGCCGCGTTGCCCGCCGCGTCCGAGACGGCAAAGTAGACCGTGTCGCTGCTCTGCAGCGCCGGCGACGTAAACTTTGGGTTCCCGGGGATGACGGGGTCAAAGGTCCGCTCCGGGTCAAAGATCTTGGCCCGCTCCGCGAGGTACTCGGGGGAGATCAGGCCCGAGGTGGGGACCTTTGTGACGTTGGGGTCCGTCACGTACCACGCGGCGTCGGTAAAGGCGAGGCGGAGGGCCTCGATGATGGCGTGGAGGTAGGGCGCCGTGTTGAAGTCCTCGGGCGTCCAGGTAGGGATCTTGCCCTGCTTCTCCAGCTCCTGGATGATGCCCACGGCCATCAGCGCGACGATGCCCTGGCCGTTGGGAGGGTGCTCCCAGAGCTCCACGCCCTCGCCTGCGGCCTGGCCCTGGCCCTCAAACTTGACCGAGATGGGTTCGACGGGCTCGCTGCCCGTTTCCATGTGGTGCTTGAGGTCTTCGAGCTCTAGGTGGCCTCCGAGATCCTGGGCAACCTTGACGATGGCCTCGGCGATGCGGCCGGTGTAAAATCCCTTCTTGCCCTCGGTAGCCAGCGCCTTGTACGTCTCTACAAGCTCAGGCATCTTCATGATTTCGCCAGGCTTGGGGGCTCTGACCCCGTCCTTGGCTGCTGGGTCCTTCTTCAGCATCTCAGCAAAATTGGGCGAAGCGCCTCTGATTAGCTCCTCAGAATGTTGCCACTGCGAAATGTCAGCTAGGGAGCGAAAAAGATGACTTGGCTTCGACGTACAGACAGAGAGGTGATTTCTGATATAGGGAATCCTTTTTCACCTAGTTTAATAGCTGGTTCCAAAACCTGGGCTACGGTGAGCTTGCCACTTCCGAACCGCTCAACTGTATCAACCCATCCTGCTGCGGCACCGGGCACTGTGACTGCGTGAATGCTCTTGTAGGGGATCCGACCAGGCTCGCCATCTGGAATGCTCAGATCCTTGCGAATCGTCTCCAGTGAACACTTGGCTCCCGAGCGGCCAGAGCCGTTCATGGCTTTGACCTGTTTCGTCGCGGCATCGTAAAAGAGGATAAACATGTCCCCACCAATGCCGGTTGAGCATGGCTCAGTCAGATTGAGACCGGCAGCTGTTAAAGTTTAGTTCCCGTCATTTTGTCTTGGTGCCGAGTCAACGTACCAACTGCAACCGCAGCGTCCTAACACACATGTCAGCATTGCGGCATTATACCGGGCAAGCGGAGGGTCTTACGGCAGCATTGCCTCCGGCTCTGAGGATTTCCAGGCCGCACTTGGCGGCGAGGGGCTGTGAGCAGGCGACGATTCCCTCGGTGCTGTGTACGACGCTTCTTCGCGAGGGGAACTTGAGAAGGTCCGCCGCTGGCGGCTGGTATATAGAGGATGTGGGGAGAGGCATGGCGGGGGTGGGTATCAATCGGACAATTCACACACTGAACGTTGGAGGAGGTTTCAATTCGATTCAATTCAATTGAGAATGCGAGAGCGTTAAGTAGGTGGAGCTACACGATCACGTAGCCGAATGTCGGCATGACCCCCGACGTGCGAGCCCGGTCATGGTGACTAACAACTATTTGGGCTCGCATCATCCATGCGGGGTTTAGTTTTTCGAACTTCGTGATAGCGATTGCGGGCCCCCGTTCTGGGTACTTGGAGGGCGCCCGGGATAAGTCCCTTCATCGGGAAGTCGGATACATGGAAATGAATCGGCCAAGCGCGCCCGCAGTCTAATTGGTCATTTGCCTTTCGTTTCGCCTGACACCTGCCTCCATCCCATTCCCAGCCCAAACCCTGTAAGCTCGAGCATTCGCCTCGGCTATTTCCATCATCAAACGAGATGCAAGGCCAACTGAAATTTATGTTAGTTGTCAATTCTGATGGGACAAACCACGGTTATCTTTTTTTTCCCTCGCGCAATTTGCTCGCTGAATGACGTACCTTGAGTAATGAACGGGAGCGCCTTCATCATCCACCGCGGCGCCATGAATGCGAGAACCACCAAGCCAATTAGTGTCCCGCCAGCAACCAGAACCGTGTAGTGCGGGTACTTCTTGACGAATTTCTCAACCATGACGAGAGCCTTCTCGCTTGCCTCGGTCATGACATGTCCCATTTTCTCGCCACTCTTCACCACCTCATGGATGCCGTCGAGGATAGCTTTGGCCAGGCCCTGGGTCCAGCCAACGGTGGAAACGATTTCGTTGAGGCGCTCATGAAAGGTTGGATCGTCTGGTTCGGTCTTCTGAAGTGCCTTTACGAACTGAACTGCGGCACTATCAGAGGATGGGATATCTGGCTGCGCAGTGATTGTCTCTTCGTTGGGCTGTGGGCCTTGACGAAGGGACTTGCTCTTGTCAGCCATAGCGGCAACGTAAGCGAATACAAGGTCCATTTTAGGCCCGATGTTCGTGGTTCGGATGTTATTGAGAGTTTTGATGAGAAGGAATGTCAACCATGAGAAATTTCCAAGAGGAGAGAGTTATGTTCTGATGCATTTTGTTATTTCGTTCGAAAGTGACAGGATTACAACAGCTGCACCCAATTGGCAATACATGCGCCAGGTGTTGACACCCGTGAGCCAGGCCACGAGTAGTATTTATTATCACGGACTGACGTTCTTTGCGCTATCAATTTTCGAATCAACCCTGCTGCTGAAGCAGCCAACTTGAGAAAATGAATGATAGTGAGATGTTGTTTTCTCACGGGCTTGGTGGGCTTGTTCGCCAGAGTTGACCCCGTACTAGCGGGCACTTCGACAAAGCTTACAGTGGGTTCAGTGCAGTGTCAGTGCATTCGCTCCACAATTACACTGAACCGGTCTGCGTTAAACAGTGAGCACAATTGGCCATTGTTGCAACCAATCGATGTGATTGAAGATGATGAGAGGTTGTATCATTAAACTTGTAATTAGACAAATATTGATTATAATGGCTCTTTTTTTTTTGTTGAAATGGAACTGCATATTGTAACCGTACGTAACTTTAAGTCGACGCCATTGCTACTACATCTTTTGGCTTAAACTTGACAACATTTTGAAGCCTGAATCATGAATCGGCTATAATTCTTGAGCGCTTGAGATGTCCCATCTGCTGACTATATGATTGGTCAATCATAAGTCTCATTTTGATATTTATTACAAGCGCGCCTTGGGCTCATCGCGCAATTGACGAAGGACATCCTCGACGGTCCGAACCGCATCCAAAGCCATGCCGTATCCGGCCTGGAATCCTGTGCCACCAGCGCCGTAGTTGTGGACAATAACTTTCTTTTCTCCGGCGACAGAAATCTCGCCTCTTTCAATTCGGGCGCCGCCTTCCCGAGAGGGGCGGAGCCCGGCGGCGACGGCCAGCAGTTCAGGCTCCTGCTCTCGCAGCTCTGAGCTCAGTTCCTTTGTGCGCTCCAGAATTGACTGAGTCTCGTAAGAGTAGGTTGAACCGTCGCTGCGCATTTGAGTTAGCTACCATTCCCGCGGGTGAAGAGAACGAGGGTTCTACATACTTGACGCCCTTTTGCATGTACCCTCCGAGAATCACGTTGCCATTGGACTCGGGCCGAGGAATGACATATGTCTCGTAATCATTTCCGTGTCGCATAACGTTAGTGCGCACGTTAGGAGCTCTTACCAAGACCACCTGGCCTCTGGTCGGGTAGCAATTGGGGTCTTCGACGCCAGCAAGTGTCTTGGCAGCGTTTCCAATACAGTTAAACACGACCTTTGTCGCCGAGTTGGCGAATGCCGCCTGGATGCTCGGGAGCTTTTGTCGCACAAACTTGACACCGTACTGGGTCTTGAGTCTCTCGTACAAATAGCTAATGTGGTTTGGCGCATGGACAGTCAGCGTAGTAAAGGAAGCGCCGAACTTGACACCCTCTGGCAGCTCCGCCTGTGGCAGTGGTCGGAACTGCGATCGGTTAGTAGAGTGCAAACTTCTTGAGACAGAGTGATACCTACATCCTCGAGATATCCCGACATAGCTTTGATCTTGTCATGAGGGACATTCTCATCCCAAAATTCACTAGAGGGCGTTCGTTGGACAAAGGTCACTTCGGGCCGTTCCGAGGCTAATTTAGCCAAATGAGCGTACCCGAGCTGATCCCATCTCAGAGCATTGGCGTCACTGCCGGAAATGGCAGAAAAGTTACAACCAGCCCTGGCGACGACTGTTAGCACCAAGCCGCACTCCAATGGCAATTGAACATTGAAACCTACCAAGGGGATGTGTATGCTACAGAAGTATCTCCCGGGAGATACTCGGCAATGACAGTAATGTAATTTCCGTATCCTCGCTCAGAGAGGACCAAGGCCACGTCGAGGCCAATGATGCCCGCGCTGTGCGGGGTTAGATGCGAACGACAAGGACATGCCTGGGGTCTTACCCGACGATGATGATGCTGTCTGATGCCATTTTATTGCTGCCGAAACCGATGATTGGGTCAATTGAGTGGACTTTGGAGGGTGCTAGTCTTGCGACGTGCTTATATGAGGGAAGAAACGCGGTACCAATCTTGAGTCAACTCACACCGACGGGGCGCGGTCGCTCAACGGAGGCGGCCGTCAGAATTGGCATCCGGCACTAGCAATAAGCGGCAGGTTGACGGAGCTGAGCGCTTGTCGCCTTGTAAACTAGCTTCTCCGGGGCCCGTCGATGCCAGCTTCAATTGGTGGTATTGAGGTCCCTCTCCACTTAACCGACCCACGCTCCAGCCTCCTCGAGATATCGGCGGGGGGCTTTATCGGCGATTCGCCGCTGTACTTCTGTTTACAAACTGTGGGCAAAGAGATTTGGCCTACGTTCGGCTTTGTGTATAATGCAACTAAGATTGTGGGAAAATAACAACCCGATGCCATGGATGATTTCTCGAAATTAATTTGGGATTACGTACTGGATAAATATTGCTACCAACCGTTTATCAGTTTCAAGCAACCTGCTCGTTGTGCTCTAAGGCGCCTGTGCATAGTGCACCTTCAATACGGGCCAGGGCAAATCATAAGCTGGATGGGCGCAAGAGTACCTATTAAATTTGACTAATAGTTTGCATAACTAGTCTCCTTGATACTATCTTTTTTTTCACTAAGAATTAGATGATATGGTCCCAGTCCTAATTTGCATTCTTATTGGGACATCTTTCCTGTTCATTACCACTCTTTCCCCTGTTCACCCTCTTTTAATCTTCTCCTTTTACTGCCCACCATGGACGTCGCACCTGAAAGTGCTTGGTTCAGAAGAGCCTTTTTCTCTTACAAGAAAGAAAAGGGACACGCAAACAGGCTGGGCCTAGAACGGCTTTTGCCCATAAATATTTCCGGCTGGCGAATATCGTGCAACAACATACCAACCACCCCACAAAGGGCTGGCCGCAGCAATGCCAACTTTGGTTGTTGTATTCCACATGATTTGAGCTTTGAAAACACGAGTTAGTCCAATATTCTCAGAATACATGTGGAACAGGGACTTACTGTAGTGGTTATAAGTGCTGAAATTTCCATTTGGAAGAACTTCTCCATGATAATTAGGAGCTTCGGATAGCCTGTCCAAATGTTAAAATGGATAATGATGATATACCACCCTGAGGTTTCTTCTCACCAAATATTGGTTATGCTTTCGATGGGATTTTTTACATTGTTCGAGAAAATCATCGTAGTGCTGTTAATTCCATCAGCTTATCTGAGCATGTTGATGGTTAGAACCGTAGCCTACCCGATCCACCCGAGATTTTCACCCTGGTTGGGCCGGGTGAAAGGAAGAGAGTGGGTTAAGCTCCCGAAGCCCAAAAGTGCCAATTGCTTAGCATAGGCAGATGCTTGCGCCTCCAAGGAAATATCCCAGACCAATGCTGGCAGTCCCTTGGTGGCTCTAGCGGCATTGTGCAGGCTCAGACCCTTGGATGCATCCGGACTTAAAGTGACGGAGCCAGACGACCCGGGACCGGTAGGAATCAGACTAGATACGGTTGATATTCCTTGATTTGTCTGTCTCTTGCTGTCTGAAGAAATATGGTTGGGGTTTCCCGTGACCGGTTCTGCATCGCGTGGAACAATATGAGAATTCAGCTGGTCGGTTGCGATTTTAGGGATAATAGGGGTTCCGATCGTTGGTGACCCAAGACTAAGCAAGAGGAGGCATTGGACAAAAAGAGTCGGAGGAAGCATCGTGAGGAGTGGTGTAAAAATATATTAAGGTCAATGGGTTGAATAAATTATGCTGGATGTCAGAATACTGGCAGATTGATGGTCTATCGTGGTCATTTATAATTTTCTTGATAGTATGCAAGATCATCATCAATCTATACGTTTCTGTGGCCCTGTGTTTAGCAAGAACCGCCCCACTCTGGCTGATTGGAATTGAGTTTCCAAGACTCCTCCAATCACATTGTCCGAAACATAATTAATGCGTTAGTATATGGGCCAAGAATACGATGATGCAAGAACCAACAAGCCGTGGACAAGCGTGGGAGGGCTGGTATGAACGCATCCGTACTGTCGGGAAATAGTTTTGCCAAGGAAGGCATAGATTGGGGTTTAATCATGGCATTGCGTCAAAAGTAGGAGGTTGGGAAATGGAAAGAGGGTCAAGATTAATCAGATTGCTCAGAACTAGTGATGTTTATGATTATTAAAGTTTCGCAATTGAAAAGATTATTTCATGATTGTTATACAACTGATCAAATTACCTAATTTTTCGACTAATAGAATATAAGGGCATCGATACAATACTACAAGTATATGGGCCATCTACAGCAATAAAACGAATTCGTTTTAATTTGCGCTACCTTTTAAGAAATTCGCAGAAAGTCATCAATGTGGTGTTTTCTGTATGGCAATATTGTATTCGGACCTCGAGGTTATCAAACAAAATATCATGCGCGGGCCTTTCGCCGATCGATCCATTACATCACACAGCGTTAGCCAGTTGACGTCTCGCTTAGTCTAAAGCTAAAAAGCTTTCTGTGGCTCGCAGCATGGTAGACACGATTCCTCGTGGGCAGAACAACAGCTAGCGCGTCCCGTCCCTTGCTAGAAAACTTTAAATGCCCCCAAACTCAGGGCTTGCTGCAAGCCAAAGAAATTGGTGACTCCGATTGCCTGGGCGATGACACAAGTCAGTACTGACCTGCTCTTTGCAAGGATTGACAATGAGGAAAGTAGCGCCAATAAGGCTGATGGTGCTCCTGCCACCATCCAGATTCAGTAAGTACAACCGTAAACACGTGTGGAATGACATCCAACCGTAATCAAAAGGCTAATGGAACAATGAGTTTATATCGCCGCTGCCCACTTCAAGTCGGGGATCAGTCAACATGACGTTACTTTGACGTTCGTAATTCGTCTCGGGCCCTTTCAAAAGCCACCTACGGTATAAGACGTACCATTGTGTGCAGTGATTGCACGTGGATGTCGGAGTTTGATCTGCAAAAGCTGAGAATCTGTAAGGGCGGTTCAATTCCAACCTCCGTTGAGAGTCCATCCGCCAATTCCAGCGGAGGAGTTGCAAGGCTTCAAACTTTTCCGTGGAATGACCGCGAGATGTACAACTGTAACTTTTGCCTGTATTGGGACTTTTGTGAAGAAATACCCCTCAGCGTTTGGATTGTAACGCACTCAAGCTTTGGTGTGGTCGGGACTGGAATTCTGCCGCCGCGACGGCATTCTCCAGCGGGGCAGAATTTGCGATCAAAATCAGGTAAAGGCCCCAAAGAGAGCTACCTTGGCAGGTATGGGCGTGGGTAAAGAAGGAAAGGGAACGCTAGAGTTCTTTCGTCCACTCACTTCGGACAGCAATGAATGAAGCCAACTTACATGAAAACCTTGAACGAGGTAGCCGGGAAACTGTTTACGTATTCTTGGGCAAGACCTTTTGTGAAGCCTTTTGTAATTTAGTGATTGTTTAGTTGTATTTTATTCCGAACTAAGACGTCCAGGTTGGTTGAGCACGAAAACAATGACCAACACAGAGTTCTAGCCACACCTGCCCAAGGGGCTGAGTGTAGATGCGGTTGATGTGCATTTGAATGGCTGCAAACTACTGTATCCACATAATGTATCGCTTGGTATGCCAAATAATGACGATTAAGGCTGGACCATTGACCACGCGCTTTTGTCATAGAACATCTCGGAGTGACGTTCTCATTCAATGATGTTTGCGGCTCAGCTTCGTGATTTAGGAAATGAGTAGTGGTCGTATATTTCTGCATAGCGTTTAACCAGTTGACCTACGTACAACGATACACCTCAACCACAGCAATGTGATGTCGGATGTGATACCTATCCTAGAGCCATACCCCTAAGTCGTTGGGGTTTAATACCGGAGGCTGCTCAACTGGCAAAAGCTTTTTACAAAGCCTCTCGAGCTTGGGCTTATCAAATATAGTAGACGCTCTGGTGGGAGCCTGATATAGCCCTTGCAAAAATCGACCAAACTAGTATCCCTTTGAAGACTTTTGCCCTGTGAATTTCGAAACAATGGCGCCATCCCGCACGTTGAGTGGACTTGATTTGGTTGCTATTTAACTAGCTAAATTAGTGTATAAAATAGAAAGGAGAAACAAAATAACGGCCAATGCCATGTAATGGTGCCAAAGTGTTTTGTCTGATTTGGCCGTGGTTTGGTTCAAAGTGTTCCTGCCCTTCAACTGCTCGATAGGCTGGTGCATATGTTTCTCAATAGACCATTGCATATGCTGCTTGGTAGACCGGAGCATACTTGTTTCATCTCTATCCAACTCACTAATATTTAGATCCTCAGAATCGCTAAGCCATATTGATGCCAGTGTAACGTTTCCCATGTGGGTATCAACGCGTTGAGCGGCATCACATCCTGCTGAGAGGAGCATGTGGACCATCTGTGTGGATGATAGCATTCCTTGCCGAGCATTGAAGCTAAAGCCACTGCTCAAAAATTGCTTCCTCAGTGCATGGTAAAGAACCGGCTGGCATCTATCTGTACATTTCTGATCATTTAATATTCTCGGGAAATTAGGATGTGATTTGACAAGGTTTACGGCGTTCGCCTCAACGGCTAGTAAAAAGGCCACAGTGAGGCAGCAATGGGTGGTTTCTTGAGCTACAGCCTCCGAAAGCCGCCGCATGGTAGCCGTTATAAAGTTGCGCTTTGGTAGCGTGTTAAGAAATGATTCAAGATGCAAGAGGCAATTTCTTGGATCTTGAGGTCTGTCTTTGTCGGCCATTGAACCCCACCAAATCCCTTCCTCAAAAAGATCCATTGCTGCGATTTCGTCATTCGAAGAAAGCTTTTGCATAGCCATGTGAATGCCATGAAGAGATAGAGCTACGGCGGCGTCGAAGAGCGCGTCTGGGGTCTGGAAACAATCCAGCGTCCACACATCGTCTCGATTCAGGAATTCAAACACGGTGCGATGCATGAATACCACCTTCGAGTTGGCTAACTTCCCATCAGGGCCCCTGCGAAGCTCGATTAAGCCCCAACAACGGCTTCTCAGTCGACCTTCAAGCTCCTCACAAATCTCTTTCTGGTCCTCAGCTCCTAAGCCATATATCTCAATCGGATTCATGTGATAATCATCCACTAATGCAAGCCCGAGTGCAAAAAGCCCCTTTTGCACAAAAGGTGGCTTTGTCTGTTGATATTTGTAACATATTTTTAATAGTTGTGCACCTTGCCGTTGATGGCGTTTCTCCACCTTACCAAGCATGTGAGTAAACATGTTTTCGAGCTCTGGGGGTAACTCATCTACACGGCGTTGAATTTCGGACAGGCGATCATGGTCATCGAACCCGCTGAGAATAGACCGACAAGCAAGGATAATCCAAAGCCATACTCCAGATGACTTTTCAACGAGCCCCCTTAGAAGAGAGTTTGATTCTTCTGGAAATCTTCTCATATGCTTTTTCAATGAGGGATGACTACCGACTGTGTGCTGAACATAGGCTTCAATATCATGATATGTAAGATCCTGTAGCTGCAGGCGTGGTGCATTGTGGAATGCAGCAACGCAAGCCGGAATGGGTCTGCTGGAGACAATTACTTTTACCCCTTCGTTGCTCGCAAGCTGCTGGACAATGTCAATGGCGCCCGCGTAGCCACCTTCGATCTCATCAAGACCATCAATGAAGAAGCACAGTTTTCCTGTTATTGAAGTATTTCTGGAGATGGATTCAAAGGCGGCCCGAGTTTCTGTTGGGGATGGCGGATCGATTTCCGGTTTCGCCCACAAGTCCCCTCTTCGAAGATTTGCCTCGCTCTTGACCATATCCCTCCACATTTTTGGGAGTGAGTGTGGAATCAATGATCTATTCTTGATAAGTATTTGATAGAGTAATGTTCGCATGAGTCCCTGTTGAGTCTTCTGTTCATCCGAACCGAGGTTGGAGAAGAAGAAATGGCAGGGCAGAAACTCGCCTCCCTGGGCCCATTCTGATAAAAAAGCTCTTGTGTGTTCGTTATTCAGAAGATACTTCATCAACGTTGACTTTCCGCTTCCTGCTTTTCCAGAGACCCAGAAGATGCCAGAGCCAGTACGAAGCCATGCTGGCAAGTCGTCCCAAGAGGTTGAGTCTTGAGGAGTTTTGAGTGCCCATCGGAGTGTCTTCTCGTGGTTGGCAGAGATGCTTTCTGATCGATCGTTTATTTTACGAAACCATAAAGTGTCCAAGATGTGCTGTTCACGTATCTCGTTCAGTGCTTTCTGTGCTGTCTGCGCAACAACATCATGATGCCCAGTTGCTGCTTCAAGGACGATCTTCAAGTTTCCAAGATCCTTTCGGATAAAGGTAAGATCTTCAAGAATCATTTTCGACTGATGAGATGGCGGATGATCGCGTAACGGAGGAACCAGATCATGGAGTTTGGAACTCAGTTGTGCTAAATCGATGATAAGGTGCTCGAACTTCTTTTTGTCTCCTATAACCCAGCGAGCCTTCTGCGGCATTGAAGCATGATTTAAATCATCTGTCGTGGATAATTGTAACTTTTTGAGCTGCTGTATAAACTTTTCCGTTCGCTTCTGGCTGATTCCTCTCCTGCTCCTTAACGAATCGAATGATTTACTTGGTTTAGTTCGTACAGAAGGTAGTTCAGCCTTCAGCAATTCAGAAGGTAAATCGAATTCCGGCTGTGGATTCAATAGATTTGGATCCAACCTCGAGCCTTGGAGAGATAGATCTTGCTCGGAGCATAACCCGTAACGCTGCTGTAATTTGTTGGCGTCTGTTAAAGTCGAGCGGATCGCTGAGAGCACTTGGAAGACCAGGGTTTGTAGGTTGACGTCATGAAGTCTCCTGTCACAGTCACTTCCAAAAAGCTCGACTCGATCAGCCCATTGAAGAAGGAGAGTCTTCTCGATATCGAGCTTCATATCTAGAATTTCGTATTCTTTGCTGATATGGCGCGTATCTGCTATGATGCTAAAAAGCTCAATAGTATCCTTGAAAGCGCTAATGAGTCCGGCGAAGCCGAAGATGTCGACAGCAATCGCAGCAGCCTTCGCCATGGCGGAATATTTTAAATATGACGCAACCAACTTCCAATAGTAGTCTTGTCGCCCCTCGAAGGCAGCAATTTTCTATTAACAGGGTTCTCCAAAGCAGCAATCATCTAGCAAAGCTTTGAGAGAAGGGAAATTAGGGAAATTGCCAAATAACGTCGTTGCTAGCAGGTGGAAGGAGAGCAGTGATGAACCGTCGCTATTGTGTGCACGTGAGATTCAAATGCGGGGCTCCGGATAGTTTCGTCTCTAACCCATGCTGCCTTGATGCCCAATCTTTGTGATGATGCGTCATGCTTCAAAAAAAGGTCCATTTGGAATTTTTGATTAGGCAATGATGATATGGAATGTGTGATTTATGTTAACTGAGTCTGGCATGTTTTTTGGTGTAAGTACCATCATAGTTTAGTTGGGCTTTGCAAACTTAGATTGAAAATACTTTTATGGAATTCAAATACACGTCCTATTTCATGATAAATACGCCGGTATGCAATCTATATCGTCAAGCCCGTGGATGCCATTTATCGCCCTCATCCCCTAGTGTATTTATCGTAAGCTGTGGCCAACCCTACAAGCTTCCAGAGCGCTGAACTAGTTTGACGGTAGGTGATGGTTTCATTTTTCGTGTTTGGCTCCAAATACCATGGATGGGAATCCCCCATGTCTATTTTATATAAACAAGACTCCAGTAGCTTGGACTGTGGAAGTAGCTAGTTGCGTGAGGGTGAATAAATCCACTGCTGGGGTGTTTGATATTTGCACATGGCATCAGGTTATGCAACGGACATTAATTGTATGCACTCCAGTCGTCCCAGACGACACGGCCCGTAGGCTGATTGTGGCATGTGTTTGTTCTGTCGTCGTATCTTGTCGGTTCCGGTGACTGTCCAGGAGGGCTAGTGAAAGAGGATGCGCCAAATAACGGTGCCGGCCTCACTGCCTCGCCGTGTCGTGGCTGACTGGCTGCGTCATAATTGCACAGGAGACCACCAGGGGTATTGTCAAGAGGTCGCGCACCAGTGAGCTGCGGTGATATTATCAATGATGGAGCGGCTGAGTAGGCCGAGAAGGCAGTAGATGGCCTGCTGACACTCTCATTTGAAGGCCACTGTGCAGAATGCACACTTGCATCATCTCGAGTCGGGTTATTTTGATGTGATGATGTTGCGTCGAGCTCCGCTAACGTGGCAGTATTTTGATGTGATGATTTTGCGTCGAGCTCCGCTAATGTGGCAATATTTTGATGTGATGATGTCGCGTCCAGCTCCGCTAATGTGGCAATTGATGGCTTCGGGGCCACTGAGCGGCGGACCGATATGGCTGGGATGGCGGAGTCTGCAGGATATGGTGCTTGCCAATTATCGTGATTTTGTTGGTTTGAGTGCGGGGATCCATGAGATTCGGTTCCTGGATACCCGGAAATGGATGCACGACCATGATATATTTGTAATGGGTTGTAAGTTTGCTGTGATGCTTGTGCTGGGAGGGATGTCGTGTGATTGATGGGAGGTCGTTGTATTGATGTATCTGCTTGGGAATATGGGTTCGGTCCGCCTGGATAAGTGGAAAACGAATCCGATTGTGATCTTCCATGCGATAAATCCTGGGATGGTTTTGGGACTAGTCGACGATGGACGCCAACATCCTCGGCGAGTAGCTCGGCGACAAATGCTTGAGGACGATCTGGCAATTCTGCAATAAATGATGGTGTGTTATTTGAGAGAGCCGAGACAGGACGGGCATCGTTTAGATCATCAAAGAGAAGCGCAAGGCCAGCATGTTGAGAAGCTGGCGGCACTTGTCCTCTGCTCAAAATTGGTGGCCCGGCCAATCTTGATTGTCGCTGAGATCGAACGTGGTCGGAGTAGTGTGACGAAACGCTTGGCCTGGGAGAAGATGCGGCGGAGAGGTTGCAAAGTGATCGAGGCCTTGAGTTTGCCAAAGAATAGGGCGGTGGAGGTGGGGAGGGTAGAGCAGAGGAATCGGAGGCGGGGGTGGGACGATATCTGGTGGGACGATATCTGGCGGGACGATGTCTGGTGGGATTTGTTGTAGGATTTACTGAAGTATTAATTGCAGGATGTATTGTAGAGTGTAGAGCGGGATTTGCCGCAACCGTTTGCGGGTTTGATACTACGGAGCTCGGTTCAGTCGACGCTGGGAGGTGGTGAAAAGAGGTCTCCGTACCTGAAAGGCCTCCCATCAAATCGCCCAAGAGGGCCAGATTGTCAAATGCGATGCTGTCCTTTTTGTCGGCTGGTCCCCTCCCAGAGCCCGAATCGCCCTTTGCCTCCGGAAGCGCCAGCAGTAAAATTTGGCGCAGGAAATTTAATTCGGCCAGCACAGAAGCATGGTGTCGGCTGATGATGGGCTCGTGGCTCTGGAATTCTTTGGAGTCGAGGAACATCCAGGCGGCTCGGCGACCAAACGACGTCTTTCCCTTGTTGGCATCTGACCTGCATTTCTCAATAATTTTCCCTACTTCCATTATTTGCTGGTTGGCCGCCTCAATGATGCCGTCGACGCGCTGCAGCACCTTGGGCCTGCGCTCGAGGAGCTGTAGGCATTCGAGGCGCAGCTCGACCAAGTGCTGGAGGTCGGCATTGCACACTCGAATAAGCTCGAGGCCCTGGCGAACTTCATCGGGCACCTGCTCGCACTCGATGGTCAGAATGGCCCTCAGCTCTGGCGTAACGGGGTCCATTTTTCGCTTGAGATGGCTTCGCGATCACCATCAACCACGCTGCGGGTGAGGCGGTTGGAGATCAGCGAAAAAACACAACCTCGGCGAGAGTTGCCAACGGCTTACTCCACCGTCGCCCCTCTTGTGGGAGGGCAGAGCTCACGGGGGTGGAACCGGCAGCTGAAGGACCATGGGGTACAGAGTAGCCTGGTAGGGCTATACCGTACGGATACGCAGGGAGACCCTCAGTCAATAGTCCTGGGGCAAGGTGCGTCGAGGCCTGGGCCGGAATCGATCAGTGTTGGTGCCCGGCACCAAGCACTGCGCTAATTTAGACAAGGCGCTCTCCGCTAACTGGGCTGTGAGGATACTGGCTCTGACGATATCCCGCCTGCAGACGGCAGACATGTGCAGCAGGAGTGACCACTCCCAGCTGCAGCTGATCGCCACGGCTGCGACATTGTCCGTTGTGGCTTCAAGCCACCTCGTATGGGAGTGTTTGCCCGCGAGAGAATTAACATTAGTGAACTCCGGCGCATGTGACCATTCCAAGGCTGAGAAACAAAGGGTGAATCTCTAAAACTGGCGCACTGTAGTTCGAGACTGTCTCGAGGCCGGTTCCACATGAGCTCGGTTACCAGATTGGGTTACTAGGGTTGGGCCAAGAAAGGCGGCACAGTCTCAAGCTTTTCGCGAATCGAAACACTCTCTTCACCTGTCCAGTAACAGGCCACCTGCCAAGCTCTGCGACCTGTCAGCTTTCCCCTGCTCGTAGGATGCGGCTGGGTTGTATGTACAGTACCAGCTCTCTCTTTTTCGTCTTGCCGCTTGTGCCCCATCGCAGCCTTGCAAGTGGGGAATGTCTCAGCCTACATTAAATCTTGACCAAACAGCGCGCTGCGATCTTCAAGGAGCGACTTCTTTTTAGTTATTAATGAATCGTATCTGTGCTTACTGCACATTTGTATACAAAAAGAAAAGCACTGAGACCTTGCTCTAAGCAAGGGTTTTGCTTTAGCCACGCAGAGCCAACCGCTGCGTCCAGGAGAAGAGACTGCCCAGGCTCCACACAGTCAGCAGTATCCCAATCACACTGCTTCACCCCAATCACCGTTGACCCCTCTCACACATGCACGAGTACAGGCGCGAATACTCGGCGTGGCGATGCCGAATATGCAGCTCCATCGGGCTGTGGGAGCTTATCGAGACCCACGCAAACAACGGCTGCCCTGCCGTTTGATTTGCTACCGAAGATGAACTGCCACTCGCTGGGGTGAGAGAAGATGACATAGCCTAGCTTGGTGCACTCGAAAATCACAGCCTGCAGGTGGGACATTTGCTGCTCATGCCCACCCTTGTCAGCCGGCACAAAGGGGCCGAGGAACGTCGCGAGTGCGTCCGCAAGAGCCTGGGCCTGAGGGCCGACGGCCGCGTCCGAGACTGGGAGAGCGGTGCGATCCTCGCGGCGCGGGTGAAGAAGGAAGGCAGCGAGGCTGCGCCATTTGGACAGGGCTAGTGCATTGGCTGCAGAAGGCGCGTTAGCTACCGGGCTGTTGATGGGTGTGTGTTCAGAGCCCGTCTTACCTGCTGGGTCTCCCGCGTTGCGGCCTGAGAGGGGCGCTGACTGAAGGAATGCCGCGACGGGAGCGGGAAGCATCGAAAGGGCGCTTTGCGAGTTCAAATCGATGCTCTTGAAGACGACGTGGGAAATGACATGGCGAAGGCCGACAGCGCGAGTCGAGGGATCGACACACAATGCGGTGACCAAATCCGCGCTGAGACCGGATTCATCAGTGTAGCCAAGGTTGTAAAGGTTCTGCGCAAGAGCGGAAGCGTTGACCTGAACGGGCTGGGAGTGGTAGTTGTTCTCGGCGTGCTGCTGGATGAGGTCGCTCAGCGATTGCATCTCGTTTTCGATGTCGCGGTCGGGAGTCGCGCTGAGGAGGAACTGGCTGAGCTGGATGTCGCCCTTGGATGCGGCAGCCGTCAACGGGTACTCGCCCTTTGGCTCATGGCTCACTGCGACGTGAGAGCGGCTTTGATCCGAGTTCTTGCGTCGACGGAAGAGAAGCCAAGCTGCCACGAGGCCAATGAGCAGACCCGCGACCAAGCATCCTACCGCAGCGCCAGCGATAGCACCGCCGTCAACCTTGGATCCGGGTTTGGAGGGATTGGAAGCAGTGGAAGAGGCAGAGGCGGTGGAAGAACCAGAGTTGGAGCCAGAGGTAGAGGTAAAGGTAGAGGTAAGGCCAGAGGCATCAGTAACCGTGGCCGAAGGTTGTTGACCTGCGATTGTGGTTTTTTGCGTTGTTGAGGCCGCGGAAGCTTTCGAATCTTTTGTGGCAGTGACAGTGACGCCAGCTACGACGGTAGCCCAGGTCTTTGAAAGCGCATAAGGAGCACCGTTCGCTGACACCGTCGGGATCACGGATATGTGATATAGAGTTTGCCCTGATCCATCATATGTAGTAGTGTTGTATGTCGCCATTTTGACACAAGCAGAACGGATATGTGGCTATCCCTCAGAATGAAGAGAGGTGCTGGTGGTGGGAGTCTTGGGACCGAGAGACTTTATTTTCGTCCACCACCAACCATGCGCTGCTCACATGGGTTCAACGGCACGAGCAGCGGAAAATCTATGCCGAGCAGCTCCATCAATGCGCAGACTGATCGTAGTCCAGAACCAATGCTGCATCTTGCACACTGGGATGGACTGGCCTGTTCCTAGCACGCCACCACTTTCAGCCGTACTCACCAGTGCAACCATGGCGTTCGCCCCCAAACCCACCCAGAGCCTGATTTCAAGGATCTAGTGACAGTAGGCTCACAGCCTCAACAGGCTGCGGCCAATTGCATGCCCAGCCATCATGCAGTCGAGTCCGCGTCCGCGTTCGGGAGACAGGGCGGTCCAGTACGCCTCGCTCATGAGTGCTCAATAGCAGTTCCCCCGCCACGTTTCTCTGCCTCCCTTGTCCTTTCGACTTTTAAGAATCTCTACTCTATATCATAGCTTATTGCAGCCGAGAGGCGTCGTCTGCTTTCGTTCGTTGGAGAATTTTCCTTTGGTTACTCTTATAGGACATAATCACCATGGAGCAACCGGACATACATGTCTCAGTTGATCTGGGCACCACCTTCACTGGTAGGTTCATATCCCACATGATAGATGCAAAGTGCTGTTCTAACGTGACTTCCAGGTGTGGCCTGGACGACTCCGAGAACACCAATCCAAGTCATCAATGACTGGCCTGGAAGCGGCGATCGAGGCGAACGCAAAGTCCCAACAACACTTGTTTACAATGCCGATGGCACTCTGGCCTCATGGGGCTTCATGTGCGAGGACCAGAATGAGGGGCCCTCAGCAGCCAATGCTGGCCAGACCCGGCGCGAGTTCTTCAAGATCTTTCTCGACGAAGAAACTCTGGCTGCTGCTCAGCAGCAAGGCCTTGCCAATGCACCGCGCACAACTAAAGATGCCGAGAGGTACATGGTCGACTTCCTGAAACAGGTGTACGCCCACATCAAAGAGTCAATCGAGATGCAGATTGGAAAGCGGCACGAGCCTGGCGGCTGGGGCACCATGGCAGTCAGCTTTCTCTTCAGTGTGCCCACAACGTGGACCAACCAAGGAATCATCAACGCTTTCAAATCCGTGATCCGAGAAGCGGGATTTGGCACTGAAAGCCCACGACACAGGGCTGAGGTAGACCTGACCGAGGCCGAGGCCGCCGCTGTCGAGACGCTCAAGTCGACTGCCATCAGCTTTAACCCTGGGGGTCTCTTCATGGTTGTCGATGCTGGCGGTGGCACTACAGACCTGGCGCTGATGCGCATCAAGTCAACGGATTATAACCATCCGGAAATGTCATCAATGGCGGCAGTGAGGGGAATTGGCGTCGGCGCATCCCTTATCGACAGGGCGTTCGCGCGCATGGTCGCTTCTCGCCTCGTAGCATTCCCCGATGTTCAGAGCCAGCTCCCCCACGACTTCGCCGCGCGCATGTCGAGAAGCCATCAGTACAAGACGACGAAGCACAAGTTTGGCGAGAGGGCTTACACGCAGGCAGTGTACAGGATGCCAATGGAGGGAGTCTCGCATGAGTTCTCTCACCCCGGCCTCGGCGTCGAGAATGGTCGCATGCTATTTTCCCAGTGAGTGGCCGGGTCCTGGCAATTGCTTCTGGTCGCTTCGATGCTAATAATTATCAGCGCCGAGATTCAGACATTATTTGACACCCAACTCGATGGTATGATGGCTCGCATCCGGGAACAATTAGATTGGCTTCCAGATAATAAGCGCATCGAGAAAGTGGTACGTGTGCAGAGCCTTTCCTCCTCATCTCAGCGCTGACAGATGATTCAGGACCACATGATCCTTTCCGGAGGTCTGGGCAGCTCCGCATATGTTCGCGAAAGCCTGCAGCAACGACTCAAGTTTCTCCAACACCCAAATGCCAGCAATGTCGTGGTCGTGCCTTGCCAGGATCCCCAGCTTGTGGTTGTCCGAGGACTTCTAAATGACCAGAAGCAAAAGATGGAGACGGGAAATAAGCCAGTTCTTGGCGAGCGCATCGCCCGTGCGAGCTACGGCGTCGTTGTCCGACAACCTTATTCACCCACTTATCACATGGGCGCGGATCTTATTGAGGATAAATTTGATCCTACCATAAAGTATGCAATCAACCAAATCCAGTGGTTGATACGGAAGGTGAGTATCCAAGCGTAGAATTGTTTCGAGGACGAGGCTCATCATTTCACGGCCAGGGCGATGTGATCCAATCGGGCTCGTCAATACCCAAGTCGTGCGAAGTTCGGTTTAGCGTCGGCGATGTTATACGCACCTTTGATGCCGAGTTTGTTGTTTCGCAAAACGAGGCTAGTTCCCTGCCTCGCAGTCTTAAACATGGTATGTGACAAGACTCCGCCGCACCATTTTTTAGCCACTAGCTGACATTCATATCCTATTAGCGGGAGCGACAAAACTATGTAAAGTTAAGAATAACCTCGCTAGCATTCCGACAGATCAGCTCACTTTGAAAACAAAGCGCGGAGGTTGTTGCGGTTGGAGCAAGACCCAATATTACCTGTGCAACTTTGATGTCCGTGTCGTTGTCGCTCCAGCAGACCTGCGCTTTGAGCTATGGTTCAATGGTCAAAAGTTCTCGGGCAGCCATGATGCTATCCAAATTACCTGGGACCCCGTTGGAGAGAAATCGGCTAGCAAATGATCCGAATAATGAACATAGTGTACATCTAGAGGACTATATGATAAATAATGGCGTAGAATGATATCCATGATTAATTAGATTATTAGTGTTCAAATCTTTCATTTTCTCCTTCTCCGATTACACAAGAAGTCATTCAGCAAATATTGATATTGGTACTGTCATGTTTCGACGACAAATTGCATTCCCTCTCTCAATTTGGAAGTTACCCGTTCATACGGAGCTGAGGCAATCGATACATGAACTAGCCGCGAATACCTAACCGTTGCCCACTAAATCCAGATCTTTACATCCAGCCCTTACAATCCCATAAGCAGCTTACCTATTTTCCGTAATGGTTTTGGCGATGTGCTTACTATTCTGCACTAAAACATGCTACGACACCTCAAGATGAATACTCTGTTCATTCTTGATTATCTTCCCAAAGATCTGGAATTGTCTATTTATGCTGTAAAATATCAGTTTTTTCCTTAGGGTAGGAGCAGAAATCTCACAGTGGCGGTGGGAGCTTGGACCAATGTCGTCAGCGACAACGATGACTAATCAAAGGCGGATCATAAATCGCGAGCTTCGCGAATCTCCAACATCAGCATGAGCAACACCGCGGCCATGGCTTCGATTCACGACCTCCCGAACGAGATCGTACATTTGATAACCGAGAATTTTTCCAGTGACGATCTTTTCAATTTGAGGCAAACATGTAAAGACTTGAATTTGAAAACCCTCTACCACTTCGCTGAGCGCTATTTCGAGACGCGTTGTGTCATGCTGGAGCGACGCAGCCTCGAGACACTTGTTGAGATCTCCCAACATCCTTACTTTGGCCCTTCCGTCGGGGTCTTGGTGGTTTCGTCTGACCATCTCCTGCCCTTTGATGACCTATGGGTTATTGAGCCTCCCGACGAACCCACCTACGCGAGGTGGGTCTCATTCTACGCGGGTGAATGGCCGAAGCGGGACAAGAAGTTCGCCAGCTACCATGGCTTGACCAACGATGATGATGGAAATAGCGTGGAAGTGAGTCGGGAGGGCGGCGACGATGAAAGCGAAGAAGGTAGCGAGGAGAATGTGGACGACGACAGCGAAGAAGGCAGTGAGCACAACGGGGCCAACGATAGTGAGGGAGATAGTGACGACTTTGACCAAGAGAGCAGCTCTAGCGATGATTCACAAGATGAAGACGCAAGCCCATGGAACTTCAAGACTCGGCGCACTCCGAAGAGATTGCTCCAGCTCAATGAGTCAGCTTACCGTGAATCTCTAGCGGACCAGGATGAGCTGCTTCGGACAGGATACGGCACTAAATGTCTAACAAAGGCAATAAAAAAACTGGTCAACTGCAGAGAACTGCTCATTATTGATGAAAAAAAGCCGTGGGGGCTAAAACATTTGCAAAGAAAGATTGGAGTATTGCCGCAGAGGTGTTTTAACCACCGATCATCAGCAAGCGTTCATTTTACTCGCAATCTCATACATTCCGTCTCAGTTTCTTTGGTCACAAGTGAGCAACCCATCAAAGAGTTTATAGTCGGGCTTGGTGCCTCGGTTGAATATACTAGTCAGGCCACGGCCGATATGTTGGTCAGGCCGACTGCCTCCATCTTGGATCAAGCTCGAGTCCCGAGCGTTACGTCTCTATCGTTGTATTTATACCCGGCCAATTCCAATCCCGATTCGGCAGATTCAAAGAGGTGGGAAACGGACATGGCTCAGTTCGTCAACCGATTCCCAAACATTTCTCGCTTTTCGCTGGAATATGGTGAGCGTGACAAATACCTATCATACTCACATCATGATCCCTCGTGGCACTATTCAGACGTTTTGCAGCCAAGCCGATTCTCAAAACTAAGCAGCATGCTGTATCTGCCTAAATTAGAAGTCCTCGAGATTTCGCAAATGGACTGCAACCGTATCGAATTTGGCTTTTTCCTTCTACGGCACAGCAAGACGCTCCGAGATATTAGGATTGCTGGAATTAATCTCGTAGATGACGATATGGCCTGGTCATGGATGATAAATATCATGCGCCAGAATCTGCGAATTACCAACTTTTCCTTTGATGAGTTGGCAGCCAAGGGAAAACCCACACTGTGTGGAGATTTATACCAAGTTAGAGACGATGAAGGCTTAGGAGAATTGTTGGGCTTGTTGGACAAGGAAAAAGGTGAGGAAGAGGGTGAGTGAGGCATGTTGGAATGGACACAGTATAATGTGGTGCCGGTGATTGCTGAAGTGGCATTCGAATTCATGTTGTGATGGTGGCTTATGGATATCCCGCGTCTGTTATAGAGTGATAGGTTGCCCTGTTATAATGGCTTGAGGATTTCACCGCAGCATTCGAATGGCAGACTTGGTATGAAGTTGCACCGGTTCGATTGTACATGTGGTTACCCACATCAATGCTACTATGATAGAGGCTATCGTACATTTTAATTGATGCGTCTCATACGCTATAATAACCTTGGCTTTGAGGATTTCCCTTATTGCTCGAGAGCCGGAGCCGGAGCTACCCCAACCTGAGCAATGACTGGGTGTTTAGGTAGTGCCCAATTATTTTAAATATTACTATCACACGCCACCTTCTTGATTGGTATCACAGGCCGATACCACGACAAGATTGAGGTAAGTACAGCCATCTTCTTCCCAGTTCTCATCGTATGCTCGGAGGATATTACTCATAAATGAACAGGTAGAGAAATATGCTGCAGAGCCCCCCACCCTGACACTCAAGTTATCGCCAACGGTTAATTGTGATAGAATCCTGACTTCAGCGAGACCGAAGTTCGATTGCTCATCGTTGTCGAATAAGGAAATCCAGGTAGGTCCACCGATAAAGCTACCACTCCAGAATTTAGATGCATCCATGTTGGAAAGTGCACCACGGGATAAAACTTGGAAGGTGGAAGTGGCCGCGTTTGGGGTGGCCGAGAACCTGAGGTCACCACCATATTCCGAAGTGATGAATTGGCCAGAGTAAGGTCCACTATCAGCCTGAAAGCGAAACAGCGAGCAGGATGGTGCTGGCGGCGCCGCGGCGGTGCTCGAAACATCTAATGTAGTTGTCTCTGTATAAAAGGAAGGAAGTACAACAGTAGTGGCAGTTACATCAAGTGTGGTGGGGATTAAATTTGTTTGTATGACAGTGGAGTGGAGGTCGATAGCATCAAAGTGAGTAACCGTAATAGTGGAAGTCTCCGTTTGAGTCAAGGTTGAGGTAATAATCTGCTGTGGCAATGTAGTTGTGGTGCCAGTTGCCCCGAGGCATTCGCATACTGAAGAGTAGCGGATTGCGCCGGCGCATTCAGAAGCGTATGTTGGCACTGAACTGGGTCTTATTGTAATTTCGGAACAGGTAGCGGTGAGGATACCAGGGGAGCGTGCCTCTAGGGCTTGAGCAATATTGTTTCGACGCTTGTCTGGTGTTCTAGTTGCCCTCGGGGCAGCAGGGACCTCCTCGGTGACGAGAACCAGCGAAGGCTCATAGACGGTGGCAGTGTGGCTCAATGTTCTGACAGTCGTGACCATGTCCTCAACAACTGTCTCGAGATGCAAATTCGTGGTTTGCTCCGTAACTGTAACGGTTGTGAGATGCGTGACTGTCACATCCGCGTCGACGGTTCTATCAATGATCGAGTTAGTAAAAATGTCATATTATTTAGCTAGTATAGCTAACTTACGTAGGACATGGAGACACGGTTGCTTTGAAAAACGATGAACAATCCTGCCAAGCTCTTGTGGGCAAGGCGGAGATGGTTGTTCCCCTTACGGCACTGTAGCAAAGGTCGGCGGCATGGCAAGCAAGCGATGTGGCGATTGTATCCGATGTGGTAGCTGGCGAGGCCTCTGATGACGTTGTTTCTGCTCCAATGTCTCGCACCGTGTTAGATGTGATGGTTGACAAAACGTCTGTAGGATCGCTTGATGTAGTGCCTGATAAGATGCCGGACGTGGAAATCGGTGATGCTGCTGATGTTGTGCCTGGTTCGATGATGGTGAGTGTGGTCGCTGATGTGGTAGCAGATGAGATGTCATCTAGCTAGCTGGCTAGACCAACATATTAGAGGATGTTTAATGTAATGGCATGTGTGTACAACAACCAAAAAGGAACAAGTTGGAACTACTAGCATTGTTATAAACAGAAAGGTCACAGATTGACTTGGCCGATTCAATAATCTACTTCCTAGTGTCGTAATTACAGCCACCATTTATTCATGTAACCCGAAGTGATTATCGGCGTGCTTGCGCAACCTTGTTTCTCCCCCGGACTGTGGCTGAACTTTGGACACAACATGTTGAACCCCGCTCTTTCATCGACAGGATTCTCGACACTCACAATAGTTCAGCAATAAACGAGACATTTCTAGCCACTTCAATTGCCAGAATCTATATAGAATTCCCTGCCTACGACCGAGTAACAGCTCGGCTCTACACTGAAGCTCAAAATGGCGGACGCTTACCTGGGAACCCTCCCCGAGCTTGTGCGAGAGGCTAAGCTCCCAGCGAGCTTCCACTATGATGGAACCCGGCTATGCACGATGCACAGCTCCACAGGGGCATATAGAGGAAATAGTAACCAGCAGGCTTGGATGGAGAAGGAGATTCTGGGCAGTGGTGGACAAGGCTCGGTTGAATTGCAGATCAGCGAGCAACTTGGCGAGCGTAAATTCAGGGCCGTGAAATGTATCCTTATCTCTGAAAGACAACGGAAGGTCATCTCAGAGCTGATTGTGCGGGAACTAGAGGCCATCTTTAAGTTTTCGCAAGCGAGGGTAAGTTGTTTTGGTCAGGCCCAACTTGCCTGCATTAGCTGATCGTATGCGGCAGTACTCTACCCTATTTGTCGAAGCACAGGGGTGGTATACCAGCTCAACCCATATCTACCTTGCAATGGATCATTGCAAACTAGGAGACCTAAGTAGGTATCTCATAGACCCTAGTAGATGTCCCAATGGCCGATTGCCTGAAGACGAGGCACGCGATATTGCTGCGCAGGTTTTGGATGCAATATCAAGAATGCACGAGGAGAACTTTGCTCACAGGGACATTAAGCCAGCCGTAAGGAACCTGAAATGAACAAGTCTTGACTAGGACGAACGTAAACAGAGGGACGCTAACAAATACCAACCAGAATATACTTATTGAATCCTCACCTCCAAACAGGTGGTGGGTCAAGGTCGGAGACTTTGGCCTCAGCAAGCAGAGCACAGAGACGACAGATTCCTCCACAGCCCGGGGAACACCAAGCTTCAGCCCCCCAGAGCTCCTTGGCTACCATGGAAATATCAGAACAGCTAGTCCCTATTCTGTGGATATTTGGTGCATAGGTGATACAGTCTTCAGGGTGATTTCGGGTCAAGCTACATTTGATACCCAAGCTCTCGTAGGAAGCTATTACGAAGGTAGAACCGATTTTCCGAAGGTGGCTTTGGAAAAGCTTCAAGTGAGCAGTCAGGCGATTGCCTTTCTGGAGTCGCTTATGGCACCCAAGCCAGAGAACCGACTAACAGCAAAGGATGCATTGAAGCACAGATGGATCGAGATGGAGGCTCCGGGGGGGATACCTAACCCCCCTGATTCGTTTAAGAGTGGTGGGTTGAGCGACCTCGAGCTCAAACTTTCTCTGCCCACCGATATATGGGCGTCTGATGCTACGGCCTCGTGGACGCAGACGAGCTTTCACAGCCAGGCCCTCCAGGAAACGTTGCAAAGAACAACGCAAGAAGTAACAAAGACGGGTCGCGAAGCGCCGCCGCTTGAAAATAGCACAGGGGTCAGCAACTTACGCAGTATGAAAGATGTCCCCCCTATTTGGACAAATACCGCACGTGATGAGGCAAAGTTACATTCTAGACCACTTGCAACTAGGGAAAAAGTAATTCCAAGTTATTTGAGATATATTGCTAGAATGACTGTAGGAGTCGAAGAACGAGCAACTCGAATTCGAACGGGTCACACGCACTCAGAAAGGCAAACAGAATACAAGGAATCGTGTGGGGACGGGGGCACATCTGCCACTCAAACTCAAGCTGTACCTAGGCTTCCTGAAATGGAACAGGAGGACGGCGAATCATTCGCCAGTTGGAATTCAGCTGCATGGAAAAATGGTTCCTCTGATCATAGATTGTCGAAGGAGAAAAGTGTTCAGAATTTTGGTGATGCAGAGAGCACCAAGGCATCGACCCACCCAAAGAGAGACAGACAAGTTGAAGCACAGACGGCTGCAATTTCTTCAGACAACGCCACGATGAGTGCTCATGATGGAATGGGTAAGAGAGCAGATATTCTATTTGAGGAGGGCAATTTCGAACAGGCCGAATTGATATACAGGGATATTATTACACAAAGAGAAATGACATTCGGCAAAAGTGACAGAGGGGCATTAGAGAGCATGCAAAGCCTTGCCGATACACTTTACGCACAGAATAAACTCGAGAGCGCAAAAGAAGTCTACCAAGAGACGCTGGATGCGAGAAGGGCTGTACTTGGCGCAGACAATAATGAGACCCTCCGAACCATGCAGAACTTGGCTACAACTCTATATGAGCTTGGTCTGTATGGGGATGCGGAGAAGATGTACAGAGAAACTGTACATCACAGGAAATTAATCCTCGGAGTAGGGCATTTGCATACCATGAACAGTATGCATGACCTGGCGGATTCACTATACAAGCAAGGCCAATTCCACGAGGCGAGCGAAATTTACCGAGAGGTACTGAGTAGCAGAAAGTTCGTACTTGGCAACTGCCATACAAAAACAATTAGCAGCATGGATAGTTTAGCGAGCGCTCTCGTAGGTCAAAGGGAGTTTGCAGAAGCGGCCTCGCTCTATCATGAAATCATTAGTATCAAGAGCATGGTCCTGGGCCCGGAACACGGTGACATAATTCGAAACAAAGAAGATCTCCAGAAAGCCCTTGAAAAACTAGCCGCTGGGTACAAAAGCACCGGCTCAAATCAACGCGTTGTGCGTTATAATGAACCGAGCGCACAGGGAAACAGATCCCCGGCGGGAGACCAGTGCGTCGAATATTTAATCGCTTCATTCCAACCGCTGACGCATTCGCACAGGCAACGAAACAAAGAGACGAAATTTGACATGATTGCCAAGATGCGGAGTGGTTTCAAGAACATGACAGGGAGGATCCTTTGAGCCGAGGAGGGCGGAGACCTTAGTCAGGGAAGGTTCGCGGTCCTACCTTCATCCCGAAAGAGCTTACGTATACAAGTCTTACAGCTACATACAGTGATCCATGGGGCCCGACAGCTCAATTGAAAGCCATCTCACAGTCGACACTTAAACCATGTGTGCTTCAACTTGAATAATGTTAGCAGGTTGTACTTAGAATTAACCGTGATTGGCGGAACGGTAGAATAGTTTGGAACATGATGGGCATGATAGACAAGTGATTGTGTTATGGGGAGAAAGGCTGGAGATGGCCCTTGAAATCCCTTGCTATAATTCAGTTCTATCTCAGTCAAGGGCATAGAGGACCTGTTCCCGTGTTTATACCAAGCCGAGATAGCATACATGTTCTCCAGCCCTTTTCTCATTATGATGAAGAAGACACGGATGTTGAACGAAATGGTAATATTTACCGCAACTACACTTTTGAGACAGACTTTCATGAACTAATAGCTCTAAAGCCCAAGCCTTCACTCATTATAGAGAGGGCTTAGGCCTATATAGCATATTACTCTACGTATATGCCTCAAAGGTACTATCATGGCTTTCGCTTGGCAATTAAATACAATCACTTGCGCTTTCCCTCAGCCCAAAGTCAGTTCAGAGGAAATCAGAAATGGTCTTGACTACAAATAATGGACACCAAATAAATGTTTCTTATCAGCTGTCATCATGGATATATATTTAACAAAGAAATTAGCCAAGATCTCCATTTAGAAATACGCTCCCTCAACCAAAAATCCAACGGTGAACTGAGAATGTCAGTATATTTCAAGTTTGCAGTCATGGAATAATGGCACGTACCTTGACATGCTGAAGAATGTGCTCGAAGCTGAGCGTAGAAATGGTGTCTTGAGCGGAGTGGATGTAGGGGCTTGAATCCGCCATGTTCTCGTCGCACACATACGCAGCGGGGAAGCCGGCGGAGTTGGCAGATGAGCTGCAGGATTACGAGTGATTAGCTAACGTAAAATCTCGACGTCGAATTCTGGGAGCCAGAAGAAGACTTACTGATCGCTGCAACCGTAACCGCACTTGTCAGTGGAAAGCTCCAGATCGGTGTAAACGGGAACAAGCGTCATGACGAAGTTTGTCAGGGCGGTGTTGACGTAGTCGGTATAGACGGCAATGACGTTGTTGGGCGAGTAGCCTGTCATGTCCTGGTTCACCATGGCCAGAACATTGACGCCAGATGATGCGTAGGACTGCATGATATCACGGCTGCCAAGGAGACCGCCCTCCTCACCGCTGTAGAAGTGGAATTCAAGCGTGTTCTTGGGCGAGTATCCTGCGCTGGCAAGAATGCGCAGAGCCTCAAGGACCACGACGACACCCTGAAGCAGACGTTAGTTGTGCCAAACAAAAACGGAAGGTTGGATTTCCAGTTATTGCAGTGTTGCAAAATATCTGAAATATTACTTACCGAAGCATTGTCATCAGCTCCAGGGGCGCGTCCGCTTGTGGTGCTGCCGATGCTGTCGTAATGGGCACTGACAATGACCACACTGCTGGAAGAACCCGGGATCTTTGCAATCACACTGGGTTGGTTGTAGCTGTGCGTATAACGCGAGACCTGGATCTTGGAGTTGGCCGAGGCAACCTCGACGACAGTGTTGTACATCCAAGTGGCGCTGGTGGAGGCATAGGATCCTCGATAGTAGCGGTTGTAAAAGTCAGCCATCTCATTTGCCCAGGTCCTGAGATTAGCAATGTTGGCCTGAGAAATCAGAGGAGTTGCCTCAGATTGGTGAGATGGGCCTGATGGGATGGCCCGGATACTGATGGTGTCTCTGGCCGAGTTTTTTTGACCAAGGCTCTCGAGTTCCTGAACCATTGATCAATTAGTATCACGTGTGATTGATTCTGTAGTATAATAAATAGTCGTACCTGGGTGTCGGTAATATCCATGAACCCAATCTTCTTGGAGATGAACTTGTCGAACTTCTCCTCCTCGGTCATCCAGGTGCCGGGGTCCTCCTCGCTAGTCTTAACCAGGCGCAGATCCTCTCGGCGGGTCTTTCTGACAGTTGCGCCAGAGCTGGAACTGGGCTCAATAACCCCAGCGACCGCAAGGCTGACTCCGGAGAGTAGCGCGATACCAAAAGCTGCCGCCTTGACCATGGTTGACGATGGCTTTTTGAAAGGGAACTAAACCGACGAGATTGACAGCCAAGTATGAAGTTGAAATTGGCTCTGCTGCTGCAAGGATTCCCGGATGAGTGAACCACGGAAGAATTCTGTGAGTCGGACATGATGAGCAGTCATTACTTTATATTCAAAAGCGATCTCGTATATTTTCAAGCATAAATCCTTCTAATTTCGGGGCCAGTGGCTTCATTTTCCTGTGTGTAGTTGCTATTGGGTAGGTGGTATTGATCTGGTCACATCTAAAGTGGGCGGCGCAGCACTTTGGCGATAAGATAAAGCCTCTCTCCTTCTCAAAGAGGCAATTAGTCAGTCGCGGTAGTGTCTTGGCAGGCCTTTTGAATTATGCAGGTCTACGGTCGCGCCCCCTGCCAGCTTCCTTCTTCCGACGTGTCTCCGTAGCCCCAGTTAACGGAGCCATTATTCCGTCCCTTGTTTGGTTTAGGAAGTCGGCAATTCCTTCATCGATGGCCCGGCGGCTCCCTTTATCAGCTAACGAGACAGTTGATTATTGGTTCCTTTCGACGACTAAGGATTCTAGAAGCGGTGAGTCTGGCCAGGAAGTAGATATCTAACAATTACAGCTAAAAAGTTTGTAGGGTGTTATTTTTGACAACTGGCTCGTTTATGATTGGAGGATAATGGAGGATCTCACTCGTATTGGTGGTCCAATCGCCACTGACTGGTCCCACCGGATCATCCGAGTTTTAGGTTCTCTGTGATTGAATCTCCCCTCTGCTTTTTAATTTTTAATTGGGTGTAATACAAATGGGTAATTCGCAGAAGCGTAGGCAAGAGCTTACTGCCGATTGCAGTCATGGACCCCAAGGGTTGTAAATGCCCAATATTTCAAAGGTCAACCGATTAGAATAGGGACTTTCAAAGCTTTCCCCCCCGGCATGTCAGATCCATGAATTCCTTCCCAAGGAATTCATTGAGAACGCTTTCCAAAATTACTCGGCATAATCCGCAAAACTTAGGTACAGATCAGTTGGAAGGAACTAGCCGCAAGCGGCCCCGTTGTCTCAGAACCACAACTTTCAACTCCATCATTTTGCCCTAGAGATTCACTCGGTTATTTTCATTCAAAGAGTGTGTATGCGCCTCATAGGTGGAATGTTGACGATGATTCCAAGCTATGTTCAATTATATTAATCGCGAAATACGGGGCGTAGCTTCCATCTCAGTCAGTGCTCTCATGGGTTGGCCGCCGCGTTCCTTCGACCTGGGCGTTCATTTGGATTTAGGATCTGGATCAGCTAAATACTTGGTACTCCATGGTGACTGTCGCGGGCAACCTCGATTCCCCTCTTAGTTCCTCCTCTCTTGCGCCCTAAATCAAGTCTCAGACACAATTCCCACACACATTCCGCTTGTCTCAGTCGTTGTAGCTCTTTTGAAGCTTTTGGCGGGGCGGGCGTGGGGAGGATGGGCGAGAGCGGCTAGCTTGATCATATTTCACCACCAAGGAGGCCCTCGGTCGTATCACGAGCCCGGGGCTTTGTCTCTGTCTCGCCCAGCCTCCGGATGGAAAGAAATACGAATAGCATGTTTATTTATCTTTAAAAGGCCAAATCCGTTGCATCATTTTGCGGTGCCTCGCATCTGTTTATTATTCGGGACACTATGTCCATATCTGACATATCTTTTCTACGAATATTCATGCCGGCCCGCGCTTACTTATACGATAATCCTGCCTCTACTTACTAGATCGTGGGGTGATTTGGTTGCGCAGACAGGGGTTCGGCTGATCGAAACATCGATACGCGGCAAACTGCCGAGGAAGCCTGTGTGCCGTGTTTTATCCAGCCACTTTTTCAGATTTGTGGGGTTGTGTTCAGTAGTCGAGTGTTCCAGATCTGCGAAAAAGGGGAAGACTTGGCTGCCCGTGCTCGATTGTACACTGTATACCCACCAGTTTGCCGCGAATGCCGCAGAACCGGGTCAATTTTGATCGTGTTGGCGGATGCAACTCGTTCCCCACTTGCATACAGTTTTCCAGTTCCCCTCACAAATTAATAGTCACATGTAAAGATATGAAACTCTTTGACATCATTGAGTCGCCCAACTTACATGCTAATTCCGGCTCTTTCGCGGGGGTGAATTGAGTCACAACAAGACAGATCTGAGATGGTGTTTGGGGATTGGCATCTTGCGAACATGGAAGCCCCTTCCACACTGTTGGAATAATGGAAAGCGACTAGAAGCTACTTGGTAGCTTCTAGTGCTCACATTGCACATTCGTGCGAAATGCTATCGCACATTTGTGACAAAAAAAGTAACTGTTTGTAGATTGACTTGCAAATCCATATTGGCGGACGCTTTTGTTCTTCACATGCGATTTCGAGCCAACGCAGAAGCGAGATTCCGCAGTATATATAGCATCCATCAAATACAATTCACATCATTTCATCCATCAGTCTTTCTACATTTCGAACATCACTTTGATTTGGCACCCATTTCACAGCCCATCTGCCGTTGTTCATTGCGCCTCTGCACCTGCTCCATAAACTTAGCCCATCCTCAAGACATACACAACGATACAAACCACAGGCTGATCAGGATCTCCCACTTAATTGGGTAAGTGTACGACAGGCCCCCCTGAATTGGCAGCACAGATGCCCAGGGCTTGGTGCCTGTGCCCCATCTAGGCTCTCTGCCAACGTGGGATACTCTAAGGCTAACTGGTCATTAGCAAATTTCCCCGGGAACGTAATTTGACAAGCGTCTAGAATTCGTGGAAATGTCTTGGACCTGTGTAAGTAAACCCACTTCATCGCTCCACCCATGTGGTTTTAGAGGCCAAATTTAGGACTAACTGTCAGTCAACCAGTGTACTTGTGATGCAAGCGATGCCACTGGCGGCACTTGCACATGTGGCCACCCCCGATGTGGAAAGTGCCAAAAATAGTACACAACCCATGGCCACTGTTAGAGATAGTTTGCAAAAATGCATTTGACTCCTGCAATCGTTATAAGCTTCAATGGGTCGCATGAGAATATGTATATTATTGTTTGTTAAAGGCAAACGACGCCTCGCGAGGAGTAAGAGAGTGGGCCGCATAGTTCTCTCATACAGCAATTGCCTTCTGCAAAGTCTCTCTTGTTACATGCTGCAGACTTTGAGACACATGTTAAATAACGACCCTCCCGGTCCTGTATGATTGAATAAATTCATAGTTTCTATTATTATCATTTCCAGCCAAAAAAAGTCATCACCACTACACATGCTTCATTTCGCGGAATCTCAACCTTGGTACTGGTCCTCTACACCGTTCCAAATATGTCGTCCTGGAAAAATCTGGAGCAACCTACGAACGACCAAGAAAGATGGAGGCGCATCGTGGCCGGTTTTACACCGAGGCAAGTACGGCGGATTGCGCACCATTTTCCTGCCAATTCTCATGCTGGTTACTCCTTGGGGCCGAAGAGGAGGATCCCGAGCAATTGACCTTGATGTCTACGGTCTCAATTAATCTGGCAAGCACCTTGAACATCTTCTACATTGCTTCGGTAACGCGCATTGAACCCCGGTCTTTGTGCCTTGCCATGGCCATTTGGATAATAGGTCTTATGATGTCAATTGGTTCTGCAATTTCCCAGCAATGGGCCCTGTGAGTAAACCGGAAGCCTTAGCATCGTGCCCTGCTGACCCTAAACAGGATGACGCGAAATTCAGACGTTTCACTTATCTCAATAAACGTCTTGTGGTTTTTACCACTTATGTCATGCCTCACCTCATCCGCGTCAGGTGGAATACTGGCGGGTATTTTGAAAAACCAAGACATGGCCTTCTGGGTTATCATGTGCAGCTACGCACTCTGGGGAATTGGATTCCCAATGGCATATGTGACTTTAGTCGTCTATTTGAGGCAATTGTCACGCCATGGCCTCCCAGCCGAAGGCATTGTCCCCGATGTATTCTTGCCTTTAGTTCCCGTTGCACAAGGTGCGTTCAGGTACGTGTTGATGTGCTTCAAAAAGCACCTACTGACATATGATTATCTTCTTCAGCATCCAACAACTTGGAAAGGCTTCACAGAAAGTCTTTCCTAAATGCAGCTACCTTGACGACATTACCGGAAATATTTTTAATGACATTGGACTGCTTTTTGCCATCTTAATGTGGGGTATTTGCACCATTTGGCTGGTTTTTGCTATCGCAACAATTGTTAAGTCAAACAGAGTACCATTCAATCTGGGCTGGTGGGCATTTACTTTCTCACTGGGACTTGGAGGAAAATGTGTTGACTAATCTAGTGCTCTGGCCAATCGCGCGACTTGGGTGAGCCAGGCACACATGCAGAACATGGTCATAGATCTGATGTCATTTGTAGCTCATTTCTTGAACGTGTCAGGTGTTTACATTCCGGGAATAGAACGGCTATCATCCCCTTCGCTAAGAATGGGCGCGCCTTGGGCCTTTCGTAAAACCCCTGCCGTGATAGCCATGTGGCATTTGTATGTCGTCAAGTTTTATTCCAGACAGTGCCTTCTTGTTAGATATTGGTGTGGAAAATTGTGTATGGTCTATTCTGTTTCTCTCTCTGGTAGTTGGGAGGGCTACTTGCCCAGCTACATATCTTTGCTCTTTCTATCAACATCTTGCAACATCAGGCTATGCATTGTTGCCGGGTCCAGCATAGCCGAACCCAATATCCCCAGGCTTTCAGCCGGTAACAGCCTCTGATATATCTTATACTTCTAGTATGATCATGCCTTCAAACACAAAGTCATACAGGTCTGGTCGAAGGAGTCCATGGCTACGAAGCCATGAGCCTTTATCACTAAAGCGTTTCTCGCATGTCCACCATTGTTTATCGCTTGCTTTTACAACACCAGTTTGGGTGTCATATTCCACACCCGATTTCCTTGTTAACCATAGAATCTGACGGTGCTTAGCTCGAAGAAGCTTGTAAGGTGATAATTGCTTCTTGGCCTCCCAAGGCGCCTTCGGATATTCCTCTCTTAAGGTCGCGACCATCGGTCCAAAGACTGCCTTTAATTCGACTTCTTTATCTCGGTTCAATAAATCATCATTACAGGCCACCTTCAGAATCTCTAGAAAGAATACAGTCATATCTGCTGCCCACCATATACGACTGCGCTGCTTCTTCTGAGCCGACGGTGAGGGGGTAAGTTGAGATGCTTCCTGTGACAACTGGGGCAGCTGTGAAGCCTCAACAGACGGGATGACCGACCTCAAAGACCGCCAGCTCCCCGGCGAGGCAGTATCGGTGTTGCGCTGGGACATAATACCTGTGTGGGTGGCTGTTGGTATGTCTTTTTTTGATAGTTTGGCCGAGAGTGCATAGGAAATGTGTCCAAGCCGGCCGAACGTGGAGATCTTCAGCCTAGTACTATGTTAGGAGGGGAAGACGGCGAGTATCTAACTCATCTCCACGTTACATAGCTGACTAACGGGATACATAGGGGTACAAGGTGGAATTATGTTCATATTCAATGTCACTGCGGGGGCGCTCAGATTAAACATATGCCTCGAAAAGACCAGGACCTTATAGTCTGGCTGCACCAGGACTAATCGGACTCTTTTTCTTAGTGTGAAGGGCTGATCCTTGGTTTGTTCAACCAGAAGGGTGCTCTGAATTGGTCTATCTAAAGCTAGAGAGGAAAGGAAAGAAAGACGATCAGAAGAATGCATTCTTCCGATTACATATGCCTTGGTGTGCCCTCGCTACCAAGGTGGTCAGGAAGCTTAATCCAGATGGATACAGCGTAGCTGTAATCCTCCACCAGGCTTCAGCCTCTGACACTCATATCATCATCTAGCATGGTGTGGCTGTTGGGAGCTGGTGCTTATGGGTTATATTTGCTGATGTCATCGGAATCAATGTGGATAGTGTTAGATTGACGCCTCTGGCTATGTGGATAAAGTGGATAAATTCATCCGAAGTGTCCGGGCTATCAATATTATTGTAGCCGAAGGGGACCACAAAAGCCCCTCTTTGGATGAGGGGGTCTGTGAAGACCTTAATTCATCAGAATCATCTGAAATTGATCCACACTTCAATTAAACCATTCCCTCGTGATTGGACGACCCTAGCCGTATCCAACAGATAGTATGTATGTCTTATTCGCGGGGAAAACGGGCCCCGTTTCCATACTTAATACTAGAGTAGTAGTAGCCTAGTCCAGATGCCTCACATCAAGCCTGCATCCGGTTAAGCTAGGTACAGCGGGAATGTATTCTCAAAGGTATATTAGAGCTAGATTGGCCCCTCCAGAATATACATGATTATCGTTTCTTAAATCTTACACTCTATGACCTATATGTTCTAACACTTGGACGAGACTGTTACAGCAGCTGCTGTTACGTAAAAAAGTCCTTTCGTTCCCCACATGAGCTGATGCATGACAAAAAGTTCTAACCCTTATAACTCACAAAAGTTAGAAACACTGCCCCACAAGCTCCAATGTCAAAAAAGAGGACTAGCATTTTTAGTCAAATTACATTTGTAATCGGGCAAGTGGGATAGGTACCTAGTAAAGATTACTTCTTGCAAACACGTAGCTCATTATAAATAGCTCCACCTCATCTACTCCGTACACAATGCCAACTCAATTAATCATATTTTAACATTTTTCTACTCTCTAGTTTAAAAGATGGCGTTTGAAATCCACGTTATATCCAAACGGGACATCACCCAACACAAGACTGTTGCGGTCGACTTGCCCCTTAAGCCATTAGCAAAGTCTTCAATCCGCGTTCAGTCATCACTCATTTCATTGACCGCTAACAATCTTTCATACGCGAAATTGGGAGATGTCATGAACTGGTGGTCCACGTGGCCTATCCCCGAAGGCCTCCCTGCTCCCTACGACAACCGCGACAAGTGGGGCATTGTCCCTGTATGGGGCTTCGCCAGGGTTCTTGAATCCAACATTGGTGGCATCCCTCCCCAAACCATGCTGTACGGATATTGGCCCTCCTCATCCCATCCTGTGGATCTGGCACTGGAGCCATGCCAACCGCATGGTCACTACACCGAGATCAGTGTGCACCGAAATAAGCTCTTGTCTATGTACAACCGGTACATCATATTCAATGGCCCACAGCCCCAGGAGCTAAGGGCCTGGTTTGCCGTTGCATTTGCCGTCTGGCAGGCCGGCTATGTGTTGAACAAGTTTAATTTCCCTACCGAGTTTCCGCCCGTCCACCCCACAGGCGAAGGGATCGGACAGTGGACACGGGATGACGCAGATCTTAAGTCCACCCTTGTGGTTAGTCTAGCGGCTTCTAGCAAGACTGGAAGGTCTTTCGCATGGAATTTGGTTCACAATCGCGATTCAACCAACGGACCACTTGCACTGCTCCAAGCAAGCTCATCACCCGATTCCCTTGCATCTACCCCCCGCGGGAGTAGGTTTGAAGTCAAGACGGTTAATTACGAAAATTTGACTGCAAAGGAGACTGTTGACTGGATTGTGCGATTAGGGCCTAAGCGTGTCGTTGTAACAGATTTTGGCGGATCCGTCGCAGCTCTAGGCCACTTCCGAGAGGCTCTTCTTTCAGCACTACCAGAGTCAACAAGGCTCCTTCTTGTCAATGTGGGGGGTGAGCCCAAGGTTGAGTCGTCTCAAGAATCACACGCAGCTACCGAGATCAGGACCAAGTGGAACTCGGTTCTTCTAAACACGGACTCGGGTATTTTGGCTGGCATTAATGCGCAGGGTCCGGAAAAGTATTTTAAAGAAGCTTTTTTAGCATTCCAAAAATTCTTAGATGAAAAAGCAGTTGGGAATCTTGAAATGGTTTGGGGAGGCGGGATTGGTGGAGAGCATAGCTTTGAAGATGGCTGGGAAAATCTTTATAAAGGAGAACTATCGGCAAGAAAAGCCTGGGTTTTTCAACTATTGTAATTACATTAAGGTTTAGTTTTGCACTGCAGGCTCGCTCAGCACCTCGAAGACGTTTCTTCTTGTTTCCAGCTGACAGTCCTTTGTGCACAAAGTTTCCCTTGTGTTCAATGTGCGCAGTATGAGAATCGGTTAGTAAAGACTCTCAGCTCCAAAGGTCGACGACACCTACCGGTATGCCTCAAACTCGTAACGGGACTGGTCTCTCCAGGTGACCAAAAAAATGGCCTTGACAGAAGCATTTTTTGCCTTCTTGTCCCCGCAACCCTTGTCAAAAGCTTCCTTGGCTGCACAACCTTTTGTTAGTAAAAGACTTCGATATCAAAGAGGGATTCGATACGCACCACCCTTGTACATGACATGATTCGATGGGATAGGAACCAAGCCAGGGGCTGCTGCTGCTGCTTTTTGAGTGTAATAATCGCTGCAGAAAGTGTGATTGGGTTCCTTGCGGTAGGTGCGACATTGGAGGTAAATCTGAGGATCCAATTGGCTCGTAGTGGATGCGGTAGGCCGAGGCATTGTAAGTTTAAGGACGTTTGAATCGTTAAAAAGTTATTATGCGCTGAAAGAGTTGGAAAGAAAGGGTTTGTGAGGCTAAGAGTGCGAGTGGTTTGAATGGTGAGTGATTGGAAATTCCAACTGTCGAGGAATCAATAGGTATATATGTTCTTTGGAGCTTTGTACCATTTCGACCGATGAACTACCCACATGCAGGACCAACAACCGTGAAATTGTGAGTTTGAAACTTGCCCCCTTCAACCGCCGTGGGGTAAACTTGGAACCAACAGCTAGAATGCTGGAAGTCGTTGCTACCGTGATGATGCTAGTTCATGAGAGGGGAAAGGCTGCCTGAAATTTCAACCAACAACATTTACACAGTCGGGATATAATTCTCATTCCGAAAATGGAACCGCTACAGCATCACGGGTCTGTTTAGTCGCCGAACACACTGCCATATCACGAACAGAATCATTAGGGCCTCGCCTGGTGGCTATCCTTTGTGGGGCCGTCCAATCAAACCAACACGAAAGCCATCACCAACAGCATACTCGCAGTACCCAAGGCACGGCGCCTAAATGCAGCAAGTTTTTATGGGGCCGTCCAATCAATTTTTAAGGGACAACCAACAGCAGCAATAAGGCTGGTCCGGAAACGGCCCAACGCGCCGTGCATGGTCAAACGGACGAGTCACCTCGACTCAAATGGCCGGCTGGGTCAAGGCACAATCCGATTGATCGTGAACAACTAGGCACCCTCCCACCTGTCGTCAACGCCTAACACCAGCTTTAGAAAGACGCACACTAATCACGCCACGTGATGTGCTTGTTGGTTGTGTACTAAATCTCTATAAATCGCACATCATTCAACGAACCAGCAGAGTCACTCACCTCCTCACAAAAAGGCCCCGCACAAGAATTCCTTGTCAACAAGTACATCCACTACAAGCCATTTTTAATTATTCATTTCTCCTACATTACCATCATGACATCCCCTGAATATGTCAAACAAACCACTGAAAACGCCCGCGATATTGCCGGTAACGTCATCGCCTTGTTAAAGCAGGCTGGCGAGACTATCGGAGTGGCTGAGTCATTGACTGGTGGAGGGGTCATGGCAACCATCACCTCCATCGGCGGTGCAAGCTCTGTCTTCCGTGGCGGCGTTGTTTCATACGCGACCCCGCTTAAGCAGCAACTTTTGAAGGTTAATGCAGACCTCATTTCCAAGCATGGTGTTATCCACGGCGATGTTGCCCAACAGATGGCGATGGGCGCCCGAAACATCACTGCAATCGACGGTCCTGCCACGTGGGGTATTGGTACTACCGGAGTTGCTGGTCCCGACTCTCAGGATGGCAAGCCCGTTGGCATGGTTTTTATTGGGATTGCCTCGCCAGATAAGAGTTGGGCTTTAGGGCCATTCCACTTCGCTGGTGATCGCGATCAGGTTAGGCAAGCCACCATTACGGAGGCGCTGGCCCAACTGCGGGAGATCCTCAGGGCCAGAGAAAGCTAGGGAGAAGTTCTAGACAAGGGAGTTTAGATGTGCCCGAAATGCTCGTTGTTTGGTTGGTTAGGCATATTATCCTATACCACTACCAAGATACACTCGGTTCGTCTCGGCGATCCAGAGCACATACATAGCTTTACAGCTCCTCCATCAAGGAGATTATTAGAAGATTAGGGGTTTAGACCATATAGATATTCTCAAGTCATTCGGATTCCGCAAATCGATTATTCGTCCCGATTTTGCGAGACAGCTGACACAACAATATGGGGTATCCAATACGCCGGGCCTATTGTTCGACGCTATCTCTATGTACCGTTGTTGGCTGGCTCCCAGATCATGTCACGGACGCTGCTACTTATTTTCCTTCTTTTCTTCGTTGACTGAAAATTGATAGACTAAATTATTAATACACCATTATTTTGCTACTCAAACTCAACTTCCCCGGAAGAAATTATAGCTTCAAAGCAAAAGAGGTCGCAAGATTCTGTACGATGAGAGGCATCGTATTTCTTCGAACCTCTCTGAAGAAATAAACCCGAAGGCGTGAAATTGAAGCGGGCAACCCAGTATCTGGGTCCATCATTCGACAAGTCCAACAGGGGAAATTCGACACTGCAGTGAAATGTTTTATGTTTTTATTATCTCTCTAATAAGGCACTAGTTTAAAAGCGAAGTCACAAACTGTGCACAGGCCATCAAAGCAATACCCATAACACTTTTTTATGCTAGTCTAGGGCAAGTAACCATCAACTGATCAAAACCTATAAACTCACGACGAACTCATGATATTTGTTTATTTTAACTTTCTTAATACTGATTAAATTAAAAGGCAATTCTATCAGGGAATCTTAATCACTCTATTCCTATATCTAAAATATTCTTGAGCCGCGCCTGGACGAATGAGAAAAGTAGGTAAATTGTTGGCTGCTTTGTGTAAGCTCAATAACATATACAAGAAAGATTATTTGTAATATCAAGTTAAGACTATACCTTTTGCTTTGCTTTTATCCTTAATGCGCTATTATTGTGATACCCCCGTGCGTCCAGTAATGCCGATTACCCCGGAACAATCTAAACCCAGGAACTCCACAAACAGTCAACCGCCAATTTTTTCTTTTAGTACATGCTGGTAATGGCAAGGCCTGCAAGGCCAATAACAGCAAGCGCTATGCTGCTTAGTTGGGGCGAACCGGGAACTCGGTTGCTGCTGCTCTCGGCCATTACTTCGCTGTTGCTGCCGAGCAATGCCGCCGCCGTCTTGCTCGTCAACGCAGCAGCTTCCGTTGATGTAGCCTCCGCAGTGGTTGCTTCCGAAGTTGATGCCTTGACGGCCGTGGTCCCTGTAGTAAGGCTTAGGATTAAACCGTTACAGCCTGACTTTAAGCAATAAACAATACCATATTATAGGGGCATCTACCAACTCATTAAATCTTATATAAAATTCTCTAAGATTAACCTCTTTAAACTCTAGAGAATTATTAGGCTTATTCTATTAAATCAACTTACTAAACTCAAGGTAAATCAAGCAAGATAGTTTATTGCTATACCTCTTCAATTATCTAGGGTCTTTTACGGCAATATCCGTAGTTGGATTTCACATAAAGCACTGCAAAAGGTCAAGGCCCAACGGGAACGACTAGTAAACAAGCTTCCTCCATGTACAGGGACTATACGCCCTTTGCACCTGTCACATTGGGCAAGCAATCGAATCTACATTCTTCACGATCCTAGGCGCCGTGAGCCTTTAGCTAGCGACCCTTTCTCTCTCTTCCTAACATGCTAATGTCCTGCAGATCTTGTCTGTCACGGCCATGGCAAGTTGGGTATTTCTCGGCTTCGTTCCGTGGATTGCGGTCCTGAAAGGTAAGACTAACATTGAATTTCCTCTTGGGTTGGAAATGACACATGGATCCCAGTCAGTCTCGAATGCTTGAGGATAGATGGGAACGTCGTGTGCGTCATTGGCGCCCGCCGCAGACGTGAATCTAGGGTAAAACATTGCCCACGTTGGTGGAAGCAGGAGGGGGGCCCTCAACTCTGGGCCCAACCTTGTGGCCCGACCCATAGCTGACTAGGGGGAATTTGAAACTCAATGCACCGCTGACCCGAAGCTCCATGTATGGTGGGCAATGCGAGGGGCCAAAAGGTTAGGATAAATAAGCATGTGCATTGCATCTGGCCAAAGTTACAGAGGAGTCGGTAGCTATGGCTGCTGCATTGAAGCAGATATTGACTCACCCCGCCAGCTCTCGGCCATGTTTCACAATCGGACCTCGGATGGCGTAGCTCATCCTGGTCTATTTGGGAATGATTCTGGTGTCTTTGCCACCATGAGAAATCACGCCATGAACTTTCGCATTGGGCTGCTCCTGGCGGCAACGTGTGGAAATGATGGTGTATGCAGGCGCAGCGGTATCTAGAGCAGTAAGACCTTTCCAAGGTTCGGTAGCCAAATAAGCTAGTCGACAGCGAAATCGGGCTATCATTGAGAAGGCGGGCGTAAACTGAGACCGGCAATTGCAGTTTGCCGAAGCCAGAGGGGGTGGCCTCGGATGGGGTGCATCAACTACAGCCGGAGCGCCCTAGAAGGCACCAGCATCGGCAAGCAAGGCTGTAGCTTCAGGCATTGACATGATAACATACCGCTATTAATTTTATTTATACGTCCGGTCATTCTTTTTGAACAAATGCACCTATTCGCTTTGTGGCCTGTGGCCGTCTCCATCTATGCTATCGCCCCATTTCACTCATCCTTCAATGTCTGTCTTGATACCAATTTCTCTTGTAGTGTCCAAGTCCTGCTGCAGAGAGTTGACCTTGTTCTGGACCCGAGTAAAGCAGTCCTTGCCCAGCGGCAGCCTCAGGATCTTGCCCTTCAAGTGGCCTGCGGCTCCTTGACCAGTGGCCACCTCGAAGATGATGTCGACTGCCTTTTGCGGGTCTCCAGGCTGTTTTCCATTAAATGTGTCAAACCTCTTCACCATTTCCTCTACAGCTGTGCCCTCGTAGTCCTTCCCAACTGTGTCGCTAACCACCTTGGCTGACAAGAAGTTGGTCCGGAATGCACCTGGCTCAACGATCAAAACGTTGACGCCAAACTCCTTCATCTCTTTTGATAGGGCCTCGCTCAATCCCTCCAGACTGAACTTGCTGGCAGCATACAAGCCGCAGCTCGGAGTGGCATCTTGGCCGGCCACGCTGCTGAGGTTGATGATGGTTCCTGATCGACGCTGCCTCATGCCCGGCTGCACGGCCTGGATGGCGTAGAGGGGGCCGAAAACATTCGTCTTGATTTGGTGCTCGACCTCGCTCTCCCTGGTTCTCTTGTCAGAAAGAAATTCCGATTCCGAGATTCCGGCACTTACGTGAAGGACTCGATGGGGCCAAGTGCCGAGTACCCCGCATTGTTGACGAGGTAGTCGATGGCGCCAAATTTCTTCTCGGCGTCTTGGACCTTCTGGATGATGCTATCCCGAGATTCCGACAGGTCCAGCTTGATGACATTCCCACCAGCTTGCTCAATCGACTTGACAGCGGCAGCCGATCTCTCAAAGTCCCGGACCGTGGCGATAACCTTGTGTCCCGCTGCGAGGACCTTCAGACTGAGCAGCAAGCCGAAGCCGTTGGAGCTTCCGGTGATGAACCAAACGGGAGTAGCCATTTTGATGAGGAATATTAGCAAAATTTACAAACAAGATATTGGATCGAAAATTCTTCAAAAGAATTAGCTGACAGACGGTTTTATAAGTGTCTTGGTCCGGAGATATCCACTAATACCGTGTCAGTGACGATGGCTGACTAACCAGCATTATCCCCACTGAGCAGTCCCTAAAACCTCCCTAAACCCGCCGATCCCCAGCAACAGTAACGAATCAAATCCGCCGGAATCTCGTCTTCAGTCGTTTGATCTGATTTAATTAACCACTGACTGAAACCATTCGGAAGATAAATACATGGGATTAATATACAATATCCGATAAATCCGCAGCCCTGGTGATGGCATCAATCCCGCCTCATCTTTTCATACAGTGACATGCACGTCAAGATGGCCATCTGATCAAACGCCTCCCCGAGATTGACGCGCATCTCCAAGACGCCGCAATTCCTCATTGTCCGCTTGCTCGTGAAGACGGCCATGACGTCGCCCGTCGTGTCGTCGAGCAGCTTAAAGTTGCGCATGCTGATGCCCGAGAGCGTCATTCCCTCGACCACAACCGAGTGCGTCCGCTTCCATGTCAGCGCCCTCTGAGCGTCCCCGGCGACTAGCGCGGTTTCCCAGCGGAACTCGGAACCGGCCAGGTTCTGCCTGGTCATGTCCTCCCACTCGACGGAATCCACCTGGGCGGGATCGCCAAAGCCAAGCTTGAAGTGGCCCCCCAGCAGGATGAAATGGCACACGGCCACGACAGGGCCCTCGGCAGTGGACCCTGCGCGCATGGTGAGCGATGGCACCTTGCGCTTGATGGAGTTGATGCCCATGTAGAATGCGCCGTCGCCGTTGATCTCCGTTACATCGTAGTGGCTGGGCAGCGACAGGGAGTGCCGATCGACCTGGAAGTGCCTGTACCCGGTCTCGGATGGTGGTGAGATGGCCGAGGGCATGGCTATGGGTGTGGCTCTGTGGCTCTGTGGCTCGCGGGGATGGATGTAATAAGAGTGTACGTCAGAGGAATTTCATCAAGATGCAAAAGCTGCCTTTTGTGTGTTTTTATCTACAAGCAATGAGGAGGCCCTGTGGGCGGCTGAGAAATGATCGTATTTCGCGATTGATTCAGCCGCAAGCCCCAGATACGAAATACGGTAGCGGCCCTTGCGCGTGCGGGAGAGCGCTATTGTCCAATACCCCACACACGTGCCCAGTGTCGCATGGCCGTCAATCTCATCCCAACGACTCATGTTCACATTTATATTCATAATTCATTAATCGATGCCAATCTATCATATGAAAATCGCGGCCTTCCATGCACGCACGCTTCATTCCATGAATCTCTCAGAGTGGACGCGTCGAACCTACGTCAGAGCCAAATACTCCATCATCTTACGCAACAAGCCACGTAGTATCGGCGTGAACTTCGAAATTGGCCAGCTCAAGGCTGCGCGTCATTTCTCCCTCTTCCGTCGTCCACAAGTGCTGGCACTTCATCCACCACAGCGTCGCTAGAGTCAGTGCAACACCCGGCACCAGGCCCCCGATAACAGAGGCAAACACCCAAGGAATGTGCATCTTGAAGTGTTCGATGTAGAATTCAAAATCCTCAAACATCATGTAGCCTCCCAGGTATGGGTACGACAATTGCACCGTGCTACAGAAGCATGTCTTGAAACCTCCCGCCAGCTACAACAAGTTAGCACATACAACAGAGTGATGTACATCTCAGTCTGGGGACTCACAACCAGGGCTGTCAAAAACACCAGCCATACAAATGCAATAAAGTTGAACGTGTAGCAGATGGCCCGACCTCTCCGTCCCGGATTCTTGCTGCACATCTGGTAGACCCACGTCATGGAGCTCAGGATGCCGTACAGGAGGGACGAGGCAGACCAGCAGCCGAATCCAAAGGTCGGGGTAAAGAAGGCAATTAGGAACGCCATCATGACTTCGATCCAGACAATCATGAGCGAAACGAAGGCGGTAATGAACCAAGATGCCGGGCGTCTCCCGGTGAGGTAGTCAGCAACCTGGCTTGCACAAGCCTCATATTCAGCAATGTCTCCCCTCAGCTCGAGGTGGTAGGTGTTGTAGGCTCTGATTGCCGCATCAGGCAGGTAGCAGCACTGGGCTTTGCGGCCTTGGCCAACGAATTCTCCCACGCGGAAAGCGTCCATCTCGCCTCTCGGCGTCGTTGCTATCCACCACTTGGGCACAGGCATGTTCTTCTTCTCCGTCACTTCCTTTGCCGATTCCATGACAGCATTGACGTTGTAGAGCCAACGAGACACCAGCATCCTGCAATACATGTTAGTCTTGGGGCAGAATGGCTGTGGGGGGGGGCTTCACGGACGCTGTGCGTTCAGCTGAGATGGGATTTCGGTCAACGATGCTGAAAATTACCAGGATAGGAAGCCAACAGTAAAGCAAGCCCAATGTCAGCGGTGCGCCGGTCCTGTTCCCTTCAATGTTTGCAAAGGCCAGCACGAGAGAAAACAGGAACGCGACGAGAAAGATGAGCAAGCTAGCAAGAGTAGGGATAACACCACGGCGCCTGAGCACTCGAAGCTGGAAGGCTACGGTGGATAGGAGCTCAGCAGTGTACTGCTGGTCTTTCTCGACAACGCCATGGTGGTTGGCCAATGGTCGGAAGAGTCCATACACCAGGGCCTTTTGGAATTTCTGCAGCTTGTCATAGTCATGGGGAATCTCAAACTGGCCAATGCAGCTAAGGACGTAAAAGGCATCGTTCCACAGGCCGTGTCTCGTCTTGGCCATGCGATGGCAGTGCCGTGTCTGCCGCACATTGAAGATGGTATGCGTCAGAGCTGTCTGAGGGGACCCGGCCCAGTGGAAGAGAGCGCCAAAGGTGCGCCGGAACTTCTTCTGGTGGACCGCTTCAAACGGGAGATTGAAAATGATGGAGAGCGGGAAGATCCAGTTTGTCGCGATCTCCAGTGCGGACCGAGTCGACATGGTCTCCGTGCGGGCACCGCAGATTTTCTGACATCCTGTCCTCTAGTTAGCACCAGTGCTCTTTTCAAATGGAAATTCGGAGCAGGTTTAGAGGCAAGGAGCTACCTTCATAAGTAATCGCCGTGATGTTCCCACGCGGATAGTCACTCTTGAGGCCGGAGATGGGACCCGTGTAAATATAGCGGTCTATCGTCTCGTTGTTGATGTCGCCCCGGGAAATGTTCCCACTGAGGATGCTCTCAAAGACTCCCTGGCATGTCGCGAATCCGGTGTCTTGAGCACCGACGGCGGCTATGCACGCCAGAATGGCGACATAACGCACGAGCACAAGACTCTGAGAAGAAGTGAGGCCCATTTTGTCCGTGATCAGCGCGCCCCGAGGACGAAAAACCACCAACGGCGGGGGCGGCCAGGAAAGAAGTATGCGTTATATTCGCCGCGCGGATGGCACCTCGTCTCCCAGCCCATACAGTTATCTCCCAGTAAACACGGTGCAAGCCATGACGCAGACCTATGTGAGGTTCCCTGGTCTTTTTGATGGCAATTGGTTATGGTAGGGGGGTCATGCAGAGAGCCCAGTCGGTGCGGGTGGTGGAGTTTGTGAAACTTGGCCGCAGAGCGGCCTGCGATATCACGAACGAGCGTGACGGCACGCACATGGAGCTGGCTCTTTAAGCGTGGGAAACAAAGCTTGGCTGGCGTCGGATAGTCACTCTGAGTGGGTAATTGGGCCGACGCGGGAAAAGCCTGTGGGTGTTGATCCAAGACACGCAGGCGACTATTCGCGCTGATGCATGCGTCTGCCCTTTTAGCACGGCAGCTTAAGCTCTTGCGGGCCCAAGCCACATCTATCCAAGACTAAGCGGTGTAGCAACACAAGCAGCACTGGGGAAACAAAAGAAAATTCCGATGCTATTGACCAACTAGGGAGATTTCGCGATGACCTAGGAATTAGGGATTTAAGCATCATGGCTCGGCTTATTTGCATCTGACTGCCGTGCTGATCTTTCATCCCAACTTTACCTGAAACTCGGCATGTCTGTCTCATCCCAAGTGGCGATCGTGATCTCTAGTGTATGCATTGTATGCATCTTGGACCTCCCTATCACACGGAATACCCAATGGTTGTGTTGTTTACTAATGTTTGACGCATAAAGAGAAGCCAATTGTTGACGTGAACGGAGACTGCCCGTGAGCCGTGTTGAGACCTCGCCCCTCAATGTTTTAGGGCTTGCCACGCTCCGCTTCCCTCGCATGGCGTATCCTTGATCTATTAAGGCAAGATTTTTTTTTGAGATATTTTTTAATAGAAAAACAAACCAAATTGAGTGGAACATTTCAGTTGTTAGCGCACGTATTCGATCTGGTGAGAAATGGGACGAATTTTCTAGATGCAGGGTAGCCGACGAGCGAGCGATTTTCCTAGCTTTGCCGTGATGCTTGTTTCTGTTGCCTGCCACAAGTCATTGGACATTAATGGTGGGGGTAGATTAGCGCCGAAAGCCTGTGTCCCTTGGCGGGGTTTAGCGTACGGAGGCCCGCAAACCTCACTCAGCCGCCTGTGGTCCAGCCCCCTAGCCGCTGATCTAGCGCTAGGGGCGTCCACAGGCCCGCGCGCGGACCGTGACCAGGCGTTTCCTTCACCATGAGAGGACGGCAACCAAAGCAGGTGGCCGGGTATTCGGGACAATGAGAAACAAGACAGGCTGTCATACCAGATATTGGGAAGCCGATGGATCCGGCGTCTTACTGCTGGTCATAGTCGCGTAACCGTAATCGTAGCGTCAATGACTTGCTGTCTGCATCGCTTGGGAAAAAATGAGTCGCTGTTGCTCTCTTCAGGTCTACAACTCCCAGCTAACGACTACTTGCACGATGAGGCTTTATCCCCGCCAAAACCATATACTTCCAAAATTTAGACCTTGTCGGCGATATTGATCTTCCAAGGAACTACATGGACGTTGCCGGAGTATCGGGCCGTTTGTCTCTTTGTTAGCAAATCAGTGGCCGTGGTGTAACTGCGATTCCCAATCATCTGAGACTAACCTGTGGATCTGGGTTGTTTGTGTGGGTACGCACGTGGAAAAAAACTTATTTATCGTCTAATGTGCCAATTTTCCGAATCAGTCATCGATCCCTCGGTGTATCTGTTCGGAGCTCTGACGCTATGTGGCTTTAGCGTAGAAAGACACGCGCAAGTGAGTATTGATTCCCCACACAATGCACAATCCCTCATTCTGTTCAGTTCAAATACAGTAGCTTGACAAGCTAACTCATTACAAAATGAGAATAAACATGAGTGACGTAGATCACAGACCCTTTGTGCGGACATCTCTTCAATCTCCTCGCTGCTTCCCAACAAAAAGAAAAAAAGAAAACTCACGTTGAGTCCCAAACACAAAGTCACGCGACCTATAGGATCTCACTAGTTGGCTCGGTGACTCTGGTTTCTCTTACTGGTACTGATCAAAGAGACTTTGCCTCTTTGTCAAAGCTTTGAATTGCTGACTCTTGGTCAGAGACTGAGAGACACCGTTTGCAGTAGAGCGGGACAAGTTATGGATGTCTCACCTCAGCTTGTGTTCTCTTAATCTTGATAAGACGCTCTGTCAGCTACCTCGAGCCACGTGTTGTCGGAATGTCAATATATGATGTCCAAGATGCATAGGGAGAGGTATAGAAGGAAGGGTGGTATAGATTGCACTTTAACGTTGGCTATTATGGCAGGGAACATTCTTTAAGGAAGAAAGAGAAACATGGATGAGTTTCTAGCTTAGCGGTTGGAATGTGGCTTGCGGCTGTAGTATGGGTGGTGTCGGAATTCTTGGACACTGATGAAACTTGCCTGCAGCGGATTAAAGAAACCGGTAAGGGTTTGACAGGTCTCAACCCACCTGCCTAAACAGCAGCAAACTTTGGATGAAAACCCAGGGCTGCATCACACCGTTTGGACCTAGGCTATCACCTGACATCAGTATTTTGGGAACCCGGAATGCTTTCGGAGTTACTGCGCACAGATTTCACATACTTCATTGATCACTTATTGTATCCTAAGGCACAAGGGATTGCGTTCCCTATTATTCTGATTGATGCTCTGCATTGATTTTCACTATTGCAATGGTCAAAAAAGTACACCTCAATGAAAAGTTTAGCTTGAAAGATATAGGAGTGAACAGTGTCTCTGGTCCGTTGTCTATCTCATCAAAACTAAGCAGATCACGTCCAACGCACAATCCCAAGCCACGGCTTTAGCCGATGGCGATTGTGATACCCACCCCTTCCGTTTATATCCACCATCATCCTAGGGTCTTTTTGCAATTTTCGTAACCACAGAAGCGAGGTTAACTAAATTATCAGCTTCGTTCATCAAAAGAAGAGAAAAGAACCTCCTAAAATAAGCTATAGAATCAACCAAGAATTGGCTGCCATTTGACTAATAACCTAATGAATTGACCACGTCTAATAAGACGCAAGCTTGCGTTCGTTCCCGTTGCGGAGAACTCGCTCATTCGACTCAGTAGCGCTGCTGTGTTTTGAAGACTGCCGTACGCACCGCCAGCCTTGCCGACTGGAACCAAGGGGGTTGCTTGAAGTGTTAATTGTGGCTTGCACTGCAATGTTAGCGGCTACGCAGGAACCCCGTCCCCACTTTTCCTTTCGTCCTACCGAAGGATATGTTGACTAATTTTTAGTATCTGCGAGATTCTAATGGGTAGCCAAAGGCTTAGAAAATGAATCAAAGGAGGCAGTAGAACAAGAAAACGCACTATCTATTATTCCACTAACATAGATTAATGGCAACAGCTCTTTGTTTGGGGTTGCCATAACGGAACTTTTATTCGAAGGGGGAGTGATTACACCAAAGCTGTGTCGTAGAGCGGATTTGGAAAAGGCCAGAGAAAGGGAGAAAGAACCTAACCTAGAGGAACACCATGAAATGTAGCCAGAGCCGCAGGTGGTTGAAGATAAGCGTATATGCAATGGTGACCTATATCCCGTTTGACAGGATTTGATGTGGGGTTTAATCGTGTGCATAAATGAAACGGGGCTGCGCTATTATAACTGATTTATCAAAGTTAGGAACTGAAGTAATGTTGATTGGCTGTGTCGTCAATTACCGACAAGCAGGTTGATCCTCCAAAATCCTCCTGTGGTCGGAGGGCGTCATGGGGAGCGATTGTCTCCGAGGTCATGTGCTTCCAATGGATTGGCCGTGGAAAATGCGAAGTCAAATTTAGAGTAAATATCATGTACAAGTCTGCCAAGTGTGACATCCACTTTCGAATAAGGCATACTTCCAAGCTTATAATAGAATTTTTCCGAGTGCGAAATCTCATGTCTCACCCAGCCTCCAAGCTGCGCAACGGTGCGGGTACAGATCAGCGCGTGGCCGATGGCACCAAAGGACCTCTGATTGCTACCTTGGTACGACAAAGGCGCTGAAGGGCAGACCAATCGATTTTGATCCAGTGTCGCGGCGCTCTGCCTCGGAGCTGTGAAGACGGAGAGTTTGTCTGACATGCAGGTAAGCAGGTGCCGGTTATCCAGCGTTTTCAGCTGTGCTTACTGATCGGCAGTGCGCAAGGCATCGACTAAACCGGTTTCAGGGACTCGCGCTCGACATTTCCGAAAAGGGTCGCTTTGTCGAAGATTACGTAGGTGTGCTGCGGACAGCAGATACGAAGTATAAAAGTAATATCATCCCAGGCGCTCCCCCCGGGACATTTATAGCCGGCCCCCATTCGTGTTCGTTCTGTCTTCAATTTGGTTTCGAGCGACCGTTACGAAGTTCTCGCAAAGGAGCGCCAAAATGGCCAAACTCAAGCCTTACAAGGATGGAGTCTACCTCTGGCACTACGTCCCATCACTGATTGCGGCAGCCGCATTCGCCATGGGTTTCTTGGTGTGCACACTATGGATAACTTTCAGAATGTTCAGGACGCGGTCCTGGTTTTTCATCCCGTTTATAATTGGTGGAATCAGTGTGTTCTCGTCCCTCCTACTCAGAACAGATGTATACTGACAGAGATGCTAGTGGAGGTGCTGGGATATGCTGCTCGCGCTCGATGTCACGACCACACAGACCAGCTCGGGATATACGCCATCCAATCCGTCTTGATCCTTATTGCGCCCTCCCTTTTCGCAGCGACGATTTACATGGCCCTCAGCCGCCTGATGCGAAAACTTCAAGCTGAGAGCCACTCGATTATTTCGGCCCGGTGGCTGACCCGAATCTTCGTGACCGGAGATGTCTTGTCTTTCCTCGTTCAGTCCGGTGGTGGTGCGCTCGCGACGAATCAAAAGATCAACCCCAATATTCCAAAGTGGATTATCCTGATTGGGTTGTTGATCCAGATTGCCTTTTTCGGATTGTTCATCGTGACAACCGTCATCTTTCACAAGAGGCTCCGGCGGTGGTCGCCGCCCACATTGATGAGTGGGAACATCAACTGGTTCAGGTCTTTGGTCATGTTGTATTCTGTCAGTGTACTCATCATGGTGCGGTCCGTCTTTCGTGTCATCGAATACGCGGTTGGCTTTGATGGCTACCTATATCGGCATGAGTGGACACTGTATGCCTTTGACTCGTCGCTCATGGTTACTACCATGGTCATATGGGCCATCATGTATCCAGGAGACCTTGGTCGAAAGAATGTTGTTAGAAAGAAGCTTTCCGCAGAGGAGATCCCGATGTAAGTTCTTTTGGGGTCACATTTGCTTGTATTCAAAAGCGGTCCAGTATCCTGATGGCTAACGTCTGTAGGTATCAATCTAACGTACCTTACGATCCGTCTGCTAGAATCTGAAAACCACTTGGGCCCGGAAATGCTTATTGCGGGCGGCATGGTCTGAGGAATGAATATTTATATCTAGCTCTTGTTACTTCTACTTCGGGTCTGTCGATGATCAATGTCAAAAAAACATCTCATTTTCCGTCTAGATCTCGCACCTTTCTAATGACTGTTGAAAATCAGGCAAGATATTAGGAGGGACATGAACTAAATTTGCACCACGCATTACCGGGGTGTTCACTTAACCTTCACTGTAGCCGGCAATGCGTCCTGTTAGTCGCTACTCTATTTCTATGGAACTTCCTGCATCTATTGCCATGTGATGTAGAACCATAGGATTATCATCAACATCCAGAACCCTTACGACCTGTGATGTGTGATTTAGTACCTCTTCGGATATGTCGTCAAATACTAATTCTAATGTATTATCTGGGACCACCATAAATACATTTGGAATGTCAAGCTGGCTGCTTGCCCTTTGGCTGTGACGGCATACCGTTGTGTGTGCTATACCGCCGTTCACTAGCTGTTTGCAGAGAACCTTTTCAAGTTTGGTCATCATCGCTCACAGTGCCAAAGAGCCGCAAAGAAACAGCTATTCAACAAACCTTAAAACTATACGATGCAAAACTCCTCCTCGGCCCTGCATCGATTTGGAATGAGCCAATGTGCGAGCGTTGAAAGCCTCTTCTGTTCCCCAACAAGAAAATGGGTCTCCAGATGAAAGCACCTCCCGTCAATGAGCCTCCATTTGTCTGCATTTGTCTTTCGCATGATGCAGGGTGCTATTGTGCCCCGGATATAGCATAAAACATCGTCTAGCTCTACCCCCTTTCGAGCTATTCCAAGCTCGTTTTTCGAAGTCAGAAACAAAACAGCGTCCTTGGAAATGTCTGCAATCTTGGCAAAACCTCCTTGTCCTATTGCGAGGGACTTTCCAATGTTTTATTTTTAGTAAGCTCCTTTGTGTATATCTGTGCATTTATGAAAACTCACATTATCCCAATATCCTTGACTGAGGAAGGTGACTATGTCATCATCCTCTAGATAGCTCAACCCTTTAAGAGATTCAGTAAATAGATAATGTTCAGTATCAAATCCACAACTTACGTTTTCGGGATTGATCTGGCAGATGAGACAGCTTATCTCCTCGCTTGATACCCTCGACATCTTCGAGTACAGCTTTAATGCTGCGTTCATACTCCGCAGCGTCCGTTGGAAGGTTTTGGAAAAGAGGTGTTAGCTCGACAATGCGACCTTTCTGCTCTCCTCTGACTAGGAGTTCTTGGTTGGCTGAAATGTCCCCGTTGGTTGTGGCGCTGTTTCGGACGGTAAAGTGCTTCTGGAGATCGCTCTCGTTGAAATTCTCGAAGAACGTTTCGTAATCTAGCCCGCACCCATTTGAGCCTTGTTGAATCTTCCAATTCGGCACCCAAGATGGAACATTTGTCGATTCTGGTCTATGCACCAGGTAGAAGATTGAGAGCCCGATCTTGGAAAGCAATATTAGCGTGAAATCGTGGTAAATCTGTTCAAAAGTCTTGTTGTAATCGACTAGGGCGTCCAGGCTGTTCGTGTTGGCGGCGGTGGCTGAGTTGAGACGTTTAATTAGAGGCACCAGTGCCAAGGCTCGATCTCGTGGATCAGTTGCGGCACTCATGGCGGCGCTGGTAATAATTTGGAATATTTCTGTCCCGTGATTGGAATCCGGAATGGCCCGCCAATTTTTTATCATTTTGTGGTGGTCTAGTTGGAATCTCAGAGAGACTGGTGCCGGGTACCATGCCATTTCATCAGAGTTTCCGGAATGCGGTAAATCCTTCAGTTCCATGAGTTGAAACGCATCCTCCCCACAAATAAAGATGGTCTCTGAGGCGTTGATGAATTCCTGAATTATCCACATCCTGGAAAACCAAGGCCGAGTAAACATTGCGCGAAGTAGATGGATGATTTTCCGGTTTATTTCCATATCCTTCACATATTCATTTGATCTTTTTGGCTTGTTCTTCAAAAGCTCAACCAAGGCTTTGCTTTCGGAGTCACTGTCCCCTAAAAATATCACCACTCTGCTGGCTAAAGAGTAGATGTCTCCCATTTTTCGAACCTGGGCGTTGCGTTCGGAGATGTCGGATTGGTTGATGCAGATAGCATCAATCCAAAGGGTTCTGACTTCCTTTGGGTCTCTTAGAAAACGGAGCGCCATGTGGCAATTTGGGGTAACGGTGAGTGTGGAGTTGCTGCTCCCGCAAAGGATGGTGTGGGGAGGATCCTCTGGGCCCCAAGTATAGGAAAGAGCTTCGAAAGCCGGCGTTGTTGCATTCAATTCAACCTCTATGAGTTCGCAACATATCGGCGCGTCGTTGGATGATTCGGGAGACAGCTTCAGAAGCCGAATAGATTCAGAGGTTTGAAGCGGGGTATGTTGATAGATTGATGCCATCGTGCGTTTGTGGTTCAGTAAGAAGGTCACGGACTGTTCGCAAAGAATGATAATCCTTTTGGATTGGAAGGTGGCCTTTTGGTAATGAAATGGCTTAATGAGTAAATGTTTCAGCAAGTTCGGTAGAATGCAATTTCTTGGGGTTCTTTAGTATTTCATCATGCGAGACTAGACTGAGGCTGAATTATAGTGTGGCGGGGCTTCGACGTGGCCTGTGGTAAATCGCTCAGCTACTGGAGTGTGGGATGCACTTTTGATCAGCACTGCCAAATCAAAACCAGGAAGCCAGCCATCTAGAGCACAAAGCCCAATAGCCTGCAGGACTTGACTCCGACTGATTGCTCGCAGACCCACAGCCAGCCATGGGCCTAGGCGTTTTACGCTGCACTACATCTTCTACGTCGGGATCCTTAGCCGAACTCTCTTGCAGGTATAATTCCACAAGGTGACGGCAAACGCCCCAAATTCGACGACGATTTGCTATCCACATGTAAGTCCCCCTGAGGCCTAGCCGTGGCTTGGTCATCATTAGTGACCTCAAGTACACAGCTTTCATGCTAATAATAGAACATGAATCCTCTGAATCAATATAATCATGCAGTTCAAAGAACCAGTCCAAGTGACTCTTGATTCGACGCCTCCAAAAGTTGTTGTTGTCATGGTACGCGACATGAACGCACCATGATGCATTGAAAAGGTTGATCAGCGATGAGTCGTCAACAAATGACAGAATACGATCAACAATATCTAAAGGAAGTCGAGCAAAAGGATCCGACTGTGCTTTAGACCCTAGACTCCCATCCAGGCCACGCATGGTAACACTTCGGTTGAAATCGGATCGGATGCTAGCAGACAGACGGGCTGTAGAGGATGGCGAGCAGACGTAGAGCTCTTCCCCACGGTTATGGGTCCAGGTCTGGTCGCATGCAATCTCTAGTCCTGTACCCGGTTCGTTATAGTTTATATCTAAACGGCAGGCCGCTGACAATGGAGACGAGACGCGGAAGAAGATATCCTTATCAATAAGGTCAACATCATCGGAGCCCGTCAGACAACGGCAAAGCAACTTGTAGCAATCCCAATGAAATGGTATGGCGGGCTCTTGATCTTCATTATTGATGCTGGTCACGGTGTAACAGGACATCGCGGCCAAGTAAGCGTCGTCCCAATCAGGGTCAGTTCCGGGTGCACATTCCATACCCCCGTAGTTTTCATAGCGTCCTGCACCTGACATCAAGGCTCTTTCAGGGTGGTAATTAGCGGACGGGCTTATGGCAGAGGTTTGTTATCCTTGAGACGAGAACATACCTGTGCTTGTAGGAGTCGAAAGCTAGAAAGCGACAATCCTCAGTCCAACCAATATCGCCTGATTGAAGGACTGTTGGGTTGTAACCATCATCATCTTCATCATCGCTTTCGTTTTCGCCCATTTCGTATTCTTCAGGGCTGTCTTTGATGGTGGTATCGGCATCGTTTCCATTTTTGCTTGCATCCTGGGGATTGTCGTTTTGCCTCTGTCGATCAGGGTCACGGCGTCGAATGGATACGCCAAACATTGGTCCCGCGCATATGGCGCAATAGCAGTCCCAAGTTCCCGCCATGTTTGATGATACAATGGATTTGGATCTAGAAATGTAACAAGAGAAAAGTTGAATGATACGACTAGCCAAATTTGTCGGTCAGTTGTATCCGCTCCACCGATTCACGATGAGTGGATCTGACCCTTGATGTTGTTGGCTGCCTAATTTCGAGTGCAAATTATACTAAATTTGGGACCAAGTGGGGACAGCTGGAGGCGGAAAGTCGGCGGTTACTACAAGCGCTGGATGGGCCACTTCGGAAATAGTTGATTGGGCAACCCCAGAGCAGATAAAGAGTGATTCGGAGCAGATTAGCCTAGCCGCAACTGAGCCCCTGTCTAAAATCATGATGGGTATTGCTATGGCCATTGTAAGCTTGCTCTGCCCACCTGTTCGTGAAGGTGTTGATCAAGCCATCATTTGACGACATGATCAAAAACCGGTTCAGTTGTGGTCCACATTTTCCGCAAAGGGTACAGGCCGCAGGGGTAATAAAGGTTAGCTGGTTAAAAGAATTTAATAAAACAAACCTAACATAGTATTTACACTCCTAACTTGATTGTCGCCGCTAATGTAATCTACGTCAAGCTCATTATAGTAATGGTTTCTCTTGTCTTTAAGCTAATTCATCTGCATTTCACTCCCTTTATGAGATACCCGGCCCTTATTTAACGCCTTGTTTCCATCTGGCACCTACATCGACTTGCTCCCAAAAGTATAGCTTACGCCGACACAATATCTACCCTGACAAAAAGAAAAAAAGAGAGCAAAGGGAAAGCAGAAAAACAGCCCAAGGTCTCAAAACATGATTGTTGCATCTTTTTATGATTGCCACCCTTCCCGGGTGTACATGATGACTCCAATAGGAATAATGGCTTCGTCGCGATAAACGACAATTTCCGGATACTCGACAGATCCACCATCTTTGGTAGTGACTGCTTGAACCTTTATGACAAGCTGTTAGCCAGAGCACCAACTTTTGCATCTTCTCACGTACACAGTTGTATCCAGGATCGGGGCTTTTGCGATAATTCTGCGACCATTTCAGAGGTTGGGGCTTACTGCAGACAACTCTGCAAATGAGCATGGCGTGCATCCTCGAGCGCACGTAGTGATTCTTTGCGTAGCGGTCCGCTTCTGTGGCAGGAAGTCAGAGGCTGGATCAACAATAAAAAACGTATGGCGAAATTTACTTGAGCTGACAGGAGTGGTGTAAATTCCGGGCCCGAACATGTTGCCTGCTTCTGGAGCGGGGTCAGTCTGGGTAACACGCAACGGGGACGTGGATTTGCAGCTCACTGGCATACTTCATCTTGAACGAAGCCCACAGAATTTTGCACATGGTGCAGTCGTTATCGTAGCAAAAGTTGAGGCGCTTGCCATGGTCCCCCAACTTGCAGGCTCTTTGCGTGCCGTGGAAGAGAGTCTGGGCCACGCCGCCGTTTTCATCCCTGTCAAGTCTCAGCCTCGGTGAAGGGGTTCAAGAGAGTAGCAGGGTTGGTTACATGTACTGCTGAAACCGTATTCCCCGTCTGGAGTTGACCATATCATCGTTGCTGGCGAGATATATCTCCTTCACCTCTGCGACTTTGTCGGGGTGTTGCCATCCCTGGTAGAATTGTTGTTCAACTAGTTGCTAATCAGTTGGTAATTCGGGGTTCATCTCGGTTGAATCACACTCACGGTCCTCGAAGCGGTGGTCGACGTGACTCAATCGGGAGAAGTTCTAGAAAGTTGGATGAGTCATGGTCTGTTGAGTCGGTTGAGCTTGTACACATACTATGGACATTTTGAGCGTTTATTCCTATGTGTCGTTGGAAAGCAATGACGGGGTATCATAAAGATGGCTATCATAATCTGTGAGGGGCACGTCTGAGTTTAGATGTCTGATAAAGACGCGGGAATAAAACGATTAATAGTTCTGTGCTAGCAACACAATAGTGTGACGAAAAGGGAAAACGTGATGGCCAGGTAGGCTGCAGGCCAGTTGAAAGCACGCCAATGGTCTGTCTATTTGGAGCACGTCGAAAGCAAGGGCTGAATTCGACCAAGCCAAAACGGTGGGCCTATGGTTTCAGGGCGAAAGCAAGGCGGCTTAGAGGTATAAAAGTGCAGAGACGACACGATAGCGAGGAGCGAGGCAGACTGGTGTTGATGTTTTTTTCCCACTCGTCTCAATGGTGCGGAGTCGACCCGACCCTCCATAATGCATCTCCACAACGGTGTCGGCAATAGGCTGTTTTAGGCATGGCTGTCAGCTCTCAATGTGTGCACTTTTGCCTAGAATGTGACCGGGTCAGGCAGGCCACGTATCCACGGGGCTACGGGAAAACGACTGGGCGCTGCTGACGGGCTTGTGAAAGACGCCAAGAATTGAACCCTTTTTGGGGGTTGAAGGAACCCGGGGCTTAGCAGTTGCATTGCAGGGTGGAATGATGTGCAAATTGATGTGCAAATTGATGTGCAAATTGATGTGCAAATTGATCGGGAAAAGTGTTCATTATTGTTACACAGCAGCGGAGAGCTAAATTAGAGCTACACCTGCTTCCCTGACAGGACTCGGTCAAAGACGTCAAAGTTGCCATCGCCCTTTGGATCGTAGACGGCGAACCACACGTCGCGCCACCAGTTGCCCTCAAACTCGTGCTCGCGCAGCACCTCGAGCCAGCAGTGGGCCACATCCTCTGGCGGGTTGGCGTAGACGCCGCAGCCCAGGGCGCCCAGGACCAGGCGGGCGTGTCCGGCGCTCGCGGCGGCGCGCAGCGTCAGCCTCATCTTGGCCTTTGTGACGCTGCGGTCCTTGTCGCTGTCGAAGACGGAGCGGGCGCGCGGGGCGGAAAAGGTGCGCACGGCGGGATCCTTCAGGGCGGCGACGGTGACGCAGCTCACGACGGGCATCTGCTCCGGGGGAAGCTGCAGCAGGGCGTGCCCCCCGCGGGCCATGTCGTCGCGCACGACGAGCACGTAGGGGCTGTAGACGACCTCGTCCCACGCCAGCGGGTAGGCACATGCGTCGAGGCTGTGCGCCAGCGAGCTGCGGTAGCAGATGGCCTCCTCCTGGGCGAGCCGGCCGTTGCGCCACCCGCCGCCGGGCTTGCTGGCGTTGGCAAAGTTGACGATCAGCACCGGCTTGTCGTCATGGTTGTGGTGCTGGTGATGCTGGTGGTGCTGGTGGTCCGGCGACTTGTGTGCGTGCGCGAGCTGGATGGCGGCGTTGATGGTGTCGCTGTTGACGACGCGGATGGTCGCGGGGTGTCGGTACGCGGGGCAGCTGTTGGGGTCCAGGTAGCACAGGTCGTCCTTGGAGTGCTTGTGGGCGGTGCGGGCGGCGTCGCTGCGCTGGAGCTGGCTCAGCAGCCGCGGGAGCACCTCGAGCGTCTCCCGGGCCACCTCCTTGAGCGCGTCCTGCTGGGCCTGCGGCTGCTGCTGCTGCTGCTGCTGCTGCGACTGTGATTGTGACTGTGACTGGTCCTTCATTGTCGCTTCATGGGTGCTCGGCAAGCGTCCTTTGTCGAACCCGCGGCGTCGCATGCACGAGTAATAAGGGAATGTCGCCGGACTGTGTGTCAGGCCCTTCCGCCTCACCTAGTGCGCCCTGTCCCTGGCTCGACACTCACTGGTGGCGGGTGACAAGCTCGCGTGGGGCCTCCCGCGCGGGCGCTCCCACGACTGGGGCGGAGGAGGTGGGGTTGCCTATCAGGAGCTATAGTGGATGCGATTCCTTCAGCCTTATCAACCCGGTTGCACAATCCGCCGCCGTGAAACCAGACAGCACCAGGCAGTCCGAAACAAGATTAGTTCCTCTTCTAAAAGGTGTGTGTCTCTGCGTGCGATGCTGAAACCGATTGTTCAAGATGCTGCTGCGCCATCATGGCAAAAAAATAACAGTCTGCCTCTGGGTTTTCCCATGCCCACATCACGCTGCCTTACGCTCCCGCGCCCACGTCAGCAGCAGCCCGTAACCATGTTCACCTTCATGCCTAAGGGCATCCAAAGCGGGGTCCCATGATCTCCAGGCACAGCCGCCAAACCTCTCCCACGCATCATCGCCAAACAGCATCGTCATGGCCACCGAGCGCCGTCAGTCGCACATAGCAGACTTGCTCCAGTCCGATCAGTACTATCCCATCTTCGATCGCATCTGCTCCTACCTCTCCATATCCGACGTCTACGCACTGCATGCCGTCTCTCGATCCTTTCGCTCCATTTTGACCCTCCTGCAAAGAAGGTGGCTCAACATTACAACCCATCTCGAGGGTAACCAGAAATCGCAAAGCGCCCGAGACCATGCAGGCAGTAAGACACTATTTAGCTTCGTGCGCGACGCCACCGCCTTCCGCTACCAGCTAGAAACATGCGGTGGCTTAATCACAGGCGGCTTCGCCGTCAACTTTTTTAACCTGGGCCATGGGAGGAGCACATACATGGACATTATTGTTCACAAGGGCCGACTCGCCGAGTCCTTGGAGAGATACCTGCAATATCAAGAAAAATATGACCTTGCAACGCAAGATCAAGTATGACACACAACCCTCCGCCTACAAATACAATGCTGACTAGTTATGTTCAAGTCCAGACATCAAGTCACCCTTGGCCGAAGCACCTCGCCCGGACAGCGGATTCGCATCACAAAAACGAGCACTACACCCATCCACGCCCTCTTAACGTCCGCCTACTCAACAACCGACTTGTGCTTTATAACACACAACAAGGCCTACTGCCTATTTCCGACCCAAACCATCGTCCACCACGAGCTCCATCCGCTGAAGCACCTCGACGACGAATGCGGTCGCATATTAGCAGAGCGAGCAGAGCAGGGATGGAGCACCCGGGACATCAGATGGCCGGACTGGGGTGCCAAGAACGGAAAGCTGTGTGGGAGTGGCGTGCGCCGCGTTGGCGACCGGTCCTCGCTAATAATACCATTGGAGCCATCCTTTTCGCCTAGGCAGGCCCCCGACTATGTCATCGAGCACTGCCAGTTCACTGTGGCGGAAAACTCGACGCCGGCTGGGTCCTACTACATAGGTGGAACCTGGACGTTTGCTCGAGGCAAGCCTTTTCAGATGGAGCGCACCCTCACGATTGACGTGCGGGAGCTAAAGTCGCCAGCCTTGCGGTACAACTACACATATGGAAATTGCAGGAGCCTGTGGGATGATTTTGTTCAAGTGAGGCTCGTACGCTGGGTTTGGGTCGAGCTGTACAAGATGAGCCCAGAGAATCGACCGCCAAGGAACGCCTTTAACGGGGCACCCAAGATTGAAGATTACATTACTCCAAGCTTTAAGCCCCCCAAGTCATGGGACTACGCCGATGACCAAATACCACTCTGGTACAAGGAGTGGGAATCCTTGCAGCGTCAAAAGCGTTAGCCCCAGGCAACTCTTCAGAATGAATTTTCTGTGCTATTTTCTCAGGACCACAAAATCATTCAAATAGTGAGTTTTTGGAAGCATTCCAACAAAGAGATTGAAACAGAAATATGATCAAGTAAACAAAACACTCAAATAAATACATAATCTGAAAAAGGCTAGTGTCGTTTTTCATTCTATCCCTTGCATTTCTTAGTGCAGTCCAAGTAGCAGGTCGAGTTTCCCATGCAAGATTCTCCACACCAGAGTGGGCAGTTTGGGTTCTATAATACATCAGCGTGCGTAACAGAACGTATGGAGCTAGCCTTACAACTGGACCAGGCAAAACAGCACCCTTAGGCTTACTAGCGGAGGCGGCGTAGGCGAGCCCCATCAAGATAGGAGCAAGAATGATGCCGAATCTCATTTTGTCGTCCGTGCGTGATTGTTTGGGCGATGATTTGGAGCCGTTCTGGGCTTCTGACTTTTCGAAGTGTTTTTTCCGGACGTAATTAAGTGAGTTCCGAGGAACAAAACTTTGAGGGCGAATGCGGCACGTTTTAAAAAGATCAGCCTTCCAAGACAATGTCTCTACTCCCCACTCGATGTCACATTTCAACATTCCACTAATTACTATTTTGGTCTTGAGAATTCCTCAGGTTTAAGTACTCATTCCTCACATTTTTACTCTAGGATCAATACCAAGAACGGTTGACACGCTCCGGCTATTCGCAGCATCAGCGTTCTCAAATCCTTCTTTGTTTGCACTTGATCGGTAAGCTGGTGGATAGGAATGCCGTTTCTTATGGTCCACTGCGATGCATAGGCGAGCCCCGGGGGCGTTGTTTCCGTGGGTCTTCCCCCGTCATATAAGCAAACTTGGTGCCGTGCCGATAAAAGTTGACTTGGCGAGGTTTCATTATTGTCTTGGACCCTTTAGACAGGCACATGTAGACAGTAGCTGAATTTGAATACGTGATGGACATGAAATGTGAAAGTTATGCTCCCGGGTAGCCATTTCAATTCCAAGCCAGGCATCTCAACGTCAGGCAATAACCCGCTCACGCTCAATCCAACTTCTGATATGAGATAATGGTCTTCATTCTGTCGTCTATATGTGCATTTCTTCAGGCCCTCCCAATCAGTTATTCCTGTCTTCTAGCTTCCTGCGTACGAACCATGAGCATCTTGAATTGAGCTCTCCCTAACCGACTTTTGCAAGTCGTCTGATCCCATAATAATTCAAGAGCACGCTACGCATTTTCTCCTTCTTTCACCTTTCTCTTGTCTTTTGTTCGGTTTTACCGAGAGAGGCTTCATAGTGACTCTACTAATTACCGTTACCCACTCTTGAGCTCGTTGCTGGGGCATAGGCTAGAAAAATTCCACAACGGTGGCAACTGCCGGATTTTTGGTCAAGCCAAAGTGGAACCTACATAATCGAGCAATTCTACAAGAAAGCAAAATACGCCTTTACAGTCCAGCCCGGGCTCTACTCTCTGCTTTGTCAATTGGTCGCAAAGCCTTGTCCGCGAACTATGCCCACGGCCTGTCCGGATATTCCCCGCACTTGCCGACTGGAAGCAAAGTGCATATTAGGGTGTCATCGTTCACGTGCTGCTGCTACTGATTCTGCTTATTTGAGGACTACCCGATGCTACGCCCAGACTGACGCACACACTATCTTGACTGCGTAACGAGCACAGCCGAATATCAGGCTATGCAAGATGGAAGGCCTCATTTCGCTTTTGAAATTACATTACTGCTTACGTCTAACGGAGGCAGCACATATCCCGCCCTCCTCGCTATCCTCTCCCGCTCAGCCTATTCAACAAGCGCTGTCAACTGAGACATTTTCAAGCACCAAGCAGATCATGGACGCACTAAGTTCCAGCACCAACCTGGTGGCTGTACTGGGATTGACCTTGTCATCTGTGAGATTCATCATCAAGCTTCTTTCTGCGGTGCAGGGCTGCCTGAAAAGCGTCGAGGCGCTCGGCGACGACATTGACTACCTGCGCGTTGTGCTGGAAGGGCTCGGGCACGTTTCTATAAGCTGTGCGGCGGACCATGAAATCTCTGACATGGTCAATGACTGCGCTAGGGATATTGTCGGATTTGAACATCAGTTAAAATGCCTGGGGCTTTCTCGACCTCATCGCAACGTGCCTCTCTGGAACAAGGTCAAAACCGTGATGCGCCAGAATGACATTGCGAAAATGCAGCAAACAGTACGAGGCCACATCACAAGACTCAGTTTGCGTCTTCAGGTGGTTCAGCTCGCACGCATCAATCGCCTAGGTGTGGTTTCCGAGGCTGCGGTGTTACCTGCGGCTGGATTTCTAGCACTAAGGGATCGTATGGCCAGATTACTGCAGTTAGTCACAGGATATGAGAAAACGTTGGACCCGGAAACAATGGGGGGCGTTATTGGAGACATGAAGATGCTGCTGGGCGATGCACAGAGAGCAGAAGCAGAATTGAAATCTCACCAGTTGGCAGGTCATGTGGCACAGTCGACTGCAGATACGGATATCCGAAAAGAGCTGGAATTGGTCACCAATCTCGTTGCCTCAAGTCAATCCTTAAGGACTGGAAATCGCGGTATGTAACTAGCACCCAGAGCCACCCGAACAATATTGACACTCCCAAGGTCAATCATGCGCATTCAGGAACCGTATCCCAGCAGCCTCTGTGACGCATAGAGCGAAGCTGAAGACGATTCGGTTTGGGAGTGTGACTCTGACCGTTTTCATCATCAATCGCCGGTGGAGATACATCAAAGGTCCCGCAGGCACCAGAAATCTTCACAACTTGCACAAAACGGCGACAGGTTTATGCGCCAACTTGATCTTCGGGCTAGAGAATGAAGCTTCTCTGCTGAGGATGTCTGTGCGTCAAGAGCCGGGTCCAGATATCTTTGACAGCTTCATATCAATGTCGCCGCAAATATCTGCCATCAATGTTCTCCCAAGAGGCTCTGACGTATTCCGAGTAGCTGCTAGCGGCAATGTGAAACTCCTGAAGATTTTACTCATTAGAGGCAGGGCAAGCCTTCGCGATCATGATGATCATGGATGGTCTTTACTTCACGTGAGTGTGTTGTCAATATCAAACTCTCAGGTTTACGCAGCTAACCCATGATCATGCTGGTCAAAGCATGCGGTAGCTCACCCAAAAATGTGTCGATTCTTAATCGAACATGAACTAGACGTAGATGAGGTCACACATTACAATGATCATCTACGAGCACAAAATCCCAAGTATGACGTCTATTTCTAAAATTGGGACACAATTCTGATGCGATTTGAAACCAGAACTCCTTTACATCTGGCACATTTCGGTCAACACCAAGCTACGGCCAAAGTCCTTCTCGAAGGTGGCGCTGATCCAACTATGGAGGCTCTACCGTTGCGCAGCGTGCTACACCTGACAGCACATACAAGGTCCAGCACTGTAAGTTGGTTTCCGGCACTCTGGTCAAGTTTGGTTATAGTAACGCTTCCAGACCGAAGCAACGTTCCGTCAGATACTAACGAGCAGTGCGCACTTCGGGATAGCTGATTGCCGAGATTATGAAGGCTGGACCCCCCTTCTGTGCGCCTGCTTCTTGAACCATGCTCAGCCCGATGCACAGTTTCTACAGGCCAGCTTTCATATTAACAAGTTTGACTTGATGCTGTCCCAAAATTGCAGTGTTCAAGATAGAGCAAATGACGGGTCCAACTGCTTGCACATATTCTTCACGTCCCGGCCTCAATTAGCAATCACGTACAACTGGAAAGAGGTACTCGTCTACCTTGTAAATAAGGGGGCAGACATAAACACTGTCAATTACGCAGGCTGGTCTGTCACGAGTCTAGCGTATGGCGAAGCATTTGACACTGAATGCGCACATGAGCTGGGTTCGTATTTCGGCGACCTGTGGGATGCGGTGCTTTATGAGTGTGGTTATAATATTCTCGATTTCCGCCAGAGAGTTCCCAGGGTGGCGGAATACCGTGGAAAGTATGGGCGTCGGGAGTTTGAGGCCCTCTGGAAAGGGATGGAGAACCGATGTCCGTACTGGGATGATGTGATGTGGCCCAATAGGGAACTAAATGGCGAACGTGACCGGAAAAATGATGATCGGGAAAAGCTCTGTCGCTGCCCTTGGATACATTCGGATATCTGACAAGCCTCTGGGCAAGCCGCTTAGTAGCAAGCGAATACCTCCAATCACCTACTTCTTCATGAACAAATCAACAAAGCCAAACAATAGTTGAGCGCAAACATGTATTTTAAAATAAAGCACCATTTTAACTGAGTATCGATAAGCTATCTGGACGTCAATTTACACTCGTACAATTCGAAGACAAGACCACGGAATGTCGAGCTGAGGACCCTGAGCCGAGGAATGCCACGGTGCCAAGTCAACGGCAACATCAGAATAAACGAGCTGTTCTTGAAAGCGATATGTCACTTCTTAAAGTGGAATAGCCATGCAAAAAATTGCAATGCGTGAGCCATATCGCTGAGTTGTGGACTGGCCAACACCCAGCCTTCACGGCATTAGATTGCAGCGTCAGATGACTTATTCCCGCGCTGCTGTTGAGCCGAACTTCAATGTCCGAAGAGACCTGGTCATGCCTTCATTGGCCCCCGCATCTTCACGTGTGGGGGATACGTTGCCCGTGCTCCGATGGCATCTTTTTCTCACCGGCACGCTTTGAGGTCCCTTGACAATTGGATCAAGTTGCATCTGAGGCGCCATTGACGTGGGGAGAGGCTCGCCCAATTTGGCAACACTTCGCCGGACCCATGCCCAATCGGCCAGCGCTATGTCGCTAAGCTGCGTCTCTACGGCCATGCCTGTTCTGGAAGGCTGGTGGTGCCGGAAAAACTTGCTGCATTTGACCTCCGCGCCAGTGCTTCACCAGGACCAGCCAATGAACGGCCCCGGCTTCATCAGCAGCCTCTTTGCGGCGGCTGTCAGCTGCTTCGGCTCCGTCAGCTGCGAATTCCTCAGTCAGCCGGGGTGAGGGGATGTGGGTAATGGTTCAAGCGTCGGATCCTTGCGCGCCCTTGAGCTAATCTCAATACAGGGCTGGTGCACAGGAACGCCCCAGCGTCGGAATTTTCTTTCCTGTTTAGGTCTAGTATTGGTGTGGTATCGATCAGATCGTCCGTCGCTCGGGGCGAAATCTCCTTCCACGACATCCGGCAGATGAATCGTGGGGACGGATATAAATGACCGGTGAGGGAAGGATATAAAGTAGCCCAATGCATCCATCTTAAGCCGCGTTCTATAAACATCTTTACTTCAATATCTCACAGGTTTTATTCAACCTTGACCAACATCATGATTGACGCCAGCACCCAACCGCAGCCTGCCCTTGAGGGCTTCTTGGTCAATGATGGTATCCTCGCCAAGGAGGATGTTGGATACCTGACGAAATCCTCCCCTTCTGAGCCTACTGAAACCCTGCGTCAGCGATATGAACAAGATGGCTACTTGTTTGTCAAAGGCCTCCTTCCACGTGACGCTGTACTGCAGTGCCGCAAAGCTTACTTTGACTTTTTGGAGCCCACTGGTGCTCTGAAGCCGGAGACAAACACCGTTGACGGCATTTACAACATGGACAACGATGGTGCTGATTTCCCTAGCATCGGTGCTGGCCCCACCCTAGAGGGCCATGATGGGCCTGGGTCATTTGCCAACTTGGTCGAAAAGGCACACACTGAACAGTTCTATCTTGACTTTGCCAGCCACCCTGCTCTCAAGAACTTTGTCGCGGAGCTGAAGGCGTGGGAAAACGACAACACCTTTCTGTTGCCGAGATCCCTCCTTCGAAACAACACACCTCGAAACAAGGCAATCGGAGTCCACTACGACCAGTCGTTTCTCCGCCATGGAGAGCCAACCTCCGTCACCGCCTGGGTGCCAATTGGTGATATTGGTTTCCAGGGAGGCGGTCTCATCTACCTGGAAAAGAGTGAGTTCCCCCATTTGATACACCTCTCACGCTCGCTAACATGTCCAAGGTGACTCGATTGGCCAGGCTCTTGAGGATGATTTTAATAAAATGGCAAGAGAGAAAAATATGACGGATGAAGAACGCCTGGATGCCTTCAACTCCAACATGATGACTACAGGTTGGCTCGGATATGGCCCCATGAAATTCTCCAAGGATAACGGTGGCGGCCGGTGGTTGTTGGCCGAATATGAAGCTGGAGATGTAGTGTTCCACAAGCCACACATGGTAAGCAGCTATTTGGCGCATAGTTGGATATCACTGACAATTTGCAGATTCACGCATCAACAATTAACCGGGACCCGGAAAACCGAATTCGTCTTGGTACGGACCTCCGGTTTGTGGATACCTCCAAGCCCTATGACAAGGTAAGCCAAGACACGTCTTGTGATGTTTGACACGAGTTGACGAATTATTTCTAGCGATGGCTTTACCCTTATCGTTTTGATGACAAACTCTAAGTAAAGAAAGAAAATAAGAGATGATAATGAAGAGATGAGATACCCATCCAGTGTACTACTATTGGAGGATGCAAGAATGAAGCTTAAATTGGGCTCTCCAATTCGTAAAATCACAATGCAAATAAGTTACTATTCACAACGCGTCTATTCGGTAGCATGGAAAAGATGACAGCATGCCAGTCGGTTGTCCCAATTTAAAATTTATTGCCTGGCTTGAAATATCACCAGTAAGTTTAACATTGTTTACTACTTAGTTTACAGAAGGGTCTGTAGGAAGAGGCTCACCCTTCAGATGCCATGCATCTCCAACTCTAAATCCTAGGGGGAATGGATCCCTTGGGTCCAATACAACTTGCTTGAAGCTTGTGATGTATGCGCTTCCCTTGACTATGGGTGTTACAGCTGTGTATTCTCCCACTTTGGAGACCTCCCCGACTGTTCCCACAAATTCCGTCCCTATAACACTCTTGTGAACGAAGGACTCTCCAACGGCCAGCTCTCCTCGAGCGTGGAGAACAGCGAGGCGGGCACAAGTGCCTGTTCCGCATGGGCTGCGGTCAAGACGACCTGGGGAGACCACAACGGTGTTGGCCGCCGTCTTCACCGTCCCGTTTTCAGTCAGAGGGTGTGTGAATTCCAAAACCGTGACACCGTGAATTTTGGGGTTTTCAGGGTGAACAGGGTCGATGACCTTGTGGAGGGCTCTCTTGATGCGCTCGCCGACCTCCACTAAAGTGGCTCCCGCCTCGCTCTCAATCTTGAGGCCAACCGAGTCGGCATCCACCAGGGCATAGATCATGCCACCCCAAGCGATGTCGACGGAAACAACACCGAGCCCTTCCACTTCGACCATGTAATCCAATTCAAACACAAATGCCGGAACGCTGGTAAATGTGATACTCTCGCACTGGCCATCTCGGCAATCCGCAGTCACCGTCACCAAACCAGCGGCCGTGTCAAGGGCGAGGTCTGTGGTTGGCTCTTTCATGGTGACCATGCCGGTTTCTAAGAGTGCAGTTGCCGTTGCAATGGTGTTGGCTCCAGACATGGGAGGGTACTCCTCACTCTCCATGATGATGAAACCCGCATCGGCTTTTGGGTTGCAGGGGGGAAGCACAAGGTTGGTGCACATGGAGGAGCGCCCACGGGGTTCGTTCAAAAGAAGTTGTCGAAGGTCATCCTTCTTTGTCCAAAAATGCAGCATCTTTTCGTGCATGGTGTTGCCAGGAACATCAAGGACGCCTCCGACGATAACGTCGCACACTTCTCCTGCACAATGAATGCCGACAACGTTGATGGATCGCTTAAACTTCATTTTCGAGACCTGTAGTGTAATTTGACACTGATTGGGTAGAATGAGACAGAAAAATAGTTATTACCTGGGACAGGTATGAGAGTTCTGTAATGATATTCAATGACAATAGAAAATAAAAATCGTGCCTGGGATCCCCTCGCAGTATATATGCTCATATTGAGTGCCTAATGCTTCCTATCGCTTTAGTCCCATGATGCGTCGGCAGCCACGGCCGACACAACAAAGTTTCAAAGACGAATAAATCAGTAAAAGATTACAAAACGATTTTAGCTTTGCCTCGGGAGCCCCTCCGAGTTATACCTATTTTACTAGTGAAATTGTTATCTGCAGACCCCGCTGATACAATGTCCATTCACACCTAGATCGGAATTACAACCGGATCTTGCCCCGCACTAGTGCGATCGGATAGACGACCCGATCTACCTACAATGTCAAGAGGGGAATTTCCTACAGAAATTTTGTCTTCATTCATCACATCTCCAATCACCACCAATAATTTGTCAATCCAGATTCTCGATTGCCCAAAATGCCTGATTGTCTTGTTCTTGGGGACAGCGCCGTCCACGAACTGCTTCTGAACCTTTCCACGGAGGAAGTTATTGAAATCAGGAATGGTCTCGCCAAATCTCTTGTCGACTTTTCCGTTGGAGATGAAAGGAAGTATCAACCAGATGCCAGCGTTGCGACGCGGCCCAATGGAGTGAAGACGCTTTTTCGGCCTTTTACGAGTTCCACGGCGGTTGGCATGAAAATCGTCGTCGATCCATCAACAGCACCCACACCCGCTCCCTCGAGCGATCAGCAAAAGGGGGCTAAGACTGGAGAAAAGCCAACAATCCACGGAATCATGGCTCTTTGTGATGAGCACGGCTTCCCTAATGGATTTATCAATGCTGATGAAATCACTGGGCACCGCACTTCCCTCAACGTCATGGTTCCATACTCTTGGCGACGAAACACCGCCAACGTCGTTGTTTTTGGAGCAGGAAAGCAAGCTATGTGGCATATACGACTCGCCTTCGCACTCAAGGGCGATGATATAAAGCGGGTTACAGTTGTCAACCGCAATGTTGACAGGGCAAGCAAGTTGATTGATCAAATAAAAGCTGAGAACCAATCCATTTGGAAGTCACCTGCAACTCTGGAAAGCATCAACCCTGAAGATTCGGAGGGGATTCTAAAAACTGTTGTATCAGAGGCTGATGTTATCTTTTGCACAACCCCTTCCAAGAAACCACTTTTCCCTGCGGAGTATCTGCACGAGCGTCTTCGAAGTGGGCGAGGATGTTTCATCTCAGGCATTGGTTCTTGGCAACCTGACATGGTTGAAATAAACCCGGTTCTGCTGAACGATGTTGTGCGGTCAGATACAGGATACAACCCCAGGGGCGGGAGCGGAGGTGCTATTTTGACTGACGACCGTGGCACGGCTCTCAAAGACTCGGGTGAACTAAGCCAGAGCGAGGTGGCTGCTGAACAAGTGGTGGAAGTTGGAGAGGCGATTGACTGGAAAGAAAAGTGGGATTCTGAACGCCAGGGTCCTCTCAATCAGTGGCTAGAGGAGGGCTTCGTCATTTACAAAAGCATCGGCGTCAGCCTGACTGACTTGGCGGCTGGAAGCATGGTCCTATCATTAGCACGAAAGCATGGCAAAGGAACCATAGTCGAAGACTTTTAGAGCTGTTTAATATGAGAATGGTGTATTGCGGGGAAAACATTTCATAGGTCTTATGTGCCCGGCTGAGTAACATAGAACGCACGCTTGATGGTGCCCAGGTCTAGAAATCCCCAGCATGTTATCACGATTGAAGCTTTTCCATAAAACCGTGTATAAAAGATGTAAAGAAGCGAGAGGACACTATCTGATTGCCCCATTGTAGGAGTGCATGTGCGAGATTAACATCAGCGTCTCAACCTTAGAACGCTTCTGGCCATGATTCATTCATACTGCACAACTATCAATTGCTTTACAGCTTTATTTTCTATCTTCGACACTAAAATTCGATATTGAAAGTGGATAACAAGCCAACAATTGACGAGTAACCGGTTTTGGGGCTACGGATCGGCTCTATAAACCGACCCGCAACGGCCCCACCTGCCGACACGAACCACATCGGCTCATAACCGGCGTCTGACTGGTTGGAAGCATGACCTTATCGTAGGCTTGATCGCTGTACCAATGAGCATAATACTTTTTGTCAATATTCCCTATTTGATTACTCCAAGATTGACCTGTGCGGGTTGGCATCCGCAAGAAATCGGCTCCAAAGCCGGTAGGCGTCAAGATGATGCACTTGTGGTGAATGCAAATGACAAGGTCAACAAATGCGATTTAGTATATTCTACATGTGTCTGCTTGAAGTAGTTCAAATGTTTACAGATCATATCAGAACTATCTAAACATCAGCGTTCAGAGTGTCAGGCCAACACCCGGAGACCTTGCCGTTTTCACTAAACGTCGCCACAACCGAGCCCTCTCCTCTGAGGGGATCCCCTTCCCAAACGACAATATCGCCTGACAGGCCCTCAATTGACTGGCCGCCAGGAAGCTGTACACTCTTTGATTGAATCCCCAGAATCTTTTCAATGTTGGTCGACACCAAGTCAATCGCATCCTTGTCAGAAAGGTTTGCATACTTGGCCGCCCAACGAGCCTCCTGCGCCAAGCCATGGATTTTCGAATCTCCTTTAACCCCTAAGCCTACCAAGACCCCAGCGTCGATCAAAATTTTAGACGGGCTGTCGCTCTGCGGCGGTCCGGGGAGGATGTGCCTTTTCTCCCAGTTATCAGGCGCTCCCCGGTTTCCGGTTAGAAGCACCGGGATGTTAGCCTTGGCAAGAGATTTGGCCACCTGTATTCCAAGTTGGTTAGGCTCATCGAATGTTCAGTCGAGGTTACGGCCATTGTAACTTACCAAAGGAGAAGCATGGCCGCCATATATTACCAGGTTTGTTGTGGGAAAGTCTTGCTTTACCAAGATGACTTGAGCGATGTCGTCCTAGTAATGTCAGCTCACTATGAAACCAATGGATTAATCACATGAATCATTTCTTATTACCTCATTAAAGGCTTGCACAACCACAGGCAAATCGCCCTTTGCAGCTCGCGAGTAAACCTTGTTGGAACTTTCTGTGGCCAATTTTCCTTGCTCCAGTATTTGGCGCAGTCGCTCTATCCCCGATGAGATTGTAGGCGTATCACCCCCTAGAAGCGCACGTTAGCTTTTGTAAAATTAATAACTTGCCAAAGTTCTTACCAATGCCGGAGTGTCCGAGGATGATATGAAGAGCAACTTCGTTCTTCCAGATACCATCCTCAAGGAGAGTAGCATTCTCACTTGTGCGTAGTCCAACACTTACACCCTGAACAACACCCGATCCGGGTATGGGAGCAGTGACGGCTTTCGTGACACCACCGGTTCTCGCTCTCTTAAACGCTCTGCCGCCAAAGTGAACGCCATACTTGGCAAAATGGAGGCCCTTGGTTTCATCAAGCGCATTGCTGCTCCCCGGCGAGCCATCGCCGGTTGAACTCTCCGAGGGAATGGCCACAATGCCAAGATTGTTACCGAATGCGATGAGTCCAGGGGTCACATAGCCATTTTCGAGCTGAATGTGAGGAACGCCATCGTCCAGCCTTCGAGCCGCGAGGCACCTGGCACGCTCGTCGAAACACGTAATGCGTCCATTCTCAACGACCAACACAGAGTCGTCGGTCCAGTTTTGGAGATGAGGGGGGGCATCAACTAGTACCTTGCGAATTCCCGAGAGAACCACGGCGGAGTGCGTGCTTTCGATTGGCGTACACACGGCGTCTCTGTCCTCTTCGGAAATGAAGGTTCGTTGTTTAGGAGGGCTCGGCAGACTCAACTCCGATTGTTGAACTTCCTCGACCACCGGGAGACTTTGTCCCTCTCCCAAAAGATCTCTACCGTCAATAAAGACTTTGGTGGGTGTCGCGCCAAACTGTAGCGGGTGGTCGTCCCATATGACGATGTCTGCATCGTATCCTGGTCCAATGAAGCCAATTCGGTGATCTTGCTTTATCGATCGGGCGGGAATTGAGGTGATAGATTGCAAAGCCCCGTCTCTGGAAAGACCAAAGGAATGCGAAATAGCTGCTTGGTGACTATCTCCAAAGATCAGTGATCAGATGCAAAGCTTCCAACATTGTAGACTCACGCGAGATATTTGGCGTTGTTCGCTTCACCAGTATGGTCCTGAGTAAAAGGCGTGAGCGTCAATTTTAAGGAACCCGTGACCTATATACTTACCGACTTCAGAGCGACAGGGATGCCATGCTCTTCTAGAATTTTAGGGCCTTTCAAGTTGGAGTGGTAGGCCTCGGCTTTAAACAGTGAGTTGTCGGCAAAAGTGGCCACGGTGATATTTCTATACCAACATCATTAGCAGCAGCCCTGTCAAGATTCTGCAATAATAACATACCCTTCTAACTTCTTCAACAGCTCTGGAACTTGCCATGCTTCCAAGGCATGGTGGAATGCTGACGGGTGGACCCCAAATTCGTGAAGGACGGCAGTCATGCGCTCAAAGTCCTCTGGCTCATAGCAGTGGATGTTCACATTCAACTCTCCTCGTAACAGCGAAACAGAGGTATCAAGTTTCAAGGACTGAGGCCTGGACCCAAATTCCTTGAGGAATGCTGAAATCCTAGAAGTTGTAGCAAACCTACTTGTTTGAAGTGCACTGGCCCTCTCGCACCACGCATCCTGACCTACCTTGAGTGCTTCAGCTTGTTCAAGATGCTCGCGCAGAAGCCAAGAAAGCCCCAGTCGACTATTTCCATAGATTCCCTTAGGGTTCTCGCCGCATGCCATTTTTAGGTATCTCTTTTGGTCAGATTTCGGGACGCCGTAGTCCAGCAATAGTTCCTCCACAACTGGTTCTTCAAATTCACCAGCCAAAGGAAAGTTCTTGACCAGATATGCCTCACCGCCAATGATGTTGGCGGAACCAGGCAGTATCAGGGATGACGTGATACCACCAGATGCTATGAATTTGACAGCAGGGTCGTAAGGCTTGAAGCCATCGATAGCGCGAACAAACGGTGTGGTGGGCCCGAGCAGTGGGCGTTCGTTCACGTCGCTGGTGGCTCGAAGTTGTGGAAAAGGGAGTAGCAGATGATGCGAGTGCATATCCACAAGTCCTGGTGTAACAAATCGGCTATTCGCATTGACAATAAGAGCATCCTTGGGCAGGGCGTTGTGCGGTGATGAGGGCAGAACAGAACGAATGATACCTGAGTCAAAAGTAATATCGAATACGCCATTCAAAGTCGTTTCGCCATCAAATAGAGTGGCATTTCGGATGACGGTTGGGGCTTTTTGACCCTTGACCGGATTCCATCGTGGATTTTGACGTCCAGCTGAAGTTGGTTGATGATTGGAGCTTATTCTCTTTGTCTCCCTGCAGCTCTCCAGCCCTTTTGCAAACTCATTTGCCTCAGTATTCAACGGAGAGGTCGAAACAGAAGAAACTGATGGGCCGTGGAGGATGGTTATGAAACCAATTGCAAGAATTGCAAGGCATGCAAGCCGTTGACCACGTCGCCAAGCCCACCAGCTTGAGCGCTGAGCATACTCATACGGTGGCGGCTTCAAATAATATCCGTCGCTTTTGGACGCCATAGTAAGCAGCGCGCAGGTGTGAGTGGGGGGTGCAATGAGATGCGGCGGTCGGGAAAATACGAAATCCAGCCAGAGAAGCGAGATCAAATAGATTGATTGCTATCACTGAGTGTGAAAAAGAAATGCGTGATAAATGCTATCTTGGAGAATTCCCTAGTTGCACAATGGCCCCACAGGTTTGCGCGACTGTGGGTCAAAAGAACGTCAACGGATAGCTTCCTGTTTGGGTGCTCGTGGACTGCTCCATCCCCAAAAATTGCAATATCCGAGCCCCAAGTTCGGTAGCCGCGTAACATCCAGAATAATTGTAATTTCATGGCGCCATCACCCCTTCCGACGGACGATAAGCTTATTTGGGCCATGTCCACGTATATCTGCCAAAACACCATTCCTGTTCGCAGCCAGAGGGCCCCAGCACCACCAATTGATTAACCGAAAGCGAGTTGGGAGTACGTAAATATCGGGCTAGACCCGTTTTCCATACCGTGTCTGGCAATATCAGGCGCATCATGCCCGTGCGAGAACTCCCGTATATTGGATAAATCCGAGAAACGACCGACCACTATAGTCCGCCAGGTGAGCTCAGAAACAGGTTGCCAAACTGGACCAAGCTCTATGGGCCCGTGGTAAATCACCCCGGCTCTGGGCTGGATCAAAACGCAATATCGACCCAGGATGAGAAGATGATGTGGTTGTATTCCAAGGAACGATATCGCTGGGGTTAGACAGTAACTATTCAAGATGATGTGGCGACCAGCTATATATTCATTCCCGTGGCGCAAGGAATTTCTCCTCGCCTTCATTGTATTCTTTGGTGTCTAATTGCCAGAAATCTACACCAAAGAGCTCTACTCGGCCCAATCAACATGGCGTCGGCGTCTGAGAAACACGGCGACTCTATCCAAGCGGCTCCAGCCGCACTGCCTAATGACCAGGTCATGACAAGATCTACCCGCCCATGCATTGAAGCAAAACTAACTTTTCAGAAGCCCATGGACGATCTTGACATAAAGCTTGAGGGAGAAGAAATTGCCAGGTAAAAAGCCCAGTCCAGATTTCCGGCCCGCCAAACTAACACGATACCCAAGACGCCTGTTTGCGACTGTGGACGAGGTGGTGGCAGCACAGGATGAAGCGCAAAATCTTACCATTGAAAGAACAAGAGAGGTACGAGTCTTTTATCATTGCGAAAATTGCATCTCCAAGATGAATTGCGCCAACTCACCCATTCACAGCTCGCACAAGAACTTGTCGACGCGCACAGCCACGATCCAAACTTTCCCCATGGCGCCATAGACCGCCTCACCGATTTCCTAGCCGACGACGGCCAAGGTGACCCCGAGAAGCGCAGCCGAGCCGTGCAGGAAGCAAAAATCGAGGTGACGCTGCTCACCGCAAACAGCCCGTACGCCGAGGTCCGCGCCGTCGTTGATCCGCACGACGATCCCGATTTGCCCTGCAGCACGATTCGCGCCTGGGTCATCGGGCTCGGGTTCGTTATCCTCGTGGCCTTTGTAAACCAGCTCTTTGGGGTCCGCCAGCCATCCATCTCAATCTCGGCCTCGGTTGTGCAATTGCTCTCCTATCCCGTTGGAAAGGCTGCGGAGCGATTCCTCCCTGATGTCGGATTTACCTTGTTCGGGGTTAGGCATAGCCTTAACCCCGGGCCGTTTAACAAGAAGGAGCACATGCTTATTTCAATCATGGCCAGCGTTGGAAAGACGTTGCCAAGTTCCAGATACATCAGTATGTAGGCTCTCGAAACAGGTTGCCTTGTTGTGCTAACCCTAACCGTTTAGTCTTCACGCAATGGCTGGAGAAATATTTTGATCAGCCCTATGCCAAGTCTTTTGGATATCAGATCCTGCTTGCGCTGTCGACTAATCTGATGGGTTTTGGTCTTGCTGGATTATGTCGCCGTTTTCTCGTTTACCCGTCATTCTGCCTGTGGCCCAGGTCGCTGGTGACCATTGCGCTGAACAGCTCATTACATGAAGGTGAGAACAAAGCATAGGCTCTCGCGCTAACCATTTGCTGATCATCTCGAAAGAACGAAACCACTCTGTCCTAGGACCTTTTCGGAAAGTTTTCAGCATCTCCCGGTTCAGATTCTTCATGTTTGCCTTTGCAACCATGTTCGTTTGGTTCTGGTTCCCCGACTACATCTTCGGCGCACTCAGTCTCTTCAATTGGCTTGCGTGGATCGCCCCCAACAACTTCAACTTGACTGCCATCACCGGTCTGAAGAAGGGGCTTGGATTCAACCCTTTTCCCACATTCGACTGGAATATTGTGACTCACTATGGCGATCCCCTCATTGTGCCCTTCCACGTTACGGTCAACGCCTTTATCGGAATGGTCTTCGGAGCCATCACGATTATCGGCATGTACTGGACGAACGCTTACCACACGGCCTATTTCCCCATCAATACCAACTCAATGTTCAATCACTTCGGCAAGTCTTACAACGTATCAATGATCCTGGATGACCGTGGGTGGCTCAACGAAACCAAGTATCAGGCATACTCGCCAGTCTACCTGGCTGCCAGCAGCTTGACCATGTACTACTACTTCTTCGCCGTGTATGCTGCTACCGTCTCATACGCGTGCCTGTATCATCGACATGATATTGCTCGAGGCTTTCAAAGCTTGGTAAGGAGCTTCAAGCGCCGGGGAACACTAGATTTCACAGACGTCCACACCAGGCTCATGTCTGTTTACCAAGAAGGTACTCGCCATTTTTTTTCTTCTTCCATCTTCGCGCTAATGGGTGCCTTAGTCCCTGAATGGTGGTACTTCATCCTCAACGTTGTTTCCGTTGCACTTGGCGTAGCTGCTGTCGCTGGCTGGCCAACATATGTAAGTCGTCGGCGTTGGGCTTAAATAGGAAGGAATTGATGAGAGGCTAACGGACACAAACCAAAGACTAGCGTTGGCGTCGTCTTCTTTGGAATCGGGCTTGCTCTCGTCTTTACTGTCCCCACCGGCATCATTGCGGCAACCACTGGCATGGAGGTAGAGTTCAAGTAAGTTACTAGACAGCCTGGACTCGCAATTACTCCACCCCATACTGACATGGACTCCAACTAGTGTCTTGGCTGAATTCATCGGAGGCGCATGGGAACCTGGCAACGCCCTCGCCATGAACTTTTTCAAGTGTTTTGGGTAAGCACCAGACATCATCACATTAGGCCAGAAACTAATCGACTGAAGTTACGTGACGACCGCCCACGCCCTCGACTTTGCCAACGACTTGAAGCTGGCGCACTATGTCAAGATTCCCCAGAGACAAACGTTTTGCGCTCAGGTCGCTGCCGTCGTCGTTTCTGCATTTGTCTGCACGGGCGTGATGAATTTTCAGATCCAAAACATTCCAGATCTATGTCAAGAGCAAGTGTCACCAACGCCAATCAAGGTTGAAAGTCATGCTAACTCATTACAGTGGCCAAAAAGATCGCTTTACCTGTCCCGGTGTCAATACCTACTTCACCGCCGCCGTGCTCTTCGGTAGTCTTGGCGCGCGAAAGGTTTTCGGCAGCGGCGCTCCCTACACGGCAATGCTCTCCGCTTTTCCGGTCGGCTTTGCGCTCCCGTTTGTGTTTTACTACTTCCAAAAGTTTATTCCTCGTGGTCACTGGCTTCACAGAGCCCATCCTGTCATGCTCCTAGCCGGCGGAGCTCAATGGTCTCCGGTAAGCTCCCATCCTCTTTCCGGCCATTGCTCATCAAGATGGTGCTTCACTTTTATCTTGTGCAGATTTTATCTTACAGCCAAGAATTTCCGCTAACGTCAAACTTCCAGTACAACCTTGGCTACATGTGGCCTGCTGTCTTGCCTGCCTATCTCAGCATGAAATACCTCCGTACGCGGTATCTCGCTCTCTGGGCCAAGTACAACTACGTCCTATCGGCAGCATTTTCAAGCGCCATTGCGATCTCGGCCGTTGTCATCTTTTTCGCAGTGAGCTACCACCAGTTTGAGGTAAATTGGTGGGGCAACGATTCCGAGAGTGGTTGTGAAGCAGAATCGTGCACTCGGCTAAAACTGCCATCTGGTCAATATTTCGGACCTAGAATCGGCAATTACGCTTGAGCAAACACTAGTTCGGATTTCGGGGCTGCAAGGGGGTGTTATATCCAAATTGATTATGGGTTGGCGATTGAGTAGAGCAGAGATGCTTCCTGTCTTGTTACTTTCGGCTATCTTCTTGGGATACGTTGCTGATTCAATCTCCGAAAGATAATGGAGCAAATCGATAGGTGAAATTAATCAATTCATAAAACACATTGTACCATGTAAAAACGTAAACTACAGCTCATCGCTGAAAGGCTGTCCCTCAGCCGACTCATCCTCCACAACGAACCAATCCTTCACCACAGCCTCGCCAGACTTGACCTTGGCCCAAACTTCGGGAAGACAAGAACCGGGGTCCAGGATGTAGCATCTTGGCTTCTCCTGTGGCGGCGGGACATTCTTGATGTGCCACGTGTCCGCGGGGCCGACCGTGGACAGCTCGTCAGTCACGGGCAAGAGACCAGTGGCAATGTCGCGGTTGAAGGTGGCGCGCATGAAAATGTCATATGCTGCAGCCGGCTGGTACGACGGGACCTCGTGTCCGGCCTGGTACACACGCGTGAAACTGTAGTTGCCAAACTGGCGGGTCCTGCCGTACTCCTCATCCTTGGAAATGAACGGGGCGTATCCAGCGCTGGCAAAATCCTTGGATCGCTTGTACGGAATGGCCAAGCTAGCGTCTTGGCCTCCGACCCAGGAGCAGGCGTAGTCTCGGTCTCCGTACATCATGTGGACCTTGATGCCGCTGTCAAGCAAGTAGCCTACTGCCTCGAGGAAGCCGCCGTGCATAATGTCCATTGTCTTGCTGAAGGTGGAAGCCACCGTGTTGGAGATGCTGGTGAAGTTGACCGGCACACCGAGGGCGCGAAGCACGCTCTCCTCGGTCAAGTATCCGTTCAAGTGCGGTCGGGGGAAAGGATCATTCGCGGGAGCGGCAATGTCCAGCCATCCACCCGTGCCCAGGATGTTGTAAAGCGTCTCGACATATTCGTTGCACCAAGGGTCAAAGTCGCACGCCTCCGAGGCCTTGTCAAAGCTTTCGCTGACGCTAAACGGGTCAATTTTGGCGAGCTTATCTCGGCAGGTCAGAGTCTGCTCCTTGCAGCCACCGGGGCGGGTGTAGTTGTGCATCATCTCCTCGTACAGCGACTCGTTGAAAACCTGGATGCCGTAGGTGTTGTTGTATGCAAAGGAAATGTAGCTCTCCTCCTGAACCACCATGTCCAAAATGCCGTTTACGATTCCAAGAGTGTCAAGGTGCAGGTAGTGGGCGTTCTTGTCGTCAATGGTTCCGTCGGCAATCTTTTCATTCTGCTTCTGGAAGTACTCGGCAAATCCAGGCCCGTAGTGGCCTCCGTAGCTCTCGGCCCAGACGCTGATCTTGTCGTCGGCGGGCTTGTATTGGGGGAACTCGAAGAACCAGGTCTGAGCGAAATGCCACATAACATGTGCGGCCTGGGACGTGCTGTGGGCAGTGCTCTTCTTCTTCTGGCTGCCAAAGGTGCCAGCAAGCGTGGTCAGGTTGAGCTTTGGCGACTGACCGCCAAAATCAGTTGGGACAATGTCAATACCAGCCTCGTCGCTCAGGGTAACGGTGCAGTTGGTCAGAACATCGTAGGAAAATCCAGTTTGCGTAGGCTGGTCCAGGTAGAGCATGTTGACCTCATTGTTCCAGCTCCACGGGTTCAATCGCGTCGTCTTGGAGTCGGCCTCGATGAAGCAAGGCCCGTTCTCTTGCAAAAGACCCAGCATCGACGACGCGCCTGGGCCGCCGTTTAGCCAGATGGCCAAGGGGGCATTTTCAGGGTCTTTTCGCGCCTCAAAGAACCAAAAGAAGCTGGTCGCGTCAGTATCTCGTGCTAAATAGGACCGAGGGATCCGGGGCGCCATACGTGTTTATGGGGAAGCCATGAGGTGCCCCAATCTCCTTGTCCAAGTATCCTGCAGGGAGATGAACATAGCCCGAGTAAGATTTGACTCCTGGCGTGGTTTCGCAAATTCCCGGCTGTGAATTATTAGCAATGGCCACTCATCTTATCGCTGACTTCCGATGGATTACGCACTTCTTTGTAGGATATCGTCACGTTCTCGTGGACCTTGGACTTGACGGTGATGACGCCCTCGGGTGTGGGAGGAAACTGGGCGGCGGCAAGGCCAGACAAGGCCGCCAACAGAAGTTTTTTGACAGCCATGGCCAGTTGACAGAAATGCTATCGCTGGCTATGTTGTCGGAAGATGAAATCGAGGAATTAGTCCAACCACGGCGGTGACCTCGCGCTGTATTTTTGCGGGGTTGGTGTTTTGAGTGGCCCACTCTTTAATGCCGGGGGCTGGCGTAATGCTTATCAGGTACCCGGATGGCCGGCAACGGCATCGTGGGATAAGTGGAACTTCCATCTCTAGGTATCGCGATAGTTGAAGTTTTGCAGATATAACTTAGTATGAAGCTGTTTGTGAAAGTTGGGATGGGTATTGGATAAATGACAGAGTTAGCATTTGCTTTGCTGTCAGCACTAGGTTTCAATCCCTCCTGAGATCATGTTTTGTTGCTGCACATTTGACTATAAATTTATAGTATTTCTCAAACCAACATCACTACGCAATCATGTAGCTGTCATCAGAAGTGCACGAATCCACAGCTCTTGGCATCAATCCCGTCCCACCCTAGAGCGAAAGTATGACGCACGATTTACACAAGACTCTTTATCATCAATCACTGATGTATCATCCTAAAAAAAAAAAAAGCCCATCCAAATAAGATTTAAATATATCAATTCCAACATATTTTTTGTCTCTAGGTTCATGTGCCCATGGTCTCCTCATTATGATTACTCCTTTCCCTTGAAATTGTTGGACAAATCCATACCTACAAGCTACCAACGCAATGGGATAGACCTCGTGACCGACCAGAAGAAAAACGAAAAACACCAGATATCCCACAATTACTTGGCCCCCTTTCAACATTTTCTTTTCTTTTTATACCATCAAGTCATTCGGGCTTTTGCCATGCTCCCGTAACCCTGGCCAAAACTGCGAGGCAGCCAGAAGACGCCGGGTCCAAGCGAAATTGTGACACTTCCTTATTGGGACTGGTGCCAAGGAGATCTGAAGCGCTATTCCGTTTACGGATATTGCTACACACGGCTTCTTCCATGGAGTCGACGGCCAGCTCAACCTTCAGTTGCTCCAGGTCTCAGCCATTTGCTACCCACCTCCAAGACCTCCAAGACATTTTTGCGCGAGTCATTGTGGACGGGCCAATCTGGAGCTTGCGATATGCATACAGCCATGTTTCCGGGGACGCGGTTGACCTCCTCCCTACCCGACAGACTTTCCCCATCGTGGTCCAGATGCTGCCACTTGCCCTTTGGCATTCGTCGAGTCAAAACGGTGGCGTTACGCCTTGGAGAGCAATTCCGGTGCCGCGGCCATGTGTCTTGTCCCTGCTAACATGTTAGTCTTTGATCGTGCAGGGTATGCTCAGCGCTGTCTTGTGCCGCGGCGCGCCTCGTGGCGCCCGTGGCACTCGTGGCAACACAGTGCAGTGACGCAACCCGTACGAAGTCTAACCGAAGTCAGTTTCTCGTTTCATGGCCTGCTCAAACTTTTTAAAAGCATATTCACGTAACCCCTCCCCGGGATGATCGTTTTGCTCGCTTCGATTGGAATCCTGCCCAGACGCGTTGAGCCCTTCTCCGTCGGCCATCGAACTGTTGGCGAGCCCTTGCATGCGAGTTGATCTGCTAATTTCGCTCCCTCACTCATGTCGTCGACGGCAGGCCACCATTCAACTCCGGGGGCGACTCCTCTGGCAACACCTGCGCCGCCTGTACTTCCCACTCCAGTTGGTATCTTGTCGCACACCGGCGGCCGTAGCCTCTCTTTACTTTACACAGCCGTTTTCCTGGCCGCATTTTCGCTTCCGATCATCGTGCTGCGCCTTTGGACTAATAAGACCATTCTAAAAAAATGGCATACCGATGATAGTAGGTTTTATGATTCCGAACCAAGCTTCCGGCTAACATTCAACAGGTCTCACGGTTGTAGGGACTGTAGGTTTTAAGGTTGGAATTTTCTTCCTAGGCTTTTTCTAATGCTTGTTCAATTAGGTGTTTGCCGTTTTACAGTCTGTGGTTGTATGTTTCGGTAAGTGCTTGCGCAAGTGTTCGCAATGTGAGCTAACCCTTTGGCTTCAAGAAGCGAGACTTGGAGGCGGAGATCACATTATAACCATGACACCACATAGTCTCTCTATTCTGACAGATGTACGTATGCCACCTGAGATTCTGTTCCAAATGCGTCACGATTAACATGCATGACAAGATGGGGAAGTGGGCCGGGGTTCCGCTTTACAATCTCACCACCATATTCATCAAGGCGTCCGTGCTGGCATTCTACTTGCGATTTTCAATCGATAGAAAATTTCGCATCACTACATACACGGTAATTTTCGTTGTGGTTGCCTACAGCATTGTGAACATCGTCGCCAGCTGCGTTCTAGACTGCACCAAAAAAGTTCAATGCCAGCAGCTTTTCGACATTTTCATAGCCTGCGCGGCGATAAATGTTGCTACCGATTTTGCAATATTGTTGCTTCCATTTTGGATTCTATTACCTATGAACGTGAGACTGAGTCGCAAAGCTGGTATAGCTTTCGTGCTGATGGCGGGTGGGTTGTGAGTGTTCCCGAATGGCTGTACCAATCTGACCATGGTCACTGACTTTTGATTACTTAGCGTGTTCGGCGTCAGTATCTATCGCCTTGTAATCACAGCTCGGGTTCAAGACGACCAGGATGTTACATATGCTTGGGGCGAGAGCGTTAGTTGGAGGTAAGACCACCCGTGGCACGTGGTGTGACGATACTAACCAGTTTCTAGCTTGATAGAGGCATGGTCTGGTCTCATTTGCGCATCATTGCCATGTCTAAAGGCATTCTTCACTCACTACTACCCGAATTTTCCTCTTTGGCGGGTAACAGGGGTTGGAAATACAAATAGCGGCTCGAAACAACTAAACAATATTAGCTCGACGGCGGATACTGAGAGTCGAAGCCACTCGAATGCATGACGAATACGATTTAAACACGATATAATCTTGACATCGTTGTTTCTTTTCATGATGAAGCGGTTCATGGACAATTGGTAGCAGGCATGTCGTCACCACCGCGAACAGATACAATATTTTAATCTTGAATTTACGATTCATTCAACAAATATGCTACTACATAAACCACGCTATACCCAAATGAAATATGGATACCTCCTGCACCAATAGTATCTTGGCTTAAAGCAGAAGAAGGCCGCTATCAGTTCCAGCTACGGACCCCGATGCGTTCCCATCCTTCATCAACCAGAGGTATGCCTCGGCAACATCCGCGGCCTGGCCGACTTGTCCCAGCGTCGATCCAGCCGCCAAAGCCTTGAACATGTCGGCCTTTGCGTCTTCAGGCATCGGCGACCAGAGCCCGGTGTCGACATATCCTGGACGCACGACGTTGACTCTGATCGGTGCCAAGTCCACAGCCAGACCCTTGGCAAGAGACTGGAGACCTCCGGCGAAATACGCGACCGTGGACCAGCCCTTTGCCGGCTTCTCGGACACCACTCCGCCCGTCAGCACAATTGACGAGGTCGGGCTCTTGTCCAGGTACCGCCCTGCTACTTTGCCCACCATGACCGGCACCACCATGCGCATGTGCGCGGCCTTTAGGATACCTTCGGGGGTGACCGAGTCGAGCTGCCCAAGGTTCAATTTGTCAGCGGCGGTAAAGACCACATGGTTGACCTTGCCGCTTGGGCTCTCGCAGGCAGTGCGGAACACCATCTCGATGACTTGTTCAAAGTTTGGCGCCGACAGGTCAGCAATCAGAGCGAGGATGAACCGGTCTGGGTACAGCTCCTTCAGAGAGGCTGCGGCTGCGGTAGCTCGGGCCGACGAGCTGGAGGATATGGTGACGTGCGCACCATCTTGAAGCGCCGCCTCGGCGACTGCGTAGCCAATGCCTGAGCTGCCTCCGAAAACTAGGACGTGCTTGTCCTCAAGCTTCTGAAATCTGCGCGCAACCATTTTGAAGGTGTTGTTTGGTGTGTCGGACAGAGATGGCAAGGTGTAATGATTAAGCCTGGTTGGTGAAATGCTGATATCAGATAGTATGTACTTTGTGTCTTGTATCGAATGGTTGCTTGTGACTATGAAAATGTTAAAAGGAATCTGACTGATACATATGCCATGTTGCATGGGAACAATTCCTCCCCATGTTCGCTGATAACTATCTTCACCAGACGTAGCTAGCGGAAATAAGCAAAGACCGGTGGTTCCGCCCCCAACCAATTGATCTTTTTTAGACAGCGTCGGAATTAGTTTGCTATGTGCAGAACGCTGCACCGGTCAGATCCGCCGGCTTTTACTTGGCCCTAAGTCCGGATGACACAACTTTTACATGATTGGTTCACGAGAGTGGTCCCTTCCCAATTGAAGGCTTTTGGACGCAAAAATAATAATGAATTAAGAAGAGCCCTTTTCTCCTGACTTTAACACCGATAACAAGGAAATGTCTAGTTTGGTTGATGTGGATATAAAATTACTGCGGAACAGTGGAACAATTTGACTGATCGCAAGGTAGGTGAGGACAGATGTGGGTCAACGTGGGGAATGCTTTGAGCCGCAAAAATAAGACTGAGTAAATGCACTGGGTTTTTGGGGATTAATTGTAGTGATCTCAAGATGAAACGGGATACACCTTTGAATGTAACCTGGTAGTTTGACCAAATATATCTGTGTCCATCGTGTGAGTGGGAGCTCTGTTGTGGCCTGCGAGCACTGTGGCTCCCCAGCCGCATCCACCCTTTTACTGAGCGCGGGATTGAGATGCCCAATGGAGTTGGGGGGTGCATTTAATGCGCGATATGGTGACCCAAAATCCAAAAATGACTCTTCTTCTCTTCTTATTATTTTATAATTTTTTTATGTGAACCGTGGACAGATGGTCCACAGCCTCGAGCATTCATTGCCCTGATCTGAGTTTGATTGGTGCCAGCCTCGGCCAATAATAGTGATTAGACGCATGAATGTTGTCCCCACTTACCAACTCCAACCAATTTTACTATCAACATACCCTCACTGTCATCGCCTTTCCGCTTGACTTTATCCTGTTGACATGTACCTGCAAAATCTCCCCGAAGATGTACTGCACCAAATTATTAATCATTTGAGCGATGTCCATCTGGACACACTGCGCTTCGTCTGTCGTAGATTGAATGCGTTGGCAACACACCGCCGGTTTCGCACAATTTCCCTAGCCCCATCAATCGATAGTTTCAAGTCATGGGAGGGCCTTCTCCAAAACGAATGTATCAGATCCGCCGTACGGAGGGTGGCTGCTGCGAGCACACCCGGCCGTTTTTCTGTTCGGACGACGTACAAAGATGTCTGTGATGCGCTCAATCCGAAAAAAAAAACAGAGAGTCCGGACCCCCTCCGTGAAATAGAAAATCTTCCGCACCTCCGCGAGATGTGCCTGACGTTCTCCACCATTTGTCGAGGGTCTAGAGGAGAGTCTGGTCCCGGAGCGAGGCTCGGATCCAGTCGAAACGTCGAACGAGCTGAGGATCGTCAATTCTTTTTAGAGAGGGCATTCAACCACATGCGCAAACGAGATGAAAATCCCGCTGCTAGCAAAATACGGAGGCTCGAGGTTGGCAATCTGCAAAACATGCCGCTGCCAACACTGACGTCATCCGATGACTTCAAGTTGGCAATCCGGAACATTAATGAGCTTGAGCTGAATATCCTAACGGAATGCGTCGAGGAGAATGACGAGGCTGGTCTCGACCAAATTGAGAGGGTCGAGTTCGAGCCTTATCTACACAAGCAGTGGTTGTATCCCATGATGAATCAGCTGACGTCGTTGTCGTTGTTTTTTGAAGATTACTGGGGCACAATTCCTGGCACTTTTAATGGAAAAGGCCTCATATTTCCGCACCTAAAAGATCTCAGCTTGGCGTATTTTGCCATTTCGCACCATGACCACCTGGATTGGGTTTTGGCTCAAACCTCCTTGACCACTCTTGAGCTTGAAGGCTGCGTGATTGTTTGCCACCTGTACGTCGAACCGGAGAAATTGGCGCGTTGGAAAGTAGCGACGCACGATTGGGAGATGCTCTCGCCTCGAAATTATGGATTATCTCCCACCTCTCGGAATGAGACCATGTACCACTTTCCAGGCACCTGGGGGGATGTGTATCGCAAGATACGCTACGGCCTCCCTAATCTGACGGAACTTCGCTCTGTGGTTGAATGGGATCACCGATACAACACATTCAATTGCACTCTTCCTGGTGAACCTTGGATGGCGGCACTTGTGAAAGGAAACCCCTGGCTTGATGAGGGTGTTGGGGAAGCACTTGATGTGATTCGTGCCGAGGAAACGGACGAGGGAGATTCCCTTGCGTGGGATGAACTGATGGAGGAAACCTTGGCAAGAATGACGGAGATGGAGACGTCGAATTCGAGTTGAGCCTGGTACAGGAACCAAAGCAGCACTTTCATTGGGTGATTGTATATTAATGCCGGCAAATGGAACCAAAGGCCCTACACGTTTGATTCCAAGGATCAGAAGTGAAATTTCTATTTCCTCGGATCTCTACCGATAGCTCTTTTGCGTTCTCCAGTCTCCTCAAAAGCTGGAGACCGTTCCCAACTTGATCACGGCACTCGTTATCAAGGACCACAATAGCAGCCAAAGTATAATCTTTGAGGGCTTGCAGAGGAGCACTGATATTTTTCTTTGAGCCCTCAGCTTCCCAATTCTGCTCTGCGAGGCGATAGTGAGTAATAAAAACGCGGCAATGAGGCCAAGCATAATGTCAACAAGTGAACCGAGCGTAGTTACAATGATCAAATCTATTAAATTTAATACCGAGCCGTTTCCAGCTAAAGAACTAACTCGCTACTAGCTAACATCTGTGGAAAAGAATCCTCTCCTACACTTCTATCAGCTCCACAAGCGGTGCCATCCAACCAGATGTCTGGTATTAACACGTCAAAGTAGTGCCTGTTCCTGAGGGGACCAAGGCGAATTGCGTAAAATAGGAGGAAGAAGCATAGGTTGCTATATTTGCTGCACTTGACAACACCACGCTGCTGCTGTTGCACACATACATGAGGTCCAGCCCGTCGGCCGAGCAAGCAAGGGCCCCGTTGGCGCGAGTAGAGCACGAGACGGGATAGTCCGTTGAGCCTAGAGCAGAAACGGGGGCTGTCCTCATGGTCAAGACGCCGCTGGAGCTCTCGGTGCTGGAAACAAACACGACCCATTCGGTGCTCGTTGTCATGGCTGCGTGTAGCACGGAATTCTTCAGGTAGTACCTGACGGAGGTGATGGAGGTGACAGCAAACGAAATGGCACTTCGACTCGACTGGGGGCTAGTCATGTATCTCAAGTTAAATGTCCCTCCACCGCTGTACACAAGGGGATACGCTGTGCATGTGGATGCTGCCGTGGTCGTAGTCGTCGTGGCAGCGGAGCCGCTAACTCTCGCGTCGCTTGGCCTGTTCGGGTTTCTAACTGACCACCACTCTGGGTGGAGATCAACAGTTATTCTTAGCTCAATCTCTGTTTTGCCAATATCCGAGACTCTGCAGTTACCGCCAAAGCCTAGGATGAAAGTGAATACCTGGTGGCATGATGGATGATTGAGTACGATCGTTGAGATGAGACAATGCTGAATGGTGATGCTAAGATGAAAATAATATTAGAGTCTCTAGTTTCTTAGAGAAACTGGTTATCAAGGTCCGCGGGTATCATACTAGATCTATGATTCCAACAAATGTGGGAAGGGGTAAGCGCTCCTCATGTTCTCGCCCATGATTTCGACAGTATCAAGCCCGACCAGACCATCACCATTATACGTATCGCAGAATGACTTCTAGACCTCGTGGCTTGGATAGGGGAATAGGAGGCTAACCTTGTTCGCTGCATGTTGTTGTTGAGGACCTGCATTAAGTCTTCCTAATTGCATTTTAACGGCTCTGGCATTTCTAAATGGCCAGGCCTCATAATCATTGGCCTCTACATAAAGAAAGCAAGATGTGTTAAGTGTTTCATGTCACACTCAGTAGATAGTCTCAAGGCCCTGGTCTGACCTCTAGGGTAATGATGGCCCAAAGCGCCGATCCCAATGGCTTCAAAACCTAAGTTAGGAAAGCCGGCACGCCTCAGTCTCCAACAGCAGCGATAAGAGACCCAGTTAGGCCCCTCGATTTACAGGAAAAGAGATTTTGCATTCATCTGGGATCCTAACTCGTAATTATTCACGATCCCGAGCTGGTCCACTATGAGCTGAATGAACGGAAGGTCTCCTACTCTAAGTGCTTCGACCATGACACATATAGTTCAGCCTAGTAGCGGTTTCGCTTTACGGCAGGATTCTAAGCAAGCCAAATATGAAAAAATGAGCTATCTCTTCTGTGATTCAAGAACATGTCCGGTGTCTTAGAGCTCATGGTAGGCTTTCCCCTGAATATGCAGCTCATCGTTACCATCTAATTCCGGGGATGGGTACATAACGCCCCAGCTGCTGGCCTAGGTAATGTCAAACAAGGGTCACGAGTCAAACGCATTGCGAAAGTACTTCTCGACATTCCAATAGGCTGGGGCGCTTTCCTAGCTAGCTGCGATGGTAGGATCTTTCTACCAATCCGGATATTGCGGATATTCTTTCGAACTAACCGCCTCTTTCTTTTATGATATTTAATGTTTAATTTAATTTTGTCATTATTATAAATTATTCTTATTTTATTTCACTGTTGAAAACGACAAGCTTTAACAGGTGGCCTTTCTAATGGTCTAATTCTCTTCGTCCGTACTACAGCATTGATCGTTTTCAATGCAAGGTAATCCCGAGTGTAATTTGCGTCCAGAACGAGATGATGGGCCTGGGCCTGCAACCGCCACAAATTTAGTCTGTGGTAGGGTGGAGGGCCATCTAATCCTAATTCCGTTAGAGTCACGTACGAATGATGCATTCCCGTCGGCTTTTTCCTCACCCTATCCACAATACTGTCATTGCGGGCACCAGAATGACATCCGTTCCATACCGCTGGGACCTTCGGTAGTTATTGACGTTCCCTTTTTTGTCGGGTGGCTGCAAGCCTATGAGCTTGATTGAGGATGAATTTTGTCACACAGACGGCTCCGGCAATGGTGAAGTGACATTCCGCTAATCTGGTGCAATGGTAGCCCACATCTTGTGTAACCATTTCCGCAAACGTGTAGACCTAAATTAGATGGCATTTGCAGCTGCTTGTGACCACTTTTGCATGTGAAAGGATACCAACAGCTTTGAGTATTTCATTGACGAAATTCTGGATTCGACCTTTTTGCGGTGACCCAACAAACCAACAAATGGTCACTCATTCTTGAGGAGAGAGAATTCTCTCAGGCGCGACGGTGATCCCATAATTGTTCTGACCCAGCCTCACAGCATACGCAACTGACTCGTAGTAAAAGGGAAAGATACCCAGCTTCCAGATTCCCATCCAAATCCCGATCAGAAGGCTCTCTGAGGAGAGGCGAGGAGTCCGCGGGCCCCGAGTAGGGCTGAAACGAAGCCAGATATGCGAACCAACCAAGGGATCCCCCACACAGGGTCGTCCTTCTATGAATTGACTAGTGGAGTCCGGCATGTCACCATCTTCTCCCCGACCTCCCTTAATGAGATTGTGCGCCACTTGACAAGCCACTGATTTTAGACAGGCAATACGAAAACCTAGGAACAATACCTGCCGCGTCGACCTTGTCGATCTGCGGCATGAACCGAAATACTTGGTCATACCCCACTTCTGGTGGCAAACTTGCACTTATGAAGATGTCTCAGTTGTAGTGGGTTGGTCTTAATTCTAAACACCACGTCGCAGCCCATTCTTCAAGCCCCAGACGAGAGAGTACACGCCATATATCTATATATTGCCATCCTCCCTGCTCCTGCAAACCCATTCTTTTGTTGTTGCCACATGTTCGTCTCAACCTTCAGTCCAACAGGCACATCGGCAGCCTAATGCGTGCGCTAAAAGCAGACGCCACCGCACGGCCCGGGCCTGTTTGGCCCTGACTGAAATCAGGCCACTCCAGCCCGCCCTAGTCTTATTATGGGCGGTGAGAATGGGTAGGGCGAATTTCGGGGAGGCTGATCATTTGGCTAACACCGGCACTTGGCAAACCGAGGCCAGGTCCAGTTTCGAATGTCCATAGAAGTGCCGATCCTGAGAGCTAGCGCAGCCGTGTCTAAGAAAGCTTAATCCAAGTGGCGCGGAACCTGCGGCATTCCAATCTTGGCCACTACGGAGCTTACCCCGCGTTTGCCCTAGAAGCATGAAGTTTCGGGTCATGGTGATCGTCAGCCCGTAGCGCGCCGCTGACGGTTGGGCCCTGAGTCCGACCGCAGGGCTGTCAGGCGGTAAAGCCAAGCCCTGTTGTGCTTCCCACAAGCGAGGCGCTTCTCTTGGGACCAGCCCAGTTGGGCCATGAGGCACTCTACTACGGTCTCGAATCTGTCGCACAGGGCGGGGCCACAGATGTCAGCCCATTTCCTTATTGGAGGCTTCCGAGCGCTCATATTGAGTTTTTGGCCGGCTGCCTGTGCATGCGTTGAGCCCATACGCCATCAAGCGAACGCAGGAGGCTAATTATCTAAGAGCAATATCCAAACAGGGATAGCCATACTCAACATGTTCCAAGTATGGAAGCAACTGCCCTTGCAGCCAGCCGCACGAACCGTTTGTCGCTATTAAAAAAAGTGTTGCCAAAACCATATTTTGTGAGTGAAACGGCTCTCCCCGGATTCTGCCAGCTAGTCAGCGCTACGCTACTCATTCACATTGATCACCAACCGGCGCGAGCGAAGGGGTTCCCTATCACGGACGTAATATATAGACAAGCATGGTCCTCAGGGACTTGCTTTTTGTCCTTGTCCCAGGCAGCATCTGATTCTCGACAGCCTCGGTAGGCGACCGCACCTTCTTTTCAGCCCTCGCTCGACACCGCACCGACAACATGACTGGCTTCCTTATTCCCCCGTGGTACAAGGATGAGGTCCCGGAGGAGACCGAGATGAACATAGCGAGTATCATATTCGGGTTCAGCTTGGGTTCGGCCATCTTCACCGCGTCCAAGGCCTTTGAACAGTCATACTCTGCGTACAAGAGGGGGAGGCATTTCGGCGCCTATATTGTCATGTGCTGGTTGGAATGGATTGGATGCAACTGCATGGGTATCGTCACCTACGTTTGGCTCAAAGGCATCGTCGAGCCAAGGTTAGTCTGCTCCCCAAACGATGGGGGGTTAGAATGAATGGCGCTTCATTGCGAAAAAGAAAAACTCGAAATCGAAATCGACAAAATAAGCGATCGGACAACGCGGTAAATTCATCCAAGAGCCCCGAGTAATTTTGTCATCTCGATTTTGAAGCACCATTTGTTCTTGCCCGCCCAGACACCTTTACGAGATTTCATGCTGACCTGAGTTTGCAATATTCAGCTTCTGGGTCTTTTTCTTCATCAGTAAGTCAACCCACAGCAGGCCCCACCTGTAATGAAACGTCATCTGACATGTTTGTTTCTCTATCGCAGTCGTCTTCTGGAGCATGCAGATTCAGTTCATCTTGCAGATTATCATCAATCGGATATCACTCTTGCTGGCCAACAAGTCAACCATCAACAAGGTTAAATGGGGAGTCGCCCTCATCGTGAGCCTCATCAACCTGAGCGGCTTCTGCATCTGGGTGCCGGCCCGCCTGCAGATCTCCCCTCTATACGAGGAAATCAACATTGTCTGGGATCGAACCGAAAAGGCCATTTTCTTGATCATCGATCTTGTTCTCAATCTCTACTTCATCTACCTGGTTCGCTCGAGACTGCTCGCTTACGGCTTGACAAAATACACATCGCTTTTCCGCTTCAACGTCGCCATGGCTTTTGTCTCCGTGACGCTGGACTGCGTCTTGATGGGTGCCACATTTCTTCAGAGTCGTGTTGTGTGAGTAACCTTGCTCGAATTCCGCTGGGACGGAGCTAACATACGAGCAGCTACGTGCAATTTCATCAACTCACCTACCTCCTGAAGCTTTACATAGAGATGAACGTTGCCTCGCTCCTGGGGCACATCGTCAAGAAGTCAAGGGACAACGACGGCGGAAGGGGACAGGGTCGATACGGACACAAGACTCATGACGACGGAACAAATGTCAGGATGGCCACTCTGATCTCATCGACCCGCACAGGGCATGTTCGCCTCAATGAAGGTTCGGCCGAACGTCCCCACCAGGGGGGCTCTCAGTGGGGTGGTATACATAAGCAGGTTGAGACCCAGGTTGTTTTCACTAACGCTGATGATCTTGAAGCTAGCGAGACTAGTTCTCAGACAAAGGTACTTAAATAGCTTGGTCATTACCATTTGACGATAACTAATATAATTTATCGTAGTTATAGCAGAGTGGTCCCTTGCGGATATGCATCACTTCGTGAACCTTGGCCTTGACCTGTACTGTCTCACCGACAACAAGCGTATTGTCCAGTGTCGCATTGCCACCATGTGTATTGTTCCAGTCCATCGTGACAAGAGGTCCAGAAAAATCATATTCACGCGCTTCCAGATCACGCATTTGCCAGGACCACCAGGCTCGGTCCATGTTGGCGTGATGAAGCCAAAAGAGGGGATCCGCGGCTGCTCCATGTCAGCCTTTCATTCTTGTAACCTATTTTAATATTGTTGAAGCGCGTGGGATACTTACGACTGGAATACATGTTCGTCATGCTGCCGTACAAACCACCGACTCCCCAGTGGCCACCCCCGTGAATCGAGTACTCTGTCACACGGTCAAAAAAGCCAAAGTCCTTCTGATCCATGCCCTGCTGCACAGAAGCTGACCCGGACATGTTGCTGAATGTGAATGGAGCAAAGTCGCGGCGAACGCACTGAAGATTGTAATCTGTAGTGTTCCCCGGACCCAGAGCGGTTGTCAGTCCAGCAAACGGACCCGTCTCGATACATCCGCCCCCGGTGCGGTCGGGAATATCCCAAGGGGGGTTGACGGGAAGACCAGGCTCTGGGTTGCTAAAGTTACCGGGGATATAAGCGCCGTTGCCACCGAAGCCATGCTTCTCATCAAAAATAGGCGAGTTGAAGAAGACGGATGTGTCGTTGTCTGGGCCTATGGCGTCAAGCGTCCAGTCCCAGTACGGAATGGTGTCGTTCCATCCGCACTGGCGGAGCGACTGCTCGTACACGTGCAGGAGAAGGCGGTGGTAGGGATAAAAAATGCCCTGTGCTTGGTTACCACGGATTCCTCAGGAAACTGCAGGCAGCATACCACAAAATGCACCGTATCAGCATTGAGGATATGTGTGGCAACGAAATCGTCATAGCGACTTCGAACACCAGGCGAATCCTCGACCGAAGTCTGCGCCGGCTTCTGCATCAAGCACTTTTGTGCCCGAATGTACTGATCCCTCTCGTGAAACTCGAGCGTGCGCCTATCAAATCAATTAGTCTTCCTTTAATTTCTAATGCCTGTCTTAGCATAGCACACCATTCTCGCCTCATCAGAGGTTTTGTGCATTCCTTGTGCGCAACCACTGCGCTAGAAAGCAGCGCTACTGCCCACACGAACTTGACCATGGTGTCTTGCGGAAGTGTGCAAAAAATGAATGAGGAGCAAAGATCAGAGCGTCAGCCAACTTATACTTGCATCAGGAGCTGAGAATGTTGGTCTTGGCATCGAGGACATCAATCTGCCGATTGGCAATTGCATTTGGAGACGGCAGGAGTATCCACTCTGATATTGCAACAGCATAAGTGCTGACCATAGTGCGCATGCATAAGTACGAGAAAAATGACGCAACGAAGGAGAGAACATTTGAGTCTTATCTTACTTATTGACGACTGTGTTACAAGTACGTTGCAAATTATTGTTACTCCCAGCGACTGCAATTTCGCTTTTTCTGGCGCATGGAACAAGTCAATCCTAAAGGATAATGAAAACAGAAGCCTGCAAAATAGCTATGCAGAGCGTTGCCAATGCATCATAACCACTACTACGGTAGGATCGCATGAAACTCACTGCCACAATGGAGTGCTGCGTTGCAGGAGGCTTCGCCGACTGCTTTTGCTAAACTAATGGGGGAAAGCGATCGCCTTGTCGCATTAGCCAATACGAGGCTGAGCCTGTCGAATTGGACCATATAAGTTCGCTTACTAAATTTGGCTAGCTTACATGCGGCACGTTGGACCTAACAATGCATTCTGTTTACCCGGCAGTAGCCAAGCTACCTTCGGTCTGAAGCCCGGGGTTCATAATTTAATGCCCGTCAATGCAAGCACTACAGATTACAGGGTATGGATTTGTCCACCACAAAATTTAGGCATTTGTCGTGTACACTCTGATGGCGCAAGCATAAGTTAAAATAGGTCCCCACTTTGTCGATCATATCCGCCACGGAGGGCAATGTATGTAAACTAGTATGCCAACTACAAAGAGATCACACAAAGGTCTCAAGTGGTGCTATCACATTGACGGCTACGGCAAAAGTGAAGTGACACTCCGCTAATGCGTAGTGCAATGGTGGCCTATATCCCGTTTGATAGGTGCTATAACGTGAATCATGTTGGGTCGGAAAATACCATCGAGGGAAATAAAATTATAAAATTTTCTGGTTAATACAATGGAAACTAATCATTGACAGTTACCGACTGAAAATAAACTTGATACAATCGCTCCCTGCGTGATTCCTATTTTACCTCGGTGTTGTAGTATTGCACAGCTCGCGTGCGAGCTGTGTTGCCGCGAAAGACGTAACCACCCAACAATACTCGATATGCACTTTTTAGAGAAGCCTGATACGGCAACCTATCAATGCATTGATTGAGTGCCTTTACTGCGAACGACCAATAGGCTTGTCCATCTACGGCCGGGCGTATGCGATGAGATGATGCCAAGGACTTCTCGCGCTCGTACGCAAAGATTTCATGTATTCTTTGCAGCCTCATCTGTATTTTCCGTTCCTGTGGCTGTGTCCAAGACTGTAGTTTCCGATGCGGTGTCAGTAGAAAACCTTTTGGCATCCGAACACCTTTTTCGAACTGAGAAGACGGCCCCAATATGCCCAAGGATCCACCAAGAGAATAGTACTGGCAAAGCAATTCGGTTTTGGTCACCGCATCCCGACCATATTTGCACCATGAGAGAGTATGCTTCACGTGACGGCAACGCGTAGCCAACTCTGTACCACCCTGGCATGATTTCGAAGGGGAAGACGGTGCTGGCGACATTGGTGATGATCCATGTGAAGACAAAAAATGGCGTAAACTGAATTGGTAGGTAGGAGCCAATTACAGACTCCATGACTTGGAATTGAATATCCATGAGAAACCAAAACAACATCCAAGACTGGGCAAAGTCTGCTCCACTGACGCCCCAAGTTTCCTTGAACGCCCAAATGTACCCAGCCATAACCAACCCCGACAGGAATGTATACACTTTGCCAATGCAAAATCGCAACAACCAAACTTGTTTGACAGAGGCTTGTGAGTGGAAGCCGGAGCCCATTGCGATGCCGTTCAACGCCAGTATAAAAAAGAATTGCGCCAGAGGGGGGATGACCAAGTTGACCGTGTTGAAGAAGACGCGATTGACTTGCGTAGTGGGCTGAATCAGATCTGGAGTTGAGCCGATGGGGTTGAGGTAGGCGGCGATGGCGTTTGAATTGGATAAGGGGAGTGAAGCGAGCGTCGCGTTTCCCTTGGGTGTGTTGTAGTAGATGGTTCGCGATGCAGCAATGATACTTGTAAGCCCATTGATCAGATAAGAGTCCCCAACGACGGGGTACCTGGCTTGATTGTAAATGTATGTGCTGACCGAAGCAGGGTTGTATTGGCTGCTAGAGCCATTCGCAGCGCTGGCAAGTGCTGCAGACGCCCCCTTCTCGATGTACAAAGCAGCCCAGTAGTCAGCCTTGCAAACCGACCTCTTGACAGCCGCGGAATCAGGGTATCTGGATACAGAACCTAGCTCCACAGTTGGGAAGTGGTTGCCCTGGAGTTGTTCGGATGCTTGAATGAATGCTGAACCGATTTCGCCTTGATCGAAGTCAACAACGAGCATCTTGAGGGCATGCACGCGCGACTGTTGACGAAATGTCGTACCATATAGATATGACATGTTGGCTAAAACCAACAACATGAGCATGATGGAAGACATGAATGAGGGGACTAAGATGGCTTGGAGGTGGCCGCGCCCCAAGGGATTCGAGCCCCCCTGGTTTGAAGGGGTTGCAGCGACCATGGTGAAGAGGAAGGAGATGCTTAGAGCCAAGATAATGCGGAACTACCACTCAAATCAGCAGAAAGATTTGGAAAGGAAGACACTTAGAATTGAGATGAGGAGGAGGACTAAACCAGGTATTTGTAGAGAGAATGTCGTTGAAATAGTTGGGCAGTTCTCGACTGAGAAGTAAACTCAGCCGCGCATGTCAACGTACTCTCAGCACAGATCAAGTCACTTCTAATGCGAGCAAGTATTCTTTTTGATTTTCCACATGTAAATCAGGCTTGGATCTGGCATGCCTTTACTTGCAACATGGGCAGAGTGACTTTTGTTGCCCTCTTCTCATTGATCGGGGACCCACCCCGCCAACTGAGATGAGGGAGCTTGGGCCACCTCAAGGGAATCATTAGGTATCCAGCACGCCCCCAATCTTTGGCCTTCAAAATTTCCCCAGCTCTCTCGTCTCGACGTTGTGATGATGGGCGACGACGAGACGACATGACGTCATTTTTCTTTCTTTTTTCTTGTCGCCAACGACGCCCAATAAGCTGGCTGTGCCCTTCCCTGCGATTTTTTCGTTTCTTTCTCCAAGGTTTCTCCACACAACACTGATACTGATTGCCTGGCTGCGTGCGCACAACTGTTCCGTTATATCATCCCAAACACGTAAGCTGATCATCCGCCTTTTAATAAATACGAGAAACGAATATCTGGAGAGTCAAAATCCTGCGCTTTGCACATACTCACCGGTCCACCCCTTACAAGAGTCCACAAATGGCAAATAAAAAAACACTACTCTCGCATATGTGTGTGCCGAAATAAATACATTGTCATCGCGTTTCTTGTATCAACTCCATCTAGGTACCAGCGCGCGTATCAACGTCGTGCACAACCACCTGCTCCTATGCTATCAACAGTATGGGCAAGTATGTAAAACATCCATCCACCTTTTAGACCTCCGACTAGCCTTCAGGTAATGAGTCGAGACCTAGCACATCAGAGCTAAACTTGTCCAGTCCATGAGCCTTGTACTACAGTCTGGCGTATTTGCATAGAGTGGAATCCATTCTGCAATTGGACGTGGTCGGAAGTAGAAAAAATAACAAAGTTGGAATGAAATGAACAAAAATATTTGAGGGCATGTGGATCATGGAATTGTTTATAGTGACAAGGCCAAGGATCAAAGCAATTAGAATAAGTGGATGAAAGTCTCCAGGGTAGTTGTGCTGAGAATGAGATGACACTGCAAATGAGAAGCTTGTTGTTTGAAATGAAATCACAACGGTCAATGGCCGTTTGTGTTGCACATGCGCTAACTTGTCAGTGAATGCGAAATTGTGGTTAATTTATTTGAAATGAAGGAAACAGAATTTGGATTCAACTTTAGTCGTGTGAAAGAGTTTCCAAGAGGAGATCATGTAATCCATCGGCGACTGATTCTTCACCATGGTATTTGATCATCTGGCTAGGGATGGTAGTGGATGGGTGCTACCTTGCATAGCCACAATCTATCGTCCCAGACTGATTCATAGAGATGCGGACGTGGTAGTTAGGTACAGAAAAGAAATTGATCTCATTCGCAATTCGTCCTATCGTTGCGTTGAAGGAGTCGGCATTTTGGACAAGGGGTGGTAAGCACACAACAGGCTCTCCAGCAAATCAAGTTAAGCTCATTTGCAAAAGCTTTGCGTTGGGAACGATCGGGCTAATTGGCTATATTGATGACTCTGACTAAACTACGTTGAACCCCGGGTCCGGGTAGGTAAAGGAGACCATCTTTGGTGCCTTGTATTTAATGTGTGAACCGGGATTCGGTCTGCGGTAACGTCCGACACCCCTCCGACACTCATGCCCCGCTGCTAGTGGAGCATTGTATTATGTGCTTTGGTCGACTGGCTAATAGATACTCCGACCCGCGCAAAATCAAAATCCAAATCCCCAAAACCGGCGAAACCTCGCATAACCTCAAAACGTTGACTGTGGACCGAGCGTCTCTGGGGTCGGTACGATTTCTACCGTAAAAACCCAGTCAATTCGGATTGAGTCGTGGGTCCTGATACCCTTGTACGGGCCACTTAGCTGTTCCCAATAAGTGATCGATGTCACTAACAGTTGCTTAATCAAGCCACTAGCAGACTGTTACGTGTGGAGGGAGAATTTGACTGGTCTAACACCGGTGGCAAGACCCACGACTCAACCCCAATTTACTGAGTGGTTGCCTTTTTTCCTCCCAGACAGGGCGGTGTTTCGCACTGATCCCGTACCAGCCAGGGCACTGATTCTGTCAACCCGAATACGGAAGACCAGCCAGTATAATGACTGCGCAGCTCGAATAATGGAAATGCAGCTGGCATCAGCGAAATGCACGTCACTTACATTACATTACAAGCACTCTAGATAAAATAAGGTAACTATAGCGCACTGTTACCGTGATACCAGTACTGGGCTAGGCCCTGACATGACATGTGACACCGGTGTCGGATGGCCCACAAAATTAATTTTCCTAACAGCCGCCCTTGATTGATGGACTGGCGAGCTTTCTTTCTGCTCACGCCATTGTTCTCGACCGCCAATTGGTACAATTGCGCGTCATAAGCTACATTGGCCTCGAAAACCCAACGAACGCACGCAAACGAACGCCGCTCAGAATACTTCAACATGGCCGAGAAGAAGGCAGACACCCCGGCAGCTGGCATGCTCTGGGGGGGCAGGTTCACAGGTTTGAATGCCTCGGGAAACCAGCCTCGGATGCATTGTACTGACCTCACGGTTTGCAGGTGCCATTGATCCTCTCATGCACAAGTTCAATGCCTCCATCGGGTACGACAAGGCTCTTTACAAGGAAGATATCCTCGGATCGATTGCTTTTGCTAGAGCCAACTCAAAGGTTGGCATCATCACCGAAGATGAATTCCAGGCGATCGAGCGTGGTTTGCTCCAAGTGATGGAAGAATGGAAGCAGGGAACTTTCGCTATCATGCCGAATGACGAAGATGTACGAGAGGCCACTCACTCAATTCGACTCGGCTTCTCGAGGCTAACACAATGGACCAGATTCATACAGCAAACGAACGTCGCCTAGGAGAGGTCATCGGCAAGGACACTGCGGGTAAGCTGCACACAGGTCGCAGCCGCAACGAACAAGTTGTCTGTGATATGCGTATGTGGCTGCGTGATCGAATCCGCGAAATCGACAGCCAACTCGTTGCATTCCTCAGGGTGATTGCTACACGTGCCGAGTCTGAAATGTAAGCCTTGGCCCCTCCCCCCCACCTCCGGCCAAAAGTGGCCCCCGACTGACCACTGACCGACCAATTTAGTAACTATATCATGCCTGGATATACCCATCTCCAGCGTGCTCAGCCAGTTCGGTGGTCTCAATGGCTAATGTCATATGCCGCTACTTTCAAGCAGGATCTCGAGCGATTGCGCCAGGTTTTCGAAAGGGTCAATCTAAGCCCACTTGGTTGTGGTGCTTTGGCCGGCAATGTCTTTGGAATTGATCGACATCAAATAGCAAAGGAGCTTGGGTTTGGCGGAATAACCTTGAACTCCATGAATACTTCGGCCGACCGCGATTTTATCATTGAGTTTTTGGTTTGGAACTCGATTTTTACCAACCACATCAGCAGGTGGTCTGAGGACCTCATTATATATTCGACATCAGAGTTCGGATTTGTTCGATTGGCCGATGCATATGCCACGGGTAGTAGTTTAATGCCCAACAAATTCAACGCCGATTCGCTCGAAATTTTACGCGGCAAGTCAGGGCGTGCTTTTGGTCAAATGGCTGGATTGATGATGGTAAGTCCTTATATCCGTATCCCACCCAGTTGCCTTACCTTTAGGGGTAGCCATGAGCATATAAAGAGTAGCTACTAACTATTCAAATCAGTCAGTCAAGGGCCTCCCGTCTTGCTATAACAAAGATCTTCAAGAGGGGTGGGAACCTATGCTGGATTCGGTCCAGACTGTGTCGGATTGTCTAGGTATTGCCAATGGAGTTATTGCTACACTAAAGGTACGGCCAGAACGTATGGAGGCTGCTCTAGACAAGACAATGATTGCCACCGATGTCGCAGAGTGGCTGGTAAGGAAGGGATGTCCGTTCCGGGAGGCTCACCATATATCTGGACGCGTTGTTGCATTATCTGAAAACCTAGAAATTTCGATGGATAGGCTGAGCCTTGAGCAACTGCAAGCCATTGATTCTCGGTTTACAGCAGATATTGCGAAGGCCTTTGAATATGAATCGAGTATCGAGGCAAAATCAGCTTCAGGCGGTACCAGTCGATCAAGCGTACTGGAGCAGATTCAGGTAATTAAGGCTATGTTGGATTAGGCGAATATCCTGGCATAAGATGGGACCGGAGTAACCGAAGCTGGGATAGATATTAGGAATAGGATTTTCCTCTCTGAAAATATCTATATAGCTTAAGAGCAACGCTTTTAAAAAGACCAAAAACTTCCAAAAAATAGAATATAATTAAAGAATATAAACAAGGCAACCACCGGGCGAGCCGGATATGGGAAGAATTATTGTTAATTAATAGATATTTAGTCTTGAAGATACCTTCTTATGGATGCTTGAGTGCTTGACAACGGGCAGTGGAGACGCCCACCTGCTGCCAATAGGAATACGTCGACACTTCCCATTCTTTCTCCTCTTACGATGGTCTTTCTCCTATAGGTGTAGACGTCACGTCGTCGCGCACAGGTAACTTGAACATGTTATAATGGAATCAGCGTCGATGGAACTAATCATCTATGGAATCGCCGTTCTTGTTGCTGTTGTGGTCTTTTTTGCTGGAGTTGTAGTCGGCGTTGGGATTGTTAGTTAGGCTTGCTGGCCCTGGTGGTCCTGGTGGCCTTCTTTCGTTTTGTAATCTCCGTGACTGGTGTGATCGGCTCGACAAAGCCAATACCGTCGTTGTCATCGCTCTTAGAACCCTCTATTGTGTTCATAGCGTGTGCGTCGGCGACGCCAAGATCTGTCCCATCTTTACGCAGGAAATTCTGGTTCTGTCTCAACACCATCGCCAATACTTCCGCGTTTTGGCCAAGATGACCCTCAAAGAGGTTCTCCTCCCCAAGTCTGAGTGAGAGCTCATTCGCAGATCCATCGCTTGGGATGTCTTCCAAAAGTTTCTCGTCTTCGTTCTAGAGCTCATCGATGTCGCCTTGGCTGATATCGTCATCGTAAACGACTTTGCTTGAGGCGATACCGCAGGTCGCTGCTTCGAGAAGTTCGAGCAACTTTTCAGCGGCCAGTTCGCATCCCTTCGCGCCCGTGTCGGCCGAGGAGAAGTGGGAATCAACTTTCCCAGGAAGACGCATGCCTAGGGCCCTCAGCAGGTACGCTTTCACTAATCGAATGGTCATGGTCACATCAACCCCGGTATCGTGGGCTTCTAACGTTAATTTCTGGTCTTCTGGAAATAAGGCCCCGTAGAGCGTCCCAAGTCGTAGCGAAAGAGTCCTTGCGTTGAGTTTCATCTGGCGCCGGATGGTGGAATACCATCCCAGTGATTGATCCTTGAAATTCCATTCTGGAACGAGCAGATCTTCTGCACCTGCGGTCTTGAGGATGTAATTGAAGTATCTGATATCGATTCGCTGGGATCCCAACCAGGTGCGCGAAGAAAATACATTACGACTGTCACTTGAGTAAAGGTTCAATGGATTTAATTCTAGGGAATTGATGGGCTAGAAGTGGCTTTATCTGCACTTCCTCAGACGTATAACGGCTTCCAATACTCGTCCGCGACCGAGTTGGAGAAGAGAACAGTAAATTTCAGCCAGAGGACAAAACAATGCGTGTGTAAACAATGAAGGCTCTACCCTGCCTTTTACAGTGACCATAAAGTCTAGACTGCAGCAAGATGCCGCCTGGCGTGTTCCTGAATCTTATTGCCGCGCCATCTGAGTCAACGGAAGCTATCGCGGGCTCTAAACCGTCAAGCTTTTCAAGATGTGTGTTGCTGGTGACCACAAGGGTCAGAAACAGGCCCCAAGGCTACTGTGCGATTGGGTTACCAGGCGCAGCGCAGAAGACTAATAAAGGTCAGACAGCAAGGCAAGAAGAAAGGCAAAAATTGACAGAACCAGAGTTCGCGAAAGCTTCACTTCTAGAACCCGAGATGACTCTACACCTGGCTGGCCGCAACGAAGGGATAAAAAGCCCAACAGACTGCCAAGATGAAGGGGCCTGCCACATCGATGGCCGACACAACAGAACGATCACCGTCCACGCCACACGGAGTCAGATAGCTTGGCAGGGCTGGTTTTGATCGCTTCCCAATACTGCGACCCTGACCGCCGCCGGTTCAGCCACTTCTTCAGAATGGAACAATTCATTTGCTGGTTTCACTTCCTGGGTTTTCCTTGACATCAACACCTGGTACTAGCACTACTGAATCCACCGCGGCCGCTACCAAGAGAAGCCATGCTAGCCACATTTTTACGATGGCACATACTCCGATTTAGTCCCTCTCGCATTGTCTCTGTAGAGGGGGACCTGTTCAAGTCGGGCACTAAACATATTGGGCAAATAGCAGTTTTTAATGTACCGATTACGATCCACGGCTAGACGGTCGAAACAGCATTAGCGTTAATCTAAACCAAAAGTTCCATCGCTCGTCAATTCAGCAACACAATTGGAAAGCACCCAGCATGATCCTTGTCGTAGCACGAACACACTCCACTCGTTATCTATTGTTGAATCTCTGAACCCATTTTCTTTTTGCAAAGAGATCTTGTCGCATAACGGCCAAACTATTCCAAAAGCTTGTCTTGTATTTTGCCTGCTCTGACTATTATTTTCCTAGCTAGGCTCTTTGTCCAAAATTCAAGTCGTTGGAATATAGAGTACCGAGCATGAGTTGGTCAATTATGGTATTTGACTAAGACAAGCCGAGTGACTAGTCAACCTGTTCGTTTGTGTAAGATAGCCACCGGAAATTCCGGATCTTACACCTTGCAGGCTCGTCTTCCTTAGCACCATCCACCTGCATGCAGGCTTGTGTAAACGCCCCTTCATAGCAATACATGTTGCGTATGCGGGACCTCATAGGGTAATCTCTGTGTAAGTACGAAATGTTTCACGCATTAGCTATTGCCAAATTCAGGTGTTATCTCATTGCTCCAGACCCCGTGATATCCATCACGTCTCTGCCGAAGGAGGCAATCAGAGAACAATAAAGTGTTGACAAAAAGCCCAAAAGGCCCTATCGCGCGTTTTTATACTGAGATACAACTGGATCTTTCGACTATTGAACGTGAGAGTGCTTCTCTATAGCTCTTGTAACCTAGGTCAATCTACCGCGTTGGGGTCGGAGACAGCAGATTCGACCGGGGTTGGATGCAGCGAAGGTGTGCGACTAGTCAGTCTAGTCACAGCACTGGATAAAAGCCTCAGCCGATAAAACTAAATTATCCCTCGGGCTAATTTTCAGGTTCCGATCTAGCCGCCAGAACATTCGTGCTTGTGGTATACTATGGCTGTTGTGACTGGTGCTTCACCTTGAAACCACACCTCATCCAATTGCCGCCTTGACTCCAAGCGTGTTGATTTAGCTTCTGTCTCATCTGACATTGAGATTGGTCTGTGGCGCCTCTCTTAGCAGCAACATCTCGATGCCCCATCCTTCCACCCGACAGGACGTGACTTAATAAGCCAAGTCAAAATCCCCGCGGCTATTCATTATCCGAACGGCATCTTCCACATCGCCTGTCAATGGCGTCACAATACTTACACGTTTCTGTTATGGTCTTGGATCCTATTCGCGATCGCGATCTTAGCGCGATCCGGCCGTCCCCCTCTGTCCCACTTGGTCGAGTCGGTGGCGTAGCTGAATCTTAATCTAACCCGAAAGACTTTGATATCATTATCGGCGTTGGGATCGGTGTTTTAGTTGGAAGCCAAGTTTACTAGCATCTCAACCGTCCTATTTATGGACTGGAATTTCCAGCTCCCCTTTTCCATCGTGTCTCTGTCGTCATACCGTTCAAAGCTAGAGAATCATCATCGAAAGCTTCAAGAAAACACCTCTACAGATGGCCACAGCAACAGTGTCTCAATCAGGGACAGTCTCTGTGCTGGCATTGCCTACCACACAGGTATCCCTGAAAAGGAAGGCGAAGGAGCATCAAGTCAAACCAATCGCCTCTTTGGTTGCAGGTGCTCTTGCGGGAGCTATCGAAGCAGGTAGTACTGTGAGTCATATCGGATTTAATTTGCTAATCCGAGATAACTAACCGCTCAGTACCCCCTCGAGTACGCCAAGACCCAATCACAATTGAACACTGGAAGAATTCACAGCTCAACAACATCAAAGCCCCTCTCCGCATTGTTGCAAATTGTCCATCGAGAAGGTCTGCGTACAATCTACACTGGGTGTCCCACGCTAGTGCTGGTACGTTACATGTTCTGTGTTTGCAATAATTAAATCTGACACTCATTCAGGGTACGGCCTGCAAAGTTGGAGTGCGGTTCGTCTCATACGATTCTATCAAAAATGTACTGGCAGACTCGAATGGAAAGCTGTCTGCTGGAGGAGGAATCATAGCCGGTATGGCCGCTGGAGCTCTGGAAAGCGTCGTTGTTGTGACTCCATCAGAACGCATCAAGACAGCCCTGTGAGTATAATACGTTGCTGATGTGCGCAGATCACTCATAATTTTACGTAGTATCGAGGATGCGAGGAGGACCAAGAGATATAATGGTGGCTTTCACGCGATGAGGATGCTGATTGCTGAACGCGGGGTTAGAAATCTATACCGAGGCCTTCTTTCCACTACGATAAAACAGTCATCCATTTCGGCTGTGAGGATGGGATGCTATAATGTCTTCAGGGATTTTATAGACAGTACCAGCCACTTCAAAGGGACACAAAGTTCAGTGGTAGCGTTTGCTACTGGCGCAGCAGTTGGTGTGGTCACTGTGTACGCGACTCAACCTTTTGACACGATCAAAACACGGGTACAGGCAACTCATGAAACAACAACAATGGACGCAGTGAGGCAACTGTTTAGATATGGGGGACTAAGAGCATTCTGAAGTGGAAGCTCAATGAGATTTTGGAGACTTGTTATTAGCAGCGGGATTACATTCAGCGCATACGAGCGTGTGGTTGCAATTTTAAAATGAAGGGGATATTGAGGGTGAAAAAGTCACGTCTATGCAGAATTTACAGATATTAATGGAAGAGAAACCAAAATGAATGGCTCAATCTCATTATGCACTTATTCTTCATGAATATTGCTATTTCTTGACCGAGTATCGATTCAAACCAAACAATCCATCCCCACTAATTGCACCTGGCCTTCGCCCTGGTGTGAAATGAGAGGGCTTTATACTTCGCCCATTTTCGGTTTGCCTCAAAGGATGCGCTGGTATTGTCAGTGGGTTGGATTTTACTATTTCCTTTGCAATAATTGAAAATGATTAATGTATCTTGTCATTGTGAAGTCTCCTCATTGACCTAAGTTGAATTACCGGTACAAGGGGCATGATTGGAAACTATTCTCAAGCCCAGTGGACTTCGCCTGACTGTGAGAAATTGTGACCGTAAATATCATCTAGATGGATGAGATTGAACGACATAAATTAACACGTACACTTTAGGGCAACCTCACCCTTGGTGCAGGAATGACTTCTTCCATTGTAATCCTCACTGGAGGAAATGCAGGACCAACTTTTTGTATCCAGAGATGCTGTCAATCAACTCTGGGACGCGGATGTACTCATCCGGACCATGTGCTACGAGGATAGAGCCCGGGCCGTACAGCACTCTGTTCTTGCAACACTCGTCCTTGAGCCTGGGGACATCAGTTCCAAAAGCCACTGGCGCCGCGTCAAAACCATCAATCTGCCAGTCCAAAAGAGCCTCGGGATACTCAAAGACCCATTTAAGCTCCACATCTGGGTGCTTCGAGACAATATCCGCCACCTTGACCTTGATGCCTGGAAGGTCAGCAACCATGCGGACTTCACACAGCGCCTTGGCTGAGGGAGCGACAATGTTGTGCTTTTCGCCACCTTCCAGGGTTCCAATATTGAAGGTGGAGGGACCAAGGAGATCGGACTCGGGCCAAGTTGCCGCGGACAAGTCGTTCAGTACTGCGAGAAGCGCGGATGTAGCGCTCTTTCCAAGATGGGGATAACCTGAATGGCTATTGATGATTCGTCAGAACGCTCATCTAGTCAAGCACCGTCTTTGGGGCGGGGACTTACCACGCAAAGCCATTGGCGATGACCTCGAAGGCCACTTGTCCCTTATGGCCCGTTGCAAGCTTGCTCTCTGTTGGCTCCGCAAATATGCCAGATTCCCAGGTCAGCCCCATGTCATTGGCAGCAATCATGCCGTGCCCGCCGTTCTCTTCACCGACCACGAACAGTAGCCCGACATCTCCCTCAGCCGCAATCTTTCCTTCCTTTCGCAGCTCCTCGGCAGCGAGTATTTGGGCCGCCAGAGGGCCCAGGTCATCCGAAGATCCCCTTCCGCGAATGATATCGCCGTCGACAGTCAGTGGGATATGTGGCGGCACCGTGTCCATGTGGGCCGTGAGAAGCACACGTGTTTTGCGGGAAGATCCGAGGTAAGCGTAAACATTGTGGCGCGTAGAGCCCGGCGCAATGGGGATGCGCTCGACGGTGTAACCCAAGCTTTGGAGATGCTGCTCGAGAAAGACGCCGATGCCATGTTCAAGCTCACTAGTGCTCACAATGGACATGAGCGACTTCAAAAGGTTGACAACAGGGTGATCCATTATGGCAGACATGGCGGCTTAGGGGTTACGAATCTCAGTCCCGATATTTTAACATGACTTAAAAACTCCCACCACCAATCCAACCCCCCCTCCCCTTTAAATACCCACAGGCACCATAGCGATGGATTCGCTAATGTGGGTCGTAAGTGACGTCTGAGTCACTAGCTAAATCACGTGTGCGGAGAGACACCAGCAATTAGTAATTGAATCTTGGTCTACACGATTGTGATTTTGTTCGAGCAGTAGTTTGGCTGTGACTCCAATTGTAATTAACCCTGCGCATGAAGAGGGGCAGCATAATACTCCATGGGGTATTGATGTGGTGGAGGACTATCCATGTCGATAGAGTTGTGCATCAAGTCGCGAGGGCCTCAGTTCTAACTTGAACGACCAAGCCCCGAATTTCGGTCAGACAGATCATGACTCACTCAAGACGTATTCAAAATTGCCCGAGGTCTCTGAAATCGCCTCGCATGAGGCAAATTATGATTCCAGGTGGCTTTCCTCAGCAAGGAGTGGGGAACATTGCAGGGTATTCGATCCTTCGTTCCTCCTTCCTCCGGCTAGTTGCTAAATATCTATATTCTAGTTCCAGGAATAAATCCATAATTTTGGCTATAAGAGCAAGTTCGGGGCTGTTTTGGTCTCTTGGAAAAGAAGTGCAATGATTGCAGTCAATGGCCCAACTGATCCAACCCGTCGTGTTCTCTTATGCAGTTTATTATTTTGCTCTATTTTATCAACTTCGTCTTATTTTATTTCTTGACTTTTATTCATGTTTGTAACAAAGATGCTTACTTTTTGACGTAAAAATAACAACTGGACTCTTCAACTTGGATTGTTTCCAGGGAAACCATCGGCTCCTGCCAGTCATCAAGCATGTTGGGCGACAGAAAAGTCGTACGACTCGAGCGCCTTGATGTACTCCTCTAACTTCAAGTTAGGACGGCCTAGTTCACCCTTCACGTATATCCAAGTGACAGAAAACTTACTTGGCAATTTCCATCTTGTGCCTAACAGTTCAAGAACGTTTTTGATGTCAGAAACCTTCGTCGTCCACTGCTGATCACCCGTCTCATGGGCAAACCACAGGTAAGTGGCGGCAGCTTGATAGAGACAATTACACACCAACGGACTTGTCTTAAGCAGACCTCCCAGCTGCGCAGCGGATGATATCTCCTTTGAGAATAAGTGGGCAGCATCAGAGACTTCTCTCAGGCCTGCGATGGCAAGCTTTTGCATCTCTAAAAATGTAGGACTACATATTTGACTGGGCTCCCATTTTTCGGTGCAAGAATACCTGTCGTAAAGACTTTGCAAAGCGCTTTGACAGGAGGCGATGGCGGTTAAAAGGGTCAGATGAGCTGTCAGGTCACTGGTCTTCTCCAAAAGCTCCTTCGACTCATCAAGGACAGTGGAGTGAAACGCAGCAAGGGTGTGGTGAAGTTGGACTGCTTCTTGGAAACGAAACTCGAAATCCGTGTCGATGTCGCTTAGATGCCTGAGAACTCGAGAGAGAAGATGATATCCCTGGCAGGTCCGAGCGAATGGGCAGACGGGTATGGTTGTACTAGCGGATACCGCAAGTGGCTGAGCAAGATGGAGCTCCTGGATGGAGTTAGCTAAGAGGGTTGAGGAAAAACGGACCAAAGAGTAAGTACCCCCTTCTCCCAATGTTTATCATCGATAGGGAGGAGATCACTGGGACGAGCATCGTCGCACGCGAACGGCCGATGTCTTCCACCAATGTTGACAAATCTAATTCATGTCAATAGCCGATCCACTTTTGTACGGCCGGGATGAAGGGGATCGTTTTTAATTACCGGTCCAGGACAATGACAGCCCACCACGCCCGACGCCTTTCTTCAAACTCGGTTGCCGTCACTATCCTCGAGTCAGACGTGAGATGGAAACATATGAAACTCGCAAGTATTTACCCGACGGGGTAAGCATTTGTGGTGCTCTACTCCTATCATGAATTCCCATGGCGTGTCCCAGTCTTGCGCAATGCCCAACAGTGAGGTACGCCGCCGGATATATCGCATTCGATACTTCGTACAAAGCTACCAGCAGATAGGCTTGCATCAACCGCATCGAGAGGACATTACTTTGTTCAATATAATTGCAGTAAGCCTTTACAAGGCCATATGTCTCCCTTGATAGTGCTTCTTCGGGATCTGACAGCTGGTTGTACAACCGCATGGCCATAATCAGAAGACGAGTGTCAACGCTCACAGACTCAGTTGCGCCGCTCAATTCTCGATAAAGTCGCAACTTGGACACTAGCAAGATATCTATGTTATATTTTTGCCGTCATATAAACGCCACATGAAAGTAGGTTACCTATTGGAAGGAAAGTGTGAACAGAATTGAAGTAAATGTCCGCATCGTGGGCAAAAGATTGGCCATTTGCGAGCTCCACCATGTGGTGGGGTGGACTGAGAGTAGGCTCGCGCAGAGAAAGCCTCATGTCCTGAAAAAAATCGAAATCAAGAAAGAAGATGGGCGGGAACGGATCGCTGGCGCTTGTCGATCCGGGACCAGGCTGGGGTGGAAAGCCGGGTCCCGCTGTGAGCGGGCGGTGGGGACTGCGAGCGTCGAGCAGGGACGTTTGGTGAAGCTGGGAGTGTGCCGCAGCGGCAGGGCCGTCGGCGCCATAGTTACAAGCCCTGCCGTTTTTCCGGCAGAGAGAACACTCCGGTAGCTCCTTTGTGCATCTTCGCTTTTGCTTGCGACACGTCAAGCACGCACGCGGAGCTGATGCAGATGCTCCGGCCGACATGGTAGTAAAGAAGTCGTGGGCTAGACCCGGTTGGTTGCTGCCCAGGCGAGCGGGCGGAATGCGGACTCGGGCGGCCGCATTGTCGGAGAAGGGCTATTTATACGGACGGCCGATCCGCTGGAGGTCTTGAATCACGTGATGACTGGCATTGAGCCCAACGGGTTGCTCTCCATGCCTGCAAAGTCATGGACCGCCAGTCTTGATTGGCCGAGTTGAATTACTGGACTCTGGCTTGAGTAGCGGCAATGTGCGAATGCGGCCGAATGCGGGCGGAAGCGGGCGGAAGCGGGTGCGGGGCCACCGCGAGCTAAGTGCTACGCCTTGGCTAGTCGTGTTGACTTGCTGCAGGTGGCGTTTCCATGAGACATCATGATCCGGAGGGGATTCATGTCCCGGTCCTCTGAATAACTCCGTGCTTACTTCCGAAGTGTTTGATCAGTCCGCAGCTGGTCCACTCGGATCCGCACAACTCCGCCAATTGATGCTATTGCTCTCCTCATCTGAAGTGTATATTTAGCCATGCATGGTCTCGAGCACTTGCACTTCTCCATCACACCAACACATCACACATCTACATCTCCCATCCGCTTCATCATCCACATCTCTCACCCACCTCCTCATTCGTCATATTGATAGAATTACAATGGCTAAAGTCTGGCTCGTTACCGGATCCTCTCGTGGCCTTGGCCTCGAAATCGTCGAGGCGGCCCTGCGCAACGGCGACAATGTTATTGCCACAGCTCGAAAGCCGGAGCAGCTTCAGCCTCTGGTTGATAAATATGGCGCCGAAAGGGTCTTCCCAGTGGCTCTCGACGTGACCAACAATGACGCCGTTCTTCAAGCTGTGAAGTCTGGCCACGATCACTTTGGCAGACTCGATATTGTCGTCAACAATGCGGGATATGCCAACATTTCCTCAATCGAGGATATTACCGTTGATGATTTCAAGGCTCAGCTGGATGCCAACTTCCTGGGCGTCGTCTATGTCACCAAGGCTGTGCTTCCTATCCTTCGCCAGCAAGGCTCTGGCCACATCTTCCAGGTGTCTTCCCTGGGTGGAAGACTGGGCAGCCCCGGCCTCTGCGCCTATCAATCAGCCAAGTGGGCTGTTGGGGGCTTTTCTACCATCCTAGCTTCCGAGGTCGCCCCTCTCGGTATCAAAGTTACGGTCTTAGAGCCAGGTGGCATGAATACAGACTGGGCTGGTTCCTCTATGCAAATCCCTGCAGTCAGTGAACCCTACAGCCAATCCGTTGGTGCTTTTGCGCAAATGATTCGCACCATGGCTGGAAGCGCAGTTTCTATTCCCGAAAAGGTTGCCAACATTGTCGTCGGGTTGACAAAAGAGGTAGACCCGCCATTGCGGCTGTTGATTGGAACAGACGCTGTTGAATATGCTGGACAAGCCGCGCATGCCCTTGCTGAGTCAGACAAGAAGTGGCAGCATATCAGCATCTCTTCTGTCTAAGATTCATCTCAAAACTTCTCCTTCAACTGAAGGGATGTGCGGCAGGACACTGACGTAGATAAATGGCCAACTTTTGAGGCGACATTAATTCTTGTCCGAGGACACCTTGACATAGATATCACTGAGCTGATTATTGTACTAGTATTAAGAATAGATTTCAGCACAAAGAAACAATGACAACTGCAATTCACACAACCCTCCATGCATTAAGATCAAGTGAACGAATTTGCCAATCTCAAAACCACCAGCATTCAACAAGAACTGTTTTAATCGAATTTAGCTGAATACGCTTCTGTCTTCCACGTTTATTTAACTAATAAAAGCTAGAATGGGCCCAAAAGTTTATTCCTATCATGATGCTTGCCCTTATGACGCCGAGGAGCCGTGGAACGATCTGGTTTTCATCGGTCTATAGGTCAGCTCGGTGGTACCTCCTTACCTTGCAAGTGGTACATTGTAGGCTATATGGGGTTCTGCGCTATTTAGATACGTGAAATTTGATTATTGTATAGGTGTTTCAAACAGTCTATTTATAAACGAGACCCAGGTTAACTATTGCGGCACGTACGGTCTGAAGGCTATTCAGGCTGTGAACCGTTTTCTCTGATTCCAAACAACTTCGAGATCATTGAATTTGCTCACTACTTCTTTATTGCACTTAACGTCTGGGTATTGACCATGTTTCTTATTTTTGCCATGTAATTGGTCAAAATCATCATTAAACGTAGCTAGGTCTTGATGAGCAAGTGGGCAAGTTCTAAATGAAACCATATTTCTACCCATGAGACTGTTGTGGAGCGTCACAAGATATTGAGGTTTAATTGAGCATTCTACGCTGTACTTGAACCATCTCCTTTATGATCTCATTACACCCTCACTGTTGCAGCTCGACTCTATCACAACACCATGTTGACCTAGATGTTGCTCCTGGTTCTCTCAAAAAGTGGTTGGTGTGGCTTTATGACTGTCGTGCGGGATATTGTCCAAGATGATATCGCCATAATCCGGAAGAGTAGCCTTCCCGTTCAGATAACCTAGATAATATGTCTGAGAACGGCATTAGCTTCCTGCAGGGCCAAGAGGGTAGGCAAATATATGATACTTACATCGTCTGAATTTCCAAGTTCTTTAGGATGAAATCCATTACCCCAGAATCTAAAACGACTAAAACGTCAAGGTTAACACACAAATATCCTTCCAACATTAGGGAAAGATATTACTTACTTGACAGACAAATATCGATACTTCCAGTCAGCTGGCCTAAGATTGGCCAACGCCTCCATGTATGAAACTCGGCTGCCTGGAAATACAAGCGGCAAACCTGTGCAATAGTGAGTCAGCAGTGTATTCGAGCCAGTTGTAAAGCTGATGAGTGGCACACCAGACTTGGACGCTTTCCACCATGATCTACAAGGCTCCATGAACACAGTTCGACGGTGCCAAAGGCCGGCGTACTCTAGAAAGTCTTGTGTCGCTTCTTCAGTTACTTCCATCGAGGCAATGTGTTCTTCAGCCATGTTCCTAATCTAATTCTGGTCAGAGAGAAACAAGATAGACGGGCTTTGAGTGTACCTACAGCATTCAAAAACGTGTTGATTGCAACTTCTGCAATTGGAATTGCAGAACCGTCTAGCTGGTCCGTCAGCAATCTCATTCAAAGGATATAAGGCTTAGACCTACGGGCGGCGCCACCCCAAGGTCCTCCGACTATGAAATAGTTTGGAAATCCTGGTGTTGCGATAGATAGATAGGCATCAGGCTAGGTTTAGTGCTTTAGTAAGTTTGAAACGACGGGCACAGGTTAGGACGTACATCATTCTGAACCCATCGATCTTGAAGATTCACACCACGAGAGCGGATTGGGAAAGCAGGAACGTAGGAAGATTCGTATCCGGTCGCCTGAGAATCCTGTTAGCGCCTGCCACGGATTGCAGCAATTGAGTTCCGCCTACACAGATGAAGACGTCTATCTGGTGCTCGAGGCCGTTGTGGTCGATGAATCCTCTCTCTGTCATCTCTTGCAACTCGTCTAGGTGAGTCTCAACTTTGGGGTTACACAGTGCTTCAAGATACCCAGGCCCGGGGGTTGGGCGTCGGCAACCGAACGAAAATTTCTTCGGGATGATCTTTTCGGCAATGTCAGGTCTAGAAGCCAGCTTCTCTCGCATACTGGTGGCGCATAGCTGAGACAGTTAGCTGGAGGACTACTACTCTCCTGTCGATCAATTAGCTCACTTTGGTAACATCCTCTGACATGCTCGTTCCTTTGATGAGGACGCTGGTTATCTTGCTGGAAAGGACTATCAGCAATTAGTTCAAAAAAATCTTCAAGTAGATTTATACTTCGCAGTGTGCTCCAAGGCCTTGCGGTATTTCAGAAAATACTCTGGATCATTAATAAATCGTTCCTTTTGTTCGTCGCTGTACTTGAAGGGAGCCCTTGAAGCATCCAGTGGCATGATATAAGTTGGCTGTCTGATCCAGTGATGTAGTTTCAAGACATCCTTGAGGATAGCTGGGACTATCTGGACGCCGGTAGATCCCGTTCCCAGGACTGCCACCCTTTTGTTCTTCAGATCCAGGGAGGAGGGATAGCGACTGGCATGCACCAAAGTTCCTTGAATGGTTCAATACATTGTATCAAATGATGAAGCTTTGGAGACTCGTGCTTACCCTTATAGACATCCAGGTTCCGCAAATTTGGCCACTTGGGATGATGCAGCGGACCTGTAGCACTGATGATAGCTAAGAGATGTAAGTAAAGTCCGCATCTAGAGTTCTAGGCCAAACCTACCATCTGCAATCTCCTGTGACACTTTGTTCGTCTTCAGGTCCTTCAGCGTCACGGTCCACTGGGATGTCTCGTCACTCCAGTCAGCCGCAACTACTTCGGTACTGAGGGTAAAGTATTCCTCGAGGTTGTTCTTCTCGACAACTCCTTGGAGGTATTGGCGGATCTCTTCGCCCTTAGCTGCGTAGTGTCAGTCTTGACGATTCAAAAGCGTGCACTTGTCGAATCTCACAGTAAAAGTGGTCGGAGTCTACAGTATCCCGCGTTAGCAAATGCACTAAACTGAGTAACGTCATTTGGATACGCACTCAGGTGAGTTTCTTTGATAAATTGGTAAGTTGCACCCTTGAAAATGTTAACAGACCTCCTTTACGTTTCCGCACTGACATACCGGATTGTCACAAGCAATGCCAGGGTAACTGGAGACTCTCAGTCTTAGTCGCACACATTAACGGCATCACAACTGACCTATTCCAATACCAGTTGCCCCCTAGCCCAGGAGCCTTATCAAATATTTTGAGATCGATTCCATCCGGACGTTCGTTCACTTGCATCGCCGTAGCGATACCGGCCATTCCTACATTCATTGTTAAATTACTGAAGCAAGAATGAAGAGAGGGATATCGACGAACCTGCCCCGATGCCAATGACCTTCATTCGTCGTGGTGATCTTGCGGGCCTAGAGCACGTTAGAATAGAAAGTCATGACTGATTCATTAAGCAACCATAATCATTCTCTCCACTCTCACAGAAAACTGAGTTGAGGGAGCTTTCTGGTAGCTAGCTGAGACAAAGACCCTTCAGGGTTCATTGTTCATAGACCATTTGTCAACAACGGAACAAAACGCACCTCTCGTCGATGGTGAAGCCTCGCTCATTTGAAGCTGGCCAGATCCCATTCTGGATTTGCGAAGGGATGGGCGAATGTCCGTCAGCGTTCATGGCGTGTGTGTTTTGTAATATAGATATAATATTCGTATGTTGATACAATTTGTTGTGCTTTGTACTCGTTCTGGTGAAGGGTGTTTGACGTGATGATATAGTATTTCAAGTTCTTCTCGACACTGGAACTACGCACTCCAAGATGCGAAGGTGACATCCGAAGGTTGATCTTTCGTTCCAACCCGCAAGCCAAATCCTCATGACGATTGGAGTCGCTGTATTCAGGTGCATTTCCTCGGAAGGGGTCCGGAAGAAGCACGGGTGACCTCTTCCGTGCATTATCCGCGCTTAAGTCCCAGCACCGGCACTGTACGAAGGCATACTAGCTGCGGCAGTCTCAGGATAAGGCTTACAAGATTAAGACAGAGATAAGCATTGCTTCAACTTCATTGGAGATATCAGGTAAGATTCTTTCTGGGGCGCAATATCCTATCCTGTTGATAAGAAGCTTGTTGTTCTTTTTCCTTTTTTTGTTCTTTATATGGAATCATCATCTACCTCAAAGAGATACTGCGCTAGCTTCATATATGTAAGAACTATGGGCTATAAGGCTTTTTTTTATCTGCTCGCCGTACAGGCTGCAGCTGGATGTATACAGAAATATGTAATAACTACTCAATTTTGGACTTGGGAGGGGTATACGGTTGCTTTTATTCAACTGCTCTGAACTCATCAAAACACTCCAACATCATATATACACACATATATAATCTCGAAGTTATCAAGCCTTTGTAATATTAGAAGCACTACTTATTGAGACTTCAGGCGTTTCTCCTATTGTCCCGAACATATGATACAACAAATCAGTCTCATAATCCTCTACATACTCTCCAGTTATGCTTTCATTCAAAGCATAAGCACTTTCGATCCCGAGAGGCGTACTGGAATTAGCCCGTATCGTCTTACTGGCCAAGGTACTTAACTGGGCTTTCTCAATAAATACCCGCCCCGTTATATGTATTGCAACCTGATCCCCCAATTCCTTTAAAAGATCAAGTTGAAGGTCTTCCATGCTGATGGGTGGGACGTCCCAGCTGTCCTGTTCAATACATGGCTGCCGGTTCAATTTCTGGGCTGTGAGTCTGTCCAGAACATAGCACGTCCACCACATCCGCTTCCATAGTCGTTGAGGTATAGTAGTAAATCGTACAGAGTCTTCGTTGTCAGGGTATTGATGTAGTCTGATCTGGTAGCAATATGAAACCGCTTCTTTGATCCATTGCAACTGGGTATTCTCTGAATTTTCATCGTTGAAGGCATTCGCGGTGAGAAGAATCGCCTGCAGCAACGTCGTCGTGTCGTTTTCGCACCGCATCTCGAACAGGATCTATCGAAATAAATGTTAAACACGAACGAGGAAAACAAGAGGGAAAAGGGCAATCAGAAAAGGGCAAGTTCTTTGGATGAATAAGTACCTTGACCCTTTCATAATAGGACGAGAAAGCGTCTGCTCTAGACTGGTAGCCGGCGTACCGAAGCGTCTCATCAGAAGCGTACATAGATGCGGCAAGCAGGACTGCATTTAAAAGAAGCAGACTAATACCAGCTGTCGCGTTTTCCTTTTGCTTTGCTGGCTGAAGTACTGATAGAATTGAGTGCGGATCTACTACCGGCACTTGGCAATAGGCGTACTTACAGAAGGCACTGATGAGTCCTGTAAGCCCGACTTTCGGGACCGTCAAGATGCCTTTCTCTCGAAGTTTAAGGATTGCGTTCTTACTCAAGGCGGTAGATAGCTCGAGGGTAAAAGAAGGCTCTTGTATTTCGAGCGAGTTATCGATGCCATCGTCAGCGCTTTGGACGTCTACTGCGCCCGTACTTCCCTTACTGTGCCCATTTATCAATCTCTGAATTTGAGGTACCGCAACATATGCAAATGGAACCAACACACATACCGTCCCCGTCGCTTCCTTGGGCCCACTTCACAGGACTCCCCAAAATGGGCACAATTGGAGCAAGGCTCACATCTGACAAAAATATCACAACGGACCTTACGATACCGACAAGGTAGACATGCAACTGGTGCCCGACGCCCTCTGATTCGTTTGCGACTTTGGCGAGCGTTGGGAGCGCTTGGAAGAACGTCGGGCGTTGTGTAATCGATTGTAGGAGCCGAGGAGCCCAATTCAGCTGTGGTGAGGTCGAGGAAATCAAGATTGCTGGTTTCACGGCCAGAGTTATGGAAATCAACTGGAATAATGGAGTAAGGCATGTTTTACCTACAATCACTACGAGGAGGCCCATCGGCCTGTGGGCTGGACCTTTGCTCATAATAGAGGTCGTCGCAGTAGCTTTCAATAACATTATTTGTTGGAATAGTGTCGCACTGTGACTTGGAGTGGGTCCCCAACACAAGTAGGCTTTTACGCTGGGTTGCAGCCGAGTGCGCGGTCCGATGTGCGGTAGCGAGGAAGACATAATCGGATGCAGACTATGGTACATTTCCACACACGCTCAGCTGGCCATGTTTTTTTCGATGCCCTGTACCCTGTACCTCTCTCTCCACTGCTGTGACCAGCTAGGTCTGCTCAGATCTTGTTGTCCGAGGGCTAGTGTCCTCCTTGATTATCCAAGGATCTACTACTCAGCTACTGTACTCTCTCTACGTCATTGAAGACTCCCGGGGTCCCGGAACGGCACTTCGGACATTTGTATTCTCCGGGAATAAATGATTAGCTCCCCCGAGCGACCCACTAGTCATACTTGGTCTCCACTGCCGTTCCGCCGATTGGCCGTGTTCCCCGAGAGAGCCGTCAACTGCGGAGGCCGCACCACAGTTTCCAACCCCGCGATCCCGCATTAATTGCTTATGGCGATTGTTGTGTACGGTGGAAACTGAGGGCTGATAAGAGACAAACGAGCGCACCCGAGTATATTTGTGGGCCGGGACCCTCGTTTAGAGAGCCTCGGGAAAGTATCCGAACCCCTTGTGAGCCGAGGGCAATGGTAATCAGCGTGCAACCAAACGACGGCGTCCTTGCTAGTTCGTTCTTTCGCTGGATGAGAACCTAGTTAGGCTCCATGTGAACTGTCAAGACACATCGCAGCATAACGCGCTCATGGAACCCTGACAAATGGTGGGCTTGCTATTTGCACAATCCTGGGGTATGCGATGAGCAGCCACAACTGGTGACTACGTTTCCGCTGAAGCTGCAGTGATGATTACAGTGGATCGATGTGCATGGGGGCTGTTCCTGGGTTTCAGCCCCAGTAATATCGGTGATTCTTACCCTGAAGGAGCATCTTAGCTGTTTATTTGTTATCTTGACCGATGAGCATTCCTGCATTTGACGGGCGGGCTGGTAACCTTTTGAATTATGAAGATCTCGGCTGAGAAGGCCTGATGAGCGACATGCTGAGTTCTGCCATACGATGGTTGAAAGCTGTTTCTTGAAAGCGGCAAGATATAATGCTATGGTTGATTGTGTATGATCTCTAACATACACACTAACTGCTTTCTGGTGAAGTTCCAAAAATTGCACAAGGTGTGATTTCCTGTGTGGATTTGTGGCATCTTGTAAGTCTTGAGGAAGACCCCAGGTAACAACATGACAGGTAACGTAACAGTGCGCATACCGCTGGAACTGGAGCTATAAAGCCTATTTTCCCCTTTCTTTATACAATTTGCTTCGAATATGAAACCAGATCTAATGCATGGAAGTTTGGGACAAGGTATAGATAGTTCTATTCTATCTCATATCATACTTTTGAGCAGCCGACTTGCCAGTAAAACTCAGCTGGTTATTATTGCCCTATTGAGCACTAAAAGCCTGGAGAACGTCTTGGAGAAGAAGTCCTTATCTGGAAATGTTGATTGCAGGGGTTAGAGCTTCACTGATGGTTGGCTAGCGTTTCTCAATCTTGCGCCCGCTGTGGAGATTGCGGCTGCACCTTATCCTCACCAGCCAGCGGGGTAAATGTGGGCATGATCTGTAATCCTAGCTCTGGCTCCCACTGTTGGCTGCCAATGGCCCGATGAATCTTTTTGCCACAAGTGTCCTTGGTGTTGCACCCTTGCTACCCCTTCCCCGCGTTCCGTATCTTGGTTCCTTGGTTCTTAAATAACTAGCTTCAGACATCCTGGGATGAACTCTTCTACAGACAAACTGAATAATTTCACCCCGGCACACACCAGTGGGAACTGCCATCTCACTCATCCGCATACTAGCCCTATGCAAGTGTGAACCTGTGCCAATCAATCCAACGTCAGCCAAACATGCCACGGCCAAAGGTCAGACCTGAATGTCGGCAACGGTCTGAGCAGGCCTGTGTGCAGTGCAAAAGATCAAAAATCCGATGCAACTCGCAAAGGCCTTGCCTTTCCTGCATCAATCGTAACCGTGCATCGTCATGCCACTACTCTCCGGTGAGGAATCGGTGCAGCAACCCCCAACGAGATGGAGGCGAAAAGATACTCCAGCGACCCAGCCCCCCGGTGTCCAACGTTTCCATCCCGTTGGAGAACACGACCAGCACCGATTGCACTCTAGTCACGACAGAACAACTTTCGGAGAGTGTAGATGATGAAACGTTCCGTCCACTTGTTGAAAGTCGGGTAGCGGTGCTTTCCAGTGGGGAAAGAGGTGTGTTCCTGGTTGACAATTCCATTACGTGCTGTCGCATATCCCTAACTTGTGAGCTGATAAGTCATGCTGGGAGCCACGGCTTCCTTGTCTTTCTTACAATATGTCCGAATTACCGTCCGCCACTTCTCAGGCCTCTCAGCCTTCACGCAGGAAGCCAGTGGTAACGAGGGTTTTGAGCCGTGCCCTGGGTCGGATGTGAGCAGCGAGCTTGAATTAACGGATGCCAAGCCTAGGACTCTCTTCGTCGAGGCATACCTGGAAGCGGTTAGACTCTTATGCACCTTCCTCTTTGATTCTCCCAGCGCTGTGGAGATGAGGCTAACAGCACTCACTACTATAGACCAGTGGTATACTAGATCTCTTTTCAAGTGAGGAGCTCGGCGATTTATTCAGCGAGTGCCTGTCGATAGACTCACCTGATGTTGGAGTAAAGACCGCTAAAATAGACCTCGCCACTGTATACGCTGTCCTGGCTATTGGTGGACAGGCTCTGGCAAGCACAGAATCATCCTCGTGCCACAGCAGCTACTTTGCAAGGGCCCAGAAAATAGCCTTTGAGGACATGCTGAGTGACCCTTCCTTGGGTACAGCTCGTCTTTTTCTTCTCTTGGCTTTTTACATGCTCAATTGCCGCCAACGGAAAGCAGCGTATGTCTATCTTGGCATCGCGTCCAAAAGCGCGATGGCGTTAGGGGCATTTTTGCCCGGCTTGGGTGGGGCATTAGCCCTGGACAACAACGATTCCAGGTTCGTCAGCCTCCAATCATTGTCTCAAAAAAGGGTATAAGCTCTTGTGTCTAACTAGTCACGGCCTGAAAGGACTCGTATTTGGAATAGTTTGCAGATTCTTGATGCCTTGTTCAGCGCTCTGCTGGGAACGCCTTGTGGGCTACCGCCTTCCCCTACTTCGGATATCCGGTCCAAGAACTGTCAGCTAAATCATGAACCCCACGAGATGGCATTCCATTCCATTTTGTCCATGTCAAAGATTATGGAATTGTCATTGGGCCCGCTTTGTAAGGCAAATACGGTAGACATCGAAACAGCCGAAATGGTCCTGCGAGATCTCCGACTGTGGAGAGAAGGCTTACCCCATGCGATGCAGTTCTCTTCCTCAAATAGCCATGATATGATGGACGCAGCCGACCGGAAAGCCTTGGTCGCTAGAGTCCACTTGGCTTGTATTTATTACTTTTACGTCGTCCTCGTTACCCGCCCATTTCTCATTGCGAGCCTCCTACTCCGTCTTCAGGCTCACAAAAGTAGTGGAGATGTGGTTATTGAACAGTTATTCGTTGACCCAAGAGTATCAGGGCTTGCGCAGGCTTGTATTACTTCAGCGCGTTTCATCGCTGAGGTATGTAAACGCTCGGCGGATCTGGGTATCATTCAGTACAACATGACATTGATTCAGTGAGTTGAGAACTGTGCAGCCCCAATGACGGATTTGCCTTTTTTCTGACATAACGCAGGTCCTTCGTCTTCATCGCAGGGCTTGTCCTTGGATTTGCAGCCTTCGCCGGCGAAATTGAGACCGACGTCACCGATGGCTTCCTTGAATCGAGGCAATTCCTAGCTGACGTGAAGACGACATTACAGTCCAAGAGTTACTCAACAACTTTAAATAGGTTTGACGACGCGATCAATCTTCACCGTCAAGTAAAAGTTAGCGAAAGACGTCAGACGTCTACACGTTACGTTGATCAGATTTGCATTATTCCCCCTGCCGGACATCAAACGCCTATGGGCCAAGCACAGTCTACTGATGACATTGACGACGCGTTTGTATCGCGAAATAGCGTCGGAGAGTCGAGCCTCGGATTTGATTCGTCTATCTACAGCGGTCAGCCGAGCCCCGATTCGGAGCAACAGCTAACTTGTAACGATGTGGACTCACCACCATTTGATATGAACATTGACTTTGGGGCATTTGGTATGATATTTGATGAACTTTAGAGAAGTTGAGGATTTCATATGTTTGAATTTGAACGTGTCTTATGCCATAATAAAGGTACTGCTGAAGGTAATCATAGATAGGATTGTTTAATAGATGACTGCCAGCTGTCATCAAGAGAGCCTCTATTATGAGATGATCTTATGAGACGATTGTGGAAAGTTCTTTCCATATTTTAGAAATGCCAGGTGATTTTTCTGAGACGGTAGTCGAGTATGCTGTGATCGAACACTACCCACACCTTCGACACAACATTATCATCTTGTGTATCGGCGAATATTGTAGCCAACCCGAACGATTAATTGTGAAATCATGCCGCCTGGCTTGTCGCCTTGAACGCGCTACCTTAGACAAGCGTGAGAGTCGTATCCCCGTCGCTTAGAGTTCGGCTCCAGATTCGGATCGTGCACTGCTCTGTACCCCATCCGCGGATAAGCAACCTAAGAGGCCCATGACCTCACCCGACCTCACCCGACCTAACGCTCGGCTTCACTCTGCACTGTTCCAACTTCAGCAAGAGAGCGCTCGCCGTCGTCGCATGCCTTACCTATAAGAAGACTTGGTAACATGGGGACTTAGTAAATGCATAATTGGTCTTAGTCCTTTAACGAACAGTCATTTTGCCACAGCACATATAATCTAACACCTCACCCACCACCGCTATAGTTCACCCAAGATGAGTGAACTGGAGATATCGTGAGACTCTTTCGGTTTTTATATGTCGCTGCCTTATTAATACTGACACCTGACATAGTTATACAGCTTCGGCAGCCTTTTTTGATGCTCTTTGGGAGGTGAGACAAGTCGCAGCAAATAAAACGCCAGAGACCGTTCAACATTAACAAGGTTTGTGTGAAATAGGCTGGTGTGACTCATGTGTTTGTGAACCTGGGATCTGACCATCCCTCTATCATGGAGGCCATGGTCAAAGGCCAGAGGGACAAGAAAGGTCACTTCCCGACCTTCATCACGTGCCCCAATGAGGTGAGTAGTAGCCTGAGCAAGATCCAATCTATCCCACACTGTAGAGGCTGATTGCATGAATTTGTTTCACACATCGTGTAGATGGTCGCCCTTTCAATGGCGGATGGCTTTGCTCGTCTAACAAACCAGCCTCAGTGCGTAATTGTACATGTCGATGTTGGCACTCAAGGCCTCGGTGCGGCTGTCCACAATGCGTCTTGCGGCCGCGCTCCCGTTTTAATCTTCGCTGGTTTGTCGCCATACACTTTTGAAGGCGAGTACCGGGGCACAAGGACCGAGTATATACACTGGATTCAGGATGTTCCGGATCAGAAGCAGATCGTCGCTCAATACTGCCGGTACAACGGAGAAATAAAGGTCGGCCGCAACGTCAAGCAAATCGTTCATCGTGCTCTTCAATTCGCGACCAGTGACCCACAAGGCCCCGTATACGTCTACGGTACACGTGAAGCTTTGGAAGAGGATATTCCGCAGGTCAAGTCGGAGCAGAAGTATTGGGGGGCGGTCGCCCCAGCACCTCTTCCTCAAGACGCCGTTGAGAAGATTGCAGAACAGTTGGCCTACGCGGAGGCCCCAGTACTTATTGTCGGATACACTGGGCGCAATCCTGAGTCGGTGGGCAGTGCTGTGGCTCTTGCAGATGTTGTTCCACGTCTTAGGGTCGTGGACTGTGGGGGCTCTGATATGTGCTTCCCAGCGGATCACCCCGCGTGGATGGGTCTGAGGTACGGCGTCGATGACGCCATCAAGGATGCCGACGTAGTCCTTGTCGTTGACTGCGACGTTCCCTGGATCCCAGTACACTGCAAGCCGCGAGAAGGCGCCGTCATCTTCCACATAGACGTGGATCCTTTAAAACAGCAAATGCCCGTGTTCCACATCCCGGCCACTGCTCGATTCAAGGCTGACGCTGCACTGTCGTTCATGCAGCTGGTAGCTTGTATCAATTGTCGAAATGATTTACTTTCGCATTTGAATAGTGGTGTAAGCAGTGCGGCAAGAGATCAAAGGCGGGCCGCGTTTGACATTCGCCAAGCCAAGTTGAGAGATCTCGCCCGCCTGCCCAGTGACACGAAGCAAGGCGGTATCAACCCGCACCTTCTCATTTCACAAGTCCGAGCTGCCGTACCCACGGACACCATCTTCGCGGTCGAGGCGGTGACTCTTGCTACAGTGGTGGCCGATCAAATCGCACCAGTTCTACCTAAATCTTGGATCAACTGTGGAGGCGGTGGCCTTGGATGGTCAGGTGGTGCTGCGCTCGGCATCAAGCTTGCGTCTGATTTCATAAGCGGTGGCCCCTCGAAAGGCAAGTTTGTGTGCCAGATTGTTGGAGATGGAACCTATCTCTTTACTGTACCGGGCTCGGTCTATTGGATTTCACGCCGATATAACCTCCCAATCCTCACAATTGTATTGAATAATAAAGGGTGGAACGCCCCCAGGAGATCACTGCTTCTAGTTCATCCTGAGGGCGAGGGAAGCAAAGTGGACAATGGCGAGTTGAACATCAGCTTTGAGCCTTCACCTGACTATCCAGGTATCGCCAAAGCCGCTAGCGGAGGGCAATTTTGGGCCGGAACCGTCCAGACTGTTGATGAGTTGCTTGAGACACTGCCGCAGGCTGTTAAGGCTGTCAGTGAGGGTAGGAGTGCTGTACTCGAGGCTAGGCTATCGTAGACAATTAGATGTTTAGAAATGTAGGGTTTGTAGATGGATTAGGACTCTCAATACTGAAACGTTTACTCAGAGACTATTACGACGGAGCCTAGATATCCTTCACTAAGGCTCAAGCTGAAACTGAAACTAGGTTATTGAGATATATTTTTATCATAGCAATAGTAAGAATCAACGCAGAGTATCAATCAGGAAAATAAGGAAGGCAATCCCTCGTGCCTCAGGATACAATAAGTAATCAATAAAGTATGTGAAATGCGTAGCAACTCCGAAAGCATTCTGAGTTCCCAAAACACTAATGATGAGGTGACGAGGTCAAAACGGTGTGATGCAGCCCTGGGTTTTCATCCAAAATTTGCTACTGTTCAGGCAGGTAGGTAGAGACCCGTCAGGGCCACGGTCGACTAGATCAAGTGTTATTTTCTTAAGATAAGCAAGTTTAACATCTCCATTCCACATTCTGACTTGCTATAAATTCAGCATGCTAAATCTCGAGCAGAAGAATTATCAAACTATCCGTGATGAAAGAAAAACAAACCATTTCCTAACCGTGGGAACAATGCTCGGAAACACTAGCTGCTGCTTGTTTCTCTAGAGCTTTGTATTCCTGATACTCCTCGACTTCTCGGACTTTTCCTTCAGCTTCCGACGTAGAATCTTACCACTCGGGCTCTTGGGAATCGCGTCGATAAATTCTACGCCACCAGTGAGCCACTTGTGTGGCGCTTTGTTATCCTCTACATGCTTACAAATAGAGTAAGCGATCTTTTTCAGCGATCTCCCAGCGGTGTCCGGGGACAGGACAACGTATGCCTTGCAAACCTCACCAGCTAATCGATGAGGCACTGGTATGACGGCACAGTCAGCAACGCACTGATGAGTTAAGATGTGAGCCTCCATCTCTGCTGGAGCGACTTTATGGCCCTAAAATGCCAAGGTGGAAGGTCAGACATGATCCAAATGCAGAAAGTACTGAGCATACCTTCACCTTGATCAATTCTTTGATGCGGTCGACAATAAAAAATGATCATTGCCTTAGGGGGACTTCCTTACCACCACTACATCACCAGTCCTCATCCAGCGGTCATCGACATGAGAGGCAAAAGTATCTGATGTGGCTTTTGGATCATTCAAGTAACCAAGTGTTACCCCGGGGTTTTGAACAAGCAACTCTCCTGGTATATCGTAGTCTGTGATTTCTTTGCCACTGGCATCGATCACCTTGCCTCTAATACCTGGCAGAAGTGATCCAGATGAGCCCACGAGAATATCCAACTTTGATGTTGCCAAAGCCATCGCTGTAGTTTCCGTTCGGCCTATTTTAGAATGTGCTAGCTACTGGTCTGTCGCTAAAAAGAATATCATGAGTACCATAGAGTTTTATTTAATTATATGATTGCTTATGGGCAACAATGGATATCACCGATGTAAACGCATTGGATGACTGGATTTCAATGGATAAGCTATGTACCTATACACTTAAATTCAATAACTTAATAAAGAAGGCTAATCTTCAGACACGATTTAGGTATGCTGAGGGGCTTGTGTTTATAATCTCTTGCAAAAGGTTTATAGTATGATGGACAATAGAAACGAAATGCACAGACTCAAAGAATATATGATGCGTTCTTCCTGAGGCGCCTTAATCTTGGTTGCAAGGATGAGTCTTTGGAAAGTAAATTGAATCTCGTCGTAATCAAGATCGTCTTAGAATTTTCCAGCCCCAGCCACTCTTCCCTTAGCCATTCGAGTCCAGAACTCGCGATATTTCTTTCGTATTTCATTCACGTTAAAGACACTGATTTCCCCACCCTGCTCAATGTAGACCGCCTCCCCATTCCTGGGAGTATATTCGGGCCATCCTAGGTGATAGTCAGAACCGCTCATAGAAAAGTACTTCACGAAAGGGTAAAAGTACCAGGATCTCCGTTTGTGGCAAAATCAGCCCATCGCTTTCCCACCGCATTTGCAGTCTTTTCATCCAAGCTATTCCCATCAAACGACCAAAGGCTGGACATTTTCCACACAAATGGAATTTCCCCCGTATGAAGGGCACCAAGATATTCACGGCCCTCCATCAAAGTCTTCGGGATGACATTGAACTGGGCCACATATACCTTCAACAGTCCGCGCGATTGGGCGTTTCGCTGATTCGTCAACGAGTATGCGAAGTGATGAAGAGGAGTGAGAAGTGCTTGATCAGCTGTCCGGCGTTGTTAGCTAAATGAGGCTTCTCGCTGAGGAAATACGTTAGAAAATACCTAAGTATTGAGTACATGCTAGATCCTTCAAATTTGACAAGTCAGGAGCTACCTCGTCGACTGGATAGAGATGGCGGAACTCCTTGAACGTCTCGGGGCTGTAAATAGATCTTGACTTCAATGATTGAATTATAGTTGACTCCTCCCAGAACTAAAGGATCACGTTAAAGTAAGCGATAGTGGACACGCCGAAACTACTTACCTTGCCACGTTCGGAGAAGAATGTTCCCTCATCTTTATTGATTGTGATGATAGCGGATTCGATCCACGGATCATATTCACCTATTGACATAAGTTAAGAATAAATCGTCGCAGCTAGGAATGCCGTAATACCTCTTTCTATCCTCTCTAGATTAGATTTGCTCACGGTTGCCTCGTTTGGATCTGTGATATAACCCCAAAGGCCAGAAAAGAACAGCCTTGCACTGTGCTCTTGTATAGTTTGCCAGCTGAGCTTCCTCAACGCTGCAACTCTGGCACTTGCCCCTTCCACATTGCTCAACCCTAAAAGTTGCATTAACTTGCTATAAGGCGGATAAAAAGGCTTTGGTCGATGAGCCTAGTTTTTTAGTTATGTTAGTACGTATTTAGGCCTATGATGTGTACAGTTCGGAGCCAACATACCATGAGATCATGACTTCCAGACTCCAAGATGGCCTTATGGAATAGCTCCCGCTGGGAGTTGAACAGAACGCCGATTAGAGACGCGCCAGCCGATTCTCCGACGGCAGTTACGTTTCTCGGGTTACCACCGAAACCGGAAATATTATCTCGCACCCACTCGAAAATCTTGATGGAGTCATACAAGCCTGGGATACGATTTAGCGCTCGGATCGAGCTCATTAAGTGAGGGAAAAGCCCTCACCAAAATTACCGGGGTGGCCATTCACCTCGGCTAGGTCATCAGTTGACAACCACCCTAAGATACCGGTTCTACAAGGTCCATAGTTAGCATGAATAAGTTTTTATTGAATCTGATGGAGTTCTTGCTGATCACCTGTAGTTTCCTGTGACTACGATGCACGGGCTTTCGCCAGTAGCCTGGTGTCGAACGAACTCGGTTGGATCATAGACTGGGAAGTTTCCGCTACCCGAATTTAGGTTGCCGCCACTACATGAGCCGTAAGTACGCGCTTTAACAAGTTCAAAGGCGAGGGACGGCAGCTTACTATAACCATACCTACATCACAGTTTTCTATAAGTGACTTGTTTTCTAATCAAGTTTAATCCAAACTATGAAAGACTTACCAGGACTGGGAGGTCTCTTGCAATACAAGGGGAGAAAACGTTTACAGTGAAGGCATCTTCACTTTGGCCAAGGAAATGCCGCGTCAACCACCCAGATTTACCCTCATACAAATCGTCGAAGGGACTTGGCCCTTGAGGAAAGGCTGGACCAAACTCAGAGCAATCTTTGGGCTCCGTCCAAGGGTCATGATCAACAGGCTTTTCCCATCGACCGGCTTGCGCATATGGTCTTGGCAAGTATTAGCAGTTTTGTCAAAAGTTTAGGTCACACCTAAGTGCTACTTACATTCCGAGCCATTTGCGAATCCCAAGTTGAGTTCCTGGTGGTTTGTCGACAGATGACTTAACACTCAGTTTATGCTTGTCCACAAATCCGAACACTGGGCCAGAGGTTGTTTCAACGTAAGTGTCTTTACGGCTTGCCATGGTTCCCGTAAATCTAAAGGGTGACTGCTATGTTAACGCAAGGTGTAATTGGGTCGATGGAGAACAAATTCCGTAAAGACTCAATACCTTGCACAGAAGTTCCCAACATAATTACAACCATTCTCTTAAGTATCACTACGGTCCTGCCGCAGGATCGCCCGGGAACCTCGCGCTGCGGGCTTAGTGCGCCAACCGCGGATCATGCTTAGTGTCGCATCCGCAAGCAGGTATTACATCCGAAGAAAGGTCCATGTTGGTTGAAAGGGCACTCGTGTGAATATGCGAATGAGATTATGCAAAGCAAACGATAAATTTGGCGGCTGTGCTATTGTTAGAATCAGTGGGTATTATGCGCGAGATTACATGCTAAATGTAGCTTCTTGACCCTCCGCTTGGTGGACAGCACACCGGCCATTTGCTTGTATCAAACTACATTAGTATGGTTGGTTCCCTAACCCGGATGTGGGGTTGTGATCAAGTCAATCTTGCTCAAGCATTAGGCTGAGTTGGGTACTCAGTGGGTGAGCAGGTCAACGGACGCGATGGCCAGTTGGACATGGTTGAGGGTTAGGCTTCCGCGGAAGATGCCCCATCCCGATCCGGGGTCAGATAACAGAACATTTCCGTCCCACTACCGACCGGCCGGGTTCGTCGGGAGTCATAGCGGGACTTGGTGGCCTCTAAAAGTGTCCGACTGACCATGTATGGTGGAGAAACCCCCGCAAACACGATGCGATGAATTCTAGAGTGGGTCTTTCCTTTCGGATCACCTGAACCGAGACAGCTCCAGTGAAGCCCTTTCCTACTATATCAAGGTGGGACACCCGAGGATATGGTACAACGCAATACATCAACCAGCTCATTTCATCTTCATTCGACTCTCTACTCATCGAAAATACCACACCATTACTTTGTCATCTTGACCTCCTCCATACAGTCATGGCTCCTCAGAGAATCATCTCCGTGACGGGATCAACCGGGAATCAAGGCGGATCGGTAAGAAGCCCATCTGCTCAGTCAATTAAGGATTCCTCTTATTAACTCTTATCTTAGGTTACTCGGGGCTTGGCGTACCACGGAGGATTTCATATTCGAGCCATCACACGAAACGCATCAAGTGTTTCGGCCAAGAAACTTGCAGAGCTCCCCAACGTTGAGGTTGTCGAAGCCGACTACACCAATGCCGCCAGTCTTGAAGCAGCTTTCAGGGGGTCGGAAGCAGTGTTCGGCCTCACAGACTTCTTCGATCCTGCTGTACAAGCAGACCAGCTCCAAGAGGTTAAGCAAGGTTGCCTAATGGGTGATATCTGCAAGAAGCTTGGAGTAAAGGTCTTCATCTGGTCCACCTCACCAAGCGGCCTGATTAGATCTGGCGGTCAGTTTGACAGCCCTCGCCTCATTGAAAACAAGTACACAGTAAGCCAGTACCTTAACTACAAGAAGATTCCTCACGTCGACCTATACGTTGGCACCTACATGGAGAACTGGCGCCGCTTTGGCCAGGTCACCAGAGCCCCAGACGGAATTTTGGAGCTCTTTCAGCCTGTTTGGAAGCCAGATACCAAGATTGGCCTTACCTTTCTTGAGAAAGATCTCGGCTTGACTGTCATAGCTATTTTAGAAAATTACCAAAAGAAGCCGGAGCTTCTGCGGGAGCCCGTATATGCCGTTCCGGGTATGTGGAGTCCCAGCGATTTTGCCCAAGAGATCGAGAAGCAAGCTGGGGAGAAGGTCCGCATCGTAACCTCCGCTTCATGGGGGAACAAATGGCTGGACATTACCTACTCCTACTACAACGAATGGGGAGTATTCTCGGATGTCGACTTGCCACACGTCTCCAACGATACCTTGGGCATCAAACTTCATTCGCTGGCGGAGTACGTTGCAGAGGATGTTATCCCTAACTTAAAGGAAATCAAGAGCCGTGCAAGTGATTTGGTTTTCAAGGGGGAGAATAATCCCAACACCCTCGACGAGCGAAACATCAGTACTAAGCGCGGCCAGAAGGTGATGGGATAGCAGAGTTGCCAGTGTTTATTTTGACAAGTTCGCAATTGGAGTTTCAATTCAACCAAAGTCTTACCTACAACTCCTTGATCACCAATGCAACTGAAGCGAATTTGTACATAACGTGCATGATAAGAGTGCTGGTCATCCAAGTATGCCGGTGAAAGTCCTTCAACCGACATCATGAATAGACACGATTCAGACATTGACGAACATAACGATTCCCAAAAATACCAATTTATGCAAGTGGGACAGATTGGGCTGTCCTTTTGGGCTTTGAATTGGCCAACCTAGCTTGCATTTGGTTCTCCGCCTGCCTTTATCGTTTGAAGTTTAGAAAGTGATCCTCATTTCGGTATAGTTTGACAGGCCTATTATCAATTAACTACCATCCACAGAAGCACATCGAAGCGTAGCCCCGGTGAGCCATATTGAGTTTAGTAATCAGGATAAGGTTCTTGGAGGAAGTTTATGAAACAATAATCCACCAGTATAAATTAGATTTCTTTGGAATTCTGACATATAATGCACTCGTAATGCGATTTCTCACGCGAATATTATTACGTATGAATTTTCACACAAATTGTATGTCGCCCTTTTGGCCTGGTTCCTAGGCCACCCGGTTGAGACTATGCCTTGCTTTTCTTTAACTAGAAGTAAAGAATGTTAATTAAACGGTCTCTCTTTCAATGCTCGCATCATATCAGCGTGAAATGCAGCTGAGAGCCACCAGTGGCGTTCCTCCTGATTATCATCAGACAGAATTTGAGAGTAGATCCTGGCACACTCTCCCTTCATTGGCGCCAGGTCTTTTATACATTGGAGAAAGTAATGCCGGTCCTCCGCTTGCCTTTCCGAATAGCTACATTGTGACCAATCAAAGGTGCCCCCAACTTCTCGCGGTTCATTGGTTAAAAACGTCGGGTACATGGTTGCAAATTGTAGTGGGATCAAGGTAGCAAAGCCCAAGTCAATAACACTTTCCTTCCATTAGATCATCTTTTTTCAAAGCGCCAGGTGTAACTCACCTTTCCAGCTTCCCCTTCTGCATGATGATATTAGAGGGCTTTAGGTCTCCATGAACAAGGACATGAGGCGCATCATCGAAGCTTGGCAGGTGAAATTCGGATATGCGAAGTCTCAGGGCCTCTGCATCAGTCAGGGAAATCCCAGGCAATGTACCATTCCTGGCTCGTTCTACTCGTGTCCTCGTAATCTTGTCTGTGATCCACCCAAGCGCAGGTACCCCTATATACACTCAGTCTGGTATTGTGTGATAGATTATAGACCTCACCTGGCTTTTGGATATTCAACATGTCTAAAGTTAGCTCTGCAATGGTTTGAATAATATGTTTTCGAATATCCAGTGAAGGCACAGAATCGGACCATTTCAGCTCATCACCATCCACCCAATTTGTAGCAATAAGAGGTGGGGTCGGCTCTAGCTCAAACCCAGCGAGGACAGGCAGACGCGGGATTTGGGCTTCTTCGATCTCCTTCAGAAGCTTGATCTCCCATTCAACCCGATAACCAGTCGCATTTGAAATGCGCCGCTCCGCACGAACCGCAAATCGCTTGGTGCTGCTGGTCTCGAGAGCGAAAACAACGCGTTGCCCACCTACAAATGGGGATTCCCCCGTGCCAAGGATGAATTTGCAAGTATCTCCAGACAAACTTTTGACTAGAGCCAAAGCCCTCTGCGATAAGTCGGCCATTGTGTAGGCGGCATTAATAAGACAGGCCACGATGAATGTGAAGTAATCAAGGGAAGGTGACACACATTACCCCGCACCGAAATCATTGCCTTATCCCTTGGAGTGCGGTAAGCCTGCAATTGCGTACCCTGCCCCACACAAAAGCAAAGTGACCTCGAGTGGCATCAATGACTCCAAGGGATAATTGAGAAGATAAGTTATTGGTTCTTTTGGTGCGGGCGATAAGATTTTCACAGCTAACCCTATTGTTAAAATATAATTGTATGCCACCTTTGTGACCTGGTTCCAGGCTCACCCGAGTAAGCCTACAGCTTGTTTTTTAACTAGAAGTAAATAATTGAAGAGAGAAATTATACTCTGGTTCCTGGTTACATGGGGTAACAAGCTCCTGGTGAGTCTGGTCTTAAACCGGGTTATAACATAAACCGCTGGAGCCTGGATACTCGAAGTTCAAACGAACATGCCAATTGAGATGTATTTTTATCATAGCAATAGTGAAAATCAATGCAGAGCATCAATCAGAACAATAGGAAAGGCAATCCCTCGTGCCTTAGAATACAATATATGATCAATGAAGTATGTGAAATGCGCAGCAACTCCGAAAGCATTCTGGGTTCCCAAAACACTAATGTTCGGATGACTAGGTCAAAACGGCGTAATTTTAATCCAAAATTTGCTGCTGTTTAGGCAGGCGCGTTGACTACCCGTCAGGTCAATAGCCGACTTGTTAGGCATCTGAATATTGCGTACAATAAAACTTTGCGAGTTGGTCATCAGAACAGCGGCTTCCTGCGAAACCTGAAGTATGAATGCTTTCTTTACAGCAGAAGTCATAGAGGTCTTCCAACCGTAGAGGTCTTCCAACGGGTTGAAGCTATTGTTGGTTTGGACACTAACTGTGGGTGACGTAAAATTGGGTATGCTTTCACACATATTGGACTGCAAGCTTGCAGCATGTTAATGCGGAATACGGTCGCATCAAATGATGCTCAGTACGGTGCTGAGTCAAGTTCCTGAGTGGTGTCGTCCAGAAGCCATGATGCTAGTGTCACAGCCCCATGAAAAGCGGAAACCCCGGAAATGCCATGTGCATACGATCGATATTGACGTCGGCGAGGAAGCTCTAGAAGCTAACGATGAATATCCAGTAAGGTTGCACTTGAAGTAATCCATTTCGACACAAACTGGGCTCTAAACTGAGCTCCATTCATTGGTCGAGTACGGGAATGGGGTCTATGAAGGAGAATGAGGAGTTGATGTGCGTAGAGCGCTAGCTCAGAATTACAATGATCGATCATTTACCAAATCGTCAAAAATACATTCGCTCGCCATTTTTTCAGTATCCAACATCAAACCCACTTGTATCGATGGTTTCCTGAACTGAGTAGGAGCATTTTAAAGGACTCTATCTTGGTGATGAAATCGAATTTTCATAAAATACGTCATGTTTTAAAGATAAGCTTGAGGGTAAGGGACTTTGTTCAGGTCATCAGCCACCTTCCTACCTTCAAACGCATTTGTAGCGTCGGAATGTTCACGGCGAATGATTAACACATGGGAGCCGTGTTAACCGAAAATCGAACAAATGTCTCAATTGGTTGTCGGCGCCATGAGATTGTGGCCTGTTCCATGACGGGGCACGCCATCCCCACATAAGCGCTTGTGGCATAGCCATAATTTCGGATGCCGAGTGCCGAACGTCATCGTCCGCATTTACAATTTAGCCTTTATGAAATTTTGTAATTGGCTCAGTCAGGGTACTCTAGTATAAATGGGACTTCCCGAGTGACATCATCACTGGCCCCACTTGTTTTCATGTTGTTGCGGCTGCCATTGCAGGGCAGTGTATGAACAGCCCTACGATGAGGCTATTCCCAACTAGGAAATTGATTCGAACCACGAGGGATCACCTTCGCATTGCCCATCAGACGCAGCCAAAGGAACACGCCTCGTCCTGATGCAGTATTCATTTCGAGCACGTTGGCGGCCTCAGATATTGATTGGGTGCCAATTCTATCACTATTTAAACTGGCGAAATATCTTTGCCAAGGTGACTTGATTCAACACTCACATAGCAAATCCAGCCTCTGCTTTCGCATAGCCCAATCCACTTTATCTCGAAAGCTCTCTGCAAGAAGCCATCATGCTAGTGTCCCATCACCTTTTGGCGCTGAGCGCTGCCTTCTCAATGGTAAGTGCATACCCTTTCAGCTTGCACATCACAGCGATTGACAATTGATCCTCTACCAGACCGTATTGGCAAAGCCTAACCCAACATTCCCACCAAACATCACAATCACCAATGGCACAACTTCAATGTACCAGCTCAGCGAGGACAGCCAATTTGCTTTCGTTCTCAGCGAATACCTTGCCCTCTCCAATGAAGGCGGAGCAGCCACGGGCGAGGTGCTCAGGGCCGCAGCTGGGATCGAGCCACAAGATATTGAGAGCTTTTACAGCCAGTTTAAGTTTCTGGCTGATAAGATTCATGACCAAGCTGTGCAAGCAGAGAAGAGCAACTTCCTCGTATCGGCAAGGGATGCATACTTTCGGGCATCCTCATACTACCGAGCAGCCGATTTCTTTTTGCACGGCAACCTCTCCGACCCAAGAATCTACACCCTGTGGGATCAGCAGCGCAGTGACTTCGTCAAGGCCATTAAGCTGCTGCCTCAGCCCGGCTTCAGCGTTGAACTGAATGCCACCAACTTCACAGTTCCCGCCTACTTCTTTCCCGCGAATCCGTCCCTACCAGGCCAAAGCTCTCACTCCAGTGGGCGTCTACCCACCATTGTGGCCGGGACAGGATATGATGGCTCCCAAGAAGAACTGTACCACGCTTATTGTCGAGGAGTCGTCGAGCGCGGATGGAATTGCATTACGTACGAAGGCCCGGGGCAGCCAACTGTGCGTCGCGACCAGAACCTTGGCTTCATTCCCGAGTGGTGGGAGGCCGTCACCCCAGTTGTTGACTACTTGCACACGAGAGATGACGTCGATGTTGACAAGGTTGCATTGGTCGGCGTCTCATTTGGTGGTCTCCTTGCACCTCTTGCAGCCACGCGCGAGCACCGTCTTGCGGCTGTGCTCGCCATCGACGGAATGCTGAGCCTTCAAGAAACAATGATGCAGCAGTTCCCATCCGAGATGGTTGAGCTCTACACCTCTGGAAACAAGACTGGTTTCAATGTCTACGTGGAAGCGGTTCTCGCAATGACAGACATCCCAACACAGTTCCGCTGGGCTCTGGACCAGGGCATGTTTGCTTGGAACACCACGGACCCGTACGAGTGGTTCGAGGGCGTCGGTGAGTTTTACCTCAACGAGGAGAAGCTCATCAAGATCACGAGCCCGGTTTTTGTTGCTTCTGGAGAGGATGACAGCACTGCACCTGGGCAGCCCGAGCAAATGGCACGATTGCTCGGAAACCAGTCACACTACTATTTGTTCAAGACAGATGTGGGTGCTGGTGAGCATTGCGCTATCGGTGCTGAGCGACAGCTTGCTATGCGCACACTTGACTGGCTTTCTAGAATATTTTTCAAGGCCAATTGATCCTTTACTCACGGGTCTAACCGATTAGGATAGCCTCTTCTCATCTGTACTTTTTTACTTTGAAGGATCCTTAGAACAAAGGATTGGGGGGTATTAGATCAATAGATATATTTCAATCAATTTTTGACATTTCATTTCATTGCATCAGACTGCTTAAAATCTGCACCAAGAAGAATCTTTCTATACTCATTTCAAGCAGAATAGTTTCCATTGGAGATTTGGCGACATGATTGAATCTAGAGCGGGTGCTCCACCACAAACTTCTCCAGGCTACTCTTTCCTTGCGCACTCAATTCCATAGCCTCCATACCTGCCTTGAGGCCCTTTACTATCCTAACATTTGGAAAGACAAACTTGTTGGGTCCGTAATTTTGTGTGACCCAGACCATGACTTTCCGTTGCAGCAGTTTCCAGCCATCTAAATCGTCTGTTTGGAATGGTGAACGAGGATCAGTCGTTCTACCAGCACCAGCCATTTTCCATCTTTTATCCCCTAGTGCCGGAAGGACGCCCACAAAATTGTAACTGTGGTCATCAGGCTCCCCGCCCCGCGAGGCGCACTCAGCAGCCTTTGCTGTGCTGCTTTGCTTATAGTCGTCGCCGACCGTCATGCTACCAGCACAGACAGTATCGAGCACAGCGTCAATTTCATGCCCGCTGTTCTTGACTGATTCCCGAATCTCTTCAACCACCTTGGGGTCCTTGTAGTCGAAACAAAAGTCCGCTCCCAGAGACTTGAGAGTGGCGTGATGAGTCTCGCTAGCGGTCACCCAGATAGGGCCATGTCCAGCAGCAACAGCCAGCTGCAAAGCAGCCACACCAACAGCACTGCTCGCACCCCAAATCAGAAGGCTTTGTTTCTCCTTTCCCTCGATGCCTGCTGCAGGGAATCCAAGTCCTAACACGTTAAAAAGGGAGTCTGCGCCTGTTGCTGTTACCACCGGCAAAACGGCAGCCTCATGCATACCCATCCGATCCGTGGGAACCAAGTGGAAAGCCTCATCTGCTGCAAGTGCCAAGTCTTGGTGAGCACCCATGAACAACGGCTTTGCAGGGAATGCGGGGTTGTGGCCGAATATCTTGTCCCCCAACTTGAAGGGCGATGTGGGGCCGACCTCGACAACCTCACCAGCAAAGTCATATCCCGCAACGGAGGAGTGCAGCCCAATCGTTGCGTGCTTAACATCTGCGGGATTTATTCCCGAATATTCCACTTTAACCAAAGATTGGGAACCAGTCGGCTTGTACACATCTGTGATTTCTCTGACCTCAAGCCCGGTGGGGGCGAGGTAAACAACGGTTCGCGGTTGGCTTGCCATGATGTAAAGATAATGCTAGCAAAACGGGGAAGGGCTCAAATATCGATATGCGGTACTCTACAAAGTTCGAGCCACTACTCACTGAGTCTATGGAAGAGCTGCACTATTCAGGGGACTTCTTATGCTATACGATGAAGCTCGCGGCTCCGCAAAAGACCGATTACTTCAGCGGAGGCGAATTCCCGGCGGTGGACACTAGGAAACCCAAAAACCGGCCACCCGGTGCTCAGTGCTTAAACTTGGCCCACTCAACATCGGCCCCGCAATCTGGAACCTTGCCATCATCACAACAAGCGTCACGGCTATTCCCAGATGATTGCGACGGTTTGAGGCTCAAGGGTGTTTTTTACCATGTATTGGTTAAATTAAATCTATGATCCCGAGGTCTGGCTTGGCCACAGTCATTATGGCAATCAGTAGGCCAGGCCTGGCCTAAACAGTAGATATTAGGTGACGAAATACCAGGATTATTTGTCCAAATCTAAACCACAGCTCGCTCTATTTTGATTATGAAACAAATATTCTAATAAAAAAAAGCACCTTAGAGTCCACGATCATTTATGCTTCAATCTTACATTCGGTGCGGGCCTTTCCTCCGGGGGCAGGGATAGGGTGCGTCCATGGGACTAACCCATTGAGGGGTTCCTCAGCAGGCGCATAATCCAACACCATGCCCAACTTGATCGTGCGCGGTGCAAGGTAGTTCAGCAGTATGTAGTCGACGAGGCCATATGAAAGAATATGTTTGGACAAGATCCGGTGGGCGGTGCTGGCCCAAGCATGCGTGCGGGTCATCTGAGCCGAGCGAGTAAAGTCGGGTTGAAGCGCCTTAATTCGTACCGTTTGGTACTTGTCGAACAATCCTCTCAGAACTGCGAGGCTGGGGAGGCCTCCTTTAGACTCAGCCACAAGCTTGTTCAGTCCATTACACAAAGCCACGACGTCCTGAATTCCGTTGTTGAAACCCAAGCCTGCGTTGGGTGTGAATTTGTGACACCTACGATTTTGTTAGCCTGAGTCCATGCACGCTGCGGGAGGGGATGAGCTCACGCGTCGCCAGACAGTACAATTCGACCCCAGCTCCAGCGCTTCACAACACCTTCTTCCAGATTGGACATGCCCGCAGTTAGTTTGTTCTTCCACACATCTTTGACCTTGAGCTCATCGGTGATTGGAAAGTCCTTGAACCGCTCCTGGAAGGCCTCCACGTCCTCGTCCGAATACGAGGTGCGGCCCGTTGTTGGGTTGGGGATCTTTTCGTAGAGGAAGATCCATCCGCGGTCCTTGCCTGTCAGGTACATGATGGATTTATCCTTGTGCTGAGTCTCGAAGGCTTCGCCGGGGGCAGAAGGGCGTGGAAAGCTGCACCACAGGCACCTGTAGGTGCACGAGTAAGGGTCCTCCGAGTCCCAATCGGCCTTTGGGTTGTCCTCCAAAGCGAGTTTGCGCATAATACTTCGGGTCTTGCTGTGAACTCCATCCGCGCCGAGGACTATAGAGCCCTCAAAGACGCTTCCATCGGCGCACGAAACCTTGACACCGTGTTCGTCAGACGTGATGGATGCAAGTTTCTTTCCGGTAAAGTATTTCTCCTTAGCCTCTGACGGAAGCCCGTCGTAAAGAGTTTGAATCAGCTCCGCCCGATGCAAGGCAATTGGTGCCGTGCCGTGGCTTGAACTCGCCATTAGGAAACGTCTATCAATCAAGCGTGACGGGTTTGACTTACTTCTTCTTCATGTACCGGATCGCCTCATTGTCCTTTATAACGGTTCCATCAATTGTAAACACTTTAGTGTGCTGAATTTCGCCAGCAATATCTCGAAGCTTGTGGTAGAGTCCAAATTGGTGCATCACCCGCAGACTAGGCGGTGCGAGAACAAGGCTAGCACCCGTGTCGGTGGAAACATTATCTCTGCGTTCGAGCACAACAAAGTCGATTCCGGCCAAAAATAGCGAGTGAGCAGCAGTGAGCCCGGCTGGGCCACCTCCAACAATGATTACTTTGAAAGCGTCTGCCATTGCACAATGTTGAGAGAACAAGTTCAGGGCAGGAACAGCACGATGAAGAAACAAGTATAGGTATAAGAAAGCGCGTTTAAGTGTGAATTGAAGCAACAAGATCTAATGTTCTACATCAACCTTTAAATAGGACTCCCTTCATTTTCTGTCTCCTCTCGGTGTTTTCGTACTCAAGTGTCCGATGGGCATCAACGTATTTTACGCATGTCCATGATGTGTAATCGGCGTCGTGACCTTTTGGGACTAGCGCCAACTTGTCCGCTGAGCTAAGGCGACAAGGGTTATCTAGTAGCGCATATATCAAATCACTTGCGAAGGACCACGTTTTCCAATGCCAGGGGGTCAAAAACTACACAGGGCTTGGAATTAAGCCAAGCCACCCTTCAGCAATGAGTTGATCCGCTCAAGATCCATATCTTTTCGCTACTGTTCCCCATTGAGAAATATCTACGATGATCCAAACCAGATACGGGCTGAGGCCAGTGTTTGCACAGATTAACGATGAATATAGCTTCATGGGGTTTACTAGCCAGGGTGCACTTGTTTCGGACACAAGATGCGGTCCGCCTCCGTGGCCATATCGGAAAGATGGCAGTGCCAATACCATGCGGACTCGATAGAGTGGCACACATTGGCGCCTCCGCCACAATCATGCCCAATGATTGGCGTGCACAGCCTGCGGCTATGCGGAAAATTAAGGAATAAAGGTGCAGACGCGAGAATGTGCTATTTGTCGGGTTGTTGTGATCAACCAAGTCCCCGAATGCTCCACTTGTCTGTATTTCCTGACTCGGCCAATGACTACCATGACAAAAGATACACGAGTCATTTGCGTATCTTCATAATGGTATAAGGCATAGAGTTTTCTATTTGCTGCATCCGTGCTGTAGGACGTGATCTAGGTGGTTTATACAATCATCTTCTTGGAACCTAGACATGTGCGTAACACTCTCAGATTCGATGAACCCCCTTGGCCAACAGCATACAAGTCCTTGGTCCTCCAATCCTATGCTTTTATCCCTACTCGCATTCATAAACTTTGATCCCAAATTTTAGACCTCGTCTACGTCATGATTCATCAATCATCAGCCCCAATTGTCCTTGGACACACCATTCTGTAGCACCTCCCAGGCACCATCCAATTCCCCTTCCCAATACTTTTCAACCAATCCCTAATACTCCAACCTATTCCCCTAGAGAAAGTTAAAAGCCCGTTCTCGTTGTTGTGAGGACATGTTCGTCGCATCGCAAAACTCGGCCAAGGAGGCGCGAATATCGTCTCCATTTTCGTTTCCAAGCGCGTGGAATAGGGAAATCAGAGCATTAAAATGAAGAGAGGGCATTGAACTAGACTCGTTGCTGCCGTAGCCGTCGCTTGATGCAGCTTGGGGGCGCTTTTGCGACTCCTCTTCGAGGATAGCGCCCAGTTGTCCGACGGCACTGCTCAGTTTGTCCGCAATGAAGGACACGTCGTTGAAAGCATCCACCAAATTTCTCGTATTGTGGCTTGCATGCCTCGCGTGGGCTTCTATTTGACGCACAGCCCGAGGCTGCATTGTCAGAGGCTGCCTGTATCGGTGATTGCCTCGCGGGTCTGCGCGTGCCAACACAGTCGTATGTGAGACCTCTTGTTGTCGTGTCACTGGGAAGCCAGGTATCCTGGGCAAACGAGATCGGTGTTGAGGACTAATCTTTTCGTAACCGTGTCGAAATTGTGGTTGTAGCTGTTTGTTTGGTCGTCGGAGAACACTGTAGTAGGTCTTGGGAAGAGCCTTGATCTTTTCTGCCCATGGGTGCGAGTTCATGGTGCACCACATCCATAGATGGCCGCGACTCGTTTCATCCAACAGCGCGACGCGGTCATTCGAGATCCATGCATCAACTTGCACCGTCAGATCCTCGTCAGAGAACCGCCATGGTTGAGCAAGTTTGAAGAAGAGATCCCCAGCGCTAGCCATGACCTCCTCTCGGGTGAGGTCGACCATGGGTTTGACAAGATGGCCTGCGCTTTCATTGTGGGTTTCAAGATCCATAATACTGCCAAATGTGTCGTGAGTTGATTCCCGATCAAAGTTCCTAACACCATTCAGCCTTTTCTTGTTGGAATCAAAATCGAGGTTGTGGACTGGGATGTTCTCATCAACACTATCATTCCCAAACGTCATATATGCTGTCCACCGGTTAGGAGACCCAGAGACAGCTTGGACAACGGGGTATCCTTCCAGTCTCTCCCCGGTCATAGTTGGGGCCACGACAGCTTTGACATTAACAAAGAACATGTCTTGGTGCTGCGAAAAAATGCTGATGGCAGCAGCAACGTGGCGATGTGCGTCCAGAATACGCAGAATGCGCGTCGCTTCGTCTTTTGCATCCCCTTTGAGCTTTCTGATATCCATGGCAGCCCAGTAAGCAACAAGATGCGGGGCAGGCAATACCATAACCCGACCATGACGATCGGCTGCCTCCTTTGCCGAAATCGCCATCTTGAGAACGTGTTTGTAGCCTCCCCATCGAGCAAGGCGAGTTGAAAAGAAGAAATTTCCCAAGCTGATCCGTTTGACGCATGCTTCAAAGCATCTCAAATTTGAAACCACATCAACTCTAAGATCTCGAAACAGCTCAGCGACGATGCGTTCCGATATTTCCTTGAGTGTCGTTTTGGTGAGCTTTTTTGCTTCCGATGCAGGAAGACTATCCAGGTCCAACTCATTTATGTTGATAGGGGTACCAGCATCGACGCCTTCTCCATCAAAAACGTCAATGTCCGACATCCCAGTGTGTGATAAACGGTCAACTCAAAAGCGACTGCTGCGGACAGGGCGAATAGAGCGAGCAGCAAAGGTTCAAAGCGGAGTTTCAGGCAACACAGGAACAGATGGTTGTTTCATAAATCGCAGCCAGTAGATGATTGCGGTTGGTGTTGAGAAATGAAGCCTCAGATGCTGTCAACGTGAAAAAGAAATTGGAGAAGAATCCCATACTGCGGGAGACTGAAGTCAGCGAGGCTGTGGCCAGGAACAGGGCATGCGCACTTACGCAAGCTGCAACAACTGAAGCGATACACGAGTCCGAAAGAATGCAGATCGATGTATCATAGCTGTAGCGGAAGGGTCAATAAGGACCACAGAGCGATTGGGCGGCCAGCAGCGTACCATGTCGTGGTGGGAGCAAGAGATGGGAGATTTCCACAGGAACAAAATGCAGCAAGTCCAACGTGAAGGTCTCGCTGGAGCGACGTCGCGTGTTGCCGTCGACTCTATTCAAGCAAGATAGTGGCCAAAAAGATCGCGTCTGGCTGGTGCTGCGTCGCGTGCAAGATACCGTGGTTGATGAGTGAAGTCGACAGCAAAAGAGAACGCAAAAAGAAAACCGACTGAAAACATGAGAATTTTCTGTGTGCCCCAAACCGCTTCCCTCCAACATCGCGTCGTTGATACAAGCTTGCTGCCTCGCCCATGATTCTCGGCTGTCTCATACATTTCGCCATACAAACTTGGTGTTGCTGAAGCACAGAAACTGTGCAACAGCACATTGGAATCGCTGATGCACTAGTCCGTATCCCGGTTAGCGTGTTGGCCCGGGCGTCTTAGCCTCTAACCGAACAAGGGTAACGCCTGAGGTTCCTCAAACCCACTGATTTAGCTCACTATCCTCTTCAGGAAAACAATAATTACGATAGGTGAATTATGGTCCAAGTTCCTATTAAATGGGGTCATAAAAAGTCTTCTTGAAACTTTTCTATTTCGTTCTAGCTTATGAAATGTGAGATGACCACTCAGGCAGTATCTCCACCCAGTAATCGAAATTAGCAAAATCCCCCCTCATGTGTGATTCTTTACAAACGCCCAACCCATTGATTCGCAAGGGGTTGTTCCTCAGAGTTGATTTTAGCCTTGCGCAATCCTCTAAGCGGAAATAAATTGCATCAGAAATACAAAAATACTTTTTATTAAAACGAAACTAAAGAGAAAAACCCAAAATTCCTCGAGAGGCGGCATAGCAGTCAAGACTCCTGTCCTGTCAGACGACTTACCCTAGAGTACATCACCAGCAAAACCCCTGCCTTTTGGTTTTCTTAAGCGAAATTGGCTGTGATAACACAACGACGTCCGAGAAATGTTAGGGATAGGTAAAAAGCCCAAATATTGCACAAATTACGTCATTTGCCACACGCAGGTCGGGGTCATAGAGCAACAGTGTTCAGACTGCACTGCCAGGCTCATCAAGGATATCAGATCATCTAGTGTGATTATTTAGCTTATGGGGCGGCCACAGCCTTGAAGTGCTCGGCCCCGTCCTAGGGCCGCCCGGACGTCCATGAAGAAGGATCTGACAGGGATTCTCAACCAATTGCTGACTGAGCGGCAAATAATTTCTCTCGCCAAGAGCCACTTCGGAGCGGCGGGCTCGTCCCTGCATTGGTTTTGCCGATGACTAATCGGAAGTTCCAGAAAACCATGTTCGTAGTTGGTGTCCTAATCGGGAATCGCTGCCTCCGTGACATGGGTTCTCGGCACTTCGCACTTTGCTAACATGGTTGGAGGGTGTGCTAGAGGGCATGGCGATGTAGAGCTGAGGCCACTTGAAAGAGCGAAGTGTCCGCTTTATTAATTTGGTGTGGCCTTTTGCAACCACCTTTTTTTCTCACATCCCGCATTCGCTTTCTCATCACGACTTCGCTTTCGGGCCATTAACCGAAGCAGATCGGATTTGATCCTTCCCGGCTCCATCGCACCAACCCTGAATCGTCGCTCTAGAAATCCTGGGGCTTGACAGGATCGATAGCGCGGAGACGTCACCCGCTGGACAGCGCCATTAGCTCGGGTTGGTCGGGTGATTGGGCCGGCGTTGCTTTTGACGTGGGATATTTCCCGATTACTTAATCATATTCGCCGAAAGACATGGCTCGCAAACGGGCTTGCGACTTGTGTTACAAGAAAAAGGTGAGTATTCTCCGGCCGCTTTCAAAGCAGCACTCGCCTAGATGATCCACGTTGCATGCATGATGCATCCAGGGTTTTTTAAATCGGGGCACTGTGTTGGAATAGGTTGTGCTGATGGCGTGGACATAGATTCAGTGCGACTTTTCGGATCCGGCCACAGCATGTAATTGGTGCCATCACCATGGACTGTCTTGCACCTTTGACAGGGTTAGAGAGAGAAAGAAGCGGTCAAAGCCCAAGTAAATATACCCAAGTCTGCTTTAGAGCAGATAATGATATGTGATGAAAGTGCCAACCTGACCTTCTTGACAGGATCGCTCCAAAGCCAAAAGCGGGCAGCACTAACAGAGGTTTGCTAATGCGTCTCGAGCGTTTGGAGGAGACGTTGGCTCGGACTATTACCTATAGAACCAGTACAAACGCCTCGTCGGCGGTATCTGAATCCCTGACTCCCGACTCTCCCACCACAACTCCACTTTCAAGCAATGACGAGTTACCGAAGCCGCCCACAAGCGGCCTGGAAGAAACCATTTTTGCCCATCACGCCCATCACGTTCATGAAATTCCTCACCTTCACGACGCTCATGAAACTCATCACCTCCACAATGCTCATGACACTCATCACCTCCGCGATGCTCATGACACTCATCACCCTCACGAGCCAACGCAGCCCGGTCTAGTTGCAACTCCGTTCTCTGCATTTACTTCCACGAACCCGTTTGAGCAAATTCATTATAGCGGCTTCCACCTCGGCAACCTCAACAGCCACAATGGCATGCCCATCTTCTCAGAGGCTGGAAAGGAATGGATATCATCCCGCACAAGGGAGGATCTATCCCTTCTCAAGCTCCACAATGCGAGCGCGCACAAGGCTCTGAACCCGATGCTCTCGGTGTCATACTTTGTGAACTCACCCTCAACGCTACTGGAGATGCCCGATCGAAAATATGCTGAGAAGGCTCTCGAAACCTTCCTGGGTTTGGCAATCAGGCTCGCGTTCCCCGTGATAGATCGTGTTACGTTCTCGGACACGATTGCCGAGGCCTATGCTCCCTATGAGGGATGCCCATCCCAGGATCAAGTCACTGCAAAGGCTTGTGTGTTATCCTTTCTCAGTGTACTTTCGCGGTTTCTCGACCCAGAAGCTTCAGCACTTGTGCCAAGCGATAGATGTGCTGCTGCAGCCCAATCGCTGCTTCCTGATGTATGCGAGTGCGGGAGCATTACCAGCATCCAGACCCTAATATTCTTGGTAAGACGCCTTCTCCACATCCTGTAGACATGAATATGAATCTGACGCCAGCCATCAGCATATGCACCAGACATTTTCAGGATACATGCAATCGGCAGCCATGCTCCTTGGAATCGCTTGCCGTTTGATTCGCACTCTCGGCGGGCACTTGTACGCCTCTACCAAGCCCCTTGGCCCTAGGGCCACGCGAGAGGAGCGAAACAGCTACCTGCTGCGAATGATATTTTGGCTCTGCTACATCTTTGACAAAGAGTCATCACTAAGAACTGGCCAACCTCCCCTCCTGGCTGATGAAGATTGCGATCTGACTATGCCACACGACTACGTGAGCTGCTACCCCCACCTTGCCGTCATCAACCCACAGCTTGCACCAAGACCCGAAGACTACGAAAGAATGACTCCTCATCTCTCTGGGGATCTCCGACTCGCCTGCATAAAGTCCAAGACATATCGCATGCTCTACTCAACGCAAGCTATGAGGAAAGCAGACGCCGAAATACTTCGCGACATCAGAGAGCTCGATGAGGAGCTGGAAATGTGGAGGATGTTAATCCCAGACGTATTTCGACCCGCTCTGTCAATATCCGAGGCCACCTTTTTCCCAGACATGGACGTTTTGAGGAGCATGCGGCATATTAGCTTGCACTTGGAGTACCATCACCTCTTGGCAACAATACACCGAGCTAGCGGTAGATGCAGACTATCCAGCGTGGACCTACCTGTTGTAGAGAGTGATTGGAATCCAGGTGTTCAGTCTAGTCTTGCCCTCTGCTTGGAGGCAAGTCGCTCGACTCTGCTTTACTTGAAGGCCGCTGTGCATGGACTGGCCGGAGAAGCATTTTGGTAAGAATTCATGAGGGGATTAACCCGGCTGAGAACGATTGCTAACACATTTATCAGGGTCATGGTGTTTTATCCAACTGTCGCCATTGTGACGCTCTTTTGCAACATCTTGTCCTTCCCCTTGGACCCGCAGGCCAAGATAGACCTGGAACTCCTGCAGTCCGCCGGGGAACTTATCCAGGAAATGCCGACGCGGCAATCGACAGCCTACGAAATTGCCCACATGAAGCTGGTGGATGATTTTGTGGCCGAAGCCATTCGACTTGCGCAGTGTGCTATTACAAGTAACACTAGAGATGTTGATCAGATAATGATGCAGTAGTGCGGGTTGCATAATTTCACGTTTTCATGACCATAGAACGGGCAGAATGCTTGGGCGAGGCGGGGTTTGATCTTTTGATGCACAAATAACGCTGGGAACATTTGGAATGCCACTGGCTCTCTGATACCAGCAAAGCGTATGGAGGACTATTTATTATAATCGGTCGGTATACAATCGATGCGTACTTGCTTCTATCTTGTATTAAGTCCTTAAAATCACCTTTGAGATACCAGTGTGTTCAATATTTAATTCGATGTAATGTAAACATGCATTATATACAACCGGAAATTGCGTCATAGAGAATCGTTAAGAAGAGGCCATGATGGCTGACAAAAGTTCAACCAAGCTTAATCTGATCGCGGCCTTATTCCAAGGTTATCCAGGAATGGCCAGTCATTACAAGCGACAAGATATGCCTTTTCGGTCTCGGACTCGTTGACATGCTTGATCTTGCACCATGACGGAATCGCAAAGGTGTCGCGAGACTTCCACTCGAAAATCATTTTCTGGCCAGTCGGCGACTCCACTTCGGTGCGGCCCTTGCCCTCGTAGCAGTGGTAAATGTACGAACAGCTCTCCTGAGACTCGACGCTTGCGCCGGGGTCAAGTCTCTCCGCCTGCATGCCGAGCATTGCAGAGAGCGGCTTCCCATTCGCCAGAGTGTAGTGGTAAATGGCATGTTTATCCTTGCTAGCGTTGAGCGCGGTCTCGACGGGACCCCAAGGGTGACGCCATTCACTGGAATCGCAAGGACTTTGGAAAAACTGTTAGCTCAAGGGACATACATGATTGATGATCTGGGTTTAAATGTTCACTTACGTGCTTGGGTAGCGAGGATCGGCGTAGCCCTGTGCGAAATGCACCGGGGCGAAGCGGAACAGGGGGAGATTGAGCATGTCCAGCCAGATGACTGGGCTGTCGCTCTCATTGCCATGGTCGTGCCAGTGCCAAACGGGAGTCACGACAACATCACCCCGAGCCAGAGGCATCTTCTTGCCCTCGACAGCAGTGAAGCCAGTGCCATCAATAATAAAACGCAAGGCGAAAGCCAAGTGTCTGTGTGCGGGAGCCGTCTCGCCGGGGTTGACGAGCTGAAGGCCACCGTAAATGGTGTCCGTTGTGTAAGGTGCGGCTGACCGGCATGTTAGTATTGAAGCAGAGACCGGGTAGGCAAGGCGACTTACTCATGTTGGGGTTCACCAGCATCAGCACTCTTCTCTCGGCCTTCTCCTCTGGCACTAGCTGGCCCGCTTTTTGCAGGTCTGGTAAGGCTTCTTCATACTTCCACATGTGAGGTAGGGCTGTGGGGTTTGGTGACTGCGGCACCATGACGTTCATCTGTGACCAGAGAGGCTCCAGGTGCTTTGAGGGTAGACCGTTCAGGTACTGCTTCATCTCGTCCGTCTCCCCATTCGACTCTGTGCTGATGTAGGAACCCATGATGGATGGATGAGTTTGTGTTTTTCCACTTGAGAAAATTGCTGCGGAATGGGCTGGGAATAGTATCTTGAGTGTTTGTGCTAGATTTGGAAGCGAGAGCCTGAGACACACGTGGGTATAATCAATCAATCAGACTAGACGAAAAAAGGATGACTAGCTAGAATCTGAAGGGATATAAAAAGTTAACAAGAAATGGCTGCGCCGCTCAATCAGTGGCCAGGACAACCTTCCCCGGATTCCTCGTTTCCAGCCATGAACCAAGATGCATCCGACGTCTCCACTCGCTTCCGAGGCTATTCCCGGTGGAGTTTGTCATCCTGTTCCGACCGGATCGAACTCTGATTGGCTCGTGCACGCACGCTCACCATCGATCCCTCGGATTTGCAATCACGGCAATTACTCGCATCGGAATTTCGTCTGGGCACTGCAGATAAAAAGTCCGGTGGAGGCTGAAGAAAGCTAGGTCGTCTCCAAGAAATGCAGCGCTTCACAAGAAGATTCACGTCATCAGCTTTCAAAATGTCTCCCAACACCTGGACCCGATTAATTCGCTTCGTCGACGACAACGGCAACGAGACGTTTGGCGAGCCCATCATCAACGACGACAAGGATTTCGCCGACAGAGTTGCGCGAAATGAACTCTGGGCCATCGAGTTCAAGGGTTCAAGTCCCGTCGCGGAGCTGAGCAAGGGTGAGAAGACGCACGTGAAGGCCGTCCGGGAGCTCCTTAGACCCTCCGACGTGCCAATCATTCGATGCATCGGCCTTAATTACATTAAACACAGTGAGTGGCCCTCGGACGATGAGTTGGAGATGCGCTGACACCCGATCCAGTTAAAGAAGGCGGCCGCACACCCCCGCCCTACCCCTCCGTCTTCATCAAGCCATCGGCGTGTGTGACTGGATTCAATGATGACGTGCCCATTCCCAAGGTTGCCCAAGATGGCACCGTGGATTATGAGGGTGAATTGGTTAGCTTTCGCAGATTTAATTGAAGTTTTAACAATGTATTGACAATATTGCCAGGGATTTGTAATTGGAAAGGCTGGCAAGAACATTCCCAAAGAGAAGGCGCTCGAGCACATTGCTGGGTATGTGGTATCCAATGATGTCTCTGCTCGCGCATGGCAGCGCGACCCAAAGAAGGCTGGTGGTGTCCCTCAGTGGTGCTTCAGCAAGGGCTTCGACAAGTTTGCGCCTTTGGGACCTCTGCTGGTCTCTCCTGCAATTGTCGGAAACGCTTCAGATCTACAGCTTAGAACAACTGTGAATGGGGAAGAGCGACAAAACGAGACGACGGGCGATTTGCTGTTTGGCGTGGAGGAGATTGTTAGCTTTATTAGCCAGGGCACCACTCTTGAGCCCGGCACCGTCGTTTTGACCGGTACACCCTCCGGAGTCGCCATGGGTATGAAGGAGCCCAAGTACCTCAACGATGGCGACGTGGTCGAGGTCAGCATCGCACAACTGGGATCAGTGAAGAATAAGATGGTCTTTGAGTAGACATTTTTACAATTTATTAGATATACATAAATAGAAGCTCTGCCAGAGCAAACTCATTTTCACATTATTCATTGAGGATTTCCCATACGCCTTGCATATCATTCAACCACGACATGTCGTTGACATCGAGATTGAATTCGGCGAAATCATGCTGCTCAAAGTCCGGGATTGGTTCGAACTCATCCGCCAACTGTTGGACCAAGTCGGGTATCTCCTCGTTGGCGTTGCCCTCGTGAGCCACATCGCTCTGCATTCCTTCAGCCGCTCTTGGCAAAATCTTTCGGCGATTTCCTTCCGACCCGTGCCCGCTCCCTGGAACCGCCTGCAGGATTTTCGACGATAAAATATGCAGCGCCGTGACGCACCTCCGTGCTGACTGACCAAATTTCTCGTGCGCCTTTAGTACTGATATTGCCTGGCACCAAGAACGGCCGATATCGCTGGCCGAAAAGGCATCTGGCCGTAGCTTGGCCCCTATTAGGACGGTAGCCGCTGAGTAAATATAGTACACTCTATACCACCATGCAGGTAGCAACCCTAGGGTGCTATCCGAAGTTTGATGCTTGAGTAACGTAGTAATCATATTCCGGGCTGTCGACACACAAAAGAGGGCCCCTTGCTGCACAAGCCTGTCTTCAAATGTATCATCGGCATAGGTATTGCCAGCAGGAGAATTTATTAAACAAAACCGGGAGAGAAGTGGTCTTAATAATAAGATTCGAGCATGAAGAAACCTAGTCAATTTGTGAGCTGACATGCTAGATGACGGTGGCGGGGGGACAAACCGCATTCGGAGAATGACTGTCTGGCGACACCATATTTCGTTCGTGTTGGTATCAAGAGAATTCCACTTCAAGTGAGACGCTAGCTTCTTCTCCCAATTGCTTAGCGACCTATCCAACCGGACCACCTGATCCAGGTCCTCATTCTCACTGTCCGAATGATCCTGGTCGGAAGTTTGAGACTCCCTCGGTTTTGAGCGACCGCTCGAGCCGCCATAAAATACAATCATGATCTGATGAATGATTTCGTACAGCTGCACAGATTCGACGAAGAATGCATGGTATTCGCCGCCAGTTTGTTCATTGGGGCCACTCGATACCAAATGTTTGCAAGGCAGAGGAACATGATTGGCAGGGCGTGCCGAAATGATAGCTGGACGACCGTGAGTCACTGAAACCATGCTACTACTGTCAGTTCAGATCAAGGCAGGGTGGTTACGTCACTTACCGATCCATGAGCACACAGCCATACCATATCCTCCTTAGCAATTCTCGTTCCTCCGGAGGCCGGTCGGCCGAAGTTTCCGGGAGGTGAAGTCCCAAGCCCTGCGCCATTCTGATTGCTGACCCGACCACCATCCATGTCTGATGCGGATTGTATGTGCTTTGCAGGTATTGGCTGGTGACTAGTAGACACTGGACAAGCTCCAGTGATCCGGCATCCCATGGGCTCATGGGGAGAAGCTCCTGCGCCCGCTTAAAGTACGCATCGCTGGAGTTTTCTCTCTGCTCCAGAGTTTGCGATTCAAACAGCTGAGTGGAAAGAGCAAATAAAATATTGAGAGTAGCCATAAAAGTCCGCTCATTAAAGTCGATGGCTGTGCCGTTGAATATAGCATTGTACGACTGGGTCCACCGGCTTCGGTCCAGGAACGGGTAGAGGGGATCTACATAAAACCAATACAGCTCCATTAGATGGTCGGCTTGCCTACGTGGAGGGAGGACATAAGAGATGTCCGGGGCCGCCATGCCATGCGGACCGGCAATGTTGGCAACTGAGCGAGAAGGGGCCACTATTTGTCGAGGGGGACCGCTTGTTACCATTCCCAATCGAGCGTCAATGGCCTTCTTGATCTGGGCTGTGAACGATCCGGCGCTGCTGATGCCGAAGAATTCTCCAGTGCTTGTGCCCTCATCGACAACGGCCGTCATGGAGTCAATGACCGAAGGGCTGGTGGAAGTCACGGACGCTCCTATCGGTCGCTGACCTTGGCTTTCATCCGTTTGCCTGCTGTCCGGACTTATGCCGGATTGGGTCCGATGATGAGCTGGGGACGAATTGTTGCCGTCAGTCTGCATTGGTGGCCGTGGTGAGGAGTTGTGATATGGGTATCCTCTTTTAGCATTGGCATCAGGCCTTTGATTGATGCTGGAATGGCCAGTGTTCCTGTCATGGCCAACAGAAGAGATGTCTCCGGTGCGATTACGAACAACACTGCCGGCGCTAAATCTGCACTTGTCCCGTAAATCAAGCTTTCTAGAACAAGTACCACAAGCTATCGGGTGATTAGCTACTGATCATTGCATATGTGGATATTGGTGTTATGCATCTGGGTCTCTCCACAACCATTGACCCGATTCTCCGGGCCAGAGACCCGTATACCAATACCACTTACTTGGACGCATGCCATCACACTTGACCTTCTTTAAGCGACAGTGGTCGCATGCAATGTCAATCTTTATCCGCTTAGACGTCATAACTCGGTTATTGGAGAGTCCGGTGAGCTCCGGATTGTCCATTCTCCGTGGCCCAATTGGATATGCTGCAGATCCGGGAATAAGAAATTCAATGGAGATTGGCGCTGCACGTGATAGATCTGGTCAACAGACACAAGGGTCAAACAACTGGAATCATGTTCGCCTGTCGGAAGCAATGGATTGAGCATCAATGAAGGCTCCGGATCGGGGGGGGACAGTACTTGAAATCTCGGATCCAGTCACGGCTGCTCCGTTCCGAGGTTATTCGACAAGGCACGCATGACTCTCATCCTGGTTCCGGACCAATAATATCCATTCCACTCGAGCTAATGAACCCGCCATCCCCGCCTTTCCCCCGCATCGTTGTCACGCTCCCCCACAACTTCCCCAACTCGTCCGTCACTTCCGCATTTCCTCCCACTGCGCAGCCCCGTAAACGGCGCGGTTCCAAGATGGTCGGTTTTTAGCGAATATCTCATTCGCGGGCTTGAGATTCAGCCTAAAGAAGTCGTCAGCAATGCCGAAGTTTCTCCTGAGCCGCTAGTCCGCGCTCACCCTCCATCTAGCAGGGGTAGGCGAATCATATGGTAAACACCCTTGGCGGAGCCTGGAATTGTCCACAGCGGACAGCCGCATTTTCGACAGAAGGCTTTTGTTTTAGTACTTCCACTTGAAGTATCGCTCATCTCAAACTCTCCCAAGGCATCATCGTCTGCTGATATCGTAACATCCTTAGTGGTAAATTTGCCAATCTAGCCATCCTATTAGTTCGCAGTCGAAATTCTTTGTGTCGAAAACTCACTAGTTGATGTGTGCTTCCTGATCCCTTGTAACAGTGCTCACAGAAGCACGAAATCACAGTGACTGGCTCGGATGTGATGCTGAGATTAACGGAGCCGCAGAGGCATTGTCCTGAATACGGGGCTGGCATAATGAATTTAGCAATATCTTATCAATTACGAGGGAATTTTACCCATGGTCTTGATTTCACGGGCAAAATAATATATATTATGCGAGTCAACAGTGAAACCGGTAGTTTGGTAGACAGACGACCGTCAAAGAATGGAATGCCGGACCGGAACCAAACATGCCTCCGTGCACCTTCAGGCTATTCCGAGCCGAGCTTCATGCCGGAGCATAGAAAGGACATGTCCCTAGCTTTCGTATAGTGAATAGAAACAAGCGATCCGTCCGATAGGTCCGGAGCCATAAACCTTCTTCTCGGCGGGAAATTGATATTCATATGACAAAAGTACATGATTTGACCGGAGGATCCGGACGAATTGTAATATAGGTCTTTCTAATGATGGATTTCTAGTATCTATTCAATGCATTAAACAGTGAAGACAGATCTATCTAATGATTTGGAAACCTCCTGGATAATGTCTGCTGCTGATGTACCGAGGGAGAACTTGTAATCAGCTTTCTCAATAACCCACTGCTTTGATCCTTCATCAAAGTAAGCCATGTCCTTGGTTTGAACGGTGAGCTTGACCGTCTTCTTCTCACCAGGCTCTAGCCGAACCTTCTGGAAAGCCACCAAAGCCTTGACCGGATGGTCACTAGAAGACTCTGCTCTTCCAGCATAAACCTGTACCAGGTCGCCTCCAGCGACTTGGCCCATGTTGGAAACATCAACCGTTAGAGCAAACGAACCAGTCTTGACGTTAGGTAGCACCTCCATTGGGCCGTATTCGAACGACGTGTACGAAAGTCCAAAGCCAAAGGGAAAGTTGACCTTGTCTCGCGCAAGCCGATCGAAATGGCGGTAACCCACAAACACACCCTCTGTGTAAGAGACCTTGAGCTGGCCGTCGACGTATTCTCCTGGGAAGTTGCCGTGGGCAGGGCTATCCTCAATTCGCTTGGGGAAAGTAACTGGCAAGCGGCCTTCTGGGTTCACGACACCAGTGAGAACATCTGTCATCGAGTGACCGCATTCTTGGCCAGAGAACCAGGCTTGCACCACGGCTGAGACCTGATCAAGCCACGGCATAGCAATAGCCACACCGGTGGAGTTCACCACAATAGTATTGGAATTGGCAGCTGCCACAGCTGAGACAAGGGCATCTTGAGTTCCCTTTCGGGGCAAGTTGAACGAGTCCTGATCTCTGCCCTCGGTTTCCCACTGCGGGTCGTGGCCCGTGAACACAATGGCCAAGTCGGCGTCCTTTGCAACCTCGCTCGCTTCTCCGAGCAGATCAGCATCGTGGTCCGACTCGAGCGAGAATCCAACACGCACACCACTTCGTCCCTCCAAGATGAGAAGGCCGATTTTGGTGGGTGGATCGGTACAGATGCGAATTCGATACGTCTTGCCTCCGACAAAGCTGTGTCGGAACTCTGGCTCCGGAGCTGCTAGGAAGAGTGATCCCATGGGATCGGAGCAATTGGCGGTTTGCTCAAAAACGAGCTTGTCGTCTACAAAAACCCGCGTTGGTCCAAGACCGGAGCACGCAAAATAATGTGAGCCCGTCTCGGCAGGCGTAAAGTCTCCCACAATCTCCAGGCTTCTCCACAAAGACTCTTGAGAGCCGAGCGGCGAGTAAGCCGACGTCAGTTGACCGTGCTTTGTAGAGACGGGGTCTGCTTCGCCTTCTTTGAAGAGGAGACGTGTGAAGCCTGGGTTTCCGTCAAGGCCAACGACGGTGCCGACGCTACCGTCGCGGCTGATGGCCGGAAGAAGACGCTCGCGATGTGCGCCCTTGGCATATGTGAACTGTGCACAGTCCCCGAGAGCCTCGTGGAGGGCATCCCATGGTGTGACCTTGCGATAGGCATTGACGGAAGCACTGCCACCTCCGTGTGCGAGTGCATCCTTGGCGAATCCGATAAGCGCAATCTTCTTGCCCTTGACTTTCTCCTTTGACAGGGGCAAAATGTTTTCCTTGTTCTTCAGCAGAACCATGCCGCGTGCACCAGCTTCTCGAATCATCTTACAGAGCTCCGGAGAGTCCGTGGCTGTGTTGATCGTGGCGGGGTCTGCCGCTTCTTCGTGGGCCTTCAGCTTGAGAGCCCATTGAATAACGCTTCGTGCGCGCTCATCAAGCGTCTTCTCATCTAATTCACCGTTTTGGATGGCCTCCTTGACGGCGTCTATCTTGCGCACCCGAGCAGGACCCGGCATTTCGATGTCAAGGCCAGCGCGAAGGGCAGGGGCAACCGAATTGGTGCCACCCCAGTCACTCATGACCAGGCCCTCCCACTTCCAATCGCCCCGGAGGACGTCTTGGAGCAGCCACGGATTTCCGTCGCAGTGCACGCCATTTACATGGTTGTAGGCAGTCATGAGAGCCCAGGGGTTGGCCTCTTTGACAGCGATTTCGAACGGCTTCAGGTAAATCTCACGCAGCGCCCGCTCGCTAATTGCCTCATCCACCGTGGTTCTCTGCGTCTCTTGCTCATTGGCTACAAAGTGCTTGATGGTAGCAGAGACACCGGCGCTCTGCAGGCCCTGAATAACCTGCGAGGCAAGCTTTCCCGTCAAAAAGGGATCCTCGCTGAGGCTTTCAAAGTTTCGCCCTCCGAGAGGATGTCGGTGCATGCACACCGTCGGTCCCAGCATGCAGTGCACACCTTTGCCTCGCGCCTCTTTGGCAAGAGCGCCTCCAAATTTCCTTGCAAGGTCTACATCAAAGGTAGCCGCCAGATTGCTTCCGGCGGGGAAGCAAGCAGACTTGATGCTGGTGTCAGTGGCTGCTGAACGCACCCCATTGGGCCCGTCTGCCGTCTGCTTCTCGTTAGCATCCCCTTCAAGACTTTGTTAAAAAAGCTGTTACCTTAATTGATGGAATTCCTTTTTCTGGGATGCCCAATGTCTCTGAGAAGTTCTTGCCAGCGAGGAGTGAAATCTGAATGGTGTTAGGCTTCAACTTGACATGTGTTATCGACAAAAGATTACCTTTTCATCTAGAGTTAGCGATGCTACTATCGCATCAACATCTTTGTTGTGATCCATTGTGCTAGTCGCTCTGATGTCGTTGTGATCTGGAATAGCGAGATTGCGAACGCAGGCTGCTCAATAATGAACTCTCTCCGCACTGTTGTGAAGCCCCAGTTCCCTCGCGCGTTGCTTGCGGCTAGCCAATTGACATCGGTTCCGAGTCACAAAGAGCGGGGCCGAACCTCGGAACAGTGTCATCCTGCGACCATGGCTAGATCCCCACCGGACAAAGATTAACAGCCCTCGGCAAGTTCTAGACTGTCAAAGCAGTGAGCTAATCGCTAAAAACACCATTTGCATCAGTAATGACCCTAAGAGCCCTATGCACAGCCCGGGATTAACGGGCCCAGGAATATATACCTTCCGCGCTACAAGACCTCGTTCCAACGTCTTGTAGGGCCGTTTCATTTTGGTCCGACAGGCCACAAGTTATAAAGCACAAATTCGCACATCCAGTAGTATATCCTTCGAGATTTTAAGTATATTTTGCATGAGCAGCATAATTATCAATAATTCCTCTTGCGTGATGAGCCTTATAATTTCCTGTCAAAACGCCACCGACTTCATCATCAATCATCCTCTCCAAGCCAAGATATTGGGATACAGAGAGTAGAGCAAGTCCCAGCGCAAGACATGCAATAATAAGAGAACTAAGCGTGAAAGCATCACCCCACCCATGTGTCAGCACGCCGTAGGCTATACCTGCTGCAATCCCCAAGATTATGGAGCCGAATGATAACCATAAAACTGTGCTAAAATATTTTCAGTAACCCGCACGTTTATAGCATATATTTAATTCACATCAACAACTTAGTACTGCCAATGAGTAAACTGACCTTGTGTTCAGCGCTTCTATTATCTCCACCATAATATACGGTTGTATTTCGCGATCCATGTTTATTTTCTCAGCTATCTGGTGAACTCCTTTAATCCAAGTTGTTTTGTCTTTTGCATTATCAAGCAGATATAGAAGTCTGCTAACTGTTCGAGGACCTCTGTATGGTATAATTTCGTCATATTGAACATGAACGATGTCGCCATACTGACTCTTAATATCAATTAGTTTTGCGTCATATAATATCGGAAAGACGGTTAAAAAGACGTCTTGAACCTACCTGAGATAATGTAATAAAGTAAAGATACTTAATTTTAGTGAATGGTCTGGCCAACCAGTGTCTAGATTGCTTATAAAACAGGTTTAGTTCGGTTGCGAAATCCACATCTGTCCAGGTTTCTCTATACCCAGAGTGCCAGCCTGGAATAAGGATTACTTTTCCTTTTGAGATTCGGTAAAATACGAGGCTACGTGAAAACATTACATGAAACCTTGGATTAAACTTTTACATGGAGAAGGATGCTTACTGGACTTGTGTATCAAAATCTGAATGAACTGGATGAGATACTGGGCTTGATACAACACCTAATCTCCCAGTATAAGGGTCCCGGTGTCGTGGGGGACCAATATTTTGAATTAGGTTTAGAATGGTTATGCTGACATTTTGGCCCCGCAGCGGAACAGGAATTGTGGCAAAGGGTGAGGAATATACCCGGATGGGTACCGGGATGGAGCCCGGGGCCGCATCATTCCGATATTGATATCCCTCTCGATGTCGAGGCTCCGCCCGATAATAATGCCTCTCTGGGGATAAAGATTCATCGCGAGGTGCAGGCTCTGCCCGGTAACTATATTCGTCTCGAGGTCGAGGTTCGTCGCGGCGTTGTGGCTCTGGCCGATAATAGTGCCTCTCTTGAGCTCCAGATTCATGTGGACGTTGAGGCTCTTCCCGATAATTAAACCACTCTTGGGGTCGAGATCTTTCGGCATGTTGATCCCCATGCCGTTGATGCTCGCCTTCAGACAGACCTTCAGGAGCATGTTGTGTGGGGTTAAACCTGCCATCACCTCGCCCACGATGGCCTTCCGCCATAGCGAGTTGAAATACAAGTATGTTTCTACTATCAGATGGTAGTGTTGATACACTGCCTCACGGGAACCATGAGGAAATTAGGCTAAAAAGTAATATTGGCAAGATTATTGTGGTGGGTGCATTAAGCAAGACTAGGGAGAGGATTATTGCCATTTAGAAATAGGTTTGGAATACATATACAGGAATAACACTGCGATTGTTTGATCAGGTATTAATGTGGCTGTTTGGGCATCAATGGCAAAATGTGCAGAGTCAGCTGCCAGGCGTATGACTATGACAAATATGGTTAAAGGGAAGACAATAAGCTGAATGTGGCGTTTATACAGCTTGGTTGATTTGATTCGGACCTTCCTGTTTCGTCTGGCGTAAGCAAAATAATTCCCAGCCTTGTCTAATCAAGATTGATCATGGACATTCACTCCACCATCCATGGCGAATAATTGGTGCTTTTAGATGCCAAGGCCAGCCAACCTTTTTAATGACAGATTTAATCAAAAAGAAATTCAGCAAACCTCTGCTTGGCCTCCTCTGGGTCCCACTCCACGATGCGCCGAACCTTTGACTCGCTCATCTTCCGCGCAACAAATGCTTCCATAGCTGATTTCTCCTTGTCCGTCAAAAGATTCACCCTGGTCCTCCACAGGTCCTCCTTTGCTACTCCTTCTCCTCTCTGTTCGAAGAAGCGCTCGTCAAGATACTTCCAGTACACCGTGTCAAATGCCCACGGCTTCCTAATCCCATAGCTTAGGAAATATCGACCGGTTTCCCAGCTTTCTCGCATGTATCGAGATAGTGGCACAGGCAAATTTGTTACCTCTGAGTCCGACTCTGCTTTTTCCATGGCAGACAACCAAACTATCAAGCGCTGCTCGTATAATTCCTTCCAATCATCAATGCCGGAAGCCCAAGTCTCGGCCAAATCGAGGAGCAGCCACCAAGGCGGGTCCAGGCTAAACTGCGTCGGGGCTGCGTAAGTATACTCCCAATCAATGAGAGCAGCAATCTCATTTAATCCACCCAGAAGAATATTTCCTGCACGAAAGTCATCGCCCCAGAGCCGAAATGAATGAGACCCCGGTGGCGCAGGGGCCAACGTTGATGGTGGGATTTTAGCCGATCGAGACTGAGCCGACCAGTCATCCTCTGCAAATCCAAACGTGGAAAGGCGTCCCTCCCTCGCCAATCGACGAAATATTTGGCGGGTCACGTATTTGTTGCGGCAGTCATCCTCCGAGGTCACAAAGTCGTTTTGTTGAAACACGAGTTGCGCAATGAGCATCTCGCTCAACGCTGTCAACCATTCATCTGCGGATTGGAATGTCGTGCCTTCCGGTGGTAAAACTGCACGGGGGATATTGGCTAGACGAACCATTTCGGTCATCATATGAGTCAGTGGTCTTCCAGCTACCTTATAAACGCCAGTACCCGCTTCGACCAAGGACCCGATTCGGGGAAATTGAAGCCGAGAAATCTGTAGCAGGCAGCGTGCCACTTTTCCCCAGAGATCTTCCAGGGTCGAATCAAGAGTCTCTGGGTCCAAAACGTGCTGCGCTGTCGGGTCATCGCAAGGCACTGTGAGCTCACTCGACATGGTGTCTTTGTGCTCAATGTATAGTAATATTACAAAGGAGCCGAGTGTGGGGTCGTGACCATGGCATATCGGAATAGGGACAGGCAGTTTTGTATTTCTGGCAAGAAAAGCTGCCGTCGCCACCTCTTGGGTCGTTTTTTCCTCTGGGAATTGAACAAGGCTGGGCAAAGGAAATCGGACCATGAAGTCGGGAGTAGCTCCTTCAATCTGTACGCGATACAGCACATTGAAGCCGCCAGAAATAATGGGAGGAACCAATTTCGCTGGCTTCCCCAGCTTCTCCCCGGCAAGCCGCTCCACCTGGCGACATGTAGACTTCAGGGACACAAAATCTCTTACCTTTTCAAAATCCTCATCATTTTTGTCCCATACCAAGTTGTCGAATTCTTCTTGTCTACTGTACATTGTAATATGCTGTAGATCGTCTTGGCGAGCTTCTTTGCGAAATTAGAGGCGGGGAAATGACGAAAATGCTGTGATGGTGTAATTCAAGTATAAGTATAGCCGTGGCAATGAACAGATGGGTCCATGTTCCCAAGCGTTCTTGCTTGCGCAATTTTAGTGCAGCAGGAAAACAAAGAACACGCATTCTGAATCAAGTGCTTTGTTTTAAGAAACGCATAAAAAATGTCATTGGAGAACGAGGCCGGAAGAACAAAGAGCGAACAACCAATTAGCCTCTCATGGCGATTCAGTCGCGGCCCCGTTTTATTGTTCACCTCAAGGGGCAAGTTCAAGAGAATGAAGCATGTGTTCGTGGTCGGGCTGACTATGAATCATAGAACTGTTCATGATGTTTCCATATCGCATCAATCAACGTTTATTTCGTCGTTTGTTCGCTTCGAGCGTTAATTTGGGTTGTAAACTTTTCCATTGACTTGTTGTCCTAAATGTATTTAATTGTCTTTTTCCTAACACTTGTAGCAAGAGAAGCCTCATACCTTTCGCCATTTCTTCCTTGCAGTATGGTTTCTATTGAGGTTAACCACTTGAAAGTGCATTTTTCATAGTCATCGTCCGATCGATCACCTACATCATGTCCGGCTACAGAGAAAGCTATAATAGTCTTGAGGTTGAATTGTCATATGAAGATATGACAGTCAACGCCGGCATGAGTAGCAAGGCGAAGCGTGAAAACAATAAAGAGGCAAAGAGGACCGCAGCGGCACAGCAGGAAGAAGATAAGCTAGTGCAATCTAAAGAGGCCATGTTTCAAGCAGGCTCCAACAGCAGAAGTCGCCGCCAAAAGCGCTAACTCTTTCGGGACCATTTGTATGTCTAAATTTGGTGCCAAGTTATGCCCATACGATACATTTCTCCATTAGACAATTTAAGTTACTGCAACAGAGATATGCTAGGATCAGAATGAATTCAAGTTCATCAAAGAACGATATGTCATGTGAACAAAATTCTCGTATTTATGCAAGCTATGCAATCTCCACCTCATCGACCTGACTGCCTTTCTTGTGATCTTTCTCCAGCTCTCCACCCTCAACATCGGCCAACTTGCCCACTTTTCGAGCATCCCATGAGTTACCCTCAAAAACTCCCTGAATTTCCTCCAGTGTATAACCTTTAGTCTCGGGAAACAGGAACCAGATGACAACAATCAGACAAGCCAGAATGCAGCAGAAGACTATGTAATACTTCCATCCGATATTCTCCATCGCAATGGGGTTTACTTGATTGCCAATGACCAAACCGACAAACGTGGCAATGTACATGGTTGACACGCCGCGTCCACGAAGCGTATAAGGGTAAATTTCGACCGTGTAGGCCTGAAGGAGTGGAGCCCACGCGATGGCATAAAAGAAGAAGGTAATAAAGAGGAATCCCACAACCACTCTTCCAGTTGTTTGATCGCGAGTGGCGGTGAAATGGTAGGTAAGACCGGTCCAGATAACGTAGCAGACGCACATGCCACCTGTCGAAATCAGAAATAGCGTCCTGCGTCCCAGTCGGTCGATCATCAAAGCTCCCACGAAAACGGCCGCGAGCCAGTTGGACACCTGCAGCAATCCGTTGATGAGCGTCTGATCCTTGGTTTCCGTAATACCGATCGTGTTCAAAACGAGAGACAGATAATACGACAGCAAGTTGACACCGTTCCACTGGGCAAAGAAGCCGAGAACGACGGCAATGAGCGTTCGTCTGCGGTTGGCAGATGTGCTGACAAGCTCCAACCACGAGTTTTGGGAAATGACATCTGCCTCGTGAGTGAGGGCACCCTCAATCTCGGCCATCTCAAAGTCTACCAGAGCAGAGTTCTCGTCTCCGCCCGCGTGGTACTCGACAAGAATCTTTCGAGCCTCGGCGCGTCGACCTTGCGCAACCAGCCATCGGGGTGATTCGGGGAGGAAATAAATGCCCAGGAGCTGAAGAATAGGAAGGGCTCCCTGCAGCAAAGACGGGATTCTCCAGCTCCATTCGGTGGTGAGTTTAAAGGTGCCGTACGTGCACCATGCAGCGATCATACCTCCCAGATACTAAAGTCAACAAAGTCAGCCAATGCGCTCTGTCTCACTTCCATCATCGTCTCCCACTCACAAACGAAGTGTTGTACAGAGCCGTAAGCTTGCCGCGGTGAGTCGGGTATGCAAGCTCTGTGATTAGGATAGGACTTGGCTGGGCAAGGAAACTGGTGAAGAATCCGAGAATGGCTCGCGCTGCAATGAAGGTGTGCATGTTCTTTGACACACCCTGCATGATTGCAAACGCGATGCAAGCGACGGCGCCGATGGCCATTGTCTTTTTTCGTCCGAATCGATCGCAAATGTAGGTAACGAGGAACAGGGCGACGACTTTGCCAGCCGGGTAGACAGAGTTCATGGCACCGAGCAGAGCGCCCTGCGGGTTGCCAAAGTATTCCCGCCATTGAGACAAGGTCTGGAGTCCGTTCATCATGGATCCTGAAAGATTGTCAGCTTCGGTTCCCGGTTACCCAGACAGCCAGCGCAAACCATCATAGCCAATCGCTCCAGAAGACACGAGCGGTACCAAGAGCAGCAAGTTTAGCCTGAGCAGGTGCGGCGTGCGCCACCATGGTCGCGAGTCGTTGGGGAGGACCTATGAAACCATCATCAGCGTGCGTTCTCGGTCAGACAATCTGAGCGACTGACAGCAGCAAGCTCAGGGCCGACCACAGCTTCGGCCCCCTTCCTCTCCTTGTTGAAGGCACCCATGAGGAAAGACTGGGACAGGAAGACTTTCTCGGGGCAAAACTGAGGGATTCAATCTCTGCAGATTGCCGTGCAGATGGAGGAATGAGATCAAACGAAGGTAGATTACGACGCGACGATCTTATACTTCGCGACAAAGACGGAGTTTTCTCCCCACTGGAGCGAAAGCTGACCCCATGGGGATTTGGGGGGTTCGCGCAAAGTGGAGTCTTGGTCCATGACCCAGGATCCGGGGTTGCGGTGGTGTCGCATTCAGGATGCTTCCGAGGGCCGGAACGGAGGCGAGGTGGATCAACGCGTCCCCCGGACCATGTTCCGAAATTGCACCGCTCTGATTTGACGATAGGACGCCAAGATCCAAGAGACATGGACGCTGACTTGGATGGATCCTGTGTTGGTGCAAGTACGCGAGTCAAGGAAACTAAGCCCTCGTGGGCCATCGGCCTAAGCTTTTTCGCCTTGGCTGAATCAGGATCAATGATCCATCCACAACGACGTCCAGAAAAATGCATTCACTCATGTTGCAACCAGTCAATTGCCTGACCAGGAACGCGTAGAATCGCTAACCAAATCAAAACGTCCAAGATTAGGTTGGAATGCGAATATGTCGGGTTCTCGCTCAGCCCACAATGGCACACTGATCCCTCCCGCACACGCTAGGGTAGTTCCGGCGGACCGGACGGGAATTTTTTGGCGCAAACTTTCGACTGCAAGTCAGAATTGTGATACGAATTTGAATGCATGCTCCCGTAGGCGAATAGAAATAGATTGATGCGTTGGTGATACGAAGAAAAATGATTCATGGTTGGTCAAGTTGCGACGCGACGGAGGTCTGGTCGACTTGCCAGATGTGTCGCGACCTGGTTATACTACATGATGCTATTATTCCATTTGTTTCTCTGAAGGGGAATTACGGAGCTAAAATTGCAAAACAATTCTGAGATCCATCATTTTGCTCTATTACTCAGCATATTCGGTCGCGCATTACTTTTTTTCGCAGTGAAGGCCATTTCGTCCGGGCTCGGACGATCCAACCACGCTTGGTCCGGCCTTACCCTACAACAGGCCGTTTTTTTCACCGCAAAGTTGCACTAACACAACGCCACGCTTGGAGCCATCATCAACAACACAATTCCGCTTCGGCATCCGGATAATGGTCTCTATTTCTCCAATTTGTCAGCCAAGATGGTATATATAATTGGAATTCGCTGTTCATGAATTGCTTGATAGAATTATCACTTCCCAATTCCAATCGTCATTTATAAGCTCCAAACGCCGTTTCACCCCACAACAACGAAATCATGTCCAAGATCCTCGCTGTTTTTGGCGCTACCGGCCACCAAGGTAGTTCGGTCATTACCTATGTCCAAAATGACACCGAACTCTCTCAACAGTACAAGATCCGTGCTATTACCCGCGATGCCAATTCCGAAAAGGTCAAGCATCTCAAGGGCAAGGTTGAGATTGTCCAAGCCGACATGACAGACCCGGTCTCCCTCGAGATTGCCTTGACCGGTGTCCACACCGTCTTCGCCATGACAACCCCTTCTCTGGGTCCTGATGCCTTGGAAATCGAACTCAACATCTCCAAGACAATTGCGGACGTTGCGGTCAAGAAAGGAGTCGAGTACTTCATTTTCAGTACTTTGCCCGCCGTCAGCGATATTTCTGGTGGCAAGTACACCAAAGTGGCGCCCTTTGATGCCAAGGCAAAGGCTGAGCAGTACATCCGGACACTTCCAATCAAGAGCGCGTTTTATTGCCCTGCAAACTTCATGGAGAATTTTGAGACCCAGCCGTTCTTGGCTCCACGACCTGCCCCAGACGGCACCTGGATCATGTACCGTCACGTCTCTCCCAAGACCCCGTTTCCCTTGATCAACGCGGTTGGAGATACCGGCAAGTTCATCGGCGCCATCCTCGCCGAGCCCGATAAATACGAGGGCAAAACCTTTCACGCTGCAACTGCCATTTACACTCTGGAGGAGATTGCTGCTGCCTGGTCCAGGTCTTCAGGCAAGACCATAGTGTACAAGCAAGTTTCGGCTGCAGAATTCGAAAAGACCATCCCTGTCTTCACTGATGTCTTTGTTGAAGCTCTCATGTATTTGGAAGAGTTTGGCTACTTCGGCCCGAATTCCAAGGAGCTGATTGATTGGTCTGTGGAGAATGCCCGGGGCCGACTCACGACTCTCGAAGAGTACTTGGAAATCCACCCTTTTCGGCTGGAATAGAACCGCAGAATGCAAGATCAAGGCAAATACCTGTGGGCTTTGGAATTTCGCAATGATAAAGAGGGTACTATATGAATGGATATAATTGATTTTTTTATGAACCGTTCAAATTCCCATCATTATCCCCTCACCCTGAAGAGCGTATACAGTAGTAAACTCGCCCTTGTACTAGTGCGTCAGTGTGTTTCTTGCAAGAGCATAGTGTGGAGTTGTGTTTAGTCAGCAATTTGAGTTAAATATGGCCGGTTGTGCATCACAACACCGCCAGAAAAAATAGTCGGTGCAAGAGAAGGCTACCGCTCCGTCAACGTGGACCGTCGCGAATCCCAAAATCACAATGGACTTTTCAAGTCCTTATGGCGCCACTCACAATGGCGAAGGTGACGGGGCCGTTTCAACGATAGCCTCGGAAATATCGAGTGGAGCCAGAGACTCGCAGTCGGATATTCCATACAGCTCCGATTTTTGTTACTCAGATAACGAACGGTCCGTTAATATTGCGAGAAAAGGCTTGGTGAATAGGACCAAGCAGTGTATTGAGTACGAACCTGACAACCACACTAAATAAAGCCCAGACACAGCTAAAGACGGCTTCGTCCCTCAACAAGTAGAGAACTGACCTTATTGGTACTTTGGTGAGGACAGCTCTTCTTCGAAAGTTGGGCCCCTCACTTCTAACACACCAGCAATGGGCTCAATTGAGGAAATGAAGATTTGCCGAACCTGTCGATGTACTGTGCAACTGGCCACCCAAGAGTTGGAATGTCCCGAAGTCTGTTTTTCACCCCATCATCCGCGGGATATTGATCTCTACGTAGCGGTACAATCTGGATGTAAAATTTGCAAAGTTATTGCCACCAAAGTTTGGTCACCTGCGGGTGGTGAGATGCCGATGCAAAGTCATCGTTGGATCTGCAGGCGTGAAAGCTTTACAAATTTGCCGGACTCTAAAGCTATGTTCCGGAACGAAACCCAGAATTTTACCGTGTGCACTTACTGAAGGAACCGTCGTTTTCAAGATTTGACAACTTTATCATTCGAGCTAATCGCGGTCCCGATCGTTGTATTATATCCATTCATTTAGAGTCCACGAAAGGTAAGACGTTATTATTCCCCTCATCGAAACAATGGCCCGCTAAAATATCCACTAAAGAGGTAGTGGAACCGGCTTCTTTCAAGTCACCCTTCGCCATTGCCGGCATACCCACTCAATTATGGCCTGGACCTATGAAACATGGAAGGAGGAGGTCAGAACTTGTGGATAAGGGCACGCCGTCATCCCTCCGACACCTACGAAGCATCGGAACATGGCCAATCAATAGTGACGTGAGAGAGTGCCTGTTTCAAACTTACTGGCATGTTGGGGTTGAACAAAGTATTTTGAAAAGATCCTGAAAATAACCATGCCCAGTATTAATGCTCTCACTTTATCCAAACTTAGCAAAAGGGGCTTATGTTACGGGATTTCCACCCTGCTGATACTATAATGGACATGCTTCTCTGTAGTAATACATGTTCCGTTTTCAAATTTTAAAACCTTGTTACAACCGCAGCTCCTGGGGACGGGTTGTAGGAGGTTGTATTTCTCTTTCGAGCACCCGGACCCTGCACTGTCATTATTATCTTTTCTCCTATTGCCTTAGAGGCCCCGGCTGCAAGCCCCAATGATAGGTCAAGTGCGAAGACCTGCAATAATGAACCCCCCTTTTTGAAGTTTCCTTTCTTCACCAGAAAGCTGAGTACCTGCCACACAGTCTGTGAAGGTGAAAGCCTCTGCATTATCACGTAGTTGTTGACATTCATTTTCCTTGTTGCGTAAAGCATTCCTGCGCTAGAGAGCGCGAAGAATGGCGCTGCGCCAATCAATTCCAGGAAGATTTCATCTCGCCGATCGAATTTGTCGAGCATCAATAATTCCGCCTTTGTTATATAATGGTTCCCGAGACGTTGCATAATTTCGTTGTTAGTATGACCCATAATATCTCTGCTAGCGTTGGCAAGTCTTGATGTTTTGTCACTGAAATAGTCGGCTATCTGTTGCAATGGCCGCTCGTCTTCTGTGTAGGGCGCCTCACGGGGTTCGTTAAGTGATGGATCTCTATTGTAATCAGTGTTTTCGTCATTACCCGTGCCGTTTCTGTCGTGTCCCATTTGGTATTCGCTCTCGAAGTCGTCCACTACCTCTTCATTGCGCAGATGGCATGTTCCATCAGGATCAATGAATGATATCGGATTGTTGGCGACATACGCAAACCTATTCAAACCATCCCCGATGCCTATCGGGTCCGGAGATATCCAACGGCCAAGCCAAGGAGCATAGCATCGTTTCCCGGCATGATAAAGCCCTGTTTCTTGGTCTCTTTCGTACGATGCATATCGGTAGAGTGCAGGGGCGGTGATTTCGGACCCAGTCGAAGAATATGTAGTCGCGCCAAACGGCGAATATTCTTCGTAGAGAACCAAGCGCGATTGATCGTCAACTTCGAAGCCGTTCTCCAGCTGAAATCTCATCAAGCTTTTCACTGGCAATTTTCCAGACAGGCAGCTCTCGAGCATCACAACACCCTTTTGGGTGTGCACATCCGTGGTTCGCTTCTCTAGATCAAGGCCCTGTCCATCGCCCTTGAACTTCCGATAGATGGTACAATTATCAAGATAGATTGTCTCCGCGGATCTTGTTTTGTTCGGGTTGACGCTGCTTGCCCTCTCTGTTATCTTTCTCACTCGCGTTCCAGCATTGTCGTACACATAGTATGTAGTTTCGGGAGTTCCTTCTTTCTGAAGCTGCCTAGAAGAGGATTGGAGCAGGTCCTGGGGGTTCCACTTGAGTGACGTAAATCCAGGCATTGAATTGATACATCCGGAAGTAGTGTAGCGATATGTTTCAGTGGAATCACCAATCTCTGTCCACGAGAGGCGATTGCTCACCTCCTTGGAATCCGCAAGACTAGGCTCCTTATAGAAATACCGCCGCTCCCACCCTCGAATCGTGCGATCATTGATTGGCCGATGTATCATTTTGAGGATGTTTCCAGCAAGATCGTATTCATATTCTTCCACATATTCAGCAACCTCCTTTCCGTTTCCAGCGGAACTAGGCTGTGCCGCGCCGGGAACTCCTGATTGAACAAAACTTCGGCCCGTACCACTGCTAGCGCTGACTTGTTCGCGTCCAGTTGCGGATATCAATCTTCCAAGTCCGTCGAATGAATATCGGCATATGGGATCAACCCGATTGTTTCTGAAGAAAGCTACTTGCTGAGAGTTGTCCTGAACGGCTACTTCACGACCGAGACAATCATGCGAGTACACCTTGTGCTGCAATTTTGCGCCATCAGGGCCTGTGGTGAAGGTCTTGGTCAGATTACCCGTCCTGTCGTCATAAGTGTACTTCGAGAGGCTCTTGTTTCCTCGATCCACTACCGTCGGCTTTTGCTCTGCGTTGTACTGGGTATTATTGATGATGGACCTTGGAGCATCATCTGGCGAAGCTTGCCATGTGACGGTTGACTGGAGCCCCCAAGGACTATAACCAGTTTTGGTCACGTCTCCATTGGGGTTTTGAGAAACCAGGACGCGATTCCAGACATCGTATTCTGCCGAGGACTTGAACACCTCGTCCTCTAGAAGCACAGATCGTGACCAATCGATTGGGCTTTTGTAATTCACCGGCAATTGTTTGGTGATCTCCACACAGTTACCGTTGAAATCGTACCTGACGTTTCTGGATATTCCAGATTGATCGTAAGACTCAAACACTTCGCCTCTCATGTTATTAATCTCAGAATCTCGCTGGCTCTCCCCAAACAAATACTTTTGGGATAGGAAAGAAGATTTGTCATCTTCAGAGACCCATAATTCCAGCATTCGTTTCAAGGCATCGTAAACAGTCTTGTGGGATACTCCACTATCAGTCCAGCTAAGGACCGGTAAATCAAAGCAGTTTGAGATAGTCCTTGTTACACCAGAGTCCATACTTCGTACGACTTTGTATGAGCCAATCATGTCCTGTGTTGAGGCCTGAACAAGGCGATCTAAGCCATCGTAGTGAGCACTTTCACGCCCTAACGCATCATAAGCGGTACTGGTTGCGCAATTCAGTCCATTCTGGTCTGCAATGGAACAAATCTCTCTGCCAATGGCGTCCATGTGAACAGTGGTAGGGGTGTTGTGAAGCTTGGTCATAGCGCTTAGGTCAAACGAAGGAACTTCTCGCGATCCCCGAAGCTGGTTTGACTTTTGGTCATACCAGCTAGGCAAGTAAAGATTACGGTCAAGTAATTTAAAGTACGAGCCCACGTCCACATCACCACTGGCATCGCTGGTCAGGATGTTATCACTCTGGTCGTATTCGACTGTCTGCCATGGTGAGATGATTGTTTTTGTCCACGAGTGATCGGCGTGCAAAGTAACGACTCTACGGCCAAGAGGATCGAGCAGATATGTCATCGCATTTTCCGTGAGCTTTTCGTGAGGCTGAAACGCGTGTGTTGATGCAAGCACTGGCCGGTATTCACGAACGACTTCCCCTTTGTCATCCTTGAACGTCCCGCCGTTGACACACCAGATGGGTCCCACATTTGGTTCATTGCTTGTCAACTCGCGGTGTTGCATAGGCTCTCCTTGCGAGTCAAGGTATGTAATCTTGATAGACAAGACATCTGAGCCGGGGCCTTTGCGTGCATGCTCGTTTCTTCGGATATCAACCTCAAAGTTGGGTTCTATACAATCTGAGGAAGCGTATCGATGAAACCGGGTTCTGTCCCTGATAGTTTTCTGAGTAAAGTTTCCAAGAAGGACGTGCGCTTCCGCAATCGGGTCATGGATCAATTTGTCAAGTGCATCTGCTGTCAAGGTTGTGGGGGCACCGTTCAAGCTTTCCGCTTTTTTTCCCTGTTGACTTAATCCAGTGGGCATGCCAAATGCGTCGTACACGGCGTCAATGATATTCCGATTCTTATCCATGGTCCTGGAGGGCTTTAAGCAGAGATAGTTGTACTCGGTGGAAGTTGAATTGCCAAGCGCATCGATGGTTTCTTTGGGAAGTAAGTAGTTTGCGTCATAAGTCGTAGTCTCACGATTTCCGAAAGCATCTATGGCATACACTGGGGAGAAGAACGACCTCCGGGCCGTTTGGAGCTCACTTGCCCCGTCTAAGGAGAATTGTTGCCGACTTCCTGCGCGCCACAGAAAGTTGCTTTTGGGGAGGGCGGCGAATCCAAGTGGTAAACTTTTGCCATTTAATTGGTCAGCAAGATATTGGGGAAGCTCTTTGTTCCACGAATCTGGCTCAATGGAAACCAGCTCGTAGCTGAGAGAGTCATTAGAGAATGGGTCCAGAAGCTCTAGGTCTAGATAGTTGGACAAGCTCTCAGATCGATGGTATGTGCGCTTTTCGCTCAAGCGAACCCTGCAGGGGTCTAGAGTGCCTGTATTTGAGCTTTCAACGCTGATCTCCGGTAATGTCTCAAACTTGGAATGCACTTCCTTAACAAGCTGTGAGGAAGTCTCGGTCCGAGACTTCAGGCCTAAGAGACGCCACTTGCGTGTCCATGCCTCTGCTGGTTCTCGATAAACGGTGTTATCGAAACTGTTTGTATATCCATTCTCAACAAGTTCAACAATGTCTTCCATTTGAGCTTCTCGATCGCGGGATCTCGGTAAGGAACTCTTGCTGTTGCCAAAAGAAATAGTGATTGATTTCAGAGTCTGGCCAAACTTGTTTGTCTCCAAAATAGAGGTGTACGAGCAACGGGGATTATCCATTTTGCGCTCATAATTGTAACTCATTGTTTCTTTACCAATAGTTCGGATGGAAGCATACTTGCTATTCATCTTCCTTTGGACAACTTGCAGCACATAGCCAGAGGCTTTGACGGTATACGGAAGGAACTGACTTGCGGAATTGTCATCGCTATACACTTCTTCACGCAAAGGTTTGCCACGCAACGCCCTGAATGCCTCGATGTGGGTAATGCCTTCCGGGATCTGGAAGGAATCCAAAGCTGGAATACCTGCCGGAACAGGAAATTCGGTAACATCATCCTGGCAGCCTGAGTGATACCATAGCTTCTTGTGGATGGGAGGCCTGGCAAATGCTCCTTTATTCTTCTCAAACACTTCGGCATCCCACTGCTCCACAGTGGCAAACCCGGCAAACTCCTGCTCGACACCATCATAAACCCCATTGTGGTATCGGAAGCGCGAAGTGAGAGAGCTTCCTGTGATGCTGTCTTCGACTCGGGTTGATTCCACGCATTGGACTGGGAATGGCAAGCGTGTCAACCAGGGCTTCCCCTCGGCTTTGTCTCGGCGATAGAATACTGAAGATGAGACATAGTTGATTTTCCAACTTCTACCCATCCCGTTGTTGATTTCGTTCAGCATATGAGGTTTATGGCCATTGGTCAAGTCCAGATACAAAAGCGCCTGCCTTGATGTGCTAGTTGCATCTGGACCCGTCCAGCACAAGCACGAGGTTCCATTCCCGAACAGATCGACAAACGAGACCGTTGTCAACGAGTCAAGTTGTGGGAAATGAGGTATATACACAGGCTCACTCCATGAATTTCCAGAAAGGTTGTAATGGAGCTTGACTCCACCAGTACGGGGAAAGTACATGACGTCGTTGGTGCCCGTGCCATCGATATCTGCGAATCGAACGCGGGCCTGGTCTAAACAGCCTTCTTCCATTAGTGCTGGGGAGTTTCCCATGATAATTTCCCGGCCGAATCTGCCAAATCCTAGATTTGGCCAGTAAGATATTTGTCCTCCGGTCACGCGAACCACATCTGTCAGTCCATCTCCTGACATGTCGACCAGTGCCACCATGACATCGGTGCCAATTGAGTCAAAAGAGAACTGTTTATCGGGCATTGGTGCAGCTTGGGTCTCCCCAAACCCCTTCTCGGCGAGGCATGGATGCCACACCACATCTCCGCGTGTCTCGTCATAATAGACAATATCCTGGAGACCATTTCCGACCAAATCAATGCGGTGAAGGTCTTTGGATAGGACTTGAGCATTCAAAGTTTGATCAAATATCCTAAATCGCTTCCAGGTATCATTGTCTCTCTCATAGTAGCCAACCGCTCTACCGTCATTATCGATGCACACAAGGTCCAATTTACCGTTCCGATTAATGTCTTCAAAATACTTCTGGGAGGCCAGAGCCACCGGCTGCTCAGAAAGCGATTCGATTTCTCCAAATCTAGGCGCATCATCTTTGTCGCTGTCATTGCGCTGATAGAATAGCGTCGCGCCGTTATCCACCAGTATTCCCGGTGCGCCATCGCCGTCCAGATCGATCCACTCGGCACGAAGTGGGCGAGTGCTACCGGGAAAATCATGAACATTGAAGTTTTCCACTTTTCCAATTGGAAGATTTGGCAAGTCTGGATTTTTGGAATAGGAAAACACCCATGGGGCAAGGTTTTCTTGGATATAACCATTCTGTCCGTCGGGCAGAAAGCCTGATTTCATCACACTAGACAGTGTAGCCATAGCATCCCGTTCATCAAACTTTAGAGAAATAGAGGATACCAAAGCGTCTTGTCGACCCAGAGTTTCCGGCATATGATGAAACATGAGGATGCGGCGGCAGAGCCGATAGTGTCTTATTTCAAAACCGCTCGTGTATCGAGAAAATGGGTCTTTTCGTATGTCCCAGAGATATTCCTCGTTAGTGGTAGGAATCTCCAAATGATGCTCTCCGTAGTCAAACACAACCTGAAACATCCAATCATCGGCTTTCACTGGAATGATGGTACTCCAATCTTTCAAATCACGATTTGGGGTCCTGTTGCCATATTTAATCGATTTAAGATAGCGAGCTCGACACTTGACCTCGGGGTCGCGGTGACGCTCGCAAATTGAAAACCGAGGCTCAAGAGAGTCAAGTTCAACCGCATCCTCAGACTTGTATGTGTACTCCATGGCGTTTCCTCGCAAGTCGAATCTACTGGCGGGAAGCCAGGTGAAAATATTCTTTCTTCCACCTCGGCCGTTGTCTGTAATGCGAGATTCATCTGTTGGGCCGTATATCGTGGTGGTGTCATCGCTGTCAGAAACAACCCAGTGGACATCGTCTGGGTCCGTTTTCCTTTTCCAGCGCTGGATGCGCACATTGTGAAAGACAAATCGAGGAATGAACTCATCTATGATGTATCCATCGTGGCTTGGACTTGACCTTTTTGGTTCTGTGTCCTGATATGGTACAATCTCCCCAATATCGCCCAGGATGAATACATCATCCTCAGTGTACCTGGGAATTCCTTTGGACGTCTTGCGCGAAATTTCCCCGTAACTTAAGTCCCACCCCACACCAAAAGCTCCATTTCCGTTCCCAGAATTGTAGCCGAGACTCAATTTCGGTTGGATTTCCGAACGGCATGCAGATGTTTGGATAGGGAGTGAAAAGCCGAGAGTGCCGCTGTTTGGATTCACCTCGAACGTCTGTTTCATATCCTGAATGGCTCCGCCTCCGCGACCAGTGGTTGGCTTTTTGGAGGCATTAAAGGAAGCGAAATCTGGAGTCTCCAGCGATGATTGCGACTTCTTCTCCCCTCCATTGCCCAAAAAGGAATTCAGTTTTGATTGGTTTGGTTGCGCCTTGGGCTGCAACGTCTTTGTTTTTTGTGACGAGGTGGACATGCTGGGCGCTCATCAAATCCCTAGCTAGCAATAGGCAGGACTCACAAGCTAATAGAGCTAGAAGGATGAAATTTTGTATTGAGCTGTTGTTAGAAGGTGGATAGGTTTGTGACCATGAACGTTGGCCAAACTAGTTGATCGCCGAATCGAGATGATATTGTCCGCCCAACACACTAAAGATGGCTGAGAGGGGTTTCAAATACGAATACGACCGGTGTATGGGAGCGGTCTAGATGAATGCGTGGATTAAGGATGCGGGACACGGGTTGTGCACACACAGATGCAGTGACATGGGGTTTTCAATAGTTTGTCCTCGAGTTTCGATAGCGCGGTGGCTGTGGTCGACGGGCCGTGCGAATAGCAGACAGGGAGCGGGAGCGGCTAGACGGGAAGAGAACAAGCCAAGTCGACACTAGACAAAAGGCCCCGATACCCTTGTCCTGCTTAGTCTCGTTATGAACGTAGGGAATTGTCTTAGCCATTTATCCGGGTAGACTGGTCACTTGCATGAGACTATTGAACGAACATACATCGCCTGATGCCAAGCCCTATAAGAATATCATAAGGTGCATATACGGGGCAAACGCAGTCTGTCACATTCCAAACCCCTGACCTGGCGCTTACTGCAGGGTCTGGACGAAGAGCCCGTTCACGAAGTGCCGGTCGATTGGCAAGCCAGTAAATAGTTCAGGTGACGGTATCCACAGCTAACGAACGCGTTATTCCGCATGAAGAAGGGTTACGCGAGTGCGAGAGCTAGTCCTGGGCGGCTGGTACATACCACAAACACTGCCTTTACATGGTGCTTCATGCTCTGAATGGGAGCTTCGCGCTCCTTCAACGCTGCTCTGCCAGAGTCCAGCTAGAGGGAGAAGAGTTTGTTGACTAAGGAATTCTACATCAAGTGCGATAATATGGAAACGGCGGGTCTAATGAAGGTTGTAACTACTCTGCTATGATGTGTAGATGATGAAAGCGAAACGTAAGTTTGTACAACTTTGTATCATGAAAGGCTACGGGGCAGGCATAGGAAAGGAACTATGAATTTATCATGTCTTTGCTTTATGCTATCTATTCGGACTACTTCGATCTAAATTTCAAGGTATTAAACACCGTGAGAGAAATAGAGGTCCAAGCCGTTGCCCTTCCAGAACACGTATGGCGTCTTTCCTACGCGATAGCTAACCGGGTCACTATCCCCGTGACCATCTCCCCCCTCACCCATCTCCTCTAGTGTCCAAAGGCTATCGAACATGGCAGTGGTGGGGCTAGTACCAACCCCTAAATCCTGTTGCCCAAAATCTTGCGCAAAGTTGCGTTGGGCAGTCCAACCCTTGGTGTCGTAGTCGGCATACCACAAACCTTGTATATTACCACCAGAGCCTACCCAGAAAACCCGCAAGAGCCTGTCATCCAACTTGAGAGCGCTGGGGCTGCTCAGGGACATAAATCCCATGCCACCCAATGCTGATGAGAGGGAATTCTGGTCAGTCCAGCTACTACCGTCAAAAACAGCCCACCATGTCCCATTATTGCCGCGGCCGTTCCAGAAGAGGTACAGGGCGTTGTTGAAACAAACAGGAACAGGGCTCGTGCCCGGAAGTACAGAGCCGTATGGAACCCTGCTTTGACCGCTCCAGTTGGTTCCGTTGTAGCTGCAATAGAACATGCCATCATCCCCTTTTCCATTCCAGAACAGGTAAAGTCTGTCCTGGTAGACAGCGGCATTTGGAGAGGTTGTAGGAAGGAAGCCCATGCCACCAATCTTATCGCTAATGCTGAAAATTGAAGACCACTTACTGCCATCATAGATAGTGCAGAAGGTGCCGTCGTTACCACTTCCGTTGTAGAAAAGATAGAGATTATCATTAAAAACAACGACAGAAGGGGAAGTGCAGTCGGCGACGGAAATACCGCCGACAGCGTTATTCAGATGTGTAATGTGTGACCAGGTGCCATCTCTAGTCATTACGGTATAGTAGATGCCATCGTTGCCATTTCCCATGTAGAAAGCATACAGACTTCCACGGAAAAAGACTGGTGCTGGAGAGGAACGAAACAGAACGCCAAGGTTACCAAGGCGTGTGGAAAGATTGGTTGAGCCAGAAAAGGACATGATTGATGTTGCAGGCCGGACGTAGGTTCAGCAAATGCAAACGAGATGTTCCGGGGAGCAGAAAGGACAAAGGTAAGATATGGGTGATAATTCAGCGTCTCGGTCAACAACCAGGAACCAGTCAGATTATATCGAACTCAATGCGATAAAGGCGCGCACGCAGTGAACTTGTGAGCGCCACAATCAGGAGTTTGCCGTGGCCAAAGCATTACCAGAATGCCTATTCGGGTTGGGCCCGCAGAGGCCTTTTCAGCTGGGATGGCTAGTCAACTCAGCAACAAATAAATTACGCGTCATTTGTTCTGAGTAGGTGATGTCGTGTGCCGCAATTCCCCGGTCAACAATGGAAAATAGACGCCCGCGGGCCGTCCCCACATCGGCGGCCAGACTAGTGGATCGGACTGTGCGTGCTCAACCTATACGCACTGGTACGGCCCCGATCATCCCAGAAGGGCTCGGGAACGATAGTTTGGCAGCGGCTGTGGTGATTGTGATTCCCACCATCTCCGGGCTAGTAAGGGAGCCGCGCTAGCATCGGTCGGGGTACACTAGTGCAAGCTGTTTTCAACCCACCCCCACCTCCCTGATTTGAGGGAACGCGTGGTGATATCACAATTGGCCGAGCGGCTGAACACGAGAGCTGAAGATGATGGCTGGTTTCATGCAGGATCCTGCTAGTAGGTGGCTGGATTGAGCAGGAGGGTTCAATATTGAGGCCAAACTATAGACGCTCATCGTGGTGGGGTGCGCACACCTGATGATAGCGCCGACAGGGGGGGCTCGATAGCCTGGCCCCAACAAATGACATTGTCAGTTAGATCAAGTCAACAAGGTAGCCCCAATGCTATCTAGTCTTTAACTGAAGGCCCTAACTTCACTTGGTATGTCGGCATATATCACAATACGATTTCGGGAGCGCCCGAGTATGATGTGACAATGTGATACGCCACCACGTAAGCCCCTTGGCGTCATTCTGTTCTTCCTATCGGGAGCGGCAGCTTGAGAGCCGCCCAGCGCCCCGGCCCATGGATTCCTTGAATTCAGCTCGCCACATTCCTGTTCCCTTTACAAACTCATCCCATACCATACTCTAAACGGTATCGACTTCCTCTGCTAATATAAGACACCAAAATGGCGCGAGGTAAGGGGCTAAAGATTTCATTAGTATTCGACTTGGATTGTGACCTTCTGGCGCCGGCACAATACGGCGGCCGTGGAGAATGGGGCCCAGATATTCTCTCAACGAGGATACTAAATTCTAAGACATGCATGGAATTATTGTTTTCGTATATGTCTAGGCTCTTCAAACCTAAGAATGACTAGTTCGTTTTGTGGCGGAGATTAGAAATAGTGCTGTATTGATTGGGCCCAGTTCCTTACAGCAATCATGGCAGTAAAGCGGTGCATGAGTGAGAGGTGTGTAGAGCTACCTCCGGGCTGGTTTCAGACCAACAATGCCAGAGCTATGAGCCAAGTCTTTTGTATTATTCGTAGCTTTGTCTTTCACAGTAAGGTGGTGTCATCCGAAGAGATCTCAGATCCCACTGCCACTCCTCATAAGAATTGAAACTTGTGCGTGTCCATTCGTATTCTGACTGCTCACTCTCTCTCTCTGAGGCATGTCAACGCCTAGTCATCCCATCCGATAGCTCCTTGGCCAATATCCCAGAACGTAATCACCGTGAATGACGTGATATAGCCAAACTGTAATAAATATGAATTAGGACTGTCAATATCTCTTCTTCAACGGGATACAGGGTAAGACGCATCAAACATGTTTCGGTGAAAGATGCAAAAGTGATAGCCTGCTTTGCAGTCTCAATCCACAACTATGGACGTGTGAAATCAAATTTTGCCTTGCTTGTCGGCAGCAGCCTTCTTGGCTGCCTCTTCCTCCAGCTCCTTTTGTTTCTGTCTTTTGCGCTCTTCCTCTGCCAACCTCTTGGATAAATCATACGAATCCACGATAACCTTCCCGCGGCCATCACTGCCGCTGCGCTTCAGATCGACCACCAAGTAATTCAAAACATTGCTGTCTCCTACCAGCTCGTCTACTTCAATCGTCATCGGATCCTCTTCAACCTTGATGACGTATTTGCCAAGGTGCGAAATCTCACCCTGCAGCTCTATCTCGAACCTCTGATTGTGTGGGATGATGAAACCCTGGGGTGAAGAAGAGGCCGAACGCGGATCGCTTCCCCACGTCGGGCGCAGGTTGATTTCAATAGCTCGAAACCTGTTAATTGAAATCGTTGGCTTCAAAACGGTTGTAGACTCCAGGATGCGCTCTTCGAGATCCTCGTCTCGGCCCCAGCTTCTAAATTTGTACACGTTGGAGATTGACTTCGAAACCTCCTCTTCAACTCGGCTTCTGCCCAATGTCTGATTCTCATCTTGAGTCCCATCGCTCTGGGCATCCATAGTCAGCCCCGCGGTAGCATCGGCCTCTAACTCAAATGGTTCTTCGCTAAAAATCTTGTTGAAACCCTCTTTTCCGGTTTCTGGATCAGTTGACGGGGTGTGGATGAGGCTAATTCGAATCGAGGAAAACGCAAGCAGCTGCTCATTTCCAGTACCCTCCTGTCGGTTTGTCCCACTCAGCGTTAGGCGACCAGTCCTGGTCTTTTCGTCATACGCCAAGTTGTGGTACCAATCCAGGCGGGACGTGCCGTGATCTTCCAACTTGGCCATGAATGACGATGTCTCGGGGGTTGGCCTAGACGGTGGCACCACCTTGGACTGTTCTGGATCGAAAGTTGGGAAGAACATCTTGTCACCGTCCAGAGACGGCCTAGCAATTAGATTTGTCAGTATTGCGAAGCGATTGGAATGGTGGCCCAATGTATTTATACTTACTTCTTGAACTTGACAGTGGCAATCAGGTTGCCTAATCGGGTGATTTTTGGTTCGTCAAACTCTAGCTCGCCGTAGCCCGGGTATGAGAGCTCTCCTGAGTGTTGAAACCGGTTTTGGACATTAGCAACGATTTGCGCTACACCACGTTCAAGAGACTCGTCCAAGCTCTTCTTGATCTCGTCTTTCGTATCACCCGTGATGGCTTCGTTGTTCTCCGCATCTTTGATCTCAGCAAGTTTAATGGTCGGTCGGCCGTTTGTGAGCCCTTCTACACACGGGCGGAGGACTTTTTTCTCCACCTTTTTTCCATCCTTGTCTTCCAAAGCCTTTCCATCCTTATCTTTAAGCGGCACCATGACATTGCGCATAACGATGTTGAAGGCCCACCCTGCAGTAACAGTGTACCTACCGGTCTTGGGTGAGTTTGATGACATTTCAGCGTCCTATAGGGGAAAGGTAGACCTACTTGACTTTCCTAGCGTTTCTCATATCCTCGAACTCAGAAAAGGCAATGCTATAGTCGTATTTGATATTTCCGGTTAGATTCAAAGTCGGCTGGCCACTGGTCCACTCAACCTTCACTTCCGATTCTGCGCGGATAAGATGTTGGCCGTAACCAAGCGGTTGGTCAGGGGCGTTCTTCACCTTGTATTTGTGAACCTTGCCGTTCGACAAGCCGTCATTTTCACTCGGCTTCCACCATCTGAAGATACACTTGTCCGTGTCACCCTCGTTGACGCGATCCAGCCTGAAGCTGTCATCGTCGGCTGAAAGGGGGGGTCCAGCATTCTCAAGTTGACGGCCAATGGCGTACCTGGGACGTATGATCTTCTTACGCTGAGCCATGTTGTAGTTTCTCTCTGGTTCACCTATTTGCATGTACGTTGCCAAGCAAAGCTCCTGTATTTGGGGCAGAAGAAAATCTCCCATAAAGACGCGGTAGTCCATGATGAATGAACCAGGGATAAACGGTGGGCCAGGCTCAGCTAGGTTACCGTTGAAGCCTAGGTCCTTGTTGATAGGCAGGTTTCGCACCTTCACCACTTCAAGTCCCTCTGTTTTCACCTTCCTGTCAACATTCTCGCAGTACAGAAGACAATTATAATCACCAGGGTCCAGCGCGCCGTATGGATTTTGGTCGCTGCGTTCAGCATAATTTCCATAACCCGCGGTTCCAATCAGTGTTTCGGACTCCTTGTCAAGCCGCTTATATGGGTAGGTCTGATTGTATACAAGTACGGGTCCTGATGTGATTATTAGCATGTGGGCAACTACATCTAAGAAGATATAGGACTCACGGAACGTAGGCGTAAAATCGTCCACTAAATAGATTTCAAAAGATTAGCAAGCTCCATTTCTCAAAGAATTTTGATGGGTTCTCACCTTTATGAGGATTCAGATTGAATTTGATGCCTATGGTGGACTTTTCAGTCGACTCTTCTGCTTCAGCCCAACCTCCAAGGGTCAAAAAAATGTGCTTTTCGTACAGCTTATTGGCGGGTCTCGCCAACCAAGAGCTGAAGGTTATGCGCTGTTTTGTCACTGGATCAAAGACAGTGCTGAGCTCCGCATTGTAATTTTCCCAGTTTGCGCTTCCGATGGCACAAAAGATGCGCTGCACACTGTAGTCTCCTGGTCGGAATCCAGGGTACTTTTTTTCCGTATCGCTTCTCCACTTTGCTTTTCTTTTTTTGACTTGTTCAGAGTCATTGGCGTTGTCCTCGTAAGTTGCCGTCTCCAAATTGGTACGCATAGCAATTTCCCAATCATGGATCTCTCGCTTCTGGCCGTCATCGAAGATGAACGTTCCAGATTCGACCCTTGGCCATCGTTAGAGATTTCCATAAAACTAACAATGAGTTCACTAACCGTAGGACATAGTAGACCTCAGTGGACGGGCTTTTAATCCCATTGATCATGATGTACGGCGCGTTGAGCACACCGTCAACCTTCCCAAACATTCCATTGTGGATAAAGCGAGGGACCTTCTTTTCCTTGAGTTTGTCAAACAATTCTTTGAAGCTCGCGTTGATGATGCCCTGTGACATGGCAGTGACTTGGTCAAAATAATTCTCTCGGGCATTTCTATCGTCAATGCCACCTGCGTTCAGGCTGATGTCATAGCGATCTGGCATCGTTGGCGGGTTTGCGGAGGGAGACATGATGAATTGGATGTGCTTGCAAATGTGGATGCATTCAAAGAGCAATGCGGTGAGAAATTGGAATCTAAGTTGTGGTTCATTCTACCCTAGTCCAGGCTGGCTTTTAAACATACAATTGTGCTCTCTGATCCAGTCGAAGTTCGAACTCATCTCCAACTGAAGCCAAAATCCAATCCATTGACAGTGTTCTGGGCGCCAACCCCGAATGGGAGCCGGTAACCAAAAATGTACTAGCAAACGCCACCACAGTTCGTGATGTTTGGGTGTGGAGATAGGCCCACACAGTAAATCGCACGGTGACGGGCCGTCAAGCTAGCCGCCGTCTATGCTGATGGGCAATTTGCAGGGGCCAGGTCAACCTGTGTGATTGATGTGTGTAAACTTCCTAAAGTAGAATGGGTTGTTCTGGGTCGTTCCCAAAAAGGTGCCGGTGGGTGAGAACTAGCACAAACGTATCCATATATAGGAAATAGGTTTAGTGTGCGGAGCAGTTCAAGTCAATAGTTTCGAGACACGCAGAAATTGGTGCAATTTGGCCATGGGAGCTTTCCCTCATCTTGGCCAAGGCTGAGATTCTACCCTATGACCGGCCTCGCGTCAATCGAATGATGCCTCAAGTTGTCCTACACCATTTGCCCAGGACGAGGCTGTGTGTACTTCCTACCCTGCATATAGCATGTATCAGATGAAAGTATTAACCGTGCTGACCAGAGCGCAAGCAAGCAACAACCCTGCGGCTTGCCGTGTAACTAATCCCGCCAGGCTCTTTACTGCCACGGCAAATTGTGGTATCGGTATTTTTTTTGAATGCATATGGTGTCAAAAGACTGGTCACGATGCCTCTTTAGGGCGCACTTTTCACACCATCTGCACGGCAACTATCACGTTTGCAGGACATGTTGACAAGACAAGAGCATGCATGAAAATTTTGTGGTCACATTGCTCAAACGACAGACTACCAACCTGCAAAATTTCAGCTCATGGAACTCCGCAATCCACCTTGACGCATTTTCAGCTTTGGAATGGCTGCATCTCAACAAGGAAGGTTCATTAATGCCATTGACTAGCCAGGGACCCTGACACGCACGGATCGCCCGAACTCAAGGATCCACAGGTCTATCTACATCCGATGAGGACCAGGATTGTTGACTTGAAATGGAAATATTGGTGACTGCCTGCATATCTCGGAAGTTCTAGACCGCAATACCGCCAAATTCACTCAAGCTGAACCCTCAGGTCAATTGAGTAAGGCTAGCGGAATCGAATATCCACCACACGGCTCAAGAGTCCGCCGGACTCCAAGCGCTAGGAATGATGCAGTACGATGCGTACGGCTACGGCACATTAGTCCCACAGGTGCATGCCATTGCGTATCACACTACTGCAATTTCTGGCCTGGAGACCTTGTAACTCGTATGTGTGACAATCGCGCAAACAGCGCTGGAAGTGACTTGGAGGCCTGCCAGAACTCTTATCTCGAATTTGTTCATCATCCATCATCACACTTCCATTTAAGTGGTCATTATCTGGCTATCCCTCGTGGATGGAATAAACGATCTGACAGTCGACGTACTTGTTCTCTTTTTTTTTAGTGTACTCTCTACACATAACCATGACTGAAACCGTCATTAGCACTGTCTTTGCAGACCTGCCCGACCTCCACGGCAAAGTTCAGAAAGAGCTAGTCGTGCCCAAGAAAAACCGCAAGTTTTCAGACGTCATTTCTATCGTTCTAAAGGCCGGCAACCTTACACTGTCAGAGACGCGTCGATTGCTGTGTCTTCAGACCCTATTCGAGGTCGCGTCAGGAGATGATCTCTTCTGGAACGCACTGCTCGACACATATGCCGGGAGAATCGGCAGCTCTGATGCTGTCGACCAGCAATATCAGATGCTTTTGCACATGGCATTAAACCTCTACCACGAGAACAAATTGCCTATGTCTGATCCTACCAAGACAGCCGAACAGTTCCGTACCGCTCTCTGGAATCATGTACCTCTTCCCATTCTCCTCGCGACGCTGCGGACTGGAAAGCTTCTTTCCAACCATAAGACAGAATTACGACCGGCAGTGGAGAAGGCCCTTGCAGCTGCCGTAGAAAAGAAGCTGACTCTGGTGTCTGTCGAGTTTCGAGCCCTGATTCATGATCCTGATTTCTTTCAAGCAAAGACAGAAAGCCAAACCAATGTCGAGAAATTGGTGACGGTTGATTCAAAAGAGATATATGACTTGTTGTTGGCACTATACCGCCTTCACTTCCTCGTTGCTGATCCATCACACATTGATGTGCTTCTACGTCGGAAGTTGTCATCTGCTCACGATGTTGCTGCACTTCCCTATGGCACATTTATTAGTCTTATAAATGAAGAAAATGCCAAAGAAAATAAACGATTGAAGGAAAACCCCCATGCAACCGTTGTGCTCGTGGATGAATTGGCCGCAACGCGGCTGCACGACCACGCGACAGCCATTGACTGCCGCAACCAGGAGACGTGGGTCAGAATTCTTGATGGGCTGAAGCAGGACTTTTACGGCATCGATGGGCAGCTCCTGGAGCAGAGACCAAAGCGAGAAAAGACGCAGGCCGAGATTGACGAGGAGGCACTTCTCGCCCATCGCCACTACAATATGACGGAGATTTTCGACCTCCAGTCTTCGCCATCAGACGAGTCTTCCTCCATCATTGGTCCCTCTGCGTATCTTGTTGATCTTCTAAACTTCCTCAAGGCATGCGTGTGCGAGGAGCCGGTGCCTGATCCTGAGGGTTCAGCTACCCCGGCCAATGGGAAGGCTATCACAGCAGCGGCGCCAGCGTCCGCCGACACCGAGGTCATCCTTGAGAGCAATAGTGAGGAGAAGCCAAAAAACCTACTGGAGCTTCTTTCCATCCGAAGGCCTGACCTCAAGCACCTTGAGCTTTCCAGTGCTAATGCAACGGTGATGCTTCCTTACGTGGCCATCGTTAATGAAGTGCTCGAGTCTTTCGTCGCTTCGAAAGGTGGCAATGCGAATACTCCAGCAGTGTCTGTCGTCAATTGCCCCGAGGAAGGAACCCCGAATTCGTCTGGCTTCCAGCCTAGCATGGCTAGGATAAGCAGCGTCTTCACCAAGGACATTGCCTCGGCCATGTTCCCTCTTGATATATTCCCATATAGCCGGCCAAGGCACGCCATTAAGGTACTTCTTGGCGCTCTTGGCCTGTCTTACGGTGATATTCTATCCACGTTTCGTTCCGAGGCTCGCGTGGTATCGAATATACAGGGCACCAGGGTAGCGGGACTGTACAAGGACAGGGAAGCCATGGTGCAGCTCTTAGCTGAGGCTACTATCGTATGCCATCGCGCGGCTGCTGCCGAGACTCTGGGATTACAGCCTCTCGATGTAGCGGCCATCACTCGCGAAACCATATACACACGAAGCTTTATTGAGTTGGCAGTCGGCCTTCGAGGCCAAGCTATGGGCTCCTCTAACCAAGCGCTTGTCAGGGGGCTGAAAGTGCCTGAAGTTTGGAAGAACTGGGGCTATAGTAGCTTGAATGCCATGATAGACACGGATGAAGGCGATGCGACAGGACTATGCTTCGTTCGTAGTCAGTTCCTGCCACGTTCAGGACTATCATTTGCCGAGCTAGTTGAGCTACTCGATACTCTCTTTTTCGGGCGTCGGTTAGTGCTCACAAACGCCACAAGATCCCGAAAGTTTACGGGCCAAATTTCTGAGATGCGACTGCAAGCACTTAACTCATCGGCCGAAGACCCTGAGGGTCATCGCGTGGGCCCACTGACAGAACAGCTGTGTCATGAGCTCCAGGCATTTATTCGACTCAAAACACGCCTGGACTGGAGCGTGAATGAGATTGATGCGGCTGTTTCAGCCATTATAGAGAACCATACTTCAGCTGGTATCAGCCACAGCTCACTCGATGGCTTTTCTATTAGGATTCTTAGTGACCTTTCCAGGATTGTGACGTTATCAGAGCTTGCGGGCATGCCAGTCGAAACGCTCCTTCCTTTATGGACGGCAGGGATTAGCACTCATGGAGGCAGTAAGTCGCTTTATGTTCGCATGTTTCAGGATCCCGGCGAGATTTTAGCGGGCGATAGTGTGTTTGTCCCAAGTAAGGTGGAGGGAAGCACCCAAGCTCAAAGCTACTTCGATAAGGAGCCACTCGTTAAGGATCATGAACCAGCTCTCATGACGACGTTGAGCCGCAATCAGCATGAGCTGGAATGCCTACTCCAAGCTTCCGGAGCCAAGAGTGATGAGAAGTTGGATATGACCTTGCTAACCAAGCTGTACCGACACAATATCATGAGTACTATTCTACAGGCAACCCCGGCTGAATACCTCGACGTATTAGCCGTGCAACCACCTGGGACAGACCTGTTTCAGGACCCGCAGACAACACTTGAGTTTGTGCAGAAATGGCACCAGCTTCTTGATAGCGAATGGACGACAGGTGAAATACTATCATCATTAATGTCCAAGAGCCCTGATATGACCACGTCACCCGTGGCCAAGGAAGCTCTGACTCTCACAATCGAGTTGGCCGAGAAGCTCGATGCATTGTATGAGCTGTGGTTGCCTCGACTGTCGCAAAACACCTTCCGAGAGCAGGAGGTGACGGATATATGCGCGCAGTTGTATGATGGACCCACGGCGCGATTAGTGTCGACATTCATCGAGGGTAAGTATTGCTTTGGCCCCGCTTCATTTTGAAAATCCATGAGAAGTATGTACTAACAGTATTTCAGGTACCCAAGTTACACCAATCACGATCAAGCTTTCATCGCCCGAAAGCAAAGCCATTCTCGAACTCGAGTCCCTTCCCTCGAACATCGAGGTGGCGGTTACGCCCCTAAACGGGGACGGAATAACCACATTGACTCTGACAGGTGTCTTATCCAAACAAGGCAAGGACTTGCTCCTTGGGAAAAAAGTATTGGCGCCGCAACTCGATGATATCGTCAAGAATCTCGAAACCAAGTCTGGGGCGGGATACGTAGCGCTGTCCAGGCGCCTTTTCGGTCGCCTATCGAAGGAAGAGCAAGACGGCATCAAGACTCTGTTTGAATCAGATGTTCGCAATGAAACTAGAGGCAAAAACGAAGCTAATGATGCTATCTTGGTCGATCAGGCTCGACGCCGGCGGCGAAACGTCTTTGTTCGTGCCGCTCTCCCCACTCTGCGCGCTCAGATTACCCAAGACGCCGTTATGAGGGCCATTGACACAGCTGCTGGGGGTGGAATAGAGGCTGCCATCTTATCAATGCTTGCCACAGAAATATTGTTGCCGCTTTCCGGAGATGGCCAGCAAAAGGACAGCGCGTTGAATGCCCTAGGAACGCTGTTCCCCGTTCCCCTGGTGAATATTGAAGCAGAGGAAGCGGATAGAGATGATGTCGACGAGGATGATGAGGAAGATGAAGAGGAAGAAGAAGAAGATGATGGAGAAGACGAGGAAGATGAAGAGGAAGAGGAAGAAGAAGAGGAAGAAGAGGATGACAGCGATAAGGTCGATGGGAATAAAGAGATCAAGGAACAGGTTGAGGATAGTAGAAAAGCTATTCTTGACGCTTTCTTCTGTCCTGCTGCCACTGACTCATATCGCTTCTCTTTCAAACAAGATTCAAATCCTCGCACAAAGTCTGACAAGAGCACTGCCGAAGAAGAAAAGGAGATTTTACCAAGCTTCTGCATCAACGGTATTGCTGTACCTCTGACCAAAAATCACGCGGGCGCTTGGCAATCAACCTGGGTCATGATGGCTACTGGTCAATCATACAGGCTCTCCTCTTCTATCGCCCTGGATGGGCCTCTGGCGTTCTGGATGACGGAACAGTCCAGCCAAACAGCCTTTTCTTCAAGGACGCTTGTGCCATATGACACTGTTTTGGTCGTCAGAGGTATTCTCGCCACGGCTGTCAAGGCTGCCCAAATCGTCAAAAAGCTGGGTCTCGGCCTCGAGGAGCTCAAGTATGTCATGTCAGACTCATCCATCATGCAACTCAACTTGCGGGCCTCGTCCCTTGACAACCTCTGCGGCCTTGAAACATACCGCGCACTTCGAGACTCGTCGACGGCCGATGTTAGGCGCCGTGGTCTCGTAGATTTGCTTGCCTGGCTGGGAAATCCTACTGGAGAACAAACAATTGGCACGATAAGCTCCCGCATCGCAACGGCCACAGGATGGGACAAGTCGCAGGTCGCGACAGCAATTGATCTCAAATATCCCGGAGTGCCTCCTGGGGTGATCATTGAGCACTTCTGCAGCCTCAAGAACCTTGTTTTGCTCAAGGCTGCCTTAGACCTATCCCAGCGGATTGCCTTGACTCCTAGCCAACGGCAACAGTCAGCAGTGCCACAGCCTCTGTACATCTTATTCCAAATCGCGATTCCTTCGTTTGTGGGCCAACTCAGCAACTCAAAGGACAAAGATGCTGAAGCGGCGGCGGGTCTTCAAGCGTGCCTTGGTGATGGTCCGGCCTTGGTGCAGTGCATTTGCGACATGCGCGAGGCTCAGCGTACAGCACTTGTTGCTTACCTATTGCAGCAGGATTATGTGCGCAAGTTGGGAATCGCCGATGCCGATGGTCTTTTCAGCCACTTTCTGCTGGATGTGCAGATGGGTGCCCAGCTTGAAATCACACGAACCAAGGCTGCCGTTTCAACTGTCCAGCTGTTTGTCCAACGTTGTCTCTTGGGCGTAGAGCCAGGAGCTGTCAGGGCCAAGATAGACAAGAAAAAGTGGGAATGGATGAGCCGACATAACCTGTGGCAGGCCACACGAAAGGCATTCTTGTATCCCGAAAACTGGATTGAGCCGAGTCTGCGAGATGACAAGACGGCGCATTTTGATGCCCTGGAGCAGACACTCATGGCCAAGGACCTTAGCTGGAAGACATTTGACAAGGCTATGCGAGAGTACGTGAGAGCTCTTCAACCCATTTCCGACCTTGACATTGTCGCCTATCTCCGCGAGGACACAGCCTCCGAGGCACCAGCCGATATTTACCATTTCTTCGGCCGCACGCGCAACTCTCCGTACAGCTACTATCACCGAACTGTGCAAATCACCGGAAACAAAATAACACGCGGTTGGTGGTCGCCTTGGACTAAAATCGACATCGATGCCATTTCGCACGATACTGACTGGGACGGCAAATCATTGGCCAATGGCAGCGGCAGTTACATGATCCCGATCATGCGGAATAATCGCCTTTTCTTGTATCTTCCCCAAATAATGACTCGGCCGTTGGCACCGATCATTGGTACAACTAAAAATGGCAAACCCAATACCTTCCAAGATCTTGCCAGTACCACACCGCCAACTGGACCTGGACCTTGTAACTGGGAAATTCGCATGGCTTGGACTGAGCTGGTAGACGGCACCTGGACGTCCAAAAGTGTGTCTGATGGGCAGCTGGTCGTGAGCTGGGATAGTTCTAGACAAGTCAATAATGAAGACGAGAAGAAGTGGAAGGGTCTACCTTCCATTGCCAACTTCGTCTTTGCATCCGAGGCCACAGAGTCCAATGTAAGCATTCAGGTTGCATACCAAAAGCCCGATGACAAGGGCGTCAACAACTTGCAACATGCTGGCAAGTTTGTCGTCAGCGAAGAACGAATCGTTCCGGTCCAACAGCCACCCGAAGGAAATCCTCTCGGTACCACAATGGATACGAGCTTCCACAAGTACAAGTGGACGGCCCCAGCGAACCCCAAGATGCCCAGCGAGGGCAAGATCGCCACTCCCAAGGCAACTACGTACTCATACACCGCTGAAGGGAGTCTCAGCCCACTTTTGGCAATCCCGTGGCGAGGTTACGACCGTGACATAACTTGGACTTTAGCCTTCTCTTCTGCCGTGGCTGTCCGGGGCCGTACCCACGCTACTGGTCTAGTATTCGATGAACATAAAGATGGCGATGCGTTAGCAGACGGCCGCAGCATCTTCATGTATCCACGCAGAGTCGATTCGGAGCTTGACTCAAGCACTCTGTGGGCTGAGACCACAGAAGAGATCTTGGAACACTCCAATGCAAGGAAACTCATGGAAGCGGTAAGTCAGAAGGACGAGTTCACAAGCGTAGATACTCTATTTAAAGAAATCAACAAGCTCGAGGCCAACTCGGACTGGGGCAAGACTGTTGTTCAGAGCGACGCGTCAAATTATCATGAGCTGTCCACATCATATGCTCTATACAACTGGGAACTAGGTCTGCATGCCGTTCTACTCGCCGTAGATCGCTTCCATGCTACCCAGCAGTTCGATCTGGCCCTTCGAGCTGCTCGGCTCGTGTTTGATCCTACGGCAAAGCCAACAAGCAAGGCGACGACGGATGCCGAAAGGAATGCATCATGTTGGAGGTTTCCGCCATTCTATGATATTGCGCTCGACAAAGCCCAAATGGCGGATAAATTTACCGGTTGGCCCAACGATTCAGACTTGTCAGCTGCCGTGATTGAGCGGCGGAACAACCCCTCAATCACTCACGCAACCGCCCGAGGCCGTCCGCAGGCGTACATGAAGTGGATCATCATGAAGTATGTCGAGATTCTCATCGCGGCAGGGGACATCTACTTCCGCCAGGGAAGCATGGAGACGCTGCCCTTAGCCATCCAGCGCTACGTGGAGGCGGCCCACGTCCTTGGACCTGAGCCGCCTGCCGTGCCGCGTCTTGCCAAGGTCGCAGTGCGCACCTATGAGACAATTGGCAACGTTGGGTCCAAAATAGACCTGGAACTAAACTTTCCCTTCGTCTGTGGCGTCGAACGTCGCGGAAGCGCAAAGGCGTCCGGTGGTGACACCCATCAATCAGTGCTCGGCCTTTTGAGCACCACGTACTTTGGACTGCCGCCCAACCCGAAATACAGCACTATCAGAAGTCTGGTGGCGGATCGCTTATACAAGGCACGCAATAATCTCGACATCAACGGCCGCCCCATTGTCTACTCCATGGCCGAACCCGCCATTGACCCTGCTCTACTCTTGAGTGCCGCGGCTGGTGGCGCGGCAGGCGGCATTAGCTCGCTCATGAACGACGTCGACTGCCCCATGCCCTACCAACGCTTCTCGGTTCTTCTCAGCAAGGCATTAGAGCTCTGCGCCGAGGTGCGGTCCATGGGCGAGCAGTTCCTCGCCGCCCGGGAGAAGCAGGATGCTGAAGCGCTCTCACTGCTCAAGGCTAGCCAAGATGCCGTTCGCCAGAAGATGATGGTTGAGATTAAGCTTCTGCAGCGCGAGGAAATTACAAAGACGGTTGAGTCTTTGCAGATAAATCGCGACGCTGCAGTCGCTCACTTGCAGTTCCTCATGCGACTAACCGGTGACCCGCTTGACCGTGTCCCTGATGTACAGGGCAAGGTGTGGGAGGACATTGAGCAGGACATTTCCGAGCCCACAGGCTCTCTTCGAATGAGTCCATGGGAACAAGGCGAGATCATTGCTGCTGGCGTTGGCACGGGGCTCAAGGCAATTGCCATGGGAATGGAGACGGCTGTGGGCGTGCTCCGAGCCATCCCCGAGGTCACATCCAATGCCCAGCCAATGGGTTGCGGTGTCACGGTCAAAGCAGATGCTACCAACGCTGCCCGTATCACGCAGGGTATCATGGGCAGTCTCAAGGTTGCCAGCGCCATCTCAGCTGATCTTGGCACCGCCCTGGGCCGCGCCGGAGCCTTGACACGCCAGCTGCAAGAACGTCGCATGCAAGCCAACGCCAAGGGCCGCGAGATCAAGAACATTGACAAGCAGATGGAGATACAGCGCGCAAGATTGGCCGTCTATGCTCGTGAGCTGCAGATGCAGCAAAACGACATTGCTCACGCCGTCGAGACCGAGACCTGGCTGCGTTCCAAGTACACCAACGCTCGACTCTACACGTGGCTCGAAGGTCAGTTACGCTCGCTGCACTTTGACATGTACACGCTCGCCGCGGACATGTGCCGTCGCGCAGAGCGGGCATTCCGCTTCGAGCGTGGCGCTCGCGCCCCGGGAACGTTCCTACGACCTGGTGGCTACTGGGACTCGAGCCGTGATGGTTTACTCGCCGCTCAGCAGCTCTCGCTCGATTTGCGTCGCATGGAAGCCGCCTTTTTGAACACGCCGGCCCACGATGTCGAGCTCACCAAGAACATCTCGCTCAGGCGGCTCGATCCGCAGGCGCTCATCTCACTCCGGGAGAATGGTACCTGCTCCTTTTCACTGCCGGAAGTGCTCTTTGACCTCGATTTCCCAGGCCATTACATGCGACGCATCAAGTCTGTGGCCGTTTCCATCCCCTGCGTCGTCGGCCCGTATTCTACTGTCGCAGCCACTCTGTCACTCACCCAACACAGCTACCGCGTGTCGGCCGCCGCTTCGAAGAAGGCAGATTATCTGGCTGCAAATATCGCCACCGGCGAATTCAGAACCGACGGCGTCCCCATCTCGGCCGTCGCTACGTCTTCAGGTATCCAAGACACTGGCACCTTTGATCTGTCTTTCTCCGGCCCCTCGTCAAGCTCAGCTGACGGGCGCTATGGGCCATTTGAGGGCGCAGGCGCCGTAAGCTCCTGGAGACTTGAACTACCGCCGATTACTTCCAGGCCGTTCGACTACAAAACCATTTCCGACGTTGTGCTGCATATTCGCTACACGGCCGTCGATGGCGGCCCCATGCTCAAACGGGCTGCCTCAGAGGCTGCCACCGACACGCGTCAAAGGACCGAGCAGCTCGGGGCCCGCGACGGCTTTTGGGGGTTCCTGGAGGCTCGTTCCGACCTCTCCAATGACTGGCACACCTTTCAGTCCGTGCTGTCGCAGACAGATGTCGATCGCATCGCCTCGCTTGATCTCAGCAGGCTGCAGACAGGGCTGCCGTTCTGGGCAGATCCGAAAAACGTCCGCATTGAAAGCCTGACGGTTGCCGTCGCCACCTCTGAGACAGATATCGCGACTTGTTTGGGGGTTGATGTGCTAAATAATGGCGGGGGGGGCCCGAGCCAATGGGCAACAGGTTCACCCATCGGTGGTTGGAAATTGTTCAAGAGAGAAAAGCTGGCTAAGGCGAACATTTCATTGACCGACTCCAGGTGGAAGCTGACCGTGAAAAAGAATGCGGACTCAAAGTGTGATATCACGGATTTATCCATATATTTCCGCTATTTCTTGGTGAATGATAAGAATAAGGGGACGAGCAGTCGAAAATAATAAGGGTGGTGTACGCCACATGTAGTGAGAAAACCATCATATTTATCAACGCATTTCAGTATGATGTAGTATCTTTGTTTTGTTTGTAAAATAAATGAATGCGTAAAATGTTCTGGCAATATGTCAGTCTTGTTAATGTTGATTCTACGGACAAGGTACCCTCACCAATTGTGAATAGAAGAACGGTGCACAATTGATTAATAGCCTCGAATTCATAGTTGGACGACACAAGAAGTAATCTCTCGTTTCTCAAAGGATGTGAGGGAAAGGACAACCGAAAGAAGTATTAGGGGTTGCATGAGCCGTGGTTGAATCGATCAGGATATAGACAAGTAGTCCACAACCAATGTCCGTGCTAGTGCTCACAAAGGCATTTTGCTTCTCTCTTCCAGCTTCCTGGCATAGCCTCGCTGAAGATGTCAAAGTGCCGTTCAACAAGAACGAAACAGGGGCCATCATTACTATCAAGAGAGTCGACCCATGCTTTACTAAAATTGTCTGTCCGATGTGTAACAATATCGCTAACTCGTCAAAACATCCATATTTTCACCGTGTAACCTCACCTTCAAGGGAATTCGGTAGGAACATAACGGGCCCGCGATGGTGCGTTCCGCAGGCCGATAGGGCTCCCCGGCTCAACGAAAAGACCGTAGCGCTTTCTACTACTCACAACATAAGTCAGCTATCTACAGAATATTTTCATCTATCCATTTCAGCCTTTAGGTTAATGCGGGCGTGTATAAAAGTCTTCGGGATATTTTGTGAAGTTGCCGCTGCAGATTGGGTATCAGTACCCGACCGAAAGCCATACCCATCACGGGATAATGCCAGCTTCTGTTGAAAATTAACACCTAAATCGGCTAGGAGGCGCCTATACTACGCTTGCAATTGGTCAGCCAACCGTGGCTTACTTTCAATAGCTTGGTTGTGGAGATTGGCTCTGCCGTCCACGTGACGCTAAGCGCCCCCTTATTTTAGCTAGATACTTGGCTTGCAGACTCATTGAATGTGGGATGATGATTTTTTTCCGTCTTCATTTTTGCTGTCGTGAGTGTCGGTGAGAAAGGTTAAAATGTCATCGACTGAATCTGAATCGCTGAAGACAATCACGTCCCTCTCGACGTCGCTATCGGCTACCTTTTCTCCGAAGCCATCTTGCGTGAGAGACATATATTTTGTACCAGCTGTAAACCAAAATTGCATTGCGGGCACGGTCCCAGTCCCCTGTCGCTACTTCCACCTCGGATCACCATTCAGCACTTCCTCTGACTGCTTCCCATCTGATTGGAGCCCAAGCACCGCCTCGTACATATCTCCCGGAGCTTGTCCTTCGAGCTACACGATAGCATGTGCTGGAGAAGGGGCGAGCCAGACAGTGGCAACCTGCTGTCCCGATGATGGATCTGGAGGGTACAGGCTTCCTCCAGTAGAAAGGATCAAGTTTCCAGGCTAATCGGGTTTCTACGTTTTAGCACATACGCATGTGTCAGTTCACTGCCTTTCGACTATCTCACTACAGATCGATGCTCCCGAAGTGTAGCATCAACAATTGACTTCATTTACACAACATCAACACTTGGAGCGGATGGAATGAGCGTTGAAACAAATATCAATGCCGAGCAAGTAATTTACGCCTATGGCTTGGAGATTAGATGGGAATCTTCAGATCTTGTTACAGAAACTTCAACATCCTCATCCTCGGCCAGATCAACATCAAAAACTACCATGTCCACGGGTGCACTTCAAACTGAGACCACATCAAGCTCACCCTCTGGCGGCCTTTCAGCCGGTGCAAAGGCGGGCATTGCTGTCGGAGTGGTCGTTGCTGCTCTCATATTTTTGGTTGGTGTTGCCATCTTCTGGCGCAAGCGGCGACATATGCGCCAAACACCAGCCTTGCCGATCAATGCGGATGCCAAACCTGCCTTTGAAACTGACGGTCAACCAGTTGCTGAGCTTCAGGGAAGTCACAAATTCCTATGATAAACACAGCCCTGCGATCACGTGTTTCGAGTTCTCTCAAATGGATCCCCATTCACCTCTTCTCTGTACATATTGGATCATTAGTAGCGTTCATGAAAGGGTGTTAAAATACACAATGTTAATTTCCTAATTTGATTCCTAATGCACTTGCCTCCTTCACACGTCTTAATGTTCTGCACACCGAATGAGACAAGGTTGTCTTTCCAGTCTCAGAATTGCGCTAGCGAACCACAAAACAATCCAATACTCACTGTTATACGGAATCCTCTTTATTTTCAAATCCCAAGTCCACATCATGGATGGCATATAATGCTGTGGACTAATAAAAGAAGATTTAAATGTCAGATTATGGACTTAGAAGCATCCTAAAGTGTGGTGCAGTGATCAATGCCATTCCCGAACCAGATCACAACCGCAACCTACCCTATATCATATAGCAGGGGCTTAATATAAGAGACCCACTGCTCTCATCATACTATGGAGAGAGAATAGGCTTATTTTTCAGGTAAACTATTTTGGAAAAAAACAAGGGATTTGTCGTCTTCATGCTTCACACTGTAATAGGATCTTTGGAGAAAAGATTTGCTGACGCTACTCAACACGGATCATTCGACAACTCAACCTGCGTAGCCCGCTGCCTCCTATTTCCTACGTAGAGGTCAGTTTATTTTAACACTGTGAATTTATGCTCTTACCTTTGATCCTTTCTTGAGAACTTATTGACAATTTACTGAGGTGTCTTGCATCGGTGGGCTGCCCCTGCTTCTCCGCGTGGCGGAGCAGGACTGCTAAGCCGCATCGGGTGATCGCCGAAGCGAACGTAGCGATCAGTGGACACGCAACACAATTGGATTCAGGGGCACGTCCACGCTGAGCTGACCGTTACAGCGTGTTGGCAATTAACCTTTGTTCCCGACATTTGATCACACCTACACCACTTTGACCCCAGATGTGTCTATTTTGGCCTATCGCAAATATCTCTCGCGATAGCGGATAGTGCAATTGTGATAAAAGCCCATCCAATCACAGGTGCGACTGCTCAGGCCCAAGGGTGCATGAAGCAGCTCAATATGGCCATGGACATGGCACGCTTCAGGTTCCTGGCAATAGCCATGGTCTTCCACCTCGTGTATATTTATTCCATTTTTGATATATACTTTGTCAGTCCTATAGTTACAGGAATGCCACTTGTTCCCATAAAACGTCCCACAGGCGTGAAACCCCCCGCCGACCGCCTGGTACTCTTTGTTGGTATGGCATCTTGGTAGTGTTAGAATGCACTCGCTGACGCGACTCATTAGGCGATGGATTGCGCGCCGACAAAGCTTTCCAGGCTTTTCCAGAGCCGTACCCGAAATCCGACGAGGATTTGACGCCGCGCTGCATGGCCCCATTTTTACGATCGCGTGTGCTGGAGCACGGCACCTTTGGCGTATCGTTCACAAGAGTACCCACGGAATCCAGACCTGGGCATGTGGCGCTTATTGCCGGTCTGTACGAAGATGTCTCAGCTGTCGCGACGGGCTGGAAGCTCAATCCGGTCAACTTTGACAGCGTCTTCAATCGAAGCAGACACACCTGGAGTTGGGGCAGCCCTGACATTATTCCCATGTTTGACAAGGGCGCTACACCGGGTCGCATTGATGCTTACTGTTACGATGCAGAGTTTGAGGACTTCACGGCCGATGGCGTAGAGTTGGACCTGTGGGTTTTCGATCACGTGAAGGAGCTCTTTGCCGAAGCCGAAAAGAACAAGACGCTCAATGATGCCTTGAGACAGGACAAGGTAGTCTTCTTCCTGCATCTTCTGGGTATCGATAGCACGGGGCATTTTCATCGTCCTTACTCAAAGGAGTATTTGAACAACATCAAAGTTGTGGACCAGGGCGTTAGAGAAATATCCGAGTTGATCAATAAGTTTTATGAAGATGACAGGACAGCCTTTGTGTTCACAGCTGATCACGGAATGAGCGATTGGGGTAGCCACGGAGATGGGCATCCAGATAATACAAGGACACCTCTGATTGCGTGGGGCTCGGGTGTCGCGAAGCCAGTGGTGTATTCGGATCCCATCGCTCCTGGGCACACTGAGTACTCTTCCGACTGGAACCTCGACAACATCATGAGGCATGATGTGTCACAGGCAGACGTGGCAGCGTTGATGGCTCACTTGGTCGGAATTGAGTTTCCCGTCAATTCTGTCGGAGAATTGCCTTTATCATACCTGGATGGAAGCATGGAGGAAAAGGCCAAGGCGTCGCTCGCCAATGCACGAGAGATCCTTGAGATGTACAAGGTCAAGGAACGCATCAAGCAGGAAAGCCAGTTGCGTTACGCGCCGTACAAACCTTTGAGCACCAACGGCCACACACCCGATGAGAGAGTGCAGGCGATAGGAACTTTGATTGACGGGGCACATTTTGAGCAAGCCATTGAGGAAACAGCTACACTGATTAAAACCACTCTGGAGGGCCTGAGGTACCTTCAGACGTACGATTGGCTTTTCCTTCGGGCTGTCATCACCGTTGGATACCTGGGCTGGATTGCATTTGCGTTGACTACAGTCATCGACCTTCACGTGCTTCAGACAACTACGCAGCATAAACGATCTTTCGGCAGCATGGCAACTTTCTCGTCCGTACTAGCTGCCATGTATGCCTATTTTATATCATGTCGCTCGCCCTTGACATACTACGCGTACGCCTTATTTCCCGTCGTCTTCTGGGAAGAAGTGTTCACGCGGAGGGGGAGTTTGGCAAAGGGAAGATTGGTTCTGTTTGGCCAGATCCGATCAAACAAGGACGTGTTAGTCCTCGTCTTTGGGACCATCGCATATCTGGGCGTCGTTCAATCTCTGGTAAGTCGGCTAATTTGTGCTATGGCGTAACCTGTACTAATCTCACTTGCAGGCACTTGGCTACATTCACCGAGAAGTTTTGACAGTTCTTTTCTGCATCGGTGCATTCTACCCGTTGGCACTTGGAGTTTCCTTCACCCAAAAGCACGCGGCTTTGTCAGCCACCTGGGTTGTCTCCTGCCTGGCTATGAGCACATTCACGCTCCTCCCAGCCAACAAAGTTGAGGATATCGCCTTGATGTAAGCTGTCTGCAATTTAATTATTCACCCACTTACTAAAAATCGCAGCACACTCGGTGGATTATCTATGATGGCAGTTGGAATAGTCTACCTCGTTTTTGAGCAGAGAATAATTGCTGGCTTCGCTGGGGCCGAATCCAAGCCGTTGCACGGGCAAAGTTACATCTCCAGAATGCTGATCGGTATTCAGGTGCGTAAGGCCGCATTCTCGTCTCAAGTGGAATTTGCTGATGCATAATTAGATCGGCCTTGTTGCGCTTGCTGTCATAGTCACGCGCTCCAGTGCGCTCTCCCTGCAATCCAAAGCTGGTTTGCCTCGAAGCAACCAAGTGGCAGGATGGCTGATTTTGATCGTATCCCTCCTTATGCCTCTCGCGCATCGTTTGCAGCCCAACAGCCACTACCTACACAGACTGATGGTTTTATTCCTGACCTTTGCGCCAACATTCGTGGTCCTCACGATATCCTACGAAAGCCTATTCTATGTTGCTTATTCCATGACATTGCTGACATGGGCCCGACTAGAGCACTATGCTCAAAAGTTTGCGGGTCCTTTAGCGGCGAACGCTCAAGGTACCAATGATCCAACGACCGCAGCCAGCAAGCTATCACTATTTCGCCCGCTCAAACTGTCGGATGCGCGCGTTTCCTTGTTCTTCTTCGTGCTGCTGCAATCAGCCTTCTTTAGCACAGGAAATATCGCATCAATCTCGACCTTTAGTCTGGAGAGTGTTTGCAGACTTATCCCGGTGTTTAGCCCGTTTTCTCAAGGGGCGCTGCTCATGTTCAAGATTATCATTCCCTTCACACTGCTCTCAGCAAATCTGGGCATCCTCACCAAGCGACTGAACGTGGCACCCTCCGCATTGTTCATGGTTGTGATGGGAGTGAGCGACGTCCTTACGCTCTACTTTTTCTGGGTTGTGAAGGATGAGGGGTCCTGGCTGGAGATTGGATCGACAATCTGTCACTTTGTGGTGGCTAGCTTGATGTGCGCGTTCATTGCGGGGTTGGAGGGCGTGAGCGCGATGTTGATCTCTGGGGTAGAATTACATGCGGCGATGCCTGCGAAAAGCAACGGCACGGCAATGGATGCAGCTCCAGACATGATTGTTGGGGGGTTGAAAAGCGATTAGAAGATGCGGCTAGATAGAAACATGGGTGAAGCTAGCCCTTCCAAAAGAAAACTAGTTTTTACACAGCACCTTTCGTCTTGGCAGTTGCCCGCATGATTGAAGAGTAAAGATAACAACTTCGCGCCAACCGGGACATGGATTGCGAGAAATGGGGTGCTGCGTCATCATGGCTGAGATGGACAAATAAGAGTTCTGGCGGTGCCTGTAGTTGGAGGCTAATTGGGCGGTTTACAGAAGGGACCGCTGTCTTGGGCGCTGTGTTTGTTTGGGGTAGTGAGCAGTGATGCCTAGCGCGTTTATGCCGTGTGACCAGTGCCGCAGTAGGTTACAGCGATGATCCCAGACGCATTGCGTCATACATCAATAGCGACTCTGCATCCCACCTCTGACACCCAAACACCAAACCTTCCCCGCAACGCCTTCAATACTTCCATCGTTCATTAGTCGACTGCTTCTGCCACCTTGAACATTTAGCTGCAGCCCACGGTTCGCACATGCACGGGCTCCGTTCCTAGCCACCCTTCGTCCCTGTGACGCCCTTTCCGACGTCGTTGCAACCCCAGGGCAAACGGTCCTGAAGGGAATCGCATTTCAGATTTACTACGACAAATCCATCATCGCATCTACACCATGGATTATCAAACAGTTTTAGAAAAGCTTGAAAATGCGACAAAACCCGGCCCCGAGAAGGAGAAGGACGTGAGCTGCCGCTGGGCCCAAATCTCCCCATCTCGTTCGATATCGCTGACCTTGTCGCGCCTAGCACTCCGCCTCTCTGGACTCTGTCCTCTCGGCATTCATCCCCACACTGGTACGCGAGCTGACCACTTTATCCCCAGCTATTTGCTAAGGAAACACAGACAACGGGACTCATATTCGTTACCATCTTTGCGCTGATACGATCTCGGTATCCCAACTTCTATGCCCCTCGCACATTGATGGGCACCATCCCGAAAAAGTCGGTTCATCCAGTATCTCAGACGAATTTCTTGCTAGCTCTGCTTACATTTATAACCAGACACCGCATCAATGATGACAATCGCTCGTTCTTCAATTGGATCACCATTATGTGCAAGCTCCCAGACAAGCATCTCCTCTATCATCAGTCTATGGACTCGTATCTCTTTCTTCGCTTCCTTCGTACCACCATCTTCATATGCCTCGTTGGCTGTTTTCTAACATGGCCTATCCTTATGCCCATCAACGCTGCAGGCGGTGGAACTTCAAGTCAACTCGATAAAATCGGCATCGGAAACGTCAAAAAGATAGAATACCTCTTTGCTCATGCGATTATAGCATGCGTCTTCTTGTTATTTGTCTTGTTCACCATCGCCCGCGAGCGACTTTGGCTGATTGGCCTGCGACAAGCCTGGGCCTTCTCCAAGAATAACACATCGAGATTATCATCCAGGACTGTGCTGTTCCTATCTGCCCCTCGAGCCGCTTTTGAAGAGATCAATATGAAGCTCTTCTTTGGAGATAGTGCTGTCCGCATTTGGCCTGCGACGAAAATGGCCGCTGTCGACGCATTGATCGAAGATGAAAAGTCTTTGCTGGAGGAGCTGGAAGTGGCAGAGTCGACACTTATCAAACGGGCCTACGGAAAGGCAACGAAGCATGCCAAAAGTACAGCACAAGATGCAAATGAGCCAACATACCACGCGCTTTCCCGAGAGACAAGGAAAGGCATCAGACCGACACGTCACTCGAGCTATCCTTTAGTCGGCAATAAGGTGGATGCTATTCAGTGGCTTCGTGAGCGAATCAACGACAAGCGCTCAGAGATTGAGGAACTGAGGCGGAACTACAAGCCCGGCTCCAATGGCGGAGGGGCAGTCTTTGTCGAATTCAAGACTATGGCAGAGGCTCAACGGGCTGTGCAACAGATTGCCTCAGCGGACGCCCTAGCGCTTTATCCAAGATTCTCAGGCGTGTCGCCGAAAGACGTTCTGTGGCAAAACCTGTCGCTACCCCCAGAAAGAAGAATATCTCAGGAAGGAATTGCCATGGCTGCTGTCGTTGCACTCATTATTTTCTGGTCAATCCCCAGTGGTTTTGTCGGTACGGCCTCCAATATCACCTATCTTGCTGAGCATTTTCGCTGGCTTGCCTGGCTCAACAACCTTCCCGGCTTCGTTATTGGCGTCTTGTCGGGTCTATTGCCCCCACTGCTGACTAGTCTTCTCAGTAAATATGTGCCGACAATATTCAGATGTAAGTATTATTTACATTTTGCGGAACATCCCATCTCTGGAGTCCCCACTAAGCATTTGTAGACATCTTTGCCGGCGCAGGTGCACCAACGACGACGGCAAACGAATTGCACGTTCAAAAATGGTATTATATTTTTCAAGTCACTCAAGTATTCTTTGTCACAGCTGTGTTTTCCAGCGGCGCCACTGTATTCACTGAGCTGGTCGATCGAGCGAAGCGCCCCGCTTCCATTCCGGGCCTTCTGGCGAAACAGCTTCCCAAGTCTTCCAACTACTACCTCACCTACTTTATCGTTCAAGGATTGAGCACAGCAGCCGGAAATTTGCTCAATTGGACCGATTTGCTTCAATATCTCTCATCAGCCTGGCTCTTTGATAAGACACCGCGTCAAAAATTCGCACGTTATACCAGCATGAAGGGAATTGCCTGGGGCAAAGCTTTTCCAAAGGTGAATAATCGTCTAGTCTATCAATATTCTCTTGCCTGAGGTCTGGCTAATATGACACTTTTTTCACCTACAGCTTACAAATTTCGCGATTATTGGTACGTCACATTGTCCCCCGTTTCAGGGACAAAGAAGCTAACTATCCACGCACAGCCATCGTCTATTCATGCATAGCTCCACTAGTCCTCGGGTTTGCTGCCGCGGGGCTATTTTTCAATTACTTAGCCTATCGCTACAATTTACTTTTTGTCATTCAGCCTAAGATTGATACCAAAGGCGAGGCCTATATCCTCGCGCTGCAGCATCTCCTTACTGGCGTCTACATCTCGGAACTTGCACTGTTTGGGCTATTTGGTCTTCTTGGCGCCGCTGGGCCAGCCTCTATGATGGCTGTGCTCGGCCTGATCACCCTCACATACAACACTTTGACGAACAGGTATCTCTCGCCGCTTGAAAAGTACCTCCCTACCGACCTGGTCAATCAGCATGCGGCAGAGGAAGAATCTGCGCCTTTGCTCGCCTCGGCTGAGGAAGGTCGTATTGATGAGGAGCCACAGTCGCATATAACCCAACTGGGCGAACAGGCACGTATACCACGAAAGCTTATTCACCCTCTTGCCCGCTTTTTCGAGCCAAAAGTATTCACCTCGTACCAGGCCATGAAGGCTTGGTTGCGCAAAGATGCGGATGACTTCCAGGATTACGAAGATGATGCGCCTAGTTACAACGCAGAGCAGGTCAAAAAAGCATACCTCAGTCCCGCATTGACATCGTCCATGCAGGTCATCTGGTTACCCAAAGACAAGACGGGTGCCAGCAAGGATGAGGTTAGCCAGAACCAGATGGCGGGGTTAAAGGCCAGTGACGAGGGGGCATGGATCGATGAAAAGGGGAGGGTGCAGTGGAATGAGGCCAACTTTGAGCGAGTGCCCATTTGGAAGCCTCCGGTTCAATACTGAAATTGTATCATTTTGTTATGCATTGATGGTGCAAGAAACTGCCATAGGAAGTCTGCTTTTGCAGCGTATTTGACATGTATTTTTCCATGTCTCTGGATGAGTTAAGTCACGACTATCAATACTCGTTTGCACTCCGGAGCGCCAAGAAGCATATGCTCAATTGGAAATCACAAAGAAGCATTGGTGTGGAAGCCGTGTTAGGTCGGAGTTGGCGTCATGCATCGCGTTCTAGGAAATTGATCGACTGGCTGGAATTAAATCGAGAATGCATATCGTTCGCTTGGCTGGGCCCCCATTTGAGTATCCTATCTACTCAAGCCCGTCGGAATTGGGCTTGATCGGCCCACCGCATGTATTTTGATTTGAGGGGCCTCATCTGTGCCTAACGAACCCCAACCAAAGTTCGGCTTCCCGCAATAACCTCAACAAATCAAGATTTTAATTCAATTTTGTCACTTGAAGTTTGGGGATTTGCATAGAAATCTAAAATTCGGGTGCTTATCGCGCCCGTACAAACCTAGCCACCCAACCCGCAAACCATGGCAGCCAAGGTTAAGCTCTTGGGTGCGCAGTTATGTCATGCGCTAGCCACAACGAGCATTCTATGGAATGCCCGCTAGCGGAAATAGTGCAGAACAATGGATACCGCGAGACTTCCTGCAAAGATCATCCAGCCAAACGCGGCGGTATGGCTGATGATGGCGCTGGCTTAGCGCCGATTGAAACATGTTTTAGACTTGGGCATCACTTTGCTGTTTCTTTTTGCCCTAACCCTCACTCACGTTTTATTCACTTGCTTCCTTCGCTTGATCTTGATACAGGTATTTGTCGCGCGTGCATTTTGAAAGCGAAGCGGAAGAATCTGCACAACCATTTATCTGTTTGCTTCTGTTTCCTCTCTTTTTCTTCTTCATTGCCCAGCAAAAAGAGCCAACAACATACAAGGCATCAAAATGAACAAGACGAACCAAATTGGCAAAAGCGACAGAAGGATTTATAAGAGCCAGTCAATAGAGTAAGTACGTGTTGATGACGCAAACATTTGTCTTACCAGTCTCTAGCCTGAGCGGTAGATCTATCGAGATTATCGTAGGATTAGAGGATCCCGTCATATTTAGCGTGCATGAAAACCTAATCTGCGCATCTTCGGACTTTTTCAAAAAAGCAATGAGCGGAAACTGGAAAGAATCACGAAGCCGGTCTGTAAACCTCGAATGCGACGACCCGGACGTGTTCCAGGTCTATCTGCATTGGCTGTATCGCCAAAGCCTTCCGGTGCGAATAGATGAGCCTGGACTCAACGGCAACGCCGAGTTTCTCCAGCTGGCGAGGGCGTACGTATTGGGCGACATGTTGCAGGACGGGCACTTCCAAGATGCCGTGCTCGATGCAATCATATCTAAAACGAAAACGAAGGCGATTGACGGAAACCGCTGGAACCCGGTTGGACCAGTCATCCGGGTTATTTACGACAACACTGTTGAATCCTCAAAGGCAAGACGATTCCTCGTGGATATTTACGCGCAAAAGGGGCGCGGGGACTGGTTGACAGAGTGGGCAGCCGAGGAAGATCTTCCGAAACGGTTTCTCCTCGATCTTGCTGTTGCGCTTTTAGACAAGAGAGATCCACCAACTGAGGGGACGATGGAAGCGGATCTGGCGGACTTTTGTGAATATCATCAACATCCCCCAGATCGGAGTCTTTGTTATACGAGTCATCTGAGACTGGATAGATGGTCACTGTAGTCTAGGTGTAACCGGAAGATGGCCGTGAGCTGTTTTGGTCGGCGGTGATCGTTAAAGGGGAAATGTGTATATAAAGCTACGATTATATAATTAATTTCTGATGGTACTCTAAAACAAGCCTGAGGTAGCTTTTGTTTGGTGTATGAGGCTGCTCTTGAATGACGATCAACCGCTACCTGCAGCGGAGATTCCCTACGCAGCTAATTGAAAGAAGTCATGGGGTGTCCTCCGTTCATTTGTGGACCGAATATATTGTTCATTCAGCTAAACGCCTGTTTTCATTTGAGTTCATCGGAGTTAACCACAAGTACCTCTTTCCCAGAAGATATACCATGCAATATAATGTCTAGGGCCTTTATAATCTCATTCGCTCCCAACAAATACCGCATTGGGGTAGCTAAGTCTGATCTGGTTTGCAAGAGCCTGCAGGATAATAAGGTTATAGCAATTGTAGCCATCAAATCCATTCTAACCTGATAGTACGCTACACCCAGCAGGCTGGCTAGAGCATATCATAATAGCAATAACGCCCTTCCCCAAGGATTCCTTTGGAGGAATTTGTTGTGTATCATGAAATATGCAATTATGAATCCAACTCTACAGCTTGACTGACTCGGGAACTCATGCAAAATAGAGAGCGATACTCTCAACGATCAAGCGTGTACCCGTGCAATGGAAACCGTGTAGAAGTGCGGTTCCTCTCTCGGCCTCTAATAGCAGCCAAACACTAAGAGCATGAGTCAATATCCTTGAAGTAATGACACCTTGGGTGGCTGGGCCGCTTTGTTAGGGCAAGACTGTATCACACGTTGTTACGAACCAGGCTAGACCCCCTCTCCCCTAGTGTTATGACCAAGCCAGTTTAGCCCGGTCTCCGGATATGCACTAAAAGAGAGCACCCAGTGAACGCTAAAGTGGGGCGAGCACTCACTCGACGCGCTGAGCTAAGAGCCAGTGCTCGCTGAGGAGCATCGGATCTGGTGTCCTCAAAAGCAGCGGCATGTAGTGTCAAAGTTGACAAGGCATAACGATGTTGCTTGATTATCACGGCTGTACAAGCTATGCAGATCCGATCGAGATATCACGTGTAGGGACAGAGCTACGGTATATTATGTTATTTAATTCGCCATGTACAGAAATTTGAATTCATTACAAAAGCTAAACTGCGCTGTATTTTGCTGTAACCAATTCAATGTCACTTGCAACGCTTCTTTTTCCGTCATCCCAGGGATCCGTCTCATTAGGATCCAGATACATCGGACTGTTGGGGCCCCTTGAAACCTGAGGTCTTGATGAAGTTGTTCCACCAGGTCCATGAATCTTTGTGAAGCCTTCCACAGCCGGTCTCAGATTTGCACTCCTTTCGTTCGAGTTATAAGAGTATTCCTGTGACTTGCTGGATTGGAAGTATGGTCTCAAAGATGGCAAACAGGCGATCACAAGACTAATATTAAGGTCCAGTGCACTCCACAAATCTATGAGGTATCGCGTTAGGATTGACTTTGTGGTTCCGCGTGAGGTTCAAATACGCACCAAAGAGACTGATGGGAAGAGCGTTGTCAACTGTAGAGGAAAGCACAGTGATACCACGGACAAGGCAGAAGCTGATGTTGACGAGTCCGAGCAAGAATGTGCAGTAAACACTGATCTTCAGTTTTCGTTTCATTTGCAGCCCAGGTACAATCATCCAGGGGAGAATGAAGACTTAATTTCGAGTTAGAATCATCGCAGCTAGAGATGCAAGTGAATACGTACTTAGAACGTCTCCGATAAAGTGTAAAAACCATGTAATCACAAACATGAGCGCAAGCTTATCATTCGAGCACTGCTTTTTTGGATCCATAGCCCTATTTCGCAGTCAGTACACATCGCCATCTAGACACCTTTGGTGCACCGTGTGCACAGAAAAATTGCCACTCACCAGTTACTTTCCAGTGGAAGGCAGTTGAGAAACAACATGAGTATACTGATGAGAAAGCTAGCCGAGACAAATATTATCGTGACCCAAAGAAACCTTCTTGTCTTCTTTTTAAAATTAGGAATTACTTCCGCATACACTGCGAGAAGCGCGCCTTTGCAAAGATAAAATGCGACAAAGAAAGGGAGAGCGCTGATCCAGAACAGCTGAGAAGTGTTAGTACAGGTCTGCAAAGAATAGGTCCTCTGCTTCTTTATGATCACCTACCTTGCCAAGCAATGCCTTCTGTTCGCTGCTACCTTTGAATCCCTCGAGGCTTGTCAAGACAGCCGGGTCAAGGGCACCCATCATTGCAAACTTCACATCGAAGGATGCAGTTGCGATGGCGGACACCAATGCTAGACACATAAAAATGTCTGGAAGTATCAGTCTGCGTTTTTGGATATTGAGACGCAGCCAAACTCGAGCAATGACAACCCCCGTCGCTATAACGATCAGCGTCCATTGCGGTACCTATGTCATTCAAGTTAACAAATAGCCCTTCTTGAAAGGAATGAGGAGGGTAACACACCAAAACGCCCGCAGGGCCTGGTGCCAACATAGCCATTTCAAATGTGGTATTAAAGTCTGGGGACTTGTCGAAAGATGTGATAACCTGATAATGATGTAAAAATAAATACCCAAGCTTTCCAAATCGGATATAAACGTTTTTTCGTTGTTTCTCTTAATGCATATTCTTCCACATAGGCATGTTACATTCCCGGACACATTGACTCGTAAAGACTTAATAAAATTTCATGATACTGGACTTTTTTGTTGAGGATTTGGATCTGATAGTAAGACAGCAATCCAGGAGGGAGCGGAATGTGTGGTCAGTCTCACGTAGGATTTATGCAGAGTTTTAACTCAATGAGAGATGCTTAATCTTATTGCTGAACGGCTAAGAAAAACGACCGTGCGTTTGTTAGATCGATTCGCGGGCGTAGTGAGGTGCTAACGAACGAAGCCGGTTTTAGGCTGGCGACACGGCTAACGTGGACTATTGTTCAGGCGCGTGCAGTCCGTTCAACCCTGTGCCCGCCTACGATGCCACGCCCCAAGGGGTTAAGCCCAACGCAGCCTGAGACTAGGAAAATTAGCAAGCAGCAAAATATCACCGTCCGGAAGGCGGAAGATGTATGCCGCCACGCTTAATTAGCTCGAGCTTGCAAAGTCATATTCCCAATTCCCGTTTTACGGTACCGTTAGACTTTTGCCCGTGTTTTTCCCGACAGGTCGTCTGACTCGAGCCCCTGACTACGGGCCGCCGGAATTTGTGCTGGACTTAGCTATCGCGGCTGGCATCACAGCTAAAACGACCCAGTGTTCCACCGATGGCGCCACAGCGTAAGCTTTCTTGGTAGCAACGCCCAAACTGAGTAAGGCTGGTCCGTTTGGTCACAGTTGTTCATTCCAAAACGGATAGCAAGACAGAAGACATTATCTTACTACGTTAGTCTGCTCTTTGAGAGGTTAGAGACTGCAACGGCGAGTCAAAGACGCTGGACATGCTATTGGTTGTTTTCGGTCCTCGCTCTCGTTCTGGGATGGAGCTTGGTGATTTCGGATTCGATGTCGCTCCGTAAGACCTAAAATCCGATTAAGTGCATGAACACTGACATCGTCGTTTTTTCGATGGGCTCGCCTTTATTACAGTCGCAATTAGGGGTGAATCGCGACGCATGCCATTCGTACACTTGGGGAACAGAGGTCTTTTCCTGGGCTGAATCTTCCATTAGGCTCTCTCGCTACTCCTCGGATCTCGCTAAACTAGCCCCGGCCTCCTTCTGCCCATGCTGCCTTGTAAGGCTGGACTTCAAAATTTCCGAGCCCCTTGTGCCATGATAAAATCACTCTTTGATATAGCAATAGCTCCAACACGTTGGGAAGGATGTTTCCATTTCCATACGCCAACGTGTCGAGAATGTGACGGAACCCACTCTCACAAGCTGTAATGTTTGGCATGTCCTAAATGTATTATTGACGTAAAAGAATATTATGAATTTGAAAAAGCCGCCCCGCCCTTGAAACCCCGCTCAAAATTAATCGTCGGTGTCAGTAATCCTTAAGAGCATCATCGGCGGGAGCCCCCAATTCTTCATTAATTCGATTTTTTGGCTATCGGATAATCCATACATCTTATCAAATTTAAATTCACCTTGAGGCTAGTAACCTGATCCTCCCATCACATGGATATCGAATCTTTGGATATTGGACTGGGATACTTTGTTGGTAGGCCAATTGTACTCCCTGACGAAGAAGGGACTAGCACGTCTCACCGAGTCGCATTTCTAGGCCATCTCATCTTCGTCATAATCGTTGCAATCCCAAAAGGCGTATCCGAGCGCCCACAAATTCTTATCGCGCTCGCAATAAGTGGCGTCCAAGACCTGGCTGTTGAAGATTTCGCAACCCAGATGAGCAGAGCGCCAGGTCTTGAAAGGGCCAGAATCCTCTCCATCATAATTCCAATTGGCGGGATATGATACGGATTTGAAAAACTCTCGGTTTGATGACACGCTGCCTTGAAAGCCATCGATATTAGCGCCTGTTTGCCAGACCCAGTCCCTCGTGAAGGTATCGGCAGCCAAGCCGTCTAATAAGCTAGTAGGGTACTGCTTAATTTCCATGTTCTGAAGTTTGCTGAGTGGCATTAATGCTATTCTGGAATCGAAACTGGTGGCATTGATGACTTGGTGCAGAAAGTTGATGTCATGGGTAAGCTTTGTTTCATTGTTAGCAGTTATTCCGCAATGTGCAAGAGCTGCTCAGGGGATTCTCACAAATTCTTGAAGGTAGATCATGTTTTCTGGCTCCCCATCCCATACTATTGGCACTGAGCCATAGTTCACGGCATGTGCAGCGACATCCTCACATGCTACTCATTTATGGTTAGTCATGAAATCCGTCGACGGGTAGTAGTGTATGCCTTTGAGGACTTGCATCGAAAAACGCTTTGTTCTAGGTAGGCGTAAACGCAAACCAATTGCTCGTTGACCCAAGGAGAAAAGGGCCTGAATAGAAGCTTGTCACGCTCTTCATCCTGTATAGCAAGGTCATCCCTGCGACCAAACAAACTACACATGATGAGATAACGGTAGAAGGCTCGGCTAATGCGAAACCTCTCCGGCCAGTAGACGTCACTGGCATGGTTTAATCCGAGTTTGCTGTTGAATAGCGGTATCGTTGATGAGGCAAGGTCATGGACCAAAGATTCTACGAGTTTGTGATGCCGACTGATGGTTTTGAGTGTCCGCAGCGGAATCTCGGACAGGGCAGAGATGGCTTCAGACGGCGCCTTACAGCCAAGCAAAAGGCTTACGAGTGTAAGTGTGAGTGTAAGTGAGGGATGGTATCATCAACTCCCTTATGGGTGGGTAGTTGTCCTATGGAGTGGAGGCATCAGGGTGGGTGCTTGTGATGACGCTGGCGAATGAATCAGGCTCAGCGCCACAGCTTGAGACGCGCACCGCCACTGGAGCCATGTCCTTGTGGCAGTGCAGTATCAGTCCTACCCTGCAGATCATGACACTGACATTGTCATCCAGCGGTCAGACTTTCGGTTAAGCTTGAGTGTGAGCTCTATCACTCATGGCTTTGTTCTACTCTAGGTTTATGTAATTTTATATTCTAAATTCACGTAAAACTAGTTTTGTGTTCTCTGTTCCAGCCATTAATTCATCACAACCTCGTTGAAGGCAGTGGGGCAGGTTGAACAGCACACATTCCAGATAGCTCACATCTAACAGGTCTTTATCGCCTGTCAGTGTGGTATTTGTGACATTGATACCCAACCGGTCTAAGACCTTTATAACACTAATAGTTAGTAAACGCGGTAATCTCGCTTGCTACGCAATCTCTCATCCGCGTCTATTTCGGCAATTAAAGGGGATCGAACTTCTGCGGCAGCTCCGGTGTAGTATTAATGCTATTCAGCTTTAGACAGCCTTGATGAAAAGGTTGCTGCAGGCACTTTTTGCTCCGGGTTGGGGCTGCTAGGGCCCCTTGCTCTTGGATAGTGAAATTTTCGGGTTGAGCTGAATTTTCGCCATGCCATTTACTGCCATTTCCACCTTTTCAAGTCCCCACTCGTGTGTTCGCCTCATTCATCAAGCGAGCCAACATACGCTGTACAGCTGGCGATAATTGCCCACTAGCAAGGCGAACCGTTTTGGTTGCCTTACATCGTGCCTAAATCCCGTCTTCTCTCTTTATGTGAAGAGATAAGGCGCAAGTAATGTTTTACGCTAATATCGGGTGGAAATTGGCTTCTACAAACTCGCATTCATGGACAAGAGGACGATTACAGCGATGGTCATTTTGATTCCGAAATTGCAATTTTGCTCCATTCGTGCCATTATAGAGTATCCGAGAATTACACTACACCTCCTGCCCGTCAAACACACGCGGATGGCTTCATCCTTTTACTCCAAAGCAATCCACTGAACCTCGGCATGGTCCATGCTGGTGTCATCCCATGTGCCAAACTTCCACTGGAGCTCCTTGTTGTTTGGCGCATTTGCCGAGCAGCGGAACCGCAAGTTTCTGTCAAAAGCAAAGTCGATTTCCGAGATGGCAATGAAGGTCTTGGGCGTGTTCTTGAAGGCCTCGCCGTAGTAAGGATAGCGGTAATCGAGCTCCTTCTGCTGGCGGTTCACAGTGTTCTTGCCGCTCTTGACGCGCTTTCCATCCTCCTCGGCCGGGTACGCGAAGAATCCCACGCGCGCGTTCTTGAATCGCCTGTTGGCCCAGCTCTCAATCTTCAGGGTGAAGGAGTTGCAGTTGATGTCCACGGCGAAGCACTTGAGGGAGATGTAGTCTTTGCCGTGCCATTCAAAGTCCTGGAGCCACACGCACAACTTGGGTGGCGTGGGGAAACTCTGACCGAAGAAGACTTGCCTGGTCACATTGTCGTAATCGTTTTGGTTGAGGCCATAAGTGTGGACCATGCCAGTCTCGGTGTGGAGGTCCTCGGGGAGCGCCATCCAGCTGCAGCCAATGTCGTAGCCGGAGCACCCGCTCCACGCGGCCGCCTGGACGCTGAATCCGTCGGCCTTGACCTCAGGGAAGGACAAGGACAGGCAGCGGTTCCTGCTACGCTCGGCGTCAATGGTGTTCAGACCGAAAATCAGCTTGGGCGGAGCAGCATAGGCACGAGGGAAGGTGACTGAGCAGCGCGAGACCGAGTTCTCACCGCCGGCCCATCCCTTTTCGCGTGCCTGGAAAGAGCCGAACTGTGCCTCTCCGGATGGCTTAGCACTGCGGGCCTTCTCCATTTCGGAAATCTGATTATTCTTTTCATCAAGAGCCTAATCCTGGTTAGTGGATTCCTTAAGCGGGAACTAAGAGAACGCGTACCTTTTGGGCAGCAAGGAGCTTCTGCTGCATCTCCTGCAGAGCCTTGTCACCAGCTGACTGGCCTTTTTGCAACAAAGCAAGGTCCTCGCTGTCAACCGTGTCGTTGGTCTCGAGGAACTGGCCCTCAGTTTCCTCTGCAGTCGACTCAGACACACGACCCCAGATAATACCTAGTCTGAGAATCTTTCCCTCATTGCCGTCCTCACTCCTTCCAAAGAAGCCTTTCAGAGTTCCTGAACTGAATGGCCCGTCCAAGTAGAGCACCCTTACGTTTTCGTAAGCAACACCGTCCTTGACAACGGCCTCGTTCTCGCCAGGGACAGGCACCGATCTGAGGGCTCGTGCAATCAAGGATCGGCCTCGGTTGGTGAAGAGTCGGAGGCCGAGCACTTGGGTTGCCGCCCCTTCCTGTCCCTTCGGTTTACCGTGCTCAATGGAAACCGAGTTGATTCTCTCACCAGTGAGGAAAGGCCCGAATCTCTTGATTCGCGTCTTGTCGCGAGACTGCCAAAATGTTAGTGCTTCCACTTGTAACATGGAACTGGGAATGCTCGAAAGCTACTTACTGTGCCCTTCTCCACAAGAAGGCCGTTGCTGTACGATACTGCCAAATAGATCAACGCCCCATTGAACATTTCGGTGCGAATGGAACGGACGCTCCAATCCGGCTTCAAAAATTCCAGGTTGTTGAACGCTTCGCCCTTGAAAACATCTCCAGCGGCGCTGGATGCCCGGAATTGTCCAGCGAGATTGATGTTGTCTCCAAGCAGGGCATCGAATGCCACCCTCTCGGTCTCTTCCAGCTTATCAGTGGCGACGTAAAGAGGTGCTTCATCTGCGGCTTGTTCTTCCTTCTCAATTTGTTCCTTCTGCTCCGCTTCGGAGAGGGGCTTGGCTCCAATTCTTCGTCCGCTCAGGGGGTTCTTCTTCACGCGCAGCCTCTCGGGCACCTCGACCACGGGAATTCGTGCCTCGAAGGCTACCGGCGACTGGAAAGGCTCGGCGTGATCTTCGTCAGTAGCAAGCTTAGGGTCCTTTTCGATGGCGTCGACTTCGTTGACGATACGGGCCATCTGCCGGCGGATGGCGGTACGAGCATCACTCAGACCCTTGATCGAGGCTTCGAACTTGGAATCGTGCTCCACATAAGGGTAAAGTCCACTATCTTTGTTCTTGTCGCCCATTGGGGTCACGGCTGTGATGATCGTTGCCACCTTGTCTTTATCGGCATCACTCCATGGAATGACTTCCAAAGTCTTGCCCTGGACTCCGAAAATCTGCTCGCCAAGGCGCTTGTACAGAGCCTTGTAGCTGACGAAGGAATCAAGCAGTGTGTTAGTGTAGATTTGTGCATTCTCGTACTGGAGGGGAGTGTACGAAGCAGGCTTTCTAGCTACGAAGCTCCTCAAGGAATCGTACTTGGTCAGAATGGCATATGTGCGTTGAGGGCAGTCGGCGACAAGATCCGGGAAGCGGGCGGCAGCAGCCATGAGACTCTGAATGTCCCACTGCTGCTCCATGGGCTTGATGTGGCCACCACCAGACCAGAAGACCTGGATGGTGGTCTCAGTGTTAGTCTCGATGTTGCTTCGTGCGATGCCGACGTTGGCCTCGGCTTCAATTTGAACAGCGCCAGCAGTCAAGGCAATCTTGGCCTCAGCCTGAATGTCCGTCTTCTTGGCCTTGTTCAGGATCTTCATGCTCACAATGGCGTTGAACTCACCGCCCTCGACGAAACCAGAGACGAAAGAATCACCATAGACCTCCCGGAAGTTGTTTTCGTCAACAGAGCGGAGGGGGTTGAAGACCAAAGCGTCCTTAAAGTTGATGGTCTGGTTCACAACCTTGACCGAGATGTAAAAGTTGAGATCACTCTCCTTGAACTTGTCTGAGTCGACAAATGATCCCTTGCCGGAACCACCGACCTTTCCGGCCTTGATGGACAACGAACCAGACACACTCATGTCATCCATGACATCACTGAGGCGGTCAACGAAGCGCGAGGTGTAAGTGACAGTCTGGCTGGGTCCGCGAGGCGCAGTTGGGTCAAACTCGTACTTCTGAGTCTGCTCCGACATGCCGTTGAAGCGCTCCACGAACTGGTTCTGGGCCCGGATCTTCTCCAAGTCAGCCAGGCTCGTTGCCTTCAGGTTTGCAGCGTTCTCGATGGCCTTTCGAGCATCCTCACGTCTCTTAGCATCCCAGGCTCGCTTCTCAGCGCGGATAGCACGAAGCTCGTCGCGCTCCTCGGCACGACGCTGGGCCTCGTCTGCCCGCTGCTGCTTCTGCAGCTCCCTGTTGTACTGGCGCTGCTCAGCGAGGATCTCAGTCTCCTCCTGTTTGCGCTGGGCTTGCTCGGCTTCCTCCTTTGCCTTTGTGGCTGCGTCTTGGTTAGACCTTCCTGTGAGCGAGGCTTTGATGGCAGCGCGATCGACAGGGCCCGCAGGTGTGCGCCCTCGCGCACGATCAGACGAAACGCCTCTCTTGGCGGGCTTCTTCTGAACAACTACAGGCTTGCGATCATTCGCTCGGAGGTTGGCGGCTATCGCCTCACGATCAACCTTGTCGTCCTTGGAGGTGTTGGCTCTAAGGTTTTCGAGAATAGCTTCTCGGTCAACCTCATCGTCGTCCCCCTTGGGCTGCGGTGGCTTGGTTGAATCTTTCTTGACACTAGTGTTGCCAGTGGTTGGCTTCGAAGTGACTAGCTTAACAGGAGTTGCTTGGACCTTCTGGACCTCACCCTCCTCTGCAATGGAGTCATCGACCTCTTCGGTCGGCTCCTCAACTTGCTTAGCCTCTTCCTTGGGAGCCTCTTCCACTGGAACAATCGCCTTTTCGGGCTCTTCGGGTGCCACTTCTGGTTCCTCTTCACCAGATGTGATCTTGCCCTCGACAACTGGGTCAGGCTTGGAGACGGCCTCTGTGCAACCAGTCAGATCAAACCTATACATTGTGCGGCTAATTTTTCACTCACCTTCAGCAGCTTTCTCGTCGGCCTCTTCTTCGAGTGCCGCCTCGATCAACGCGACTTCCGCCTTGGCCTTTCGGGCGTTTTCCTCAAGCACAATAGTGGCAGGTTGGCCAGAAATGACCTCTTTCTGCCTCGTCCACGCGCTTGGTGCAGCACTCTTCTGGGCCATGATTCTCATGGTAGTACCATCGTTGGTGACCACATTCTCGGGTCTTTGGTCGTCAATGACAACCGCATCATCGATGCAAATTTGCTGCGTATACGAGTTGAACCTGTGGCTCCGGTTAGTTATCCAAGGTTGGTATAGATGAGAACAGACTCTTACCCTTGGCCCAATCGCATAGCATGCGTGTAGGGCGCTAGAAGGAGAGACATTGTGGCGAATTAGATTAAACAAAACCAATTATGAAACGCTCTGATGTTATTTGAAAATGCAAGAGTATCAATCCGAAGCAGGGATTGATGAGACAAAGGAATTGAATTACAGATGAAAAGAATGTCGGCCATTGATGCACTTTATAAGAACGCTTCTTATCAAACCTCCTCAACTCTCCTCCATCCCTCCTCCATCCCTCCTTACAAACCTGGCAACTCCGGGGCTGCAGATTCCCCCACAAGTCAAATTTCCGGAACCTTATAATGTCTCGGGGTACGCGGCATGCTTGGCAAGCCCCCGGCGCTTATCGATTGCTTTTTAGGGACATAATTGAACCTGTGACGTCCTGGAAGTGGCTAGACAGAGCTCACGATCACGCTGTTCGAAATGCAGTTCTCCAGGAGGTTTAAGCTAATGCCCAGGGTGTCACATATTTGGGTGGTGTGGGACCAAATGTGGAGGGCATCTTCTGAGCTGATGCGGGAGAGAGTTATTATACGACCCGACGCTATACTGTACTCAACAGTGGCTTGTCAATAGCTTCATCCAATTCCCTGAGACATATTGACATGTGGCTGGCTAGGTCTATCGATAGTCTATGTGACTAGTGGAGTTTATGAGGATGTGCGACCAGGGTGCGTGTTGCTGACGGCTACACGCCATCCCTAAAAAGTAGCCCGTGCCGCAACGGGCCGCCGCTAGCGACGGCTACTCACGCCACTTCAGCGGTAATTGGGTCCCCCCTCCCCCTAAAAAGCCTTGAATCACATTAGCAGCCAGATTCGTAACCGCCCCCATGGCAGGGTTGCGGCCACGGGCAAAACGCGTAGTGCATGGAATTTGTCTCCTTGGCGCTGTATTCCACACGACTTGACGGTCGTCGTATGCCGATTCTCTTCTCCTGGATTGCGCATGTTAACCTAAAGTCTCTCCAATGAAGCAGCCATCGGTCCAGATAACTACGAGCACAGCGACCACTGCGGCAGAAGAAGCCAATTATCTGGCCAAGCCCGGCGGCCCTGATGACAATGAGATTTCTCGTCAGGCCCATCAAGGACTTCCGCTTGTTCTGCCATGGGGTCGCAAACCTGTTCGTCTAGGCACCACTTTCCACTCGAAGCTGCAATCCACCGCAAATCCATGGTCGGATGAGACGCCCTTTGTGCTTTCTGATTTGCACATGATCCCCAAGGAGCTACATGCCGAATACGGGACTACCTCCACGTTCAAAAAGGTCAAGACGACCAAAGAGAGCGAAAAGGGTGATCATTTGAGCCTCGGATTTGGTGTTGGTGTTGGGCTGCCGTTTGTAGCTTCTGTCAGCGTAAAGGGGACATATGATCAACATATCCAGGAAAATAAAGATGTAAGTCAATTTGGATAGCGCCATACCCCCGAAAAATGTGACGCTTATTCATGTGAACCTGTAGTCCGACAAGATATCACTCAACGCCAGTTGCCGGGCTGGAACCATTGAACTTCAAAGACAGCCGCGACTAACCAAGGAGGCGATCATCGAGATCAAGTATGGCGGGGGGTACGAAGGTCTCTGTGACAGATTCGGCGACTATTATGTTGCTGGCTACCGACTGGGCGGCGATACTGGAATCTTGATGAGCGCTTCGGGCCATTCGAGAGAAAAGATTGAAAAGATTGGCGTAACGGTCACCCTCAAAGTCCTCTTCATTTCTGCCAGCAAGCATTGGGAGAAGGAATTCAGGGAGTTTGGGTCTGGCCGCCAGGTCAAGCTGCTCGGGTACGACACGCTTGACGACATGAACTGGAAACGTTCCAGTGCGGCGGGCGATGACGTGAAGGACGTTTTGGCTTGGTCGGGCAGTGGCCCTATGACTGATTCGGCTGCGATTCTTGCAGAAGTGGATGAAATCATGACGCGATCCGAGAATCTGATGGAGCGAATCCACGAGGTTCTTGACAGGCATGGCTACAGGAATGGAGAAAGCTTAACCTTTGTTCAGTGCGAAGAGCTTTTGGCCGAAGGTATTGTGGTGGAGTTGCTCCTTGAGCCTATGTCGAGATTGCGAGATGTCATACAATGGCGCTTGGAAAGGAATATTATCTGAGTATTCATAGCAGCTCCTCTAGTTGGCTATGTGATCACTACCGATCTTGTATTAAGTAGAGATAGTTCAGTATCTAATAAACACTAATGCGATAAGCCTACCCGCTATAACTAAGAAATTCACGCCTACAATAACGAGGCCGAAAATTTCGCAAACGCCTGTAATGGCTCGAGCATCCGTATTTGTTGCGCTACTTACGGTGTTGTTGAGAAGAAATGGAATTTCAGAGCTCCATGTGGCATAAAATGAATAAATGAACAGAAAGAAGAATGCGACCCAATATAGATATTTTGACGGTCTGGTGCTGTAATTTTCGTAGGTGATGCAAAACAAAATGAGCAGCAAAAAAGCTGCAGGGTATTCGACGAGTAAGATGATACAGAGGACACGAGCTATACCGGGCGTCTCGGTGCCGAACCTCAGCTGGAAATAAAAGAAGGAGGCTGTCATGAGGACAATTTGAACCGTTAGAAAAACGAGGACTGTAAAGATCCAAGGGCAGTCGGTAGAGTCGTAAAAGTCTCGGCTCAGCGCATCAAAAACTTGACGCCTCAGTAAGAAAGCGTCGGGGGACAGTTCGATGACGCGAAGTTCCTCCTCGTCCGATTCGGCGTGGTATTCTGATTCCGAGTATCCATACTCGGAGTCACGATTGTGCAATGGCATTTGCGGGAGCCCGTCCATCCTGGAGGTAAAAAAGTGCTGAGCGGCTGAAATGAGTGGCCCAAGAAGAAGGAAGATGGGGAGAATCTGGCCGAATCCCCAGGGATTGTCGTGCTTTTCTTCTTCGCTATAATGCCACCCACTTTCCATCGTTGATCTTGTGTGGTATACATTGATGGTGCCCCAGATCCCAGTCACTATGAGCCAATAGATCTTTCAGCTTCATCAGAATTGGCCATCTTGAATGCATTTTCGAAAGAAGGATGCACTCACATCAAAGAGATTGGAAAAGAAAACATCAGAGTATATTCTGACCAAACAAAAATTGGCGGCTTGGACGTAAAGAATGGTGCGTCGGAATGCGATAGTGGCTGGGGTCAGGTGTTCAGCGTTTTTGGATAGCTGGGCAATCGATAGATGCAAAAAATGAGCAATGTTTTTCCGTAAAATTTTGAATTGGTCACTCAGGCGTGGAAATAGCTTGATAATTCTGGTTCCTAGACCGAAAAGTATCAACATTATCGTCAGGGTGGCTGATTGGAACGCATCCGTATTCTGCAGCCCGGTCTGAAGATTTGGCCGATCATTCATGTCCCGACTTTTTGCCTCTTCTGGCCAATCCAGTACTTGTCGGACATTGTAGAAGCATAGGGCATGGGTCCCTGGCAAACAAAGTGTGTCACCAACACCGATCCTGCCATCCCAATTGAAGAACATGGTTGGAAATATGGCAATGATGAGCATGATGGCCAGTATCATCATGGAAATAAGGCGGGTCCATTTTTGGATGGGATTAAAGTACAAGTACTTGCGAAGAACTGTAAGACCGGCGACGTGCGTGAGGTTCGAGAACCATGCAAAGTACGTGATGAGCCGGAAATGGTAGGCAGAAATACCATTGTAGAGATCAATGAAGGCGCTGGTCAGTACTCCCAGGCCTGTTATAAGTTGAACATCGCACATTGCAAGAATTGCCTACGTTGACATTTTAATCCAAGAAATGACCTGCTTGTCACCAGAGATGACTTACGTGGTTGAAAACCTTTTCCCATCGAGTCTCCCGATCCTCAATGGCTGATGTCTTTTCGCCAAATGATAGGAATTCGGAAATCGGTTGTAGTTTTTGCTTTACCAGCACATCGACTGGATTTGCACTCCATACGGCGTGTTTACATGCTCCTGGAAAGGGATCCTGGCTCGGGTTGAAGGAGAGCAGATAATGCAAAGCAACGAGTGCAATAACTAGCCAAGCTGCTCCTAAGAATCCTACAATCACCTTCTGAGGTCAGACATGACACCAAAATGGTTGCATCGGCTTATAATTGAGGAATGGGGGTAATGGCTCGTGTTCAAGACTCGGCAAAAGGACGGAGCGGACTCACCCCCGACCCTTCAACATCTGAATACCGCTCAGGCCAATCCTCCCAGCAGTCCAGATTGCAGCAAGTCATGGCAAGTGGCGATGACTTGGGCTTGAGCAGTCGAAATTAATTGATTTTGGTCGCCTGAATAGCGGTTAGGGGCCCCAGACCGTTATGGGAGATGTGGTATTTAAGATCTCAACGGTACAGCCCTGTTATCTGGGTGGTGACGCAAGAATTCAACACAAGGCTGAGTTCGTGTTCTAAATTTGTCTCGGTGCATTTGTGGCGTGCCCCGCTCCAAGAATGCTTATTCTCGAGCGGGGGGACAAACCAAACTCAGCCCTATGGGATGTCTCGGATCTAGGTTTGGATCTTGGCAGGTAATCGATCGTGACGCGGCAAGCGGTGGAGGAGGCAATGTTGGGTATTCTTGGACTGGCACGACGAGACACGCTGGGGCGCGGATTGGGCAAGACAACGCATCCAATCACGGCATCATAAACCTACTTTGCCAGGGTGCGTCTCGGGGACATATGGCCCTCAGCCGCAACTTGGAATGGGGGCCGTCCAATTGCGGACAAGATGGGTGCATCTCCCCTCTTTCGCAGCCAGCTGGCTCACGCAAAGCCAACAGAATTGCCTCGGCTGCTTGCACAGCCTGCAACTACTGCACAGCACAGGAGGGATGGATGGATGGATGGATGGCGTGATGCTTTTCGAGACATTTCTCTTGTCGCGTCTGCAATCTATAGCTCAATCATACACTGAAGAAGTACATCAAGATCCTGTTACATCGTTATCATTTCGTGTGATAAACCAACCCATCACGGCCGCTTAAATGAGACCGTCTTCCACGCGCCTGGCCAAGCATCGCCCACTTCCGTAGCCAACCAGCGCGCAATCGCCGCATTCGTCTCCACCGGCTTCTCGAGCTGAACCCAGTGCCCCGCGCCGATACTCGATTGTGTCAGATTCCTGCAGAGCCGCTTCTGCGGGTCCGCCATGCGCGTGTTGCCCGTGTCGCAGACGCTGTCGTACCGAGCCTCGATGAAGAGCACGGGCATATCGAGCTCGGCTCGCACGTCGGCGTTTGTGTTGAAGGCGTTGTTGGCCGCGTCATTGTTGTAGTACGCATCGGGTCCAAAGTACCCGTTCTTGCGGAAGTCTGCGATCAGCTCGGCCAGCGCGTCGGGGGCCAGCAGGCTGTCCTCGTCGGGGAACTCCTCGGGTCCCGGCGCCTCCTCTGCACCACCAAACCAGCCACCGTCTTGGACCGTTGTGGCTGTAAATGCACGCTCACCAGTTGTGTGGTTAGCTCTGGCGCCGCTGTATAAAAACTTGGTGAAGCCTTCGACGTTGTTGTCGTGGAACTTGCAGGACTTGTCGAAGGACTGCTGGTAGTAGCGCATGTAGCTCCATTGGCCGTCGGGGTACTCGTCCTTGGGATAAAGATCCCTGTTGACGTACTTGATTGTCTCAGCCAAGCCGAGCTCGATTACACGGTAGGGGACGGCAAGGTTGGCAATGGCGACGCACTTGTTGGCATGATGGGCGACAAATGAGTTGAGACAGCCACTGCCCCAGTCGTGGGCGACCCAGATGGCCCGGTCACGGCCTGTGTCGGCCAAAAGCGCTACAAGGCCTTCGACAATTGACTCCTGAGAGTAATCCGCCGTAACTTTGGTGGCGGTCGACCGACCATAGCCGGGCATATCGGGCGCGATGCAGCGGAAGCCCAGTGACGAAAAAGTAGTGAGCTGGTGAATCCATGTCTTGGCATTTGCGGGCCAGCCGTGGAGGAAAATGATTTGAGGCCCTTCGCTCGGACCACAAGAGTAGTAAAAGATGTTTTTCTGGTTGTTGTCGCCGTAGCTGACGTTGTGTTCGGAGAGAGTCACCATTGTCGCGCAATTGTTTTCCTGGGAAAAGCTCGGTGAATGCAGCATGCCGTAAATGTCATTCTACTCGACCAACAGCTCAACATTTATATACCTGTCCCCTCAATGCATACGCACGCGCCGTGTGGGCGGGCGAATCTGTCCGAGCGCCGGGGCCTCGGCAGATGCCTAGCTGGGACAGATGGTTGTGGGACAGAAGGTTCACCAGGGCTCAGCTTCAGGGATCATGAGGTTTCCACGGCCCAACTTGGCTGCCATGATAAATTGGTCGTTGGAATCCCATATCGAAACAGCCATACAGCCTCATTTCCTCATGGTGATTCATTCTGATTCAGGGTGATTCATTCATACAAAAGCAATTTGCTTGATAATTCATTTGTCGTGTATATAAGCATCAGCCAAGTTCGGTATCCCACTCTGACTCACCTGCGGACAAATCGTACCACACCTGCGCAGCCTACATCCTGCGGAGACGTTTGTGAAAAATTCCTCCCACCTAAATCCGATCACACCCTTATTGGCTGTCTCTCGCTCTTTACTTGTTGCCAATCCCACCCCTGTCAACATTTTACTTGTAAGCATAACGGCTATCAACCCGCCACCCCAGGCATCCGACATAGCCGATACGACCCCGGTTGCACGCACTGAAACGCTGCCCCACAACCAATAAAGAGCGGCCTCGGCTAGAGATGGACATTGAAGGGCGACGATCAGGAAACTCAAAATCCCCAACGTGTTGTATTTTCCCCTAGAAAATAAGTAACTGGTGGGTTATGTTTCAAGTTATGCTGTAAATGCGGAACTAGCCCCACCGAACGATAAAGCACTCCTATCCGCGAAAAAGCGGTCTATGGTGTAGAACTTGGCTCTACGGCTTCTATTTTTCTTGTTTCCCCCAGGGGCGAGCATTATGGGGGTTTTGTTCAGGTACGCTTTTTTTGACCCACCATTAATTGGTTATTGACTGCCCAATCAATGGCGTAATTGTGATGAGTCCGGGATTGAGTGGGGAATCACCTCCGCCACTCATCATTGCCAACACTTGTCCATTGCTGCATATGCGCCATTTGGTACAGAAGAGAGTGTATTCTTAACTATGTACTGATAGGTTTTCTAAATATTATATGCGATCATGTAAAGAGTGTCTATGAATAAAACAAATTAAACAAGCCCAGAAGTCTAACACACCCATTAACGAGAGAGAGAGAGCCACGAATTCCACCAAGGCCAATCACACAAGACTAAACAGATTAAAGGAGCGACGACAATTAACAACCAGTATTATCCACCATCACATTACCAGAGATTCTCTAATAGTAGTAGATTCGGAGGCCAGCGTACGAGGGGTCCCAAGAGACGTGGTCAATGTCGTTGACGCCAACCAGCTCGAATCCCTCAACGGTGCCCGGGGCTTGGCAAGGAGTCTTCTCGGTGAGGTAGGCGTTGGCAGTCTCATCCCAAGTAGCGTAGGATCCGAGAACGGGAGAGAGACGACCCAGGTGGTCGCCGCGCTGGTTGCCGGGGCCCCAGCCGGTGGTAGGTCCGGGAGCAGGGCTGTTGCTCTTGAAGAGGTCGATCTTCTTGCTGCCGTTGAGTTCGGCAGACTCGTCAATGTAAAAGGCAATCTGGCACATCTTTCCGCTGGCGACCTCGGGGTAGGTGAAGGTGGAGAGGGAGGTGATGTCGCCTCCGTATGGCCCCTTGGAGACAACGCTGTAGTCGAGGTCGAAGATGACGCCGTTGGGGACGTAGTAGGACCAGACTGCGGAAGGGGTAAAGTAGTTGGAGGAGGTGCGGTTGTTGACGGCAGCACCCAAAGCAGAGGTGGCGGCAATAGCGGCCGTGGCAGCAATCTTGAAAAGCATGTTGAAGAATAGGAAGAAGAAGAAGTAGAAGAAGTAGAAGGAAAATTATTGACAAAATTGAAAAATTCAATGAGTGTCTGGATGCGCAGATGCTAAACTGGACTGAAAGATTGAGGATGAGATGGATGAGGAAAGCCCAAACTTGTGTGAAGTTGGAGCGATATTTGTAGTTTGAATAAACGCCAATTGGGCTATGCCTTATAGAGTTGATAAACCTTTGCCTCGTATAGCCTGATGCTGTTCAGTAATCATGCTGGTCGTTGAATACTACAGTCTCACCAAAATAGTACCCACGGATTGCCTCTTACCACACGCCACACCAGCACACCCAGAGGTAATTGCACAGCCATCAAAATAAGCGCATAGCTAGACGGCTAAATTAAGCTTGCATTTTTAGTATCAACCTCGTCTAGACCGATTCTAGTAATTTGAATGAGGAATCAGTGGCAAAGCGACCCAGGTCTAGGTTAGGTGTGGCTCTGCCGACAGTGGCAAAACTTTTACATTTCCAGCTATTTCAACGCCACAAATTTCGCAAAGTTCGGGGCGGTCCATAACCGTTCGCATTTTGAAGCGAATGCGAGCAGACTGTTTTGCGCGGGTAAACGTGGTTAGTGCGCGGGTAAACGTGGTTAGTGCGCGCCCTTGTGAAGCCCGCTTATTCGGTTGTTGGCAGAATGATTCCAAACAACACTTGCCATTGGAGCATTGACAGTGCTCCAGGAATAAGCGGGGGCAGGACCCTGTCGATTGTGTACCATCTTCACAACAGAATATTTGCCATAAAAAAGGCGGTTCTGTGTCAGGATGGGCTGATAGGAACGGAAGTATGAGGAATCAAAGCCTCAGATGCGCCCGCGGAAGTGAGAAAGCCGAGTAGCCTCGTGACCTCCTTAGGAGGCGCATAGAAGAAAAAGGCTAGCAAATGAAGACGAAAATAGCGATCTTGGTTTGAAAACTTACGCGAGCCCAGTCATTGGATGAGTTGGCTCCATCCAAAAATTAACCAGCTTGTGCCAACAAATAAGCTGAGGTCAACGTCCCCGTACGAGCTTTGAAGTGAATCCTTCGTAGTCTATTCCTCAGAAATAATTTGGAATGAATTAGAAGAGACAGAAGTGCCAATTTGTGCCTACAATAGCTCTTATGATGTGGCCTAACTGCAATTCATCCCGTGTTTTGGGTCTCTTGTTTAAACAAGAGCTTTGTTGGTGACGGGTATGACAGATTCGGCTCATAAGGAAACGAGATCGAACACCAAGGCCGTGAGAAAAGTCTAATTGTTGAAAGAGGTTCAGTGGCGGTGCTTGATTACTCCCACGATAATCTATTTCATCAATCTGACATGCTCGTGTTTGTTAGCTTGTTGGTCGGTTGGAGATTTTAGCGCGCCTGGGGTAAAAACAGAGGTGGTGGGTGGCTGTGGCTTGGCTGCGTTTGGGGGCTTATCGGGTAGACGCCAACATCTCTTGGAGGATTCACGGCAGTTGTGTGAGTATAGCTAGCGAAAGTGGAGAACTCCTACTTCCAGAGTTGTACCAGCTCTTATGTACGGCGGCAAATTGATCTGCGTAGCTTTAGCTTGACCCACTTGGAAATCGCAACGACTTTCCCAGATTGGAATGTCGAGGCTATCGAATGCAAGACATGCAGCGCCAAATCGGTCACGCCCTATCACTATCAACGGCAGTGAGGGGTCAACGTGCCAGCAACTCCAGCATCGCCAGGTATAACAAGGACGACAACGTTTCTTCCTCGATATATTTAAGAATATTTGATCCAATACCAAGTACTTGAGATTCGCGTTGTTGGAAGTCATCTCTCAACCGCTGTCAGCACTGAAAACACATTCCACTCAGCCGTCTTAATCAGCAAAGCTGACAGAAGCTAGTCCTTATCAGACAACCAAATCGCTCCAGATCTCATCATGAGCACCGTAATTGATGTGGCCATCGTGGGTGCAGGTCTCAGCGGCCTCCAAGCTGCCCTGGATTTGCACAGCGCAGGCCGGTCGGTTGTTGTTCTCGAGGCACGGGATCGCGTGGGAGGCAAAACAAACACGACAGAGCGAGCGGATGGAAAAGGTAGGCAAGAGTTGGGGGCCGCTTGGCTGAATGACACGAACCAATCCCACGTTTGGGCTTACTGTCAAAAGTTCAACCTTACCCCAATCGTGCAGGCCAGCACGGGACTGGTTGCGAGTGAGGACGAAAATGGAAATTGTCATCTTTTCCCGTTCACCGGGACGCCAAAGGTAAATACACAATTGCTTGGCCCTAGGCTTCCCCCAAAACGCTTATGTAGCATGAATAGTTTGATCAGGCGGTTGTTGATAATATTATCGACATTCGGGACAGGGTCGAGGCTGCGTCTCTGAATAGCGAAACCTTCCGGGAACCAACCCGTTCTAAGCTCGATAGCTTGAGCTTTGAGCAGTGGCTGAAAGAACTCAATGCTGGACCCCGGACTCTGCTTACGGCTCGCGTCTGGTGTCGAGGCACACTTGGCCAAGATCCTGACCAAGTATCGGCGCTCGCATTTCTCGAGATCGCTCGTGGCGCACTGGGAATCGTAAAGCTGCGATATGATGGCAAGGACGGAGCGCAACGGCTACGTCTCAGAGAGGGGACCCAGGCCATTTCAATTGGCATGTCCAAGCTGCTGCCCAGCGAGACCATCAAACTGAACACTCCCGTCAGCTCGATTGCGCAAACCGCATCGGGTAATTATGCAGTCACAACCGCATCGGGCGAAGCAATTCAAGCGCGCAAGGTCATTGTCAGCATCCCAAGCCCAACCTACAAAAATATCGCGTTTGAGCCGCCCCTGCCTCCACACAAGCAAATGCACACGGATTCCACTCGCTATGGATGCTTCGTCAAGTACATTTGTCTTTTCAAGACACCCTTTTGGCGGAAGGTAGGTGCATGCGGTCTAGCCCAAAGCTTTCGGGGTCCCATGAATCATTGCCGAGATACCTCCGATGACGATGGCGAAAACTACGCGCTGACATGCTTTTTGGTGTCCGGACCGGGGCGCGAGTGGTTGACGCTTGATTATGATGGACGTCAAGAAGCCGTCTTGAAGCAGCTTGGCTCGCTGTTTGGAGTCGGGTACGACACAGTCAAGGCTGAATTTTTGGACTCCATCACCTCAGAGTGGATGCAAGATGAGTGGGCTGGATTTGGGTGCCCATTTCCCGCTACGCCACCCAACGTCTTGGGCGCTAGCAGCGATAGCGACGCGTTCCATGACAAGTTTGGCGGGCTTTTCTTTGTTGGGACCGAGTTTACGTCGGAATTCAGAGGCTACATGGAGGGTGCGATTCGTAGTGGGAAACGTGGTGCATCTCAAGTCCTTGCAGATCTGTGAGAGCTACTAAACTGAGGAAATCATTCAAGAGTGTATTTGATCTGGTTGCAACAGTATCTCGCTTAAATTACTACAATCTAAGATGTCTGTGAATATTCCATCGATGGGACATTGCTGTTGGCCATTTGGTAAAAACTGTGGTGTGTGGCGTTTGAGCAGGAGCGTAAAAAGCGATATGCTTGCGCAGGCTCCTCTCACGGGTGCCTCTTCAACGCCTTCGGAGATTGCCGCGAAGACGCCAATTCGAACCCGTAGCTATCTCCACAGCAATATGTGTGACACGATGTAGGTAACAGTGTAAAACTAGGTGAAATATGGGTAGGTCTAAACTAAGTACACAAGATGAAATAAATCCTAAATCATGTTTACATTCGTTCGATTTTTTCATGCCTCGCCTTCTCCAAAACGATCCTCCAGGAGCAAGGGAGAATTTGATGCCATGCCAGATAGCGTCTAATCGAATTTATGTCCGACTAATACCCGTGTTTGTGGATTGCATATAGTACAATGAGTGAAATAAAACCCGAAAGGGAAATAAACCGGATTACCAACTTGGAGCACCTCAGACACTCAATTATGGAATATTTGCAGCGTTAACACATCTGGCTCCGTCGTTGACCAAATTTACTATAGGCCCATTTGACACGAAACCGGCTGCCGAGGAGGTGACTTGGAATCTGTAGACCCCTCCGAGTACTTTGTCGCTTGCATACAAATAGCCGTCAGCTGAGGCGTAAAGAGCCCCCCAAACAGGGACGACGAGGCCAGGGAGGTTGTAGGTGTTGTAAAAGGACCAAACTTGTGTCGCCATGTTCCAGCGGTACATTGTGGTGGAGATGATGCTACCACTTAAAACACTTGTCGCGAGTGCATAGAGGAAATTGCCTCCCCCGGGCACATACGCCCAATCATTGAATACGTTCAATAAAGTCAGTCCTGTCGAGGAACCACTGCCAATCAACTTTCCATACGTTGGTGATGACGGGGACACATCGAATTCCCACCACTTTGCGCCATAGTCGGACACCCAAAGATGACCTGACGTGTCCGCATCTCCCATTAGAAGACCCTGGTTCAGTTCTACTCTTGCACTCAAAAGCTGAGAGGACCCATCGGAACCTATCTTGATCAACTGGGAACCCAGTCCCTTGAGAAGCGGGTCGGCAGCAATACCATAAATGTAATTGTCGAGTACATTGTATCCAATGGCATTGATCGCTCCACCAAGCCCCACACTGTTCGGAAGGATATTGGATATTCCAGAAACTCCTAGGTTTATCTTGTACAGAGCCGTGCCCTGTATCATGTAACCGCTGGTATCACACCCAAAAGCCGGCATCGCAGTGGATGTAGATGTGGAAGAAGTCGTTGAAGACGAAGTCGTTGAAGACGAAGTCGTTGAGGAAGATGATCGCGTAGATGTGGATAAGGTTGTTGACAGGGTGGTGGATGTGGATACGGATGCGGATGTCGATGTCGATGTCGATGTTGATGTGGAGCTCGAAACAGCACTAGTCGTGGAACTGATGGAACTGGTAGTCGAGGAGGATATGGTGGTGGAAGAGCTGCTGATTGCCGTGCTTGTCCTCGACGTAGTTGTAGAGACAGTACTTGATGTAAAAGTAGACGTAGATACAAGGGAGCTTGTTGAAATGGTCGTAGTCAGAGCCAAACTTGATGATAGGGAACTAGAAATTGAAGAGCCTAATGAGGTCGAAGTTGGCAAAGTAGATGTTGACGTTGACGTTGATGAGATAGAACCTCCGGAAGTAGACGTTGATCTTGAGCTGGATGATGTAGAGGTGGAGATCGCTGAACTCGACGAGATAGGACTAGATGAAGTAGTGGTTAATGTGGTAGAGGCTGATGTGATAGAGCTCGATGTTACAGAACTCGATGTAGTTGATGTTGAGGTTTGTAGGTTTGATGTTGCCGAACCAGTTGTTGTCTGGGTTGACGCAGAAGAGGATGCCAATATGGATGACGTGGAACTGGTTACTCTGGTACTCGATGAGGTAGAGCTTGATAAGGTGGAACTCGACGTAATAAATGTCGATGTGGGGGATACTGATGTGGTAGAGCTTGATATGGCAGAGGTTGATGCGGAAGATGATGATATTGATGTACCTGAGCTCGATGTTATGGAACTAACTGTTGCTAAAGTTGATGTAGAAGATGATGATATGACGCTGGATACAGTAGAACTCAATATTATAGAGCTCGGTGACGTAGAAATTAATGTAATAGAACTGGATGTTGTAGATGTTGACGTGATAGCTGTCAATGCTGTGGAACCAGATAATGTAGAGCTAGATGCAGAGACAGATGTGGTAGAGCTGGATATAGCAGAGCTTGAGGTTGTAAGAGTGGATATTGTTGAGCTTGACGTAAAGCTATATAGTGTAGAGATGGGTATCGAGGAGCTGGACGTCAGTGAACTGGATGATGTCGAACTCGGTATAGTAGATATCGAAATAGAAGAGCTTATTGTAGAGCTGGTAGAAGTAGACACTGTTGCAGACGAGCTTGATGTAACAGAGACTACCATTGTGGAACTTGGTATTGTTGAGCTTAATGTGGAGCTGGATATTGTGAAGCCAGATGTAGAGCTTGTCATAGTGGAGACAGATGTAGAAAGGCTCGACGTAGAACTGAATATGCTGGAGCTCAGTGTAGTAGGCATAGATGTGCTCGATGTCATTCCGGATGAGCTTGATATAGCGGACGTCGATGTGGCAAGGCTCATTGTGGAACTAGATTGCGTAGAGCTGGATGCGACTGGGCTTACTGTAGAGATCAACGTAGGAAATCCCGATGACGTGGACGTAGATAAAGCAGAGCTTGATGTGGCAACGTTCGATGTAGTAGCACTTGTTAATGTGGAACTAGATACAGCCGAGCTAGACGTCCCAAAGCTTGATATGGGAGAGGTTAATGTACCAAAACTCAATGATGTAGAGCTGAATGTCGTAGAACTAGTAGTTGATATCGAAGAGGCCAAGGTTGAACCAGATGCAGTAGAAACAATTGTAGAGCTTGATAGACTAACACTAGATGTTGTGTAAATGGATATTGCAGTACTAGATGTTGCATAGGATGACGTCAAACTTGATACTGTGATGCTGGATGTAAAAGTAGAGATCGAAGTGGATGTTGAGCTGGATAGGCTGGAGCTGTATGTAGAGGTAGATGCCGTCGCTATTGACACCAAGCTGGATGTTGTAGAGATAGATGTAGACCCAGTAACCAAACTTGTCGTTGCCCCAGAAGTTGTCGCAAAAGTATTCATCATCGAAGTGATTGAAGATGTAGATGTTACATCCATACTTGAACTAGTGCTTGTGGTTGAGCCAGCAAGGCTGCTTGGAGTTGAACCGGATATCGATGATAGACTGGTAGTATCTCCTGCAGTGGACAGACTGGTCAATGGAGAGCTAATAGTAGATGAAGTAATGCCGGAGGTGACAGTGGATATTGAAGACAAGCTAGTTGTCGCTGTTGAAGCAGTCACTGAGCTTGAGGCCGAACTTGGCATAGTTGTAATCGATGCAAATGCGGTAGATAGTGATGAAGTACTGGAACCTGTTGAGTCGGGGGAGCTTGTCAACGAGGACGAGGTTTGGGCTGAGGTAAAAGAAGAATCAGGTGCTGATGTGGACGAAGAGCTCACACTGACACCGATGGATGTAGTGGTAGTGGATGAAAACAAGAAGCTACTCGTAGAAGCCGGATAAGCTGTAGTTGAGGTTTCGAATGATCCACTAATTGACGTGGATGTGGCACTGGATAGACTAGATGCTGTCATGGTCGAAGAGGCGGAAGTGATGAAAGAGGTAGAAGATGCGCTCGTTGTTTGAATTGAAGGCACTGTTGCAGAAGAACTTCCAGTGACTGATGGAGATGAAGGTGAGATGGTCGAGATTGATAACGTGTCTATCGTGGACGTGCTTGAAGCGAGAGAATAGCTAGCCGTTGTCGACTGGGTTGCCTGGCTGCTACTCTGCCCGGCACTCGTTGAGCTGGTAGCACTTTGTGTAGCGGTAATACTGGAGTCACTCAGAGTGATGCCCAACGACAGGCTAGTATTTTGTGATGATGTAACCTGGCTACTCGCTGTAGAAGTATCTTCACGACCGTTATTAGTCTGTGAGGTAGACTGCGTACTCTGCTGGCTCGAAAGCCCCGTTGTACTTGTCTGAGATGTGGCAGTTATGAACACAGTTTGGTTTGTTAAAGTTGTTGATTCATCACTGATTCGAGTTGAGCTACTCGACGATATTACTGCAGTGCTATAACTCGACGAAGTGTTCATCGCCGAAGGGCTTGTGGTTGATGAAGAGCCTTCCGAACTAGAAATAACTAAGGCTGTCGTCGTAGGCGAGGCGCTACTTGTACTAATCTGTGAAACCGATGTTGATTCATCAGAAATAATGCCTAAAGTCGTAGTACTGGATCCAATTGTTGAGACTGAACTCGAAAAATCACTGCTTTGTGGGGTACTGCTAACCGATACTTGGGCGGTGCTTGAATCGAGAGATAAAATTGTCGAAGCATGGTCAACGGTTGAGCTAGACCAAGAACTCTGAAATTCACTCGTTGTGGACTGGCCTGAAGGGATACCTGACGCTGTAGTGCTAGCAAAGGAGCTGCTTGATGAAACGATGACAGTCGAGAAAGTGTTTGCCACTGTTGATGTGGAGGTATCAGCAGCTGTTGAGGATATTGAGCTGGACGGGGCTGATACAGTCTGAGACTGGGCCGAACTACTGATGGATATAGCGGTACTGGTAGAAATAGCACTAGCACTAGACATACTCGTAGTAGTCGTTGAGATGTCCTCTGTTGTTGATGAAGTCATGGTGCTTGTATCAGCTGAAGTGGTGCCAGACTGATCTGATAAACTATCAAACGAGGTGGTGCTAATTGAAGCCATCGTGGATGAACCGTCAAGATCTGTCAATGATGTTGAAATCGTCGACGTTGTGAAACCACTTGGGGTGGTCCAAGTAATTGAGGTTGGGACGGGTTGGCTACTGGATGACATGGCACTGATCGATGCATTGTCAGACGAAGTACTGATTATATCTGGCATACTAGCAGCATTTGTTGTGCTCTCAGTCACTGACGAATTCTCTGCCGACTGGCTTGTCGTGGCATTAGACGACGCATTACTGGACGTCGTGCTGCTCGATGAAACAGGAAGAGCCGCCGATGTACTAGGGAGATCAGAAGACGATGTCACTGTATTCGAGAACACAGCCGTAGAAGCTGAGCCTGTCGCCGTTGTCGCCGTAATTGAGTTTGTTATCATGGGCTCGGTTGCTGTCGGCTGGCTTGGAATACTAGTGGAGTCTGAAACGATGCTCGTTGTAATACCGCTAATTAAAGTGCCCAATGAAGATGAAGGTTCGGTGAGAGACCAAGTGGTGATCATTGAAGGCGATTGGGCTGTTGTAGCTGACGAGATTTCTGTAGCTGATAACGAGGTTAAACTAGTAACATCTGCAGACAATGTGTTCATCTCGGAAGTTGTCTGATCAGCGCCACTTGCTGTACTCTCACTTTGTCCTACTGTGGTGGTGGCCATTGATGAGCTGGTTTCGGATATAGTCTGCGATACCAGGGAAAGCTTTTCTGTTGTTGAAGAACTACCCTCCTCTGTGCTAGCTAGCGATACACTGGCTGTGTCCGTCTGCGCATTGGTTTGAGATTCTGTTAAGGAGCTGACTGGTGATTCAGCAACCGAACTACCCGTAGAAACAGTGTCACTGTCTGTACTACTTTGCTCGTTGCTCTGTGATATTGTTGAGAGTTCTGTAGAGCTTGACTGCTCACCGGAGCTTGAGCTAATTGGTGGCGACAAGGAAGAACTTAGGCTCGGCGAATTCGACAAAACAGACGTAATAGAGCTTTCGGGAGCTTGTTGGGAGCTTGTCTCGGAAATTTGGGAATTGTTGGACATAGTTTGTGGTGTAGATCCGGTTTGCGAACTCTCCCGAGATTCGGTCGCAGTAATTTGAGAGCTACTCGTTGAGCTAGATTGCGTAATTTCTTCAGAACCTGTCTCGCTGAATGAGGATCCCTGTGGTGTTGAGTCAAAGCTGGTTGTAGTAGATTGAGTGAGCTCCTCGTCACTTTGAGAGCTTAATATCGATGTAACCATGGTCGTCATTTGAGTGGTGGTAGAAGCCATACTATTCTGGGAAGAGGCTTGAGACTCGTTCTCTACAGAAGTGGACGTGTTCCGGGAGGAAATTTGTGAACTTGTCTCGCTAGCTGGGGACTGGGTGGTAGAAACAACATCACTACTTTGAGATCCTTCACTCCTGGCTGAGATGGACTCGATTGTCGTCTGGCTGTTGGTTTCAGTGCTTTCAGTAGTTGAAACAGAAGGGCTGTCTGTTGCTTGCGATGTTTGGTAGCTGGTGATTGACCCAAGCTCTTGAGACGATTGAGATCCAGAATCTGAAGGCTCCCCTGACTGAGTGATAGATTCCGATTGAAAGCTAGTTTCACTAGATCTGATGCCTGTTTGAGACGTAGTCAAGCTATCACCTTCCATTGTTGAAGTGGCAGTGTTCGAGATGCTCTGGCTGGTACCTTGAACATTGGAGGTATTGGTAATTGAAGCAGAGACCGTCAAGCTCGAACTCGACGGATTCACGCTCTCAGTTGTGTCCAATGACTGTGATGAGTAAGTCTCCGCTCCTTCCTCTGAGGAGGAACCACTTGTAATTACTTGTGTCTCAAGTTGTGAGTTGGTCCCAGATTCGTTCACTGTAGATGACGCGACAAGTGTCGACGAATCTGATGTGCTCAAACTGCTCATCGGATTGAGCGAGCTTGATTCAGTAGACACACTTCCCTCATTTGCAAATGTAGAGGTCGAGGATGTTGTTATGGATTGAAAGGTTGTCAAAGATGAAGCAGTCGCATCTGAATTAATGCTTGAAAATGAAGACGATAATATTTCCGCGGTGGTAGTTGAACTCTTCATAGATTGCATTGACATTCGCTCCGTGGAGATATCCTCGGCAGAGGTTGCCAGTGTTAGTGTCTGTTTTGTCGTGGAAATTTCTGCACTTTGCGTGTCAGTTTGGGATGTCGACGTTGAGGTCCCTGATTCCAGGCTTTCGGTGACTGATGTGCTAAGGGATATATCACTACTTTTCCCTGTCAAGGGCATCGAGGGTTGCGTTGTTTCAGTGGAACTTTGAGGGACATCAGTAGTTTGAACAATTGACACTTCTGTTGATACGCTTTGGTCGAAGCTTTCTGATACCACGGTTGAGGAAATAAAGGTCTCTGCCGTCGGCTCTTCGGAAGCTGTGGTAATCATGCTACTATCCAAATATAAACTCTGAGATGATATTGATACTTCTGATATTTGGGTTCCAGAGTCACTTTGAGACGAAAACATTGTTTGCGGAACGGTAGAATCGCTTTGAGTGATGGTGGCTGCTGAACTTGATGTGATAGATGTGATGGAGGACTGTGCCGGAGAAGTAGAATCCAATGTCCCTTTCGTTAGAGAGGAAATATCCGAGCGACTAGCGTCAACCGAACTTTTTGAGATGGATGTGCTTTCCACAGAAGAGCCAGTGGCCAACCCAGTGGATGCATCCGCTTGGCTGGAATTTGTTGATACCAGTGCATTTGATGACAGGCTCTCAGTTGGGGGCTGTGACTGAGATGTTATCTCCGATGTTCCTTCCGTCAATGAACCATCTTGCGCTGAAGAGCTCCTTGTGAGTGTTGTCCAAGTAGAGCTGTCGGCTATTGAGACTGATGATGATTGGGAGCTCTGGGAGATTTCTGTATCTGTCGCTGAAACACCTGAGACGCTTGCATTCTCAGTTGTGGACAGGACATAACTGTTCAAGGTGCTTTCGGTTTCAAGTGAACTCTCATAGGTTGTTCTGCTACCTCCACTAGATTCTGAAATGGTTGTGTCGGAAGTACTATCGGGTGATTGAATAACTGTAGTTGACTGTACTGAGGCTGAGGGCTGTTCACTGCCGGTGCTGTACGACTGCGAATGGTCATTAGACTGCGTTGACGTTTGCACTGACAACGTTGGCGTGGGAAGATTAGACTCTGACGTATCATCTAGAGTTGTAGAGAACGAATCCGACATTCCCTCGGTGCTCTGGGAATCTACTGGGCTTAATTGGGATTCAGAAGTTTTCTCTGAGTCTGTCGTTACAATAGAAATGCCTTCCGTTATTGTATCTGCAGTTGAGCTACTTCTCTGTCTTGTGATTAGGGTAGTATCAGATATTGTAAACGAAGCCGTGTTCGAAACAGGGATACTTTGCTCCGTGGAAGTCATTCCGTCCTCGGCGCTTGCGGAGGTTGTTGTTGTCGAAACTAAATCCTCGGTTCTTGATCCGATTGTCACAATCGCAGTTGTACTCTGAGAATTTCCATCGTTGTCAGAGGTGCTTATGGGGCCTGTTTTCGTAGTGGAATAAGCTTCGGATGAGCCTGTCATTGCGTTGATTGATGGCTCAGTTGATTCTGAAGGCTCTAGGGATCCTGCAGAATTAGACGTGCTCAAGGTCTCTGGGGAGCTCAGAGTTGAAAAAGGCAGTTCAGTTTCAGAACTTGGCTCTGAGATACGGCTAGAGATCCCCATATTGCTGGTCGTCTGTTGTGAGTTTGTCACGTCTGCGCTGGTGATGGATGAATCTATCGGCCGAGCGCTGCTGGCCTGGCTTACACTCTGGGTAGTCTCTTCGCTACTGTTACCTGTTTCCAGAGGTGAACTGGGTCCATTTTCAGTAGTCTCATACGTAGTGGCTGTCCGCGTTACTGTTTCTTGAGTCATCTCTATTGAAGTCACGGAAGAGTTGCCGTCTTCCACCGAAGCACCCTGCGTTGTAGATAGCCCATCTGTTCCTTGACCAGAGCTTCCACTCGTGTTCCCAACAGTACTCGTTCTGGTGTCTGTATTCTGCACGCTTGAATGTACATTGGTAGGTTGGGATCCTGTTTCGGTGCCAGTGCTTTGACTCATATCCATTGTAGTAACAAAGCCGTCATTGGTACTCAACGAAGTTGGCCCAATATCAGTTGTGAAAGATTGCATCGTTGTTTGCATAGCGGTCGACTCAATCACGCTTTGTGATACTTCTGTGCCGTCGGATCTTTGGGTCGATTCAAAGGCCGATCGACTTGTAGTGTCTTCGATGGAGCTCTCCGTAACTGGTCCAATTGTAGCTGTAGCCCCAGTGCTCATTATCATATCGGAACTCGAATCATAATACGCCGATGTCTCAGTCCCTACATCCTTTGTGGTTGATTGCGAGGTCGTATCTTGACCCATAGATCCGCTACTAGATTCCGTTTCGGTATTTTCTCTTGATGTCTTGGTTCCATAGTCACTGGTGAGTGAGCTGATGTCCGAGGATTGAGGATAACCTGCTGTGCTGGAGTCTTGTGAAGTTATTGACCGAGACTGGATATTCTGTGAAGATGTGCCTTCCGAAGTCAACATGGTATTTGTTGGTTGGGAATTGAGATTCCCGCCGGTCTGATCCGAAGTCGGTCGAGAAGAAATAGAGGCACTATTCGTTATAGTGGCGAGTGTGGTTTGTGTTGTGAGAATGCTTCCCTGGCTTGTTTCGGTTTCAATGCTGGCCTGAGAGTACCCAGTCTCTTCGGCTGAACGGTAACTTGAAAGTGACACAGAGGTCCCAAATAACGTCTCTAATTTTGTTACACCACCTATCTCCGTTGTCGAGGCATCCAGTTCGGTGGTAGTTATTGTCGAATCCTCAATTTGACTTGTAATCAATGTTGATTGACTGCCAGATCCTGGCACGTTAGAGATAGTAGAAATTTCAGGTATTGTAGATTCTCCCGTTGATATTTCTTTAGATGTAACGGGGCCTGTTTCCGCAGATGTTGAAGCATAGCCTGAGCTGTAACTTTGAGATTTTGACTCCACATCACTAGATTCCTCTATCCTCGTGGACGTATCATAGCTACTCATTTGCGTAGCCGCAGTTCCTGATGTAGTGGAATATTGATTCTGACTTTCGCTGGCAGTCAAATGCGACTCCACAGCTGTCAAGCTTAGCTTGTCAGTGGTTTCCAAGGTCACGGACCCACTCGAACTTCCACTTGGGCCAGTAAATGCCAACGTACTACTCTGTGAGTATGTGCTGTCTACCACCATATTAGTACTAGTAGGCATGCTTTGAATACCAGTGTCAGAGGTAGGAATGGCGTCGGTATCCGTTGTTGTCGCAGGCTGCGAGTTCGTACCAGCTTGGGTAGATGAAATATCTTGCGCGACACTAGTTGATTGCTGCAAGGTTTGGGTTGCCCCTGAAATCGATTCACTCTCTTCATCAGATGTTTGTGGCAAAGCGCTAGTGTTTTCCGTGGTAGTCTTGGGGTTGTTATCTTCAGTGGTCGTGCCGGCCAGGATGTTCGAAATTGTTTGTGTAAATCTTGTACTACTTGCATCAGATTTCTCGGTGGATAGTGAGTCCGATTGATTCTCGCTATTTAAACTCGTTGAGCTAGCCGATATCGCCATCTCCGTATTACTGGAGGCCAAGGTATTTGAAGTAGTCTGACTTTCCAGCGAAATCACGTCTTCAGTCCCGACAGAACTAGAGCTAGTGAAGCTTTCGCTTGGTACTTCGTCCAAGCCGGTGGTACTACTGACTCCGTTTGATCTTATTGTCGTGATGTCAGGGTTACCAGTAGTCAATGAACCCTCTCCCAATGTAGATTCCTGGACAGTAACTGTTGGAAGAGTTGTATACGTTCTTGTCGCTGATTGGATTGAAGCACTCTCAGACACCGCCAATTGTGTACTAAGAGATTGCTGGGTATTCTGACTGACATCTGGCACGGACGTAATTCGACTAGAGCCCAAATATGTAGTAGTTTCGGGTTCTGTATCTTGGTTTGTTGATTGGTCATTAATGGACCGAGATGCTGAGGTAAATTGCGTTTGAGATGCTTCTACACTTTGATCCGTTCTGGTGTCACCTCCTTGCGTCGACAGACTACCAGTATCCGTTTCAGTGCTCGATAGTAATCCGACACTGATCGAGACAGTCGTATCACTACCGGTCAGTAAAGTAGCCGAGGTATTGTCCGTCATTATAACACTCGTCGATGAGTTTTCATTATCCAGTGTAGAAATACTTCCATCTGCAGAATCCGTACCGTCTTTCATGGTTGTACTAAAAGAGAAGGTAGTTGCAGATTGAGTCTGCGTAATACTGCTTTGCGAAGGCAGGTAAATGGAGGATGTGCTTTCGTATAATGGAAAACTTTCAGATGAATCAGTAACCATCTGCGCCAAGCTTGTACTCCCTCCAATATCTAAACTCGACGTTGTGAGCTCTGTAGAAATGCTAGCGGCGGCGCTATTTGATGTAGCCTGAGTATCGATATTTTGCGATTGGGATACGGAGTCCAGAGTAGAGTCGCTAATCTGAGAAACAAAGGTGCTATATGAACTCAGTTCTGTTTCTTGTGAACCACTGATCGTGGCAGTATTAGAAACCAGGTCTGTGGTTTCAATCGTACCGCTACTGACAGCGGCGGTTTGGCTTTGTGTTGATCCCAGTTGACTAAAATTGGAGCTCTCTATTCCAGAACTACCAGGAGCTGTTTCCACGCTTCCTCTCACCATGGACGAATCATATGTTGATGTAGCAGAGCCAACAGAAACCCCCGTCGTAGGAAAGGACGAGGTGCCTTGCGTCATTGCACTACTTTTCATATCATCTTGAGTCCGGGTTTCAGTCGCAGTTTCAATTCTTCCACTTGTCTGGTCGGTTTGGATTCCAGTAGTGATTTCAACAGTTGACGTGGCATCCTGGTTAGAGCTGGCTGTGAGCCCCGCGCCTGACGCAGTGCTTGTCATTGAGCCGGTTAATACGACATCTGTAGTCTGTGCTTGACTTTTGGAACCGACGGTATATGTCGACTCACTACTCCCACCTGTGCCAGGACCTCCAGATGAATCGGTTGTCTCAGACAAATAAGCAGAATAGCTGGAAGATGATTCATGCTGACTGATCGTTGTGGTGGGATTTCCAGTGGGTCCTTTGGAACTTGTAAAGGTTTCTGATCCAAGGTCATCACTTGACTGTGTGGGAATGGTATTCTGTCCTCTCGTGGACGTAGTCGAATCCGGTGAAGTCTGTCCGGAGCTAGAGCCGGTATTCTGCGTAGTGGATATTCCGTTCCCTGTTCCTTGGCTCATACTTGCTGTTGTGACACTGATTCCCAGTGTCGTCGAAGGTTGCGTGGAATACATCTGTGTCTCCATGGTATTTGTGGATGTGGACATAATGGAGGTACCCAGAGTAGTGCCGATCGATCCAGTATCGATGGCAGTCTGAGCCATAGAACTTTGTATAGACAATTGTCCACTAATCGAAACGCTTGTTGCAGTGAAACTAGTTTGACCTGTCGTTCCAGGCAAGTTTGTTGTTGTTGTCAAATTGTCATCGCCAGCTGATGCAGTGTTGACGGTGCTCTGGTCAACAGATGAACTTCCCTGAGCGAAGCTAGACATACTCATCCCTGTAGACACTGTTTCAAACTCAGTTTCCGATGGCATAGACCCACTAACACTACCATGTGTCAGCATATTTGTCGTCGTCTGCGTATTCTCCGTAGTCTGAGTAAGGAAATTTCCAGTTTGATCTGTACTCCCAAAAATGGTGCTCTGTCGTGAACCATTTGTATTGGATGTTACCAATTCCTGGCTTGTTGATGAGTCCGCCTCTCCAGCCAATGTTTCGGTCTGGTTGGGCTCCGTTTCTTGGTCAGTTTGGCTTGCAGATGTCTGGCCAATACCACTCTGTGATTGAAGTTGCGTCTTTGTGTCAGAATTTGACAGTGTTGTAGCTTTCGATACATCTGTCTGTGTGGGCAAGTTCTCATTCTGACTTGTGCTAATGGTTTTAGTTGACTGGGTTTCTGAAATTTGATCACTGTCACTCTGTGACAATTGATCCGTAGCAGCCTCGGAGCTTGACGAGTCTGCAATCTGCGACGATATTCCTTGCCCCGGTAAAGTTGAAGTCTGGGATGCAGTAGTTTGACTGATGATACCAGAGGAACTAGGCTGATCTTTTGTTGCACTACTTGTCGAGGTTTGCTCAACCGTCGCAGTTTTGCTCGAGCCTATCTGTTGACTGTTTTCGATAGTACTGGATTGGCTTGTGCCGCTCTGGGAGATCCCACCGATCTCAATTGTTGAAGTCGTCAACTCGTTTTCTAGTGATGAAACTGTCTGTCTTTGTGATAATTCGGAGGTTCCAGTGCCAACCGCTTGGCTCGGATTGGAAGCAGTTGGCTTATTGCTGCTTGTCACCAAACCCCCATCATCGATTGAGCTGGATAACGTCGTGCCTAGGCTCACGCCCGTGCCAATGACGGATGATGTTTGAGCCATGTCAGATACGGAATCAACAACAGAGGTAGTAGTCATCGAGGGGTGTTCAGAAATCGATGACTGAGTACCACCACTGGTATCGTCGGACCTAGTAGTGGAGAATGTCTCATCAGTCATGCCACTGCTGGATAACAATATTGTGTTCGAACTCTTCACGGAGTCGCTCACAATCAATGAGTCCCCAGTGCTGCTTTGCGTACTGCTCAATGATTCCACAATAGTAGTCATTGAACCAACTCCAGAAGCCGTGTATTGAGACTCCATTGACGTGGAGCGGGTAAAATTGTCTTCCATCGATGTAGTTGAAGTGCGCTGCGCGAAAGTACTCGTAACTGTGTCACTGGAATAGGTAAAGCCTCCTGTCGAAATTTCATTTGTGGTAGTCGGTAAGAACGTTGGGGCGGTTGATATCGACTGATAATTAGAGCTACTAGGTGCCGGGATGCTCTGAGTGTTTGTCAGGGCTCCCTGCAAAGCAGTTTCTGAGCCTCCTGACGTACTGAAAGTTGTTGCAGTCTGTTGGTTTGAACTTTCAATAGGGAAAGTGGTTGAGCTAACATATTCGGTAACCTCGGTCGAACCAGAAGCAGATTCACTTTCCACAGGACTTGAATTTCGGTCTGTAGAAACCTGGTCTGTAGTTTTAGTCTGACTGGCCGCCTTCGCAGATGATAAAGATGTCTGTTGTGTGCTCAAGTCCTCAGTGACACTGATCCCGGCATCAGTGATATCACTACCTGTTGTGGAAATGGCTACTGAAATCGATGGGCGCAAAGTGCTTGACCCGCTTGTGGGTGCATTCTCGGTGGTAAACGCAGAAACGCTACTCGGCAGATTCATAGCGGAAGAAACTCTTCCTGTCATTGTCTCGCTTCCGGTCTTCTCTGTGTTGGTTTGCGGTGACATGGTATCGGGTTCTGTTGCACCAGATCCAGTTTTCGAACTTATTGGTTCAGAAGGGCTTGGGTTCGTGCTCTGTAAATAATCCGTCAAAGAACTAATCTCCGTCGACTGAATTTGGCTTTGATTATCAATTGAACTGCTGCTTTTTGCGCTGTCGGTGCTTTGAGTAATTTGCGAGCTTTTCGATGTTGAGGGCTCCAAGCTCAAATTTTGTCCGGGGCTGCTTTCCGATGTACTTCCAAGCGACATATCTTGAATACTTGTTAGAGATTTAGATTCAATAGCCGTTATTGCAGTGAAACTGGAAGCACTAGTGGTCAATGTGTCTCCAGCTATGCTCTGGCTTTGAGTGTCGGTTGGGATCGTACTACTCGGTATCTGCCCTTGACTCGCCACCACAGACGTGGTGCTCCCCTGTCCACCTTGATCTGTGACAGTTATCGGTCTACTCTCGGTGGAAAATGAGTCACTTTTGCCAGTCGCAGAGGTTAAAGACGTCGGAACAACCGTGCTACCTCCAAGATCATCGGTAAACTGGCTTGTCAAGTCGAATATCTGAGAAGAAATAGTTGATGTTTCGATTTTTGTATCACCAGTAGTTGTTAAAACAATCGTGACCGTTTGAATAGAGACCCCGGAGGTACTAGACGTACCAGCAGCATCTGTCGCGCTAGTCCGGACTGCTGTATTTCTGCTCCCTTGGCTCGTGCTTTGTTCAGAATGCACGTTGCTAGTGAGGTCTCGGGTTTCCAATGCAGTCGTTATACTTCCTGAGCTTTCGTTTATATCGGTGCCCACGATGGACTGTTCTCCAGAGTCATCCGTAGTGGCATTATCCGTCACTAGCCGAGAGTTACTTGACGTACCAGAGATTCCGCCAGACACTACAGCTGACGTTGTAGCTGAATTGCTGCTTTGAAAAGTGTTTACGCCGTCCCCTGTGGTGCTTTCCCGAAACGACGATGGGGCCATTGTGGCAGAGATTACACTCGCTGTGGTCCTTCCACTTCTCTCTGACGTTGTAATACTACTTGAGAAACCTTCAGTCGAGATATCTGCTCCAGTTGGCGAGATAGAGGTAAAGGATGACGAATAGCCTGTGTAATACGTAGTTCTGATGCCAGTCTGCGTGTTGGTATTACCAACCATTGCGCTTTGTGATTCGCTAGTTTGTGCGATTCCAGTCGCTTGTGAACTTTCCACCCGGCTACTCTGAAGTCTAGTGCTCTCAGATTGAGTGTAGCTTGAAAGTTCAGACGCAGAACTATCAATCCATATAACAAAACTCGATGTTGCACTCGTCCCAAATTGCTGAGACTCGGTCTGTGACCTGACAGAGGAAATTCTATCACCACCCGTAGTTGTTTGGGTGGCTATAGTCCCAGCCAGAGTCTCAGATCCGCCTCCGGTAGAACTCCCTCTAGTGCTAGACACTAGACTGGCTTTCTGGGATTCGGAAATAGAAACAGATGAGGAAATAAATCCATTATCTCCCGTGATTGTTCCTATAACAGGACTCTGAGTGACTAAATTGAGGCTCTGTGAGCTTGTTGAAGTTTGCGATGCAGTCTGTGACAGATCAGATAAAGTGGCTGGATCGCCTTCTAGCCCCAAATCACCGTTCGCTTCTGAGGTTGACTGAGCCCTGGTCAATGTTGTGGTGGAGATTAATCCGTCACTGATTGTGATCGTTTGCGTAACTGTACTTATCGCCTCGAATGCAAAGCTAGACGACTTAGTAATGATTTCTTTTTCTGTATTTGAGCTTTGAGTATACTCTGAAGCTCCTAGTGTTGTTCCACTTGCCGGCGAGAGGGTCCCCGTAATAGATGGAATGCTGGAAGAGTGGTCGATTGACAGTTCTGAAGAGCTTTCCACCCATCCTGTTGTAGTAATAAACCCTTCACTCTGGGTCCTTTCTTTCGCAGTTGTGGTCTGTTCTATGCCAAGCGACGTTTGGCTGACTCCCGAGTAAGTCTGAGACAGACCCTCAGCCGTGGTCGATAAGGCTATTGTTATGGATGACCTAGGGCCTGTACTCCCCCTGGTGCTGCTTTCCTGCCCTGTACCTTGAGTGGCGGCCGAGGATTGTGAGGTAATCTTTGCAGTCGTAGAACTTGGCGGCAATGTAGTGGCTGTCTGAGTGCTTCGCTGTACCTCCGTCGACCTAGATGTCGATGTTTCGGGGATGGATGTGGGAAAACTCTGTAACTGTTCGGAGCTTGTTGATAGAGTATCTGTTACAATCACTAAACTAGAATTGTCAGAGGCTTCTGTCGTAAAACCAGTAGAAGACTTGTTGCCTTGGCCGGTGGACGCAGCCGAAAATTCCGATTGGTGAGTAGTAGTAGCTCTATAGGTTGCAGTTCGCGTATAAACCGTATTCTCCGTGGTAAGTGTAAGGGTGGTTGTCACGAGACGTCCATCTTCTGTCGTTAGGCGTATCGGTTGAGTCGTCGATTCTATGGATTCAGTCACCGAGCGACCTCCTGTGACTGTAATTCTGGTGGTAGTGTGTTGAGTCACTCTAGTTTTGGTTACGGTTGCTACCGATTTATGAGTAACGGGCCGCTTCGAATGTGAAAATGTCGTAATTAGGCCTCCAAGGCTTGATCTCGTCCGCACAATAGTACCACCCGTCGTACCCAAGCCATCACCTTCCCCTTCAATGCCCTGGCCTGACCCATCACCATTAGAAGAGACGCGATTCGTCTGGTGACTGATAGATTTGCTCGTTCTCGCCTGAGTCAAGGCCGTTTGCACATGACTGTGTCGGGCCGAGCCACTGCGCTGAGTCTTCGAGCTCCGCACGTTCTTTGTGATTGTGGCATGTCCTCCAGATATACTACCCTTGATTCTAGAAGTTGTGCGTCCCGGGCCATTTGATGTTGCGCCACTGTTTTTGACAGGATTGCCCTGCCCCGATTGGTTCCCACCATCTCCGGGGCTTCCACTCCCGTCAGAGCTGATGTACGTTGGTTTGCCACCATTATCAGAGACGCTTTGTCCTGGGTGGTTTCCGTTTCCATCGGGATTTCCCTGTTGCGACTGCGTTCCATCCTCTGCAGAACTACCGCTTTCAGCGGTCTTACTTGGTGAAGTAACTCCGCCTCCATTATCGGCTTGGCCGGGATTTCCACTGTTTGATGAGCCTCCACTGGAAGAGCTTCCACTAAAAGATCCCCCGCCATTAGGAGATGCTCCTCCGCTGGAATCGGCTTCTTGATCTGGAGAGCCTTCTCCATTTCCAGAACTTTCCCCTCCTTGGGAACCACCTTGTTTAGAAGGATCACCATTTGAACCACCTGGTCCATCTGAGCCGCCATGGCCCGAAGAACTTGCAGCCCCAGATCCATTTCCTTGGGGGTCACTTGATAATTCATCATTGGAATTAGCAGCTCCTGCTCCGTTGGCTCCTTCGTTTCCCGACACGCCATGGCTGCCACTATCGCCGTTGCCATTCGTGGAACCTTCTCCTTCAGTGTTCCCACCAGTACCAGATCCCCCACCGGACGTCCCAGCCCCTTGATCAGCTCCTTGACCCGGGGCTCCTGGTGTGAGAATAACAATGGTCCCCAGCATTCCGCCATCTGGAGGTATCGTTATAGTCTCTCTCCCCGCCTGAGGCCCCACACCGTTTCCTGGGTCAAACGCCCCAGTCAATGTTGTACATGGCCCCGTCTCAGCCACACCTCCAGGCGCTGGACGACCCGCTTGACCGATTGGTGGCGATGGTGTTTGGATAATGACGGTGCCACGGTTTGTTCCGCTAGGGGGAATCGTAATCCTGATGGGAGCAGTGTTTCCATTCCCCGGCTCCATCACTGTGACAAAATCATTCTCGCCTCCGGGGCCCAGGGTTATTGTCTGTCCAGTGGGCCCATGAATGGTAGCAGTTGGCGTTTGAATGACAACAGTCCCGGGGTTAGTACCGTCTGGCGCGAATGTAAATCGAATAGGTTCAGTGCCAAATTGAGAGTCATCCCCAGGCTCAATAACTGTGATAAAGCCGCCAGATTCGGTAGGCTCCAGTGTTATTGTTTGCCCAAGGTTGCCTTCTGTTGTCGGAGCAGGTGTTTGTATCATGACGGTTCCAGGGTTTGTGCCACTTGGGAAGATTGTTGTCCAAACAGGGGCAGCCCCAGAAGCGGATGCATCAAGAGACTGGATTATAGTCACATAATCGGAGGGGTTTGCGGGCTGTAGAGTGACATCAGAGCCGATCTGGTCGCTCCCTGCATTTGGTGTTTGTATGATGAGGAAACCAGGAAGCGGAAAGTGTGGCGGAATAATGACCGTAACAGGAACGCTTATCTCTTCTTCACCTTGATATGGCTCAATCACCAGCACAAAGGAATTGGGTGCCTTTGGTGGCACAACAATAACGTTAATAGAGTCGGGTTCTGGCTCCTGGACAATAACGAGGCCAGGTTCACCCGGTGCAGGTGGGATAGTGTGTGTCACTGGGACCTTTCCAGGATATCCCTTCGTGACGGTAACGTATTCATCTTCGTGCTTTGCAAGCACTGGATAAACCGAGACGTATGTGTAACAAATGCCGTCGTACTGGTTATTAATCCCAAAAATGGACCTGTCATCCTGGGCACCCAATTGCGCACTGCATAAGGGTGCAATAAAGACTAACAGCAGAGGCCATAGTAGCTGCAGACATGGCCAGTTCATTGCATCTGAAGATCGTCATCCGAATAAAGACCTGGTGTTTTTCTTGAGTGTCAGGTGGCTCGAAGGTCTTGACTTGAGGTTTGGATACACAATTTCCGGTCTTCGGTGCCTTGAACGGGACGGAGTTGCGTGGGCGCAAATTCATCTTTCAGGGAAAGGCATCGAACACGTCCCATGATATTACTTGCTCGATTCTCCGGGATGTAGCGTCGCAGAGCAATCGCATCAATGTCAAAAGCCGAGTTGTAGGCAGTCAAAACATGCCAGCATATCGATCCAGTGAGCTTAGCACAGGTAGCTGTCGTTATTCCGCTTCTCAAGCGATTTTTGCCGTGCCGGTAGAAACCTTGAAAATTAATCTTGACCAAGAGTTCACAAGACATGTTTACGTTGACACTGAGGTGAACCAGGGAGGCTAACTGGAATGTATCACCCGCTCGTTACAGGAGATGACAGTCATCATTGACGCTCGCCAAATTCTCCACATCCCGCTCAAGTGTCTGTCGGCTCAGATTGCGCAATCTTACGTGGCAGGAATGCTGAATTCCTGTGCCATGTGCACAAGCCGTCAACGTCCACTTGAAGTCGCCATTTACTATTTGATCGCACGGCTCAAACGTCCAAGTACATGTATGAAAAGTACAGAAATTAATATATTCTCCCATTTTAGACCAGCCATTGTAACGAATCTAGTTTACGATGGGCTCGAAGCTCGCACATGGTTATGGGCCACTGGTAAGCAAATAAGCAGTCCACGAGCAGCCACGGTTGCCCTCCCGTCCAGTTACTGCTTTTGTATTATACTAGTGATCTAAAAGTATAACAGCTATAGGTAAGCGAGCGTCGTCATGACTTGTGGGCATACGTGACTAGATGATTAAAACCCCCACGTTCTGTCAAGGATGCACCAATCTGTGGCACTGAGGATTGCTCGAGTAAGGAGTTAATTATGTACCCGGAAACCACGAGTAATTTACTTTTCAATCTTTATCCTGCAATACGTCTCAATTCGCTTATCTGTCCGTCATCCCACCCATATAAAGCACTCAAGAACCCCTCATTATGAGGGGAATCATCCGAGCACACGGACCAACTCGCACACAAGCCAACAACACACAGCGCCGCCAATTCACCACTGGAGTCCCATTCGCCAATAAACGACTGCCTTTGCGCTTTGGCAATCCCCATGACAGCCTCATCCGATGGTTGGCCGATGTATCGGATCGCCAAGCCCGTCCCAGCGGCATCGGAAACGGATACCGACGGCAAAAAAAGAATTACCGAGTGGGTCCTAGTTGAGCGATAACGCCTTTATTAGTATATAGCTTCCCATGTCGTGCTGCCCGCATCCTACCGGGGCCTGTGTTGCGTGAGAATTCCACATTGGATGCTATCCCTAATCGACTGTTTCCCTTGAAGTAAAAACAATTAAGCAAGATGCCTGGAACCGATGCCGAACGCCGGGCCAACCGGAAGCCCATCCCCAAGCCGGTGCCGGCTTACCTGCCGTCGAGCGACGACTCTCCGCTCAGAGTGGACCAGGACCTGTACACCAAGTTCCGCGAGGCGCCCAGAGTCCTCATTGAAGAGTTTACGCTGCCCATCCGCTCCGGCAGAGCATGGCAGGCCCCCGCCGGATCCATTGTCAAGATTAGCACGCCCGAGGGCCCTCAAGTCGGTATGGACTTTTTTTGTCTGGGGCAGAGGTGAAGATGTTGACGAGGGGGTGTGAAGAGTGAAGAGTGAAGAGTGAAGAGTGAAGAGTGAAGAGTGAGAGTGAAGAGCAAGAGAGAAAGACAAAGTCATGCAAGTAAATTGATAACTAACAACATGGCTCTTGTCCACCCTTCTTGGCAGGCGACCTCAACATCTGGAACCTTCACAACCCGCGCGAGCGGTTCTGGGCCAGCCGCACCAAGCAGCTGCACGCCTCGCACGTCTCGACCTACGACCGGCTGTGGTCCAACCTCCCCTACATGCGGCCCCTGGCCACCATCGTCAAGGACACGCTCTCGTGGTACGGCGAGGACGAGCACGGCGGGCGCGTGCACGACCTGCTGGGCACCCGGTGCGACCCCTACATCAACACGGTCCTGAGCGGCGGCACCTACAACTTCCAGTGCCACTCCAACCTGACGCGCGCCGTCACGCCCTACGGCCTCAACGAGCAGGACGTCCACGACGTCATCAACATCTTCCAGGTCACGGGGCTCGACGACAAGGGCCGCTACTTTATGAACCCGTGCCCCGCCGAGCCGGGCGACCACCTCGAGTTCTTTGCCGAGCAGGACCTCTTGATGGCCTTGAGTTTGTTCCCTCGCAATCACTTGTTTTTTTTTGTTTTTGCTTTTTTGCTAACGACCATCCTAGGCACCTGCCCCGGCGGCGACCTGTCGCTCTGGGGTTTCGGCGAGGACAGCGAGGAGGAAATGATCAAGTGCTGCCGCCCCCTCAAGGTCGAGGTGTACCGCATAGCAGACGAGACCCTCCTGGAGAAGAGCGGGTGGAAGCCCGCTGAGAAGTCGCCGTACGCCGGTCGCCACGGCATGGATATTCCTCTGGGGGAGAAGAAATAGAGAGAAGAATATAGTCCATGTGATTGGTGCAAAGTTCTATGTATGAGCTACGAATACAATGGTAGTAATTTACAATGCCAGACACTTTTCGGAACATGTGCCACCTTTTGCGTTTCTATTTCTTTCTTTCTTTCCTTCCTTTAATTCTGCTTCACTGCCTTCAGCTCTGCTGCCAGGACAGTCTCGTCCCTGTGCTGGAGGAGAGCGATGACGGCGCCAGCAGGCCCCGAAAGCAGCACACTGGTCATGATGCCGCGGGCCAAGTTGCCCCTGTCCTCGGACGACGAGACGGGACGAACCTCGAGCAGGAGATGGACGGCCCAGATGAGAAGGGCCGCGGACCCCGAGTAGAGGTCGTAGCGGAGAAAATCGTGGACGGCGGCGGCGGGCGACGCCATGGGCTCTGCGGAGTGGAACGGCCCGGGGACAAAGACGTTGCTCAGCGAAAGGGAGCGGGCGACGCCGGCGGGGTACAGGCCCGGGAACAAGGTGCTCGTGACCAAGGCGGCAAAGGTCAGCAGCTGGCCCATGACGGCAAAGTTCCACGCGAAGCTGTAGGCGTGCGACAGCGCCGCCCTGTCCAGCTGGGCCCGGGGCTTGAAGGCGCCCTCGCCGATGCTGAGGCGCTTCACGACGCCGGCGAAGACGGTCTGGCACACGACGACGTGCAGCGGGTAGGCCTGCCAGATGGCGGCGCTCCACTGGCGGAGGCCGTCGACCGGGAACGGGTACGCCATGAGCCCGCCGAGCAGCACGTAGCCCATCAGGAAGGCCGGCACCACCGCGTGCAGCGCCGTGTGGTCGCGGAGGCGCACCGCGTCGGCCAGGCTGGACCTCGACGTGACGCCAAGGTGCAGCAGGAGCAGGAGGGGCGTGAGGGCGCCAAAGCCCAGCAGCTGCATGGCAAGGCCCCAAACCACAGGGCTTTGTTGCTAATTGTCAGCCTTGGAATCAAAGAATAGCAGAGTGAAGTAGTCAAAAAAAAGGTAAGAAAACCTACTTGAACAGAACAACGGACCCCTTGACCGTGCGCTGGCTCTCAATCATGAATACCAGGAAAAACGGCAGCAGCTGCGTGCCAAAGTAAAAAGTAAAGAGGCTCAGCTCCGGGCGCGAGCCGTCGACGGCGCAGCCGAAGAAGACGTTGGCCGTGGCCAGGAAGCGGTCGACGGCGGGCACGCCCACGAAGCGCCTGATGACGGTCCGCTCCGTGCCCGGCAGCAGCCGCGGCTCCGCGTCGTCGAGCACCGAGTCCATCAGCGCGAGGTACCCGTTGCGCCCGATCTGGCCCAGCATCGAGTCGGCCGCGAACAGGAAGAGGCCCGCCATGAGCGCCATGGGCAGCACCGGCAGCCCGCGCCCGCGAGTCCCGGCGGCGGCGGCAGCTGGAGGCTGAGACATGGTGTAGCGAGCGGTCGGGTTTTGCGGCTCGGTTATGTTTTTTTTTTTAGCTTGGGCAAGAAAGAGCGTCCAGTTGAAATTCCAATGGCTCAACTGGCAAGAAGAAAAAAAGAGTTGAGAGGGTTGGGAGAGTTTGTTGGTTGGGTATAAGTAACTGAGCTAAACGCCCGTCAGTCGATGCGTCTGACAGGATTGGAAGGGCTGCTTACTGCCTCGCCAACTTTATGGCCGAGGCAGGAAACTGCCGAAAACCCACACCGTCACAGCTCCATCCGATCGCATCATGAAACCGAATGCGTATTCCAAACGTGTCAATTCAAACAGTGATGCTCAATACAATATCATAACCCGATAAACGCCCATGTTTCTGCCCTGCCCTGGTCCCAAAAGCGGTCACGGGCATCCCCACCGTTGCATGGCCCGTCATCCCATCATCATCAATCATGCCGCCCATGTCTGCCTAAATTGGACAATTGGACATTTGCCTCTTTGTGAAATCAAATCATCCACGCATCCCAGCAGATGGCTCTTATCCTCCTCAGCCCCAAAGCCGCTGCAATGCCAATCTACTTGGTCGACTTCTTCTTGAGGCCCTTCCAGTACGCATCCACAACCGACTTGGCCGTCTCCTCGACCGCCTCCTTGGGCAGCCAGCTCCACTCCGACTTGTCGTAGCCGAGCCACTCGACCTGCAGGCGCTTCTTGTTCTTGGTGTGCTTTCGGATGGCGAAGATCTCAAACAGCTCCGGATCGTTCGGGTTGAGCGGGCGGCCGTCCTGCGACTCCCAGTAGGCAAACAGGCTCTCGGGGGCGTCGCGGTGCAGGTTCTCCTCGGGCTCCCACGTGTCCGGGCCGTCCTCCCACTCGACCTTGAGCTCGAACGAGTTGCCCTTGGTGCCCGTCCGCCTGTGTTCGACGAGGCGCTTGAAGGCGTGCTGCTCGTCGTCGTCGTCGGCAATCGTCACGTCCGGGTTGAGGGTGCTGGGCCCTTCGGAAGCTCGGCCGGAACGCCGAACCTGGGGGGAGAGGATGGAAACCTCGGCGGCGGCCACCGCGGCGACAGCTGCTGGCGGTGCCGGTGCTGCAGCGGGGTCGGCCATGTCAAAGTCTTCGGACTCGTCGTTGGAGTGGCTGTGGTCTTCGGGGTCTTTGATGGGGTGCTTTGCGGCGGCAACAGCAGAGGGGGAGAAGAGGCTGCGTAGCTGGCCTCGCTGGAAGGTCACAAAACGGTTCATGTCAGCCACTCAGCCTCGCTTGCGCCGACAGGGCTGTCGTGTCACAGCAGCGCAGGACATACCTCTACGTGGGCAAACGGGCTGGCGGCCTTGGCGGGGGTGCTCTGCGCCAGCATCTCGTCCTTCTTAAAGAGCGCCTTGGTCGACGGTTGGGTTTGCGCCTCGGACGACGACCCCTCGCCCTGCGGCTTGCGAGGCGAGAAGAAGCTCATGACGCTATCCATGGTGCGAGGCGGGAGGTGAGGCACGGGGTCCGGTAGGGTGCAATGTTACGCGGCAGCGTTCAAAAGTGAGACATGAAGGGAGGAGAGGTGCAATGAGGCGAGGAAACGAAAGGAAGAAGGAAGGGTTTGGAGACGAAGCGAATCCAGTCAACAATGGCTCTCGCACAAACAAGAGGCCAACGCCCCCAACCCTTGCCGAGTGCGGGCCCGAGCACCGTATGACGCTGCTGCCACTGAGGGGCCGCTTCACACGAGGCCACGTGACCAGCGCGGATTCTCGGAGACACGGCAAGCAACATTTGCCAGTTGAGGTTAGCTCCGGATTACGTGATTCCGGGAACAGGATTTTCACCTTAAGCGAGGCAAAAAGGAGCAATGTTTTTGTTGGGATAAGCAGCTCCTCAAAGCTGCAAAAAGAAGGGTCTGGCCGGGGATTGAACCCGGGACCTCTCGCAAGCTATGCTGTAGGGTTTTCCCTAAGCGAGAATCATACCACTAGACCACCAGACCGAGCAAGCCATCGCAGGTGGCTTGTTGGATGGAAGGAGGGGCAGAATTGTTTACTATACGCTGGATATCAGCACAAGTACAATTCGGTCTAGGGTAGGCAAACGACGCCTTAACTCACCAATAATATCCAGATATTCAACTACCACTACATTCAATGATGTAGTTGTAATTTCATGTTTGTCTCAATTGTTTCCTTTTTTTTTTTTTCTCTTTTTTTTTCTCTACAGGATTTTCTTCAGTCCAGCGCGCATCAATGGTGCCCTTAGTCAAACATCACGTAATCGGAGTGGCGTCCGAAGTTGAACGCTTTCAGCAGTCGTAGATGCACTATACTACAACAATTGTAATTTTCTTCAAGACTAACCAAAAAAGAAAGAAACCTCACCTATCATAAAATTCCACGAGAATAGTAAACCTTTGATGACCACCGCCATCTGTCTCACTTTGTCCAACAACTGACTCGGATCACATCGTCATTCTTACATATTTACCTACGCAATTAGTAAAGATGAGCCAGTGTATTCCAAAGACATGATTCACGTGAGTTGCAATGCATATGTGAACTGGTAGGTCAGAATGGATGAACCAGGGATTTAAATATGCTGGAAATTGTATTTCTCAGCAGCTCAGGTAACGCTCCTGTGCGCACAGGACGAAACTAACCCAGGACATCCCATGGCATATCTACCTCATGTGCAGCCGAGATTATAACAATCCTCTTGATACACAGCTATAAAATTTCGAGCATTTCCTCTATTTACTTGGAGGAAAGAATTTAAAAGCCCAGATTGGCGACTCGACGAAAACACAACAGCCCAGAGGACACCAAGTAGCGCGAGCCCGTGCTTATATAGTCAACACAGATACGGCAACGAACTAACAAGACCATCAAGGTCCCAGTCCCCGCCGACCCAAAACCACGGTACCTACCTTAGCCAGGATATCGGGAACATGTCTGTCAGGGACCCGAGGGAGCGGTGTGCCGTGTGCGGGCCGAGCCGTTCGCATAACGGTATCCGATAATTTTCTGCCCTACGCTATTCACAGCGGGTATCCATGGGGTGGACTTTTTAGACGGCGTTCGAGAACGAGGTCCAAGTGCAGGGGTTTTTGGTGCTGGGAATAGAGGCACTGCCGGATCTGGCAGACGGGGAGATGGCGGACTACGCTTGAGCGATATGGGGAAAAAAAGCAGCAAATCTCTTGGCAGGGGACTCGACTTGAGGCAATCCCACAGTAAGTTAGGCTTCACGGCTCGGCTTGTTACCCTGCCAGGGTTGATGGGCTGGACAAGAGTGATGCGAGGCAGGGAAACGACGCAGAAGTCGTACGACTTTTGTGGAGGAGTGGAGCCTCGCGCCAGCACAAGGCCATCACCACATGCTGGAAAGCATCACGTGAAACGTCATTGTCCGTTGGCTCGCAGCGCATTTAGGGCAGCTTGCGAGCAGAAAAATGGGCAAAAAAAGCAGGAGCTTGGACGGTGGGGAGACGGCAAGAAGAGCGCTAGCATCGTGATTCGCATCGTGCTCCTGGCCACTGCGCGCGACGGCGCCTCCATCCGTCGTCGTCTGGCGGAGGAGGGGTCGGGTGCGGGAGCCAAGATGCGGGCGGTCCCTGTGCGTAAGGCTGGGGCAGCGACGCATTCCCTGCATCTCAGGGACCAGGCACCAATTCCCGAACATGGCAGCACTGCCGGGAACGAGATCCTGGCCTGCGATCTGTAGATGAGATCCATGTGCATGTGGCCATGAAGCGCATTGCGTCTCATGTGAGGTCATGTGAGGTCATGTTGGGTCATGTTGGGTCATGTTGGGTCATGTCACTGTCATTGGCAAGCTGGGTGCGGAATTGAACGGGAAAAAAAATTGGTATTGAACTAATTACTCGACTTCACTTTTGTTTGCGCCCCGGTATCGCCCTAGTCCACCAGGTTGTAAATCTTCTGAATGTCCTTCAGGACGGCCTCAAAGTCAATATGGAGGTCCTTGAGCAGGCCGTCGTTGAATCCAAAGACCCATCCGTGCACGATGGGGTACTTGTTCTTGCTGTACTGCTGCTGCACGTCGGCCGACTTGATGATGTTGCGGCACTGCTCAACCACGTTGAGCTCGACCAGGCGGTTGTAGCGCTCGTCCTGGTCGGGGATGGCGTCGAGCTCCTTCTCGTGGAGGCGGTAGACGTCACGGATGTTTCGCAGCCAAGGGTTGAGGAGGCCAAGGTCCTTGGGCGTCATGGCGGCCTTGACACCGCCGCAGCCGTAGTGGCCGCAGACAATGATGTGCTTGACGTGGAGGTGGTTGACGGCGTAGTTGATGACGCTCATGACGTTGAGGTCAGTGTTGCACACCAGGTTGGCAATGTTGCGATGGATAAATGCCTCGCCGGGCTCGAGGCCGGTGATCTGCTCCGCGGGGATTCGCGAATCGGCACATCCGATCCACAGGTACTCGGGCGTCTGGCCAGCCGAGAGGGCGCTGAAGAACTCGGGGTCCTGGAGCTTCTTCTGCTCAGCCCACTTGCGGTTGTTGTCGAAGAGCCGGTCGTGGCTCTGCTCAAGGTACTTCTTGATTTCCTGGTCACTCATGGCGGGCGGTTTGTTGGGGGCCGACGACGACGACGACGAGCAGTGGCGCTGGGTGAGGCGTGGGAGGAGGAGTGAGGCGGGAGACGGGCGGGAGTGCTTTGCGGCTGCGAAAAGCTGGGAAGAGAGGCGAGAGGAAGAACCGGGGAATGTGGAGGTGAGGCGAGTGAAGATCATGAGGACGGTTGCGCAATGGTTGCGCTTTATAGACGTCGGAGTCGTGCCGGAGTTGTGAGTAATCGAACGGCTTTAGCCTTGGCACTTGTTTTGGCTTGGTGATAACGGCGCGGCGAGTGGGCAAATGGTTGCACGTAATTTGTTGAGGGTTGCACTTGCGTCATGCAGCAGCCGGGGCTCGGGGCTCGGGGCTTGCAGAGGAAGGAGACGAGGGAGGGCCGGAGGGAAGGATGGAAGGGTCCTATCGGGTGGGATGGTGTAATGGTGCGGCAGCGGAGGCAGGAGCAGGCCGTTCTGGCAACGTGGTAGCGGAAGTGGCAGTGGAAATGGCCGTGGGAATGGCCGTGGAAATGGTGCCAGGCTTTGTTGGTGACCGTTGGTGGCAGGCCGGTGTGTGTGGGCGTTTGTGGGTGTGCGTGGGCGATGGCGTGGGCGTGGGTGTGGGCGTGTGTTTGTTGTGGTGGCTGCGGCATTAGCCGGCTTTTTTCGTCGGCACGACATGATTCCTTTACCAATTGGCAAACGAGAGCTAATTGATTGGGGCAAGACAATGGCCAACCCTAACCGTCGCCCTGCGATGGCCTTTCCCGCTCAACTTTTTCTGCTCAATGTCCCAGATCGATGATTTGGTCGTCATCGAGATGTTGTTGTGCGGCGCAGATCTCTAGCTCCTGATTTGCAAGCGTGCTGGGGCCGCCATCTGGTCGGTGCGGATACTGAGTGCTCCAGTGCCCCTGTGCGCTACATTGGTACAGACAGTGTGCCTTGGACGGTTCAACCTTCAACCCCTCCTTTTGTGGCGCGGCCTACTCCAGCAGGGGCCAGCCCTGTATCCCTTCGCCAGCGCCCCTGTGAGCCTGTGCCTCGGGCTGACCCGAGCTTATTGTGGCGGCTTCACCATTCGACATGGCCGAATCGCTGTGGCAAGGTTCCTATTTGCCCAGACCAGCACCAATCGCGGGCTAATGTTTCTGGGCCTGTTCGTTGTCCGAGTTAACCTCGTCTTGAACGCCAGCCGATAATCGTGCGGCCTCGGTTCCGTCACTCGGACGCCCGCCGATGCCAGGGAGCTAACGGGCCGGTCTGCACGCCGCCGTGCCATCCTTCGGCTACCAACCCCGTCCCCCACGGCCAACGCTCGGCAATCCGGCTTTACACCCAACACCAAGATTAGAGGATCGTCGTATATATTCTTAAGCTTCGCAATGACCTCTGGGGATGCGGATCTGGGGTCCAGGCGCGCGAGCCAGGGCCTGATCATCGGATTCAACCCGGCTCTAGGTGTCGCCACCAACAGCCTGATGGCGCATGGCGCTACTGTTACAAGTTGAAACACATGTCTGCACGGCAAAGGAGGCAGCTGAATGCTTAATTGAGAGAACGGGCGTTCCTATCCCATGCCTCATGAAAGGGGAGATGGATAGTATCGGAATTTGGTCTCCGGAACACGCGTCTTTTTACCTAAGAGGCGTGTGATGTTGTGGCAATGGCATAAAATAATTAATGCTACATTGGATGAGTCGAAGATTATATTTTATGCCCTTCATGAGTTGGATGAAATGGCAGTAAGTCGTTCATAATTCTGGGATGTCCTGCACCCTGGTAAATTCGACAATGGCTTTCAAGTCCCTAAGGATAGAAAAATGACACAAACTCAGTTAGTGGGTCTTTAGCCATGTTGGATGGCGGATGCGATGCTGGTTACAAAACTAGCAACACTTGGAGATGCGGCAAATGGGCTCGGGAAGTGATATTAGGTTGGTTGGGATCTGTTGACAGTCAAAATTCTCCAGAATCAAGCTTGGTCATGCCAAAGTGGGTTTGTCCAAAAAGTGTCAACATGCTACTCATCTAAGTGAGGGATATCATGATTAAGGCAGATGTCAGTTTGCCGCCATCGAGTTTCGGCTACCCTAAAACAACTGGATGTAGCGCTGGATGGTCAAGGCGTCTTGATTGAGAGTGATGGCGAGGTGGTCGCCTGTTGGCCTGTGAGGCTCTTTGGGTATTTTCCTAAACGGAAGCGACTATGACGTAGCGGCGTAAACTGAAAATTCATAGAAAATTCCAACGCAATATTTAATACAAGCTGGAGAAAACTGGACGGAAACGTCGTCGTGGGGATTGTGAATGTCTATTGTATGTAATTTCATGCAAGAACCAACTTAGAGTCAAATGGCTGTCCTTGATTACTGAGGGTAGTGATCAACGAAGCTTTGATGCTTTGTATAATTGTTGATACCATTCTCATCGTCAATATGACATTATGTTGAGTGATGATGAGGCTGGTTTGAGGTGATGAATCTGCGAGGACGGTGTTGTGGTTGCCAAGTTGGCATGTTGATGTGCTCTTGTTCAAACACGCGCAAATTCTTGTTGTAAAAAAAAAAAAGACATGAGATGATCGTGCGCGGGGCTAAAGAGGATGAAATACGGAGAGGTCAAATGCGAAAGCGATGACAGACTAAAAATACCTTCATCTCTTGACACGACCAAAATGGCATGGCGGGGCGGAGGGACCGTACTTTGTGGAGACTGTCGAAGTGCGAACCAATAAAACGGCGGCTTTTTTCGCACTCAGTGCGAGAAAAGACCTCTTTGGGAATAGGTACGACGATCTGAGCGTTACGGCAGCTTGCCAATATGAGTTGTTGCCCCAACCCATAGGATTCTCTTCTTTCAAATCAATTGACACACTCTTTTTTCAGCTGAATGCGAATTTTCGTAAAGCCAAAGCCAAATCGTCCGAAAAATGTCTGACCAAGACGCCCACTCGCCCTACCGCAGCCAGAGCCAGAGCCAGAGCCCGCAGGAGACGCTGCGCCTGCCGAGGGTTGGCAACCGACGGCCGCATAGAAAGTCGCGGAGCGGCTGCAAGAACTGCAAAAGGCGCAAGGTCAAGGTACGTGGCCAATGGAATGGAACCCCTGGGGCTTCCCGTCCTGCAGGGGACTATCGAATCAACTAGTGCTGACTCTGATTTGCCAGTGCGATGAGCTGAAGCCGGCGTGTTCCAACTGCATCCGCTTCTCCATGGTCTGCGACCTTTCGCCCGTGTTTGAGCAGAAGAACCTCACCCAGGACCACCAACTGGTGCAGTCGCTGCCGAGGAGAGGACGTGGCAGGCCTAGAAAGGACTGGATTCCGGCCCCGTATGCGCCTCGCAAATCTGCATCAGGGTCGAGTCCGGATCCTGTCACTGGGTATGATGTGATGCCTCAAGCTGGGCTACTGCCAAATGTGGAGCATCTAGAACTGATGCACGCTTGGTCTACCAAGACAGCCACAACAGTTGGCAGCGTGAGAACATGGCGCGACGGCATCCCCGAGCTGAGCTTTCGCTATCCGTCCCTGTGCCACGGAATACTGGCCATGGCTGCCCGCCACTTGTCACACCTGAAGCCCCTAGAGGCTGAGCGCTATGCAGCCATCGCTGAAGACCACTACACAATAGCAGTAACCGAGGCAACAAAGGTGCTCACGAATCTCAGCGGGGAGAATGCGCCAGCCATGTACGGGACAACGATGCTGATTGCCTTTAACTCATTTGCCAGAGGCCCTACCCCGGGAGATCTTTTGGTCTTTGCCCAGGGCAAAACAGTTCCCTGGCTATGTTTTCTTCAAGGAGTCAAGTTTATTGTCCAGACGCTGGGCCACGAGGCCGTCTTTCACGGCCCATTTGCCATTGTGCCGGATGAAGAGCCCACCATCAGCCCCGAATTGATTGGGATTTTACCAGTCGAAGACCTATCCCACACATGGCGCCAGCCCCTGGACGAGGTGCTGGAAATGATTGAGCAGAAGACCAGCGAACTCGAGTCCGGATGCTGTGCCCTGGAAATGAGGAACCTCATTGCGTCCTACGAAGCAACTTACGGCACCGACAACGACCCAAAGCTTTTTACTGGTGGCAAGTTCCAGGATATCATGGGCTGGCTCTACAGGATGGAGGACGAGTTCATCATGGAGTTGGAGGCAAAGCAGACGATTCCGCTCATCATTCTCGCCTATTACGCTGTTTTGATCAAGTCTCTGGAGTCGTTTTGGTTTATGAAAGGCTGGGCGAAGCACTTGCTGCAAGAGATTCGATCAATCCTGGATCCGCAGTACGCCAGATGGCTCGATTGGCCAGAGATGCAGATCAATTATTCCGGCGTGGAGACTACCTTGCCGATACATGGCTTTAATGAATAAAAATACGGACGAAAATCCCCTTAAGACTTGAAATGAATTGTTTTGTCAGGAAGACAAATTTGCGAATGGTAAGCCCTCCTGTTGACATTCAGGATGCATGAAACAGCCAGCAATAAGCTGATGCGGCTTGTAAGATAAAACGTGTTGATTAAAATATATATATATATTCTAATGGAATGTTGTCTGTTTCGGAGATTAATGGTAGAACGCCTGACTGAGGTTGACGGTTACCAACTTGACAGACATAAGAGTCGGAAGTGGGACAAAAAAACAAGAATAAATATGTGGTATGTTGCAATGGTTCTTGCATTGAAAAAAAAAGAGTCAAGTATCAATCTAAAAAAGAATTCAATCGACGTGGGCCTGATTTGAACAGACGCCTCCGAAGAGATATGATTTCTAGTCATACGCATTAGACCACTCTGCCACCACGCCTTGGGCTGATGAGAGCGCTGCCAGATTTTGCAGTACTTAAACCCTGCACAGCCCTTGCAATGAATTTAATTCACACATCCACCATTCCTATTCCTTATTTGAGATGTATGTAGCTTGCGAATGGGCTTAATTGACCAGAATTATCATCGTCTCGTTTTTGTGACTTGCCAGTGGAGACCCTGCGTGTAGGTTCCAAATTGACGATACATCCGCCACCATTGTTATTCTTTCGCCGTCCTCTTTGCCTACAATAACACTTCTAAGGCTATTTTGTTTTGGAGGAGGATGCACTTGGACCCTTTACCAAGCTCGAAATTTCTCGCTTCTCCCTTAACCCCTGCAGCACCGGAATGAGCTCCCGGGTAACTGCACCTAATACGATAAATGCCACTACCGATATGAATAGCAGCTTGAGAATGAAGTTGCACGGTGAAAACTCACCATACACTCCACTTGAATCGGCTGTTTCGCTCGTGAAAATTCCTTGAACGGTTCGGACTATTTGGAAGGCCACCAGAAGGACCAACGACGCACTGATAGCAATGGCCGCGGCTGCATAGCGCCTACCGCTGGTGCAATCACGTTGTTGTCTCGTGTTATCATATCCAGAATCGCGAAGGAAGAGTATGGTTAAAAAGTTTACTTTTGCGAGGGATAGCTCGCCAAAAAAAAATCGCGACGAGACGTGCTCATCTGATACCGCGAAACAGTCCACAAATTCGATGAATCGTGCGTACGGTATTCCTTTTGGCACAAGTCGTATTGTTTCGTCTTGTGCAATCGTGTAATCGGACTCGTGTGTAATAAGATATGAATACGATCTTATGAGCCCGACGGCCGCGTCTCTGAGGTCTTGTCGGACCGGCTTGGGTATCGGCGACGACGGCGACGAGAGGTAATGCTCCCAGAAAGCGTGCGAGAGGAGAAATTTGGGAAGAGGCTTGATGAATATGCGGCTGTGCGTTTGTAATAGATGGAGCTCAGGCTTCTCTGTCACAATGATGCTGCGACCTCGGACGACTTGGTCCGTCAGTGGCGCGATGTGCGAGCTGTCTTGTCTTGAAACCAGCCAAAGATAAGGTGCAAGGGTATTGAGACGCTCGGTAACCAGTTCCCTGTTGAGAAATTCACCCATTTCCGGCTCATACAGGTGGATGCGAGGAAACCCGGGCAGGTTGGCTTTCTTGAGACCATCATCTGTGTCTCGGCGTTGGATCCCGCCGACATGGTTGATCTCGAGATTTTGACAGAGCTGTTGTTCTTTGCGAAACGGAATCTCGTTTATTTCCATGGAGGAAAGCTAAAATAGGTCAAGACCGAAAGGAAACTGGCCAAAATGATGCTGATGTTGCGGGATCAAGGTATGCAGGGAAGAGTGGTGAGTGAATGTTGCGGGAAGGGGGAAATATACCGGGATCAGGTCATCAGCTAGGCAGGCACTGCCTCACTTGTTAGAGCATCTGCCCATTCTCACGTATAATATTCAGCCACGAAGATTTTGCGCACATGCTTATTGGTGTGTTGTTATCGTGATTTTGAGCCGCGTTTTGCTCCGCACCAGCACAGCCCGGTTGCCTTTGCTCCGTGCTACCCAACCCACATTCTGTGGCAACGTCAGATTCTCAAAGGAGTTTGTTAAGAGGTAACCGCATCCTAATTATTGTATACAGTAATCTTATTAAGACACAACTATGATATATTATGCTCTATTTCAAGCTTAAATCCAGTCGTTGTTAATCGTTGAAAGTATTCAACTTCCGCTCTGGCCGGGTGGGGGCACGGCGCTTACGCAACTTACTGGCCAACCGCTCATCCTCGGAATGGTTAACAACTTCTTTCTGTGCATTCCAAGACACGATGTGAAAAATGACCTTTTCGCATTTTGTCTTGATGCTTGATTCCCGTAAAAAAGAAAATACGGCCAAAGACCAGGTTGGCGAGGCCCCGACCTTCTGTCTGGCCCACTTAGTATTGGGTTAAGGCGGTATTATGTCCGGTTCCTGACCGGAGTGGCAATATGTGAAGTTGAGATTTGGAAACGCTTTCCAGATTACAATGCAACCAAGCCACTCGTGACCATGGTTGCTTGGCATGGTGCACGCGAGGTTGGGCCATTTGCCCAATTCCCAGGATCGATGGAGGCGGGTTTATTTATTCTAACGGAGTTAATTGACTACTGCCTATTGTAGGGGGCTGCGGTCTTAGTATGCGCCACGGCCCCCATCTTTTGATTTGAACCGCCGAGGCGCCATCGAAGCTGTAAGCTGACAGCGCCACCACTTGAGGCTGAGATCAGCCATGAAATAGAGGCCGGAAATAAAGTATCTTATTCGTATCGAGGGGGCGAAGGCTGAGATTGTGGAAGAGCGATTACTACCAGATGACCCGAAAGTCCATCCGACCCCAATTGGCCGCCTAGCCTCTTTCTGCAGCAAGCTATTAACTCCGTTAGAATAAAGAAACCCACCCCCCGTCGACCCTGGGCGGCAAATAAGAAGGGAACTGACAAATGAAGCCTGGCTTCTTTCTGCAGCAGAGCGTCAACATGTAAGGTGCATCGGGCTTAAAAGGTCCTTGCTAGCCGTATGCCTTGGTGCAGCACTTGGCGTCACTTTCTCACTTATGCGCAGTGCCCATCATGGAGCCGGCTGCCGATTATTCGCATCTTTCGAAACCAACAAAGGTTGTTCGAGGCAACTTGGACACATGGCTGAGGTACACACTGCACTTAATCCCTCTTGGCCTGGCAGCCGCGATTCTTTACATCAATTTTGCTCGTCTGTACTGGTTTCCCTTGAGCGGAATCAATTCCAACGGGGACATCCACGTTCCAGCAAACACCATCATCAGCGTGCTCCAACTGGCAGCCAAGGCATACGAAATCCTGGTAGTTACCTCGCTCGGGGCTATCGCGCTAACGGTATTCAAACGACATCTGGTTCAGGATAGCGTTCCGTTTGGTCTCCTAACAGGCCCATATCGCATCTCTGATCCTTTATATGTTGCGAGCAGAAGTTTTTGGTCTTCCGCACCAAGTAATGTAAAGCTGGCTGTTCTATTCTTGGTGTGTTTGGTTCTTTGCACTCTGATCGGCCCGGCCTCGGCCATTCTTATTGTGCCAAAGCTGGGGTGGTTCCCCGTCCCAGATGCCTTCTCCAATATTTACATGCCCATGTACCTATCGGGGTCGTCTGACCGCGCGTGGCCGAAAACTTTGAATGAAACCCTGTATGAAAATTGGACATCTTGCAAACAAAGACAAGGTAGCTACAGCGTCTATTGTCCCGCAGGCGGATTTTCCCATCTCCACGCTTGGACAGGCGCCTGGGAAGCCTCGGAGTTGTCCGAAAACATCACGTTTGAGGATCCGGCTACAAAAACCAGCCGGAGGCTGCACATGGTCTCGGGTGATTCATCCGAGGGCTCCGCAGGAACGGTTCTTACCAGCGTAACGGCTCTAACGACAAGTGCGATGGGAAAGTTGCGGGCATACTTTACCGCAAATGACGTCGGAATTATTCACTCGACAGAGACGTACAAGTTGAGGCTGAATTCCTCATCACACACTTACCAGCCGCTCGTTAATGCCAAATGCAATGCCTGGACGCATCGGCAATATAACAATGTGTCGGAAGTCCCAGATCTCTACTATCCGTCTGCGGAATTAAATTGTTACTCCAACGACACTGACGATGACTGTCACCGCATGCTAGACCTTGTCAAGGACGAAAAGGTTCCCCAAGATGTTTGGTCACAACAACAATTTGGCTACAGATTTCGCGTGGTGGGCGATAACTCGACTTCAGTTCTTGCATTCAGAGGCGCAATGCCCTATCTGAATGACGGAAAAAAAGACATGCGCGTCTTTGCTTGTACCTACATGGCCTGGTGGATTCCTTCAACACCGATATTGGCACCATCTGAGTATAGATCAATCGAGAGCAACATCACGGACCTAAGTATATTTTCCAACCAGACGACCTTTAGCCAGGCCCAACCCAGCATTTCCATCGGTCCTGCTATGAGAATTCAGGAAACTTGGGGCCCATATATTGATCTTAGGAAATACAAATACACAAATGACCAGGACGAGGATGAAGGCGCCATCGCCAACGTTGACACAATTCTCCGTTCGTTGAGGCAAGAACAAGATGGCGAATGGTACTTTGGCCCAGGGAGCTCTCTTAAGCAACCAGACGCCGATCGTGTGGCCCGGATCACAATGGAAAAGGTCACCGGTGCCATTGTGACTGACGCCATCGCCAGGACCGCCGTCATGGTAACTCAATATATTGCGAGGCCAATCGAACCAGGCTCGGAGAGCATCCTGGCGGTGAACTTGGGAAATCAAAATGCCTTGGAGAACAAAGAGTACGAGTTTTTTGCCAATAGAACAACCTACGATTATGCCAAGAATGACTTGAAGAAGTATGCCGGTCTGAAGCCCGAGGAGGCTCTGGCCAAGTGGGGACAAGATCGGGTCAAAATGGGCTTCGACGTGGAACGGTTTGGATACGGATACGGAAGACACAGTGGAGCCATGATATTTGCAATCGGCGTCAACATTGCTTACATGGCATTCGTGGTAGGCTACTTCTTGGCGATGGCGTACGTCCGACCCGACGCCATTCGCGGGCTTGGAGATTTGCAAGATCTTACCCGTCTGGCGTGGAGCTCGCCCCCGGTTCCCGAAATAGAGAACCAAGTGATTGCGGTTTCAGACAAGAGGATGTGGAACAAGGGCGTTGCGATTGGAGCTACATCTTCAGGTGTGATAGAGATGGAGTTGGTGGATGGTGAAAGGGACTCCAAGTTGTCGAGATTGACAAAGGACAAAGAGTACTATTAAGAGCTATGCAAGACATTCCTACTTCTTCTCAAACAGTGCCAAGATTTCCTGGTTCTCGCACGCCGCAGCCACATCCAGAGCCGTCCGCTGCGCGTTGTCCTCCATCATGGGGTCCAGGCCCATATCCAAAAGCTCTTTGAACCGCTCAACCTCGTTTATTGCCGCCAAGTGCAGCAATCCTCGCCCCTCGGCGTCCTTTACAAAGAAGTCTGTACCGGAATCCTTGAAGATTTGGTAGATTTCAGCACCTGACACGGTCTCGGTGTCGCGATAGAACATGGAGAAACTGTCAGTGATTCGAGGACGGTTGTAGAAGTGGCAGACGGGCGCCTGTCCGAGATTGTTGCGCGCGTTGATATCCATGCCCCCAGATACCAGATCTCGGAAGAAGGTTCGTATATCTTTCCGTCTGAGACTTTTTACGAGCATGTGAAGAATGCCGTTGCCGTCGCTGTCGACCGCGAATCGATCAGCTCCCGCTGACAGCAACCTTTGCGCTATTTCGGTCTTGTCTTGTTGGGAGCCATGGCTAAGGGCAGAGTGGAGCGGTGTTCTGCCACAGCTATCCACTTGCCGTAGCAAAGCTGGCCCCTTGTCAATGATGTATTCCAGTGATTCTTTGCGGTTGCCAAAGTCTGCGCGGCTGCTCAGTAGCAGATGCAGAGCGTTTCGGCCAGCGTGGTCTCGGGCCTCAAGCTCAGCACCGAGAGACAACAGGTGCTGGAAGACTGTCACGCGTTCAGGCGTGTCAGGCTTCTCTTTGTAGGAGCCGAGGATGTAATCCGGGCCTATGGGGCCCTGGCATGCTGCAAGGAGCAAAGTGCGACCTTGAGCATCTCGGTGGTTGACATCCAGCCCTGGACGAGCAAGGAAATCATCCACCACGTTCCCATCAACAAGAAGAGCATGTAGCAATGTGAACTCTTCGTATCCCTCCGGGACCTCGATGGAAGGGACATGCAATGTAGCATCGATAGTCTTATTGGATGATTTTTCGTGTTTGTGAGGTATGCTTGCGAATTTCTGGAACGGGTCTGCTCCGTGATTTAACAAGACCTGAACGGCCCGTGCCCTGGCCTCTAGAATTCGGGGAGATGGCGGCCTTCCACGTGTCCGCTCACGTTGAACCGGTGGCAAGGTTAGCGAAACCGAAGCAAAATAGAGCGCGGGCATATCTTGCGTTTCCCTCAAATCTGCCGCCCACCCCCATTCTTTAGTAGAATTTCTCCATTCTTCCACCATGGCTTTCGACAAAGTCCCATGGGAGGCGCCGAGGTCAAATCCCCCGGAAAGTAGCTCCTGGAGGACCTCGGCATTACCTGCATCGATAGCAGCCAATATCGCATCACAATTGACAGTCGCCCCGTGACTTATGAGGTGCTTGATCAGGGCCACATCGTTTTGGGCACTCGCTAAGCAACTTCGCCCATTTTTGTCAATAGCGTTGACATCTGCTCCTGCCTCGATAAGTATCTTGGCTGCTTCTCTATGTAAATAAGCAGTCCCCTGGACGGCCATGTGGAGCGGAGTTTGGCCTTTTTCATTCCGAAGATTTATATTGGCACCGGCGTTGAGCAGGTAAGGCAAAGCTTGGTGGACCTGCCACCAATGGTCACCCATGCTGGCGCGGTGAAGGGCTGAACCGGCGAAGGTGTTTTCGAAGACGCGTTCGTTGGACTTGGACGGGTCGATTTGCTCGTTGACGTCAATGCCGAAGTTCTCGACCAACAATCGAACCATGCCCATGTTGGGCAATATTCGACCAACAGCGCTGCATAGGAAAGGTAGGAGAACTCCAGGGCGATCACGGGTTGGTTCCAGATCCCTTTTCGAATACCACAAGCCAGGTCGTGTTGGATCCCCAAACGCATGCCATTCTCCCTTTTTCAGAGCAGCATCAGCCACGACCGGGCCAATCTTCTCAACAAGCGAGGTAAAACCATGCTCGATGAGAAACTGTAAATTGCAAGGCTGGTATATGTCGGGCTTTCGGAGGAGGAAGTTGGCTCCTAGATGGACAAGCTCTTCCACAAGACGGTACTCCCTCCTGACTAAGAGATCGCGGAAGATTTCAGTGTTACTATCCTCAGGCACTACACTGCCAGAATCTTTCAGAGACTTTATCCTAGCCTCCGCCAGAGACTCGTTCATCAATCTAGACACTGATGTTTCTTTTGTTAGCTTTTTAGCCGGCTCCTCCGTTTGGATTTTATCCCGGACACCTCTTAGACATGCAGCCGTGTAATCCCTGTTGCGCTCGACGGCTCGTCGAAGAGGGTTGTCGAAGAAATTACGATCAATCTGAGAAACATCGGCCCCATGTTCAACCAGCATGTCCAATATCTCACCAAGCCTAGCTGTCTCGTATTCTCTGAGTCCACACGAGTTGGTTTCCTGCTTTCGAGAAAGGTCTTCGGTCTTGAAGGAAATCGTACGTCCGTTGGCTCGAGGGTCGTTGAACAGCTGGCGACCCCATCCGCCATAATCTTCCTCAAACCTAGCACATGCTTCGAACATGTTTCCATTTTTGAGATCGGCGCCGGCTTCGAGTAGGAGTGCTACCGTCTCTGGTCGTCCGGATTGGCAAGCATAGAAAAGCGGTGTAAAAGTTTCTTGATTGAATTTCCCGCCTGTATATGTTTGCGCGTTTATCCCAATCACCGACCTAGGCGATGGGACCGTCTTGTCCAAAGGTAATGATGCTGATGCTTCATGGCGCAATGAATCCACCACCACAGTACCCTTCTGCTGATGCCAAGTTTCTAGAGCACCCAAGAGAAGACCGACAATGTTGCTCTCTCCTCGGTGGCATGCAATGTGCAGAGGAGTTAATCCTTCATGGGTGGTCACCGTGGGATCTGCACCAGCATCGAGAAGCCTCTTGACAAAACGTTCGTCGACCGACGCAGCAATGTGCAAGGGCGTAACACCATCATGATCGGCATTGTTGATGTTCTTGGTTCTTGAAATGACAAAGTCTACTGGGGAAGGTTCCGAACTACTGCTTGCGCCGGTAAATGTCGCACACAATATGTGCAATGGCGTACGCCCCGCGTGGTTCTTTTGCTCTGGGTCAAGGCCCATAAAGGTGAGCTGTTCCCAGAAATGAACTACATTTGGCCAATTGTTTGCGTCACTCGTATCATTGCGAAGGGCGAGTTCGTGGAGGAGGCTGTTCCCGCTATGATCAACAACTTGGATATCAAGACCGCGACCGGCTGGGTCGTCGGGTCTCAGGTAAGTGTCCCATGGGAACTGATCCAATCGAGAAATACTGTGATTTTTGACCGCTTCGTGCAGACAGGTGCGGCCGTTGTAGTCGCGACCTGACATTGACCCGCCTTGATCGATGAGGTATGTGATCTTGGAACTGAGATCCTGATTGAACATGGACGAAGTTGGTGACAGATGAAATAGAATTGTGGCGCCATTTCTGTCTTGCACATTGATATCTGCGCCCGCTTCGAGAAGCACCCCTGCCATGGTCTCGAAGTGATTGTCCGCTGGACGAAGCGAAAGCAGTGGTGTCAGCCCGGCTTCATTCTTCAGATTCGGGTCTGCACCATGCTTTACCAGAGACTGAATGATTTCTGGTTTAGATGTATACGTCTTTGCTGCGATATGCAACGGGCCGTTGCCGTCGGCGTCTACCGCGTTGCAGTTTGGCCCATACTCCAAGAACTTGAGCGCCAAGTCCTTGTTAGATTTGTCCAGGATGCAGAGGAGGGGGGTTTTTCCGTCGTTTTGCTTGGCATCAATATTCGCTTGTCCTTTTTCAACAAGAAGTTGCATGATTTCTTTCTTCTTAACTCGATGGAGGGGAGTAGTGCCAGAATAGTCGGCGGCATTTGCGTCAGCCCCGGCATCAAGCAGCAATCGAACCAACGATGGTGAGTCGATCGCGCCATGTAGCGGGGTATTGCCCGAATGGGTGCGTTGGTGAATATCGACGCCAGCCTTGATGAATAGGGAGAATATCTTTTGTAGACCGTCGAGATCTTCAGGTGTGTTGCGGATCATCCTACCCGTATTGGCATCGCATAGCCGGCGCAAGCAACCCATTTGCCGCTTGTCATTGTGATAGGCCCGCCCTATCCCCCGAAACTCGTCACCTGAACCGAGAGACCCAACTGTGGGATCTGCACCGGCCTCAAGAAGGGCTATAATGGTTGGAGTATCAAAACTTCCACAGGCCGTGAAGAGGATTGTGTCGCCGCGTACCTTGGAGTTGGGGTCTACACCAGGGTATTGAAGCAGTCTTGCAACAACCTTTGATTGTCCACTGCCAGCTGCCCATGCCAGTGCACGGTGTACGGTTTCGAGGCTTTGGGTAAACGGCAAAAACACTTCTACCGTCTCAACATGGCCATGTTGGCAAGCATACATGAGCGGGGTGTGCCTAACAGTGCGAGGAGCATTCCCGCATCTCATTCCAGGCGGCTCCTTGGTTTTCCCCGTCAGAGGGTCCACCCCAGCCTCCAACAAGACTTTGGCAGCTTCATGATAATTTTTAAGTGCCGCCTGATGCAATGGTTTATACCCGTTTATAGCGTCGGGTTGATCTGGGTTCGCACCGGCTTTGATTAACTCGGAAATAAGTGCAGCATGGCCTTGTGTCGCAGCTAGCCAACTAAATGCGGGATTAGTCTACGGTATTGAAACCGGATAGCGATTGTTAGAATTATGCTTACAGGGGTGTGCAGCCGCGGCTGTCGTGAATATCAACATCTGTTTGTTTTAAGAGGATTTTGGAATACGATGTGAGCCCGGCTTGTCCAGCCATGTGAAGCTTGGTTGTGCTTTTTATGGTGGCTGAGTGGCGCGGCCACCTGAACAGGAACCATGCTATCATCCTTTTATCGTCCTTCATAAGCCTGCCGATTTCTGCATTGATTTCTGTCTGATCATGCCCAGCAGCTTCAGCTTTTTTCACGTGACGATTCCAATTCCTTACTGCATATTGGAAAAACGGATGCTTCAGCCTCAATTTGACATTTTCTTTTGAGATTGACTTGGCCCTGCCATCGGCCCAAAAGTAGTCATCTCTTTTAGAATCGCTTTCATCGTCAGCCTGTACATTGAATGTATCCAAACAGTCACCTTGCAGATAGTGCAGACACGCTAGAGCTAGTCTGGCATGTGTTGATCCCGCTTGGAGGATGGGGTATCCTTTGTCATCCTCATCGTTGGATCGTGTCATCCCTTTGAGATATTCAGTGAAGGAGTGGTGGACGACCGAGACTGTCTCATCTGTCAAAATCTCCAACAGTGGCCCGCATGCAGCTCGTATGAGGTCCTTTGTCTCCTTCAGATTTTTATTTGAACTGTCGGAGCTATTCAGCATGACCATTTCGGCAAGTTCCAACAGCCTCAGGGGGCGATTGGCATGGGTTACGGCTTGTAGAATCAGATGCTGGATGCCTGCCTCCACGCCGGATCTTCGGGCGTGCTCCTTCAAGAGATTGGTATACATCACATTCAAGTCTGTTGGAAGCTGCGATAAAACTGTGTTGATATCTGCGTTGGGTTGAAGAAAAGCCTCCATTGCTAGTTTGGCGTAGAGAAATAAACCATTGGCTCGTCCAGGCACCGCATCCGCAATTACTGACCAGTGCTCTTTTGGGATGGAAGAATTTGACAGAGATAGCTGTACAAACTTTGCGATGTCGACATCAACCAAGTTTTCTTCGAGGCGAAGGTGGAGACAAGGCGTATTTCTGAGTGGCGCTTCCACACGTGGAACTGGGCGGCTTGTGATGAGAACCTTGACCTTGCCAGATTTCCACTGTCCAAGAGAACCAAGATCTTTGAGGAACGTTTCATGGCCTTGGTCCATTTCATCAAGAGCGTCAGCGACGCAGAAGGCCTTTTCAGGCAGGCTGGCAAGGGCCATGTGAAGATGCTTCCACATGTCTTCCATCGAGATACTGGAAACAGATCGGTTGTCTTCCACATAGGCCTTGAGTTGCTTCTGCAGAGGAGGACTGTAGGCGAGTACTTGATCCATCCAATCCCGTAATAAAGCGCTGGGCTCATGGTTGGCGTCTATTATTTGACGAAAGAAGAAGAACAGTACCGGAGAACCCGGATGCTGAGCCTTGATCTCGCCAATTAAGTTGGCTGCCATGACAGACTTTCCGGATCCCGGAATTCCCTTAATCCAAAGCAACCCATGATCGGTGCTTTGGAGCCATTCCTGATAGGTCGAACTTGATGTGAGCCATGATCCTGTTCCGGGTGCATGAGAAGCACGGTGCTTGTGGTACTCCCCGCCAACAACGTCATACGAGGTTGGCTGTAACCACGTACGAATTTCTTGGATGGTTTGCGGAGACTCGGGTAGTATTTGATCTGGGTTGTAGTTGGTAACGTCATCACGGTCTACGAGCACAAGATCGCCATCACTCTCTCCATCAAAGCTCTCATTGCTGTTTGGCTGCATTGCGGGCGATTGATTCTGGACAAGCGGAACCGCTGACCGAGGGCTGGAATAAAGGAACACGACAGTCGAATGCGAAGTGGAAAATAAAATAAAATTATGTAAAAGAGATGTTGGGGTAATTTTATGAAGTGCAGATTGGTTTGTTTGAAAACAAGGAAGACGATGCGTTTTGGATTCGGGTGAATAGGTTGGCTGCCTGGATGGCTGAGTCATGCATATCACACCGCTGATTGGTTTGCTGACCATAGCCACAATCCTGGTCGTATGTTAGTCTGCAGCATTTAGCCTGAGGCAACAAGCTTACGCTGCCTTTGATCCTTGGCCGATAATCCTCCACGAGGTAGAGAATCGTAAATACGGGGCTCTGAGGCTGCTGGGACTGGTGTTGCGGTGCAGGGTGCCATAGTAGAAAAGGGATGCAAGTGTTAGATGGTTGGATGATGGGGAGTGGTGCTTTGGTGCTCCGAGCACTTGGAACCAAATTATGGACGGCTTTAAAATTCAAAGAAGTCTATGAAAACTACGTGAGTGGAATGAATCTATTTGACAAAAATGAACGTCTTCAGCTCCACCCTAGCGTGCCTTTGCCCCAATTTGCATCAACCACGGCACCCTGCCACTCACTGTCTCATGCCCGCTGATGAAGTCAAACACTGGCGTCCGCGCAGTCATCGGCGCTTCTTGGCTCGAGAGATATTTCTGAACCATGTAAATAGACAGCAAGTAGCGGTCAAATATACGCAGCAAGCCGCTTTGCCACGTTGCTAGCGCTGTGGCATCTGTTGCCTTTTTGCATCCCGCTAAAACGGCTTCGTATCGTGAATCCTGGTAGTCCTTGAAAGTCGCAGCAAGCTGTGTCCTCGTTAGAACGCCGCTCGGGTTCTCTGTTTCAGCCTGGGCTTTCTGGATTGTTTCGTTCAGCTTGTTGACGAGGGCCACGACATCGATGATGCCGTTGTTGCAGCCGGCACCCGTGGCCGGCGAGAACTTGTGCGCGGAATCTCCAGTGAGAACGATGCGGCCGTCCCAGCTCCAGTGCTTTAACACACCCTCTTCCAAGCAGACCAAACCGGATTGGGTCCGTGCATCGTACGCTTCGCGCAAGCTCAGCTTCCCATCCCGAAGAAGCGGCAAATGTCCCCAGCGTTCAATCAGCGAGTCTTGGTCCGCCTGGGTGAATCGCATCCGTTCGCGGGTTGGTACTTCGAGCTTGTCGTACACGGCGACCACGCATGTTTTTTCGCCGACGAAAAGCTGGGTGGCGGCGTTGCAACCACGGGTCTCGCATGTGAGACCATCGCGGAGATGGGGCGAGATCGAAGTGGGGAACCGCAGCCAAAGGGCTTTATAAGTTGTCAAGAATGGCTTCTCTTCATTGATATCTGGTGACCCAGCCTCCAGGGCCAAAGTCCGCATGTACTCCCGGGTCAGACTGTGAGCACCGTCGGCAGCAATGGCGATGGATCCGGCGTATGCAGTGCCGTCCGCGCAGCTGACGAGGACGCCATCGGGTGTCGTCTCAATGTTTTGCACCTTTTTGTTGGGAAAGATCTTGCCTTGTGCATCTGTCGGCAAGCTGTCATAGAGAACCTGAGTAAGATCGTGTCGACTCAGAACCCTTGGATAGGCGCCAAAGCTAGAACCTTGTTAGAATGGGATCTTTTGAGGGTGGAATATGAATCTTACTATTCCTTGTCATGCTCAAAGAATTTCAAGTCGCCGATATCTTGACCTTCATGATCAAAGCGGTCGATGCTGCCCAGGGGAGAGCTGGCAATATCTAATGCATTGCGAAGGCCAAGTTGATAGAGCACACGAAGACCCATGGGCAGCAAAACCAAGTTGGAGCCAGCGTCAATGATGATGTTCGGGCGCCGCTCGAGCATGACAAAGTCGATTCCCGCCTGAGAGAGGGCATGGGCAGTGGTCAGCCCTACGGGGCCGCCGCCGATGACGATTGCTCTGAAGCGGGTTGGAGTCATGGTTGATATATGCTGAAATAGAATTGGAAGAAGATGGATGTTTCTAAGAATGTTCCTTGATTATTACCACGGGAGAAGGGTCAATTTATCTTTACAGGGCTCAACTGATTCTGAGCTATAGATGTAGCACATGATACCATGCTGCCTATCAAATACGCTAGTTGTCTGAGCCCGACCAACCGGAGCCGCGGCGAAAGGCGAAACTGCGCTTCGGCGACGCATCACTCCGAGGCGCATGAAATGGACAAGTTAGTGGGTTCTAATTGCTCATCAATGCCGGGCTCACGTCCATAATCATCATCTAATCTTGGCATACGTTTGCCGCCAAGACAGTTAGCGTTGCCATTGGGCTGAGCCGAAACAGCGAGTACGAGTATCGGTTAGTCCCGATCCACTTAGCGCGTCGATCATCCATTGCCCGGGTCGCGTCTCACGTGAAGACGGAGCCATTTCGACCGATGGCCGCAGGACCGAAGGCCGGAAAACCGAAGTCCGTGGAGATGGCGCACTTATTAGTGTGACTGGCCCATCGACGCCATTTCCAAGTCGTGCGACGGCAGAGAATCAATCCGACCTCGACCTCACCAGGGCGTGATCTTGAGACAGTAGTGCATATCAACTAACTTTTATTTTGGTACATTCTACGGACGTTGAGATGCCCATCCACGTAGCTATTTTGGTCGATGCTCTTTTCCCCTTCTGTGCAGTGTTTGGATCCCAACCCCTACTCGATAAACTTGAGAGCAGTATTGTTGATGGCCTGGAGCGAGTTGATACAGATCATTGTGAAGAAGCTGATGACATCGATCCAGCCGGACGCAATGCCAGAAATGACGCCGATCCACGCGGCCGAAATGGCCGAGATGATTCCAATCCACGCCGAAACAAAGGTGACGATGACGCTGGCCCAGCCCATGGCAACGAGCCTGAACCAGTCCATCACCAGGGATATTAAGCCGTAGACCAAGGCGACTATCGGCGACTGCGGCTCTTCGTATTGTTGTTGTTGTTGTTTTCGTTGATTGGTCTTGGCCTGGTCGAGTGCCATCTGCCTGATTTTTTCATGGCCTGCCTTCCTGGTCTGCTCAATCTCTGCCAAGTTCTTTGTCTTAAGCGCGTCTATGCCCGAGTCCAAATCTTTCTCCCAGTCATACTCCTCCTCGGGGCCGGTCCCGTTAGTCATAGTCCCGTTTGTCGCCATGGTTGCTTGTGCTCCTCAACAGATACTATAGCTGCATTGTTACATTACTGCGGGATACAAGTGCTACATGGTCATTCCACTTACTATGATAGTAAACCTCGGGGGTTCGTAATCTAGGTCGGAAGAGAACAGAAAAGGTAGTATGGGTGTGGCTGTGGGAAGGATCAAGTAGTGGGACAATCTAATCGGACGACGGGCCCTTTTTAAAGTCTGCTGTGATTGACTGTTTCGGGGGCTCCCCGAGGAAAAGCGGCACGCAATCCAGAGTTTGGGTATGGGGGCGCTCATTGGGCTGTTGATCACAATGCAAGGTTTCGGCTTCATTCCGGTTTCGCACTGCTATTGTTTCATCTGCTATGCTTTGCATGTGGATGCGAAATCTTCCTGCATCGTTCTGTTCTTCTTTATGGGAGGATTTGACGGATTATTCCGATGATGAATCAATTGATGCGTCGCGAAATCAATTCGAACACCGCAAGCCGAATACCCCGAAAGCCACGGGCCAGGCACTGTTTTTGCCAAGAGAAATATTTGATGGCAGCTGTCGCGGCAACTATCACATGTGATGATGCAATAAAAAGCTGAAATAGCTCTAGCCTTTAGCGTATGTTGCATCAAGCCACAAAGCCGCTTGGGCGGGAGGTCGAAGTGAAACTTGGACGAAATCGGCAATGTCCTCATGATTAAAGTATTCGGGTAGCAGAGACGGAATGCTTTGGGAAATTTTATTATGATAACAAAGCAAAGCACGAGTGGGGTTTTGCCTTCCACGGCCCGCGTCCACTCCGCTTTTGTTGAAAGCGTTGATAAGATGGGAGGGGGATGGCTTTGGGCCTAATGTGGAATGCATAACAATACCTCAGATTTCCGATTGCGATTGGAAACACATGTGATTACTAATTTTTACTCTATATCCTATCACTATCCGTGCTATCTATTATTCATCGCTTGAGCATGTCTTGATAATTCAATGCCTTTTGCGATACTTTGAAGGTCTTGTGCAGTGGAAGCTTTCTGCTGCTTGTACCCACGAAGACCTCGTACTCGCCCTTCTGCAAAACCCACTTTTGCTCAACCACATCCCACACGGCAAAGTCACGCTTGTCCAGCTCGAATCGCACTGTCGCAGATTCGTTGGGCAACAGCCTGACTTTTTCGAAACCGCGAAGCTGTCGCGGAGGACTGTTAGGAATGGCCAAGTAAAGTTGAGCAATCTCGTCGCCAGTACGGTCACCCGTGTTGGCAATGGTCGCAGTAACAACTGCAGCCGTGTCCCATGCCTCGTCATTGCTGTCGATGCTGCCGCTGTTCAGATCCTTGGGATAGAAAGCGAGGTCAGAGTAATCGAAAGTTGTATAGCTAAGTCCGAAACCAAACTCAAAGCGAGGCTCAATGCCCTGGGCGTCAAAGGCGCGGTAGTCGATGTATGAGCCTTCGGTAAACTCGCACTGGGGACTCTTGTCCTCGGCCGACGTGACGTTGCATGGCTTCACAAGGCTTCCATAGTCCGTCTCGTTCTTGGCAATCGTGTAAGGCAGCTTTCCAGAGAACTCGGCCTCACCATACAGGAGCTTGACGAGGGCCTGACCAGAATTCTGACCGGGAAGATGGGCCATGATTGTGGCAGTGACGTTGGGGTGGTCAATCCACTGGTCGACGAGCCGGATACCAGCATTGTGAATGACAACGATGGTGTTGGCACACTTGTTGGCAACATTGCGGACAAGGCCGTCGCTAAAGTCATCATGGAGACCCGAACGATCATATCTTTCTGTGGCCATGGCGTTGATAAAGACGAGGCAAACATCAGTCGCGCCATTGACTTCGGGGTCATGAGAGTCGAGGTCCCAGTTCACCCAAGCGTCGGTATCATACGCTTTGTACTGAATGGCACTGATGGGCTATAAGAGATCAGCATAGTTCACATGATAGGGGAGGTTTGTACTAACATCGGAAATAAATGGTGGCGCATTCGCGGCGGCCCGTCCACCGGTGATGATGGTGCCACCTATCGCGGGCTGGTCGAAGCTCCATGTATCCTCAAGCTCAGCAGGGCCCATTTCCGGATAAGAGGTGTAGCCCAAGTTAAAGAGCTTATCGGTATTCTTGGTGCGGGGAATGGTGGCATCATAGCCGTAGACTGAAATCATATTTGGGGCCTTCTTGAAAGGGAGGACACCATTGTTTTTCAATAAAACATGGCCATCAATTGCACCCTGGAGAAGCACGTGCTTAGAAGCTGGGTCGCGAGCATCAATTTGCTCATGAGGTTCAGTAAGATTCTTCATTCCGATACCAGGGGTTGGAAACTTGTTGCCCTCCTGTCCTACCAAGTACCAGGATGCAACGATTCTGAATTTGTTAGCATGGAGATACGCCAATCGGACTTGCGAAGAGAACTGCCTTACCTTGTGGCCATGTCCGTCACTCGCTCCTTGCTCACAGTTCCGTTGTGAACAGCATCGGTCAGGTTCTGGCCAAAGTATCCGCCTTGCGGCATGACCATGTCCAATCCAGCATTTGCGCTGGTCAATTTGTGGACTGCTCCCCAATCAAGCATGACGAAACCCTGGAAATCGAGCTCACCCTTCAGGATACCGTTGAGGGTTTTGCTGTTGTCGCATGCATAGGTGTTGTTGACGCGCTGGTAGGAGCACATGACGGACGCAACACCGGCATGGATACCATCAATAAAGGGCCAAAGGTAAAACTCGTGCAGGGTCTTGTCATCAATGTTGGAGGAAACAGCCTCGACGCCAAGCAGCGGGCGACGATATGTTTCTTGCTCATTGCCAATGAAGTGCTTTGTTGATGTTAGCGCAACGTATTTTTGTGCTAAACAGCCAAATACTTACCTTGAGGTTGGCAATAACACCGGCATCTTGGTGACCAATGATGGACTCTGCGGCAAGCTTTCCAGACAGATATGGGTCTACACTGAAGCCTTCCCAGTTGCGACCACCGACAGCAACACGCCCAAGAGGTCCAGCATTTGGTCCTAGTAGAATGTTGACTTTTGGTTATGTCAGATATTAAGCACATCGTTGACAAATCTGTTGGATTGCTTACCGCCCTTGGCTTTGAACTCGCGTCCCATGAACCATCCTCGTTGGTATGTCATGTTCTTGTCCCAGGCAGCGCCGACATGCAGAGCTGAAGGAAACGCGCTGACTAGGTCAGCACCTCTCACACCATTGCCTGCATCATGGAGACACAGGCCTGGGTACCCTAGGCGTGGCACGGAACCAGTCATGCCAGCGCAAATTGTTCCGTGGGGGAAGCCTCTGGTGATGTTGACCATTTCCTCAAGCGTCATCTCGCCGACGAGGGCGCGCGCGTTGGTGTAGGCATCTGACCATTGGCCGCCGCCTTGCCCCTGAGCTACAGAGGATTAGTAGGAAATTCCGTGCTGAGAAAGGATTGAGATGCTTACGACTAGGGTAGACTGGTGGTGACTCAAACGTTGTCGCTGTGCTGAAAGGCAACGCAAGGCTCAGCAAGCCAGCGCATTTCATTGCCGACCACATGGTTGGCGATTGATAGCGAGTCAAGAAGTAGGAGGAATAGGATGCGGGCTGCGGAGCTCGACTCGCGCGTCAACTAGTCTCGGTTGATGACTTTATAGCCCAACCACTCTCCACGCGCTGCAAGTTGGCGTCTTGGCCTCCGTCATTCAGGTCACTCGCGTCCTTCAATAGACGTGCTGCAAAGGCACAGCTGCAGCTGCAGAGTCAGTAACGACGGCTCGCGCAGTCAGGTTGACGGAAAAAGGACTTACCGCCGTTTGATGTTTCACCAAACGTGTTTATCCGCATAAAAGCTCGGCCCGAGATGGCGCGATCCCTGCCACCACCTCGTAACGCATTGGCCTCTCGTCTTGTGCGCCCCCTTGTGCTGACGATGACAAGAGTCGTCATTTTCCCCAAGGCCATCAGCTTCCAGGCTGGGAAATAAAACGGATGGGGTTTTTGGCGGGGTAGGCCTGTTCCCCCAGGACCTGGGCGCTGAAGGATTCGCCGTAGCGGGACCATCAGTGGCTTCCCTGGCGTAGCGCACAAGCAGCGAGTCGCTATTTGCTCGGGGAAGTGCACGCGTCTGACGCGGGACCTGCGGGCAGGAAACCCTTGCACACGCGCATCACGGGGTAGCATTTCTCGGCTGAACCATGGGAAGAAGCATGTTGATGGGGCAATTCGCTGCGGATGATGCACCACTGAGCTTGGCCATTTTTTCCATGGCGTGGATGGGCGGCTTGTTGGGCAGTCTCTGTATTTGTTGGTTGATCGGCGCCCAAGGGTAGTGGACATACTGGGTTATGAGATCTGGAATACTAAACAGGAATTGACTGGAGCCGTTATGCGCATATAGTTGGAGGAAAAAGAGGATAAAATTGAAAGAGGGAACTAACAGTCTTATTGCTTGCATCACGTGGCACAGTACAACCGAAAATGGGATCAAGGTGTAGTTGGCCAACACGCCCTGCTCTAGAGACCAACGGATTTGATGAGAAACATTGCGCCGCACATTGGGTTGGCCCAATGAGATACCTCCAAAAAAGTTTATAATAAGGTGTAAGCTATGATAAATGTACATACCCGGGGGGTTGATGTGCCTAACTGAGCGTCAAAGAGGTACCGCCAGGGACAATGCGAGCAACAAAGATCTTCAAGGATTTGGCACAAAGGCGGTCTACAAAGTCATCGCCGGTCACCATTTTGAATGAAAGCAAATAAAACGAAGAGGGGGAAAGAGAATGAGCAAAAGTTGCTTTTGAGAATACTTGAGTGTGTTCTTTTTAGCCTTTATCCCTGTAGGGTAGGGAAGAAACGAAGAGCGCTGAGTAAGGGCAAGGCGCGAAAAGAAAAAGGAATTAAAAAAAAAAAAGGAGACTAGAATAAATAGAAGCCTTCCTCTTCGGTAAGTGTATTCTGGATTGGTAACCGATCGTGCGAAACCATGGTAGTTCGAATGACGGCAGCATGATCGGAGGATGAAGTTGCCGCTACCCTGATTCTGTAGTCGGACAGAATTCGACAGGGTCAGGAAAAGGCACGGGTAGTAGTTGCGTTGGGTTAAAGGGTCCGTCAGTGACGAAAATAGGTTCGCGAGGTACAGCACAATAGCAAATGCTATTACAATATTAGACATCCATCAGTTCTTCGTAGAAATAAGCCGAGTTGAACTTACTTCCCAATCACTCGATAGTAAGTGAAGAAATAGCAGTTATCGGCACAATGGGACATTGCGTCGTTACCCTGTTCAGCCAAAAAACCGTTATCTTCGAATGCGGCGGTATCGCAGCCTGAGGGCTGGGAGATGACTGGTTCTGCAGCAGAAACGGTGCTCGACTCCTGAATGATGGCTGTCGTAGCTGGGGTGGATGCAGTTGAGACTAACTCGGCGGTGGCGGTAGTCGCAGGTACATCGGTACTAGTCTCAATAGGTGCTATAGTAGCGGAATCCTTCATTGTTATAGACCTAGATTCAGTACTTTCGGAGGTACCACCAGCCGCGGTTGAAGAACTGACTCCAGTGGCTTCGTCAGAGTTGATAGCGGAAGTGAGGATTGAAGTTCCTGTGGGCTGTCCAGTCGTCGCCGATACCAACTCAATTGTCGCAGATATTGTAGATTCCCTAGTCGTAGACTCGTCTGCGATCGAGAGTGAGCTTGTAGCTGCGCTTTGGATAGTGTTTGTTGTCATTTCAGTTTCGCTAGTTGGAGTAGATGGTAGGGAAACCACGGGATTGGATCGGGAAAATGGTCTGCATGTCTATTCTGCTTGTCAGCCTTGATGCTGGGATCGTGACCTGCTACTTACCTTGGCCATACAGAGGCTTGCACCAGAAGCGAGGAGAAATTGTCCCATACGCATGATGAGACGACTTTTTTGCGGATTCAACGAGTCGAAGGAGAGGAATATTTTTGCTTAGTGAGCTGTGGCCGCACTTTTACATCAAAAAGCTCGACTCGAAATCGACAAATAGGAACGAGTGAAAGTGGGCACCGTCATCAATTTGAGGGGAGGGGCAAATAGACAACAAATTGACTCCTCCATTAAGCTATGATACAAGGCAGTCAGTAACCACACTTGTTCCAACACTATCGAATGCCACAACGCCATGGCGGCCGCTAGCGCAATCTAGAACGCGTTGCTGGCTGAAATTGTGGCGCCAAGTGTCCTGAAATCCGCCCATGGACACGTGGGAGCCATGCCTACACAATCTGTACCTGCAGTCTAGACCTCTTCCAGCCCACTACTTGCGTGGTCGCTTGTGGAGATGGCGGTCTGGCGAGATTGCGAAATTGTTCTCTGGAGAATTGGCAGCGGCTTGAGGCCGCCCGCCACTTCCACCCTTTTGTGCAGTCGAATCTTGTTGAAAATTAACTAGAACAGCAATGGTCTTTGACGACCTCATCGTTCTACAGGTTATGAGCCTCCGCGGTTGCTGTGTGAAGCCCTGTGGCCTAAATATTCCACAGAGGCCATCATACTCACAAGCCCAACGACACCGCGACTATTGAAAAACTTGCAACCTACTGCGAAACACACTAAAAGAGCACTAAACCGTTGTCCGCCTCTCGATTAGTGTAACGGGCATGTCTCTGAGAATAGCACAATCTCGTCGGCTAGGAGATATAAAGGCAGATTGGGTTGGGACAATCAGACGTACTGTATGTTTTACCTTTCCATGACGAGGAGGTGTAAACTACTATAAATATACGCGCTTAGCTTAAATGTGCCTATCTGGACACCGCCAGAGACCATGGGGAAATGAAACGATCTGCATCCGATACAGGCTGAAGAATCGCAATACATGACATGGGAGGGAAGAGTCTGCTAAGCTGCGTCGGGTGGCTTGGGTTGTTCCGCCTGATCTGCTATTGTCGTTTTTTCCGGCAAGGTTCCATCTGCATACTCGGACCAAGTGTGTGGGCGTTCATACTCGACGACAAAGTCCGCTTCCTTCTTCAGCTTAATCTTCATTATCTCGCCCATGGCGCCCTCCTCGTCCTGCCGCTGCTTTGCCAGGCCCCACTCCTCATCCGTTTCGTCGTCCTCCCGCAACCTGCAATAACCGAAATCAATCATAACTATGCGGTACCCCCCCGGGAAATTCTCGTCCCGGCTGACTAGCATGTTGTCTGGCCGCACGTCTTGGTTGAGGACGTTGCTCCGGTTTAGGATCTCCCCCGTCACCCTCACGGCACGCTCGACAATGCAATTCCATTCTGAGCGATCCGCAAATAAATGCAGTTGGGACATGCGGAATCCATCGATATACTCGATTAAAATACCAGAGACTGTGAAGAGCTCGGGAGAATCGCCAACAGGGCCGCCGTTCTCCGGGTCGGTGAAGTAGCTCACTGTGGTGTAAAATTGCGGGATTAGCTTGCCTTGGTGCTCTTTAAGCGCCTCGTATACTTCTACTTCGGTCTCAAAGTCGTCATTCAACGTGTCCCACAGACAAATTTCCTTTTCAACCGCGCCCCAGCTGCCATCGTTGACGAAGTCGTCATCGTTCTGCCACCTCTGGAGGAAAGATCGCGCGGCCCCGCTGCGAGAGAATTCGACAAGTTGCTTCTCAATCTCGGGTGTGCAGTCCCCCAAGCGCCTCTTCTTCCTGTACTCTGGGGCATAGCATCTGTCATACAGCTTCAAGATAGCGCTGCTCGGTAGCGACAACTCATCGGGGCTGCGCAAGATGTTCACCTTCATGACAGCGGATAGGGAGAAGGTCGCCGGGTGCGCCTGGACGCGCACTGTGAGCGGCGATCCAACTCCTTCGATGCGCAAATCAAAGGTTGCACCTTCCTCATACATGATTATGCTTTGGTGTTGATGGAAGACGATCAAGGGCCGTGGTGTGCAAGGAAAAGTTGTCTGAGCAGTAAAGTGACACAAGCGGTCCAAGGATGACTAAGCAATACCGTCCATTCTGTTATCGTGTTCCTACCACACCTTGAAGTGTCTCCATCCAATCAGAAAAGTAAGTAACGCTATAAGGATTGTAAGATTAGTTGAAAGTGCAATATTATTTTACTCTATTGGATAAAGCACCGTGTTATTGTCGTCATTTCTGCACATTTGATCCGGCGCGTTCCGAATCAGGCTGCGCCTGATGCCTTATATACGCCCTGTTTCCCCGCGCTGACATGGTATCATTTTCCCTCATCGATTTTGCGTCTCATTGTCATCATCATATGATTGTGATATTTAACTGTGATATTTTATAAGCCCCAACTTTTCTTGACACCTCTAAGGACAAGCTCCTCCACTGACAAGATGGTTCGTCCGCGTGTGCCTCTGGTTCACAGAATATTGACTCAAATGCCATTCGTAGGGTAAGAAAGACCGAAGCAAGAAGAAAGAATCGGACGGCGAGACGATAACTGAGTACGCTCAAAACTTTAACGACCACACAAGCTTTTACTTCGATCCAGCTGGCAAATGGCACCGCTGTCATGGTGATGGAAAGTCAACCACCGCTGGGAGGTTCCACACCGAAACTATGCATGGTACCGATGGTCTATATCACGTCAAGATTATGGATTGGAGTGCGTCCGCATGGAACACCTCATATTCAGAGGAGCCTACGGCTAAGCAAATTGTAAATGATATCAAAGCCGCATTCCCGTTGTTGCAAGTTGTTGCAGAAGCGACTAGTCAAGATGTATCATAAATACTTGGCGGCTTGTTGAGCTTAACCTCCGCACTTTCATGCTCCTGCAGCGGACATTGTGCAAGGCAGTTGCCAAAACCTAAGTTCACCACAAGGAGTGTTAGTTCTTCCATACTTGAAACTCTCTACGTGATCACCTCTATGGTGACATGTTCCTATATATAAACGGTAAAGGACCACAGCTTTGGGCGAGCTTAGAAGTCAATCGTCTGTTGTGTATACGTGGTGGGGCGTGCTGGCGGAAGCACAGTGGGGCGTTGGAGCGAGCTGAGGAAGCCATGGCTAATTCAACGCACCGCAAGGGAGTTCGACAGCTACTTTTCATTTAGCAGTGTGTGATTGCTTAGATCCGTTGAATACCACACCGAGGCCTTATTACCCGCTTTAAAAATAAGGTCGGGTGTGCTGTTTAGGTTGGTGCGGTTGACGGACTCCTCAAGACCCAATAGTCAGCTCAGCTTGCCCCACCTTGTCGCAGTAGTGCTCGGTCTCGTATGGACTCATCAGTCCATAATGGGGATACTAGACTGAGACATTGCCCGCTCAGGGCTGCTAAAATTTAATAGATCATCTTCGCTTTTCCCTTCTGGGGAGTCGGTGGCTGGCTGTGGTTCATATTTCCCCTCTGCAAACGCACCGATCAGTGTGGCTGAATTGGTGGTGTGGTAAGGACCCTATTGAAGCAATGCGGCCCATGGGCTTTGCGTGACGCGATCCAAGACGGCGGCTGGAATTTAAATCCAGATTGGTCGATCTCTAAATGACGCCGCGACAATGGCTGCCAGCGCATTCTAGTTCCAGTAGTCTCGGCATCTCCGTTTATTACTCACTGGCACACGTGGGGCTGTGCGCCCTCAAGCACTGCCAGGGAGTGAGGAAACAGAGAACAGAAACAGCATGGGCGCGATATTTCTTAGAAAGGTCTGCAATGGTTAAATTGTATAAGTAACCAAAATCCCTCAAGCAACCCTCATTTACCATCATGAATACAACCAATACAGGACGATCACAACGACATATTTCTTAACTACATCTCTACTCACTATCATCTACCATCTTGTCTATTATTATTACTTTCAATAACTCATAATGTCTATCCCAGAGCCCAAGGATGTTCTTCGCTTTGAGATCTACAGCGAGGAATCGGACGGTGCCGTAATTGAGATTGCGTGGAAGCAGTCCATGCGATACAGGTCGGCCACATACTACGTTGTAAAGGCCAAGAACACCACGAAGGAAAACGCCGATGTTCTCCTTTATATCCAAGATAACTTCTACAAGGATGCCTCCAGCCGTGATTACATTGGGAATATTCCTGGAGTTAGGAAGGAAGGAGGTAGCTTCTCATCGAGTTTTGCCTTGGTAATAATGTCATTTTAACATGCATCTTTTAGCCGAGTGGGTTCTGCAAATCACCGACCGATTTCAGTACAACCATAAAAGCACCCAGTGCGGGAAGCGGTGGCTTGTTCTCCATGACAAGGCCCGCAAGCCTCACGAGGTAATAAGGATCTTTCTTGGATGGCCAAGTAGACAATGCTGATTTTTGTGGTTTCCATTATTGCAGCACCTATTCATGTTGAATACTCTTCAGGGCAATGTCAGTGAATCGGCCAAGAAGCTCGCTGTCTCATTTGGAGCTGGTGAGTTGGTGGAGAAGATTGATAAGCTTGAGACCAGTTTCATTGGTAATTATCTTGACAGTTTCCCATTTTGGAAATAGGTAGCTCCCTATATTAGCTTATACACTTATTTCATATGACATTTCAAAGGTATATAAATATGTCCTTTGGATAAGGGGATGCATGTGTATTTCAAAACGTGATATTGACGGATGAGCTGAATATGCTGGGATTACCTAAATATACATTCATCAATGTGACTGCAACTCAACTCCGCGCTGCCAAAACCTGTGACAGACATTCCATGCTATCTACTGTATCGCGGTGTTCGTCTCCTAATGCCCTCCTTCGACCCTTGAATGTCATCGCAAAAAGCCTTTCCGCTTCCTCGAGTTGGCCCTTGCCGGCGTGTATAGTGGCAAGAAGATGCATCGACTCCAATGTCTCGAGATTGTTGACCTCCAATACATTCTCCCTGGCGTCCAGTGTTTCCGCAGCTAAATTTTCTGCTTTATCCAGTTGGCATTTTTCGTTGTATGTCAATGCAAGACCGTGCATTGTGAGTAACGTATCTGGGTGGTAAGGACCCAAGACGGTCTTCCTCGCCTCTAGTGTCTCGGTAAACAGCTCCTCAGCCTCTTGAAATTGGCGTTCGTTGAAATTCATGACGGCAAGTTCATGCAAGATGGTCAGAGTCATCGGGTGGTTGACTCCAATTATCTCTTTTGCATTCTTGGACGTCTTTTCGTGTAGCCTTTTTGCCTTGTCAAATTGCCCCTGCTGCAAGTATGCTTCCGCAAGACTGTGCGTGAAAATTAGTGTAACGGGGTCGCTGGGCCCTAGGTTTCTTTTCGAGGCTTTATACATTTGCTCTTCGAGCATCAAATCTGTCGAATTGTCGACGCTCTCCTCCCCGTCTGTATGGCGTTTTCTCGGAGCACTCTTCAGAGCCTCTAGTATAACCTTTGCCCATTTCTCTGCTTTATCCAATCGATTCTCCTTTAGATATGTGAAAGAGAGACTCCTAAGACTGTCCAAGGTTTTGTCATTGTCCTGGCCAAGTTTTCTTTGTCGTATCAAGACTGCTTTCTTGAGCATTTTCTCAGCAGTGTGATATGCTCCCTGATGTAAAGCATAGCTTCCCGCATTGTGCAAAAGGGTGGCAAAATCTATTATGACATTTTTGTTGAGATCATCTTTCAATGCTGCTTCAGCATGAGGAAGGAGCTCTTGGCATCTCTGCCAGGCTTTGTCCGTTGGCAGAGGAAAGAATTTGGCCAGTAGCTTTATGTACTCTTCTTGGAATTCTTCTCGTAAAGAGTTGGCCTCGATGGCCATTCTCGTCGATAATCTCATGAGGCTGTGCATGCCAAATATATCTCCTCCTTCGGGTATAGTGATGAGTTGGTAGTCAGTCAAAATTGAAATATCTTCACGGAGGGTGATGCTCGTTGCGTCACCCTTATATCGACTACCTCGGCTGCTTCGGCTGGCTTGGCTGCTTCGACTGGCTCGGCTGCCTCGCTCACTCCGGTCACCTCGGTCGCTTCGATTATCTTCACCTCGATCGCTTCGAGTCTCTTCGTCCACTTGGTGTGACCTTTTCCGTGGTTTTGATCGATTCTTATCTCCACTCTTTCCCTTGGATTTTGAATGCCCGATGGTCAACGATCTTCCCTTCAAACCACCTAGAAATGACCATTCGTCTTCGTCGGCCGTGTCCTTGTTGGAGGAGTCGGGTTTCAAGTTTGTTTCCTTGCGTTGATCTTTCGGGGCAGCTGGCGTGTCGCCTCTGGAACGTTCAATAAGCCACCCAGGAATCTCTTGTGGGTTAAAAAAGCTCATAAGGGAAAGGAGATTTGCCGCTGAAGGTCGCTTCTGGCGCACATAGTCGAATGAGAGTAGCCAGGCCCCAAGGACAGCGTTTGATATGCCCATCTCCTGCTTTAGATCGCTGAGTTCGCAGTTGAGAAGCTTCGTTCTTTCGCCTTCGCCCTTTTTAAATTCGCTTATGTATGTTTCTAGTGAGATGTTGCGCTTCCTTGTCTGTATGTATGCAGCAGCCTGGCTGATAGCGAGCGGGAAGTAGTCAAGCGTACGAACCAACTCTTGAGCTGCTTTGGGGTTCGGGAGTGATCCAAGCTTATTTTCAAGGAGTTTGACGGCTTCGGTATCTTGCATGGGATCTATGTGAATAACGGATTCATGTTCACCTGTTATCCTGAAGGCTATGTCTCGAGAACATGTCGTGACGACAATAGATCCGTTCCGACTTTGTGGTAAGTAGGCCAGCAGTGAGCGGTTATGTTCGTCGTCAAGTAAAACGTCGGGGTCGTCGCAACCATCCAGTATCATGCACCATTCGCCCCAAGTATCGTCGGATAGCTTGTTGTAGACCAGTTGCATGACATCAGTGTCGGGCTGGTCCAGATCATCGATCCCAATCGAGTCGGCAACAGCTATGAATCCCTGCACGACTCGCGGCATGCAGCTTGCATTAACCCAAAAGATCCATTTTGGTGGCTGTCCGGCGGGGGTCCCCTGCCTAACCTTATGGGAAAACTCGATGGCAAGCTGTGACTTTCTAACCTCGGATTAATGACACTCAACTTTCACATGTGTCTGTCAAAGACCTACCCAACCCCACCGAGACCAACGAGAGCTGCGCGCCCCGCTGGTCTGGCACATAAGCTGTGGATCCTTTTGAGAATATCACCTCGGGGGACAAAATTTGGGTCACGAGAGAAGGGAATGATGCTCGACGACGGGTCGGGAGCGGTGCTGGGCAGCTCTACAGCGATGCTGGCATTAGCAGACCTACATGGCCGCGTGCGGTTCAGGGCCTACCAGGGGGGAGACACGGAAGGTGATGGACGTCGAAATTTGCATTGGCGGCAACATGGACAGCCACTAAGTCGCTTTCACTGGCGGGATCGCTGAGAACAAGATTGTCCATGGTGGAGCTATGTTGATGTTGCTGCTAAAAATATGGCTGGTGGAGGGTTGTAAAAATAGAAAACAAAAAGCATGACCTTGAAAAAAAAAACCTCTCAAATGCCGCCTCATGTGGCTGAGTTGGGCTTGTCTGTTTTACTACTGGTCCACCTATTCCAGCCCAAGCCAACCAGACGCCTGCATCATACCTGCCCAATTACGAAGGCTCCGTTGTGTTTAGCACGACTACTAGTCTGTAGCTCGCGGACAATAAAAATTCGCCCGAACCTTCTAGCACAATCAAGAAAGTGCACCATGAAGTTGGAACATTGAATGACCTTACAGAGAAAAATAATCAACAACAAATTTTCCATTTTCATGCGTAGTAGCTCAAGCGAGTAACCTCAACGGGCTTTTTTCATGGCAAAGCCTGGGTAGGAAACAAAAAAGCCCTTGCTATCCCAAATGCATTCTACTCAGGTGTCAGCTCTTGGTTCGAGATCACGAGACTCAGTTTCAGATCAAACTGGGGCTGAAAAAGGTGAATGTGAAGATTGCACTCGCATGAGGGAAATTAGTATATAGTTTGCGGGATTAAGCAAAACAACTTGTTGAAAAGGAAGACCAGATCATCACACCTATCCCTCTAATTGTTAATCGGGCAAGTCCATTTGGCGAGACGATATTAGAAAAGAGCTCAGATGGTGCACTATTGAGATATACTTCTATTATGGAGGAACAAATGCATTGTTTTGGCCTCTGGCTGCAATTTACAGTTCACTTCTCTCAGAGAGGCTGCCCTTCTAAGTAGAGGATAAAAAATACTAGTCGATCAGCGAGAACCCCGTTGGTTCATTGAAGAGAAAAGACCCCATAATGCTACACCTTCTAGCTCCAATCACCCTCATCCATAGGGATTCCCCCATTATCCGATTGATCAAGGAGCTCCTTCACCGTCCAAGGCTTGAAAACGTACCCCGGTGGCATATTTGTGTTTTCGAATGCCGTTCCAGCAATTAGGTGATCAGCACAACTACCGTACTTCTCTAAGGCGTATTGTTCGGGGTTGTGCTTCAATACCCAGTTGCCAACAGCGCGGCCAACGATTTCCGGATTTTTCGCAACAGCATCCCAATCGGTCTTGTGAAAGGCTTCTCTAATTTTGAAACCCATTTTCTGTGCGCATGCCACGCGTTCGAACCTGCGGTTTAAAACCAGGTCGTTAGTGCTTCGAAAAAGAAACCTTTGATCCCACGTGCATCGAGCTGGCTACTGACCTGAGGCGATTGTGAACTTTGACGCCAAGCTGGGCATTCTCTCTTCCCGAAAGCTGCAAGCATGCCGCCAAAGAAAACCCATCCTCTATGCCCATTGTGGCTCCGCTGCCAGAAGTGGGCAGGAACGGGTGCGCTGCATCACCAATCTGGATAACCCTAGAGTTTGGTGATGCCCATGTCAACTGAGGATCGCGCCACATTAGCTTCCAGTCAACTACAGCTTTGTTGGGTGTTGATTTTATAAGTTCGGAGATGAATGGGGTCCAGCCTTCCACATGCTTAAGCGCATCATCTGACGATGCAATCTGAACCAGGCCACCTTCATCGGCGGCTCGATGGTCCTTCGGATTTTCGTCAGCCATAGCCGGGTCATTAATCGAACAAAGAATGATCCTCAAACCTTGTGATTCAGCATCCAACAAACATCATCCTGAGTCTTTCCAATGACAACGTGCGCATCAGGTCCAAGGTGAATTGAAACCCGTTTATCAAAACCGTCAAACTCCCTTGCAATAATGGGATTGCTTTCCATGACCGGCTTAATCGGAAAGCTTGCTCGATAAACTGCAAAGCCCGAGCTGATAGGTCGTTCCTGCTTACCAAAGACCAGCAACCTCGATCTGGAGCCAATCCCATCGGCCGCGACCACCAAATCGGCCTTGAGACGGTTTCCGTCAGCTAGAAGTACGCCGCCGTGCTCAGAAGTCTCAAAGTACTCTTCTGCAGCGGTGGAGAGTTGCACAGAAACTCCCAACTCCAGGGCGTATTCATAAAGGACAGTGTGGAAACCTTGCCTGTTGAGTGGAATAGACAAGAGTTCCGGATCACCGATGGGGAAAGCGCCAATAGGACTTCCGTCGTATTTCTTCCAGTGGCTCAGCGATGGCCACGACATCGACTTTAGGCCTTCAAGAAAACCAGGCCATTTGCCCATAGTGTGAAGAACCGGGGATTGAATTCCGATCAAGTCACCTGTGATTCGCCGTCAAAAAGCATTCCTTCTTTCTGTGGCATGAGGGCCCAGGGGCTGGGCGAGACCTTTTGGTCACTCCACTCGTAGCAACTGACCAAAATCATCCAATGTTGGGCGTCGTTCAATTACTCGGACATCATGGCCTTTTCGCTTGGCCTCAATGCTGAATGCCAACCCAGCAATGCCTCCGCCAACTACAAGGACGGAGATGCCAGTGCGTGGATACTGCTCAAAGGCAGCTTTCAAAGAGCTTCCCATAGACATGCTGATAATAAAACTGGAACGAGGTTCTGCGTGCTGATTGGCTCCGTACGGCTTCTTCAGGATAATGAAACGTTTGTGATGAATATTCAATGAATGGGATCTCAAAAGTAATCATTGTACATGTTTATATGTACTCGTGTCTCGGGAATATCTGGATATTCACCAGTCATTTGGACGATGATGGAAAAGAACAACAATCCGAACCTCCGAATTCACGTTCGTACGGATGTATTTTTCTTCCGAAAACGTGCACAGGCTATTGGATTGAGAGTATCTCTTACCGCTTCATCCTGCGGCTCAGTGGAGTAAGACTGTATCGTTGCATCCATGATCTAGGCGGTCTAGTTTTGGCCTTACCTTGCTGTATGGTCTTCATTGGTCATCGTTGGTCTTCTGCACTGCGTGCTGATAAGCTCAGCCACCCAGAAATTGTAGTCGTCGGCGACGCACGCATCTTGAAAGCCTGGTGGTTTGGCGCCCCCAACAGCTTCCGTTGACTCAAACAGTGCGACAACAAGGTTCATGAACCTACGGGGTATTCCAGGGCTTGTGGTTACTGTCGAGGGCTGGGTGAAAGCTTTCAGTGTCTACAAATTCATTGTTTTGGCCTCTGGCTACAATTTACTGTCCCCTTCTCGCCAGAGAGTTTACTCCTCCAAGTAGAGGATAGAAAGGATACCAGTCGATGATCCAGGTGGTGGCGATCCATGTCGACAGCCCCGTACATCTCAAAAATATCCACCATATTCTTCAGTGACGCATACTGACAGAGGAACCTTAACAGTTACATAATCGGCCACCACACGGATGATGAACCCGATTGTACAGGCATAATACAGGTCATGAGGGCACCGGCGATTAGCGTTGCGATGCAAGTGTCAGGGATTAACGATCTTTGTTGCTTATCTGTTGTAAATAATGCTCCGCATACTTGAACAGTATCGTAAAAATAATGCGGCTGTGGTTTAGGTGAGGAAATGTTCTTTTTGCCAAGTGAATTGATCGTACAGCTTGCTTGTCTATTGGTCGTGATGGAGCTTCGGGCATTCCGGCCTGTGTTAGACTCCGAACAATAGTGGGACACAGGTTAATCTGCTAGTATCGAAAAATATTCCCACACCAAGTGATCATATTCAAAGGTAAAGGGGAGCGTTGTCTGAAAGAAATGGTGCTCTACGAGCACTTACTGATCAGTGGGTAGTATTGGCTACTGAGGCTCAATTAGGATTGAAGTCCTTGTTGAGGCCCCAAGACTGAGTGATTTCGCTTTTGGGCACACTACTCCAAAGAATGAATTGCTTATAAGTGACATTTATGGAAATTATCTGGAATTTCTTATGCACGAGGGATTTAGGATAGATCGATAGCTTGCCTCAACCCCAAAATTTGGTGGATGCCTCATTTACAATACAACGTATGCAATCACTACGAGACACATGTTCGTGTACAATATCCCGGTCCTAAGATCGACTACTTGCAAATGGAATTATTAATCAATGCCAACAAATACCACCTGAAACGATATTTTGAGTTTTTGTCGGGAAATTACTTGTTGCCCGCCCCCCGAAGAATTGAGCGGGATCGAGGGAGGCCAATCTAGGAATACAGGTAGATCATTTCTACTTCCAACCGTATCACCCTGTTCGTAACGCACTCATTCATCAAGTCAAAAATCACGATGAACCTCTAGTATGCGCTTCACGTAATTGAATGCAAGAGTATATTTATGATAACACCCGGCAATCACGTTCGAATATCGTTTGATCAAACGGTGACTCCAAATGCCAACTGCCGGTAAGATGTCTCTCTACAAAAGTGGTCAGAGCTAACTGAGGCGCGTCCAAGTTGCTATTCCACCTTATATTAGTCAATGGACCAGGCAAGCCACCTATGCTTCCGCGTCTAATCGCATGTTGAATGTTGGCAACTTCCAGCGGGATGCATCCTGTCTTTGTTAGACCTGCGCATGTAGAAAAAGGATTTCAGCTTACGAGGTAACCTTGGTCGCGCAGAATTTGTTCCTCCTCCTCATCGGTGAAGTTGTTGTCTTTGACCCATTTTTTGTGCATCTCTGTGTCGAAATACGGAGGTGCCATGCCGTTGATTCTCCAGGCAAAACGCGGGGTCTCGTAGATGTTCGACTCCCAATGAAGGCCCCTGGCCTTTAGGACGGGTCGAACGACGTCGTCAAATGCTTTGAGAAGCTGCTCCCCTTCTTCCTTGTTGATGATGTTGGCAGCGGCATGGAAAAGGTTTATGTTGACAAAGTTCTCGGAAGGTTTCCCGCCAGTCCAGATGTCGTCTTCGGATCGCTCAAAGAAGTGGACGTGGCAATAAAATGCAGGGAGGCCAAAGGTCGTGTAGATGTTAGACATGCCTTGGGCAAGCTTTTCCTTATCCTCGCGGGTAAAGGCACCCTTGGTATGATAGAAAACCCACTTCGGCATGGTGAAGGATATGTGTTATTCAATGGGTGGGAGAGCGTTGGAAGCGTAGAATGAATCTGGATTGATGATGATAAACTTGATGACAACAGGCGATGGTTCTCATTATATAGACATGAATTTCATCCACTGTTAGAGTAGGCCTCGGCTCCTCGGTCGACAACATGATGGTCGACGCCGAGTTCCATGATCCTGACTTGTCCATGGACGAACGGGCTGGAATACTTCTCGGAACAAATTATGTCGTGTGATATTAAGCGGAGTAATTGATCAAGCCGCCTGTGGCGGGGTACATTAGTGGGTGCGGAGTAACTGGGGTTGCTGTGATGTCTGATCCTTGTGGCAAAGCTGTCACTGGTTTAGCTAATGCCTATACGCGGACAGTCGGAGTCGCGAAGCACAGACCGAAGTCGCGATGACGGAAACTCCGACGGAGTTTTCATTCTTGATGGTGTGCCAAGCGTCAGAGCTGATGCTTTTGGGGGCTTTATTTCCTCAATATGATCTCACGAGCAAGAAAATTTGTAAGACGCCGTCGCTTTCGGACCAGTACCAACGACGCCAGGTTTGGGCCCACTCGGATAGTTACCTCATCAAATCCAGAGTCTGACCACCCAACGAGCTTTGCTTCACATGTTTCTCCGTGACACCGGCACAAATAATTCATACGTGAAAGCCTCGGCACGAATTATTATGATAGGCTGAAAGAGAAACCTTGTAGGGGCGATGCAATTGGAATGGCTTCTTTCACGAGGCTTGCAATTCTTGACGGTTTGGTCCATGAAGCTTTTTTATTTTGAACTTATAATAGTAAAAAAAAGGCAATACTGACGATGCATAGAAAGGAGAAGGCGAAATAGTGACGATGATTAAATGCCATTGATTGCCTATGACCTATCTAGGATGCAATACTTGGAGCAGAGTTAGAATTTATACGGTTCGCTGGAAATGTCGTTTGTAAAAATGATAAAGACGACCCACTTCACTAATTACACAGGGCTCTATGGGAGCAGTCTTTATTGAGATTGACTAAAGATACTTATTCAGGAAAGCAATCTGAGCTAGAATGTTCGTCTCAAAAGTCTCGTCCCTGCACACATTGAAATGACCGCAATCCAACTTGAGCAGCTCCTTTGGCTCACCAGCCGTATCAAAAATCTCCAGCTGCACATTTGGATCTATGATTGTGTCGCCAAGGCCAACGGCCATGAACAGTGGCTTCGGGGAGACCTGCGTGATGAAGGCGCTCGGCTCGGCTCTGATGGCGTGAAATAGGCTTTGGAGAGTGACTGTGTTATCCTTTTTGTGACCCATGGCCTTGATGATTTGGCAATGATGCCAAGACTCCTCTGTACCCATCATGGTCCCATTTCCAGGATTCTTAGCCTCCTCCAATGACGTTGCAAAGGCAGGAGCGTAAGTCGGCTCCAGGGATGACGTCTCGCCACGATGGCTGAATATCTTATCCAGCACGGGTTTCGGCAACGCTTCTCTCATCGCTCTGCCTGAGACGAAAGGTACTTGGGTGACCACCACTTTGATACATGGGTCAGTTGCGCCGGCAATGATGGCGATGCCCCCAGAGTAGCTTGAGCCCCATATTGCAATTCGCTCCGGGTCAACATCCGGGCGCTCAGATAAATAGTAAACCGCGTCATGGGCGTCTTGGGTCTGCTCATAATGATTGGTGTGGTGACGAGGAAGACCATCACTAGCGCCCCAATTTCTGTGGTCGTACAGCAACACCGCAAAACCTGCTTGCTGGAACCTTTCAGCGAAGACGTCAAGAAAGTGCTCCTTGATCCCAGAAAACTACAACACCAGTGCCAGAGTATTCTTGGCTACTACAATCACTTGGAAAATGAATCTTACACCTGCAGACATCACCATGGCTGGGGCCTTTGTCCCAGCGGGAAAGAACCAACCCCGAAGGGTGGTTTGATCGTGAGTCCTGCTTTCAACGTCTTCTCGCATCGTGTTCGTTCTTCAGACGGGTAATGCGTTCGTGCAGAGGAGGGGTAGCGGCGACAACAATACGGTATTATTTGTGCATTTATCAATCCATATGATATTTTTACCACCGATCACTCTTTTATCACGGCCCACGGAGTGGGCCGAGAACTATTCAATTCAGTACTTCGGCGAAGATTTGTGTATGTATTCAACAAGCTCGGACCTCGGAGCCGAGGCTTTGAAAAGACTCGGAACAATTATATATTATAAAATTTTGAAGTGAATGGTTGCCCTCTGAGGGCTCCGAGGCTCCAGTCGGCCAGTGGGCGGACTGATTTGCTAATGGGAGCGTCACGGGTCTGTAGCTTGCGGAGGCTTAAATGATCTCAGGGTGGCTTGGAATCTGATGTTCCCAGTCGGAAACCGATTTTATTGGAGCTATAGCAGTATGTTTTAATTTTATTTTTGGGGTTTACAGCTTTCAGAAATTCTTCATCATCGACGGGCGGAAACTCCGCGGTACTTTGTGGGGTGTATGCACCGTGGAGGCCAGGTGCTTAAATGGACAGTCAATGGCTTAATGGATAGATCGGCTCTGATCGATGGTGGGGAAGCCGTTCTAAATGGTTGATAATTGCGTCATGGCCTATCACTCTTCGTTTATTCGCTATTGGGGGCCGTGCCTGAAGTGCCGAGACTGTCAACATCAATAGCTAGCCCCGCCTTCAAATAAATCCCCGTCGGGGTTTGAGAGTCAATGGTGACAAATGCCTTCAGCATTGGGCTATCATGCCATGAATAGAGGATGGGAAAGGGAAATGTTCATACAGATGTGAGCGGCGCGTCGAGGTATATAATTCAGCTGGGTTCATGATGGATTCACATGTCGCTTTCATCATAAAATCCTGATACACATTAAATAAAGTCCATTCTCGAAATAAATAAGGGTAGGTATTGTACTTCTCCTGATCAGCTATGAATGGTATTGATGCGCCCGTAGGATTTTGAAGACGCCATGGCTGAACTTCGCTCCGCTGTTTACATCGCTCCTCCTATTCCCGCCATCAGACCGCCGCCAGGTCCCTCTACGGGGCCTTGGTCTCCGATTTCATGCACTCTGATCTACTCCGCCAAAGAAGCTGTGCTCGTTGATACTCCCATCAGCATCAAGCAAACGGAAGATCTCATAGAATGGATCGAAAAGATTGCACCAAACCGCAAACTATCTTTCATTTACATTACTCACGGTCACGGGGACCACTTTTTTGGCATCCCTCTCTTGCGCAAGCGGTTTCCGGAGGCAGTCGCCCTGGCGACGAGGGGAACTGTGGAGCACATGAAGCAACAGATCCAAGAACCATATTTCTCTGAGACGTGGGAGTATAGGTTTCCAGACCAGATCGCCAAGCCATTTGAGCTGGCGAACCCCTTATCCGACGATTCTAATCTTCAGTTCAAACTTGAAGGCCGCTGGGTCTTTCAGGCGATTGAGTGTGGCCACTCCGACACGCATGACTCTACGGTGTTGTGGGTGCCGGATCTTAAACTTGCCGTTTGCGGCGATGTAGTCTACGGACAAGTCCATCAGATGCTTTTCGAAGCAAACACCAAGGCCAAACGCGAAGAGTGGATCCGCGCAATTGAGAAGGTCGAGGGATTGAATCCGGCCTACGTGGTCCCAGGCCATCGCCAGGCAGAGGAGATTGATGGGGTCTGGCATCTAGCATCAACGAAGAAATATATAGAGGACTTCGGACGCGTATTGGAAAAGCACCCCAAGGATAGGACTGAAGTCATGGCACAGATGCTCAAATTGTATCCCGATCGGTATAATCATAACGCTTTGGCTCTCAGCGCCTATGGCGTTTTCTTAGTGCCCAAGGATGCGCGCATCTGATCAAGATCAAGTAGTTAGGCTTTAGTCAATAATCATTTATCGGTTGAGTAAAGATGATGTGGAATGTAGTCCCAAGACTTGGTACCCATGGCAACGGACATAATACCGTATTCCCACAGCATAGGTTGAGTTTTGAACTGATGTAAATCAAGTCAATCGCCTATTTACATCGTATAATAGTGTTTGAGTTGCTCTATTTCGAGCAAAAATGTTAGAGATTTACTCCTATAATTATCTTACTAGTTGTTGGCCGAAAGACCTGAGGGCCCCTGGTTGGTTGGGCCTGGTCAGTGTTAGCGCTTACGCTGAGTTTGTCGTTGGTGCTCACAGCACTGCGAAGTTGGGACAGCTTTGCTTACCTGGCCAGGATAATTTTGCATGTTGCCCGTACGACTTTGATCGTCACAATGCAATCTGACAGAATGCGGGTCATTTTGCGGGTCGCTTATCAATGAAGGATTCAGTCCTGCTTACGTGGAGATGGAGGCTAGTACAAATTCACCATTCTCAATCTCTGAGTAGGATATAAACATGGTTTACTTAGTTGAGACTAGAATTTGATAAAATCTCTGTTCAAAATGATACATGCTAGAGAGATTTCGAACGTCTATCAAACAGATTGTCAGAAGTAAAAGGATGAGAACTTCAGCATGACGCAAGAATTGGTGAGTTCAAATATATGCTATTAAAGGTTAGAAAAAGCCCAATTGGTTGATCGGATAAAGAGAGGAAAATACATAGTTTTTTCGATATCTCGTGAGAGTGCAAAATAGATGCTCTCTGGCTATGCGGCGTCATCAATCTTGTGCCGCATTCCCGTTCGACCAATGGAAGAACAGGGGCAATCGTTTTCGGAAATCCGAGCATACCGGCGACTACCCAAAGGAGAAATTAGCGACAACTGTCAGCTACTTAGTGCTGATGTTAAGGAGGTGATAAAATACTCCAGCCCACCCCGAATGACAAGACAGAACTGCTGACAAAAATAGCAAAAATGGTCTTTACAGCACCTTCGTGGTCCCCAGAGCTGGGTGAAATCCCTGATGTTTCTATCTTGGACTTTTTGTTCGATGAAAAATATGGGAGGGCATCGCTTGACAGCTCCCTGCCGGCGTACATCTGCGGGGTATCGGGAACTGTCATCTCCGCAAGGGAGCAGAAGGAGAGAGTGCAGAGATTGGCAAAAGGGCTAGCATTGGAGCTAGGATGGGAAGTTAGCAAAGGGTCGGAATTGGATAAGGTGGTTGCAATTTTTGCACAGAACACGGTAAGTACGGGGGTGTCTGTGTTCATCGCTGGGTGCTAAACGGAAACGTGCAGATTGATGTCCCTGCGTTGACTTTGGCGGTGCACAGGCTAAACGGAGTCTGCGCGCCAATAAATGCTTCGTTTACTGAATGGGAGGTGGCGCACCAGGTTAAGAAATCGAAGGCCAAGGTCCTTTTTACAGTAGCTCCACTTCTTGAAGTGGCGCGAAAAGCAGCTAAGCTGGCCGGCATTTCAGAGGACAAAATATACTTGTGCGACATGTATGAGCCGAATGAGGCTCAACAATATCCAGCCTTCACCAGGATTTCAGCTCTCTTCGCTCGAGGGGACTCAGCGCCGGAACTCGAGGACATGCACTGGACTCCTGGACAATCAGCGAAACAGATTGCATTCCTCAGCCATTCCAGCGGGACCTCGGGTCCTCCAGTAGGTCAAGTCGATCAATTTAGGAGTTCTTTTGCTAATTAGGTACAGAAACTCGTCATGATATCGCATAAGTGCATTATTGCCAATGTGATTCAAACGACTTTGCTTGAACAGGCTGGTCGGGGTGGTCCGAATGCCAGGGAGGTAGCACTCGGCATGCTACCGCAGTCGCATGCCTATTCCGTTGTTGTCATCATTCACCTCGGCCTCTATCGAGGAGACACAGTCGTTGTGTTCCCCAAGTTTGACATGCAGACGATGCTCAACGGCGTTCCCAAGTACAAGATCAACATTCTCAACATTGTTCCGCCCATCATCTTGGCCATGGGCAAGAACCTAGATCTTTTGAAACAATACGACTTATCGAGCGTCAAGTGGATCTTGACCGGTGGCGCACCCCTGACGAAAGCCGTGGTTGACCGGCTCCACGAAGGTTACCCAGAATGGACAGTGCGACAGGCTTACGGCATGACTGAAGTCGGCTGCATTTGCTGTCACACGAGTGCAGAAGACCCATGGGCGGGTAGTTCTGGTAGCCCTGCGCCTGGCACCGAAGTCAAGCTGGTCGCCAATGACGGACGTGAAATTACAGAATGTGATCAGATTGGTGAGGTGTGGACGAGAACCCCAAGCCTCGCTCTGGGGTATTTTGGAGACGAGGCTGCGACAAAAGAGACGTTCGTTGAAGCAAAGGACGGACGATGGCTTCGAACAGGCGACATTGGATGCTTCAAACGATCACCCCACGGAAACAACCACATCTTCATTTCAGACAGGATCAAGGAACTCATCAAAGTGAAGGTATAAGCTCCACCTTTTCCAAAACATGGGTGATGCGGCAACTAATGCACGATTAGGCAAATCAAGTAGTCCCGGCAGAACTTGAAGATATGCTTTTGACACACCCGGCGGTCGCGGAATGCGCCGTCATTGGCGTTGCAGACGTCGACCGTGGAGAGGCCCCAAGAGCCTATGTCCAGAGGGCAGCGAGCGCACTCCAACAGCCAGAAGATGATCTCAGGAAGGAGCTGTTTAAGCTGGTCGAAACCCGCGCAGCAAGATTCAAGTGGCTAAGAGGCGGGATTGTCTTCATCGACCTGGTTCCGAAAAGCCCATCTGGAAAGACATTGCGCCGAGAGCTGCGACAGCTGGCAGAGGCAGAAGACTTGAAGAAGACCAGGTCCAAGATTTAGCATGCTAGTCTTGTGCAGGCCCTGTGTAGATCTAGATCACACTTTAGAAAGCGCCATTTACATCATATTTGCTCTCCATTGAATGAGTCCCGACGGTCGCTGCGTTGGCTACCTCTCCGCTAGAAAGGTGTTTTCGGGCTCCGGGGCGCTGCTTGTGTCGCCGGTGGGGGTCTTTTCCATCACTGGCTCCAGCGATTCCCGGACTTCTGACAGCTCACCAAGGCCAAGGTTCAGGCGCAGCTCTCTAGCGGTATCCTCCAGATCAGACATGACCCTGGCCGAATGAGCTTATTGCTCCGTCATAGGGCTGCCTCTGTAGCAGAGTCAATCCTGCCCAATTGCGAGCACTGCAATATGCCCTGAAACATCCGTAGCGTATTCATGCACCATGCCCACATGCACCTTCGGGGGCACCCGATCTCATTTCCATCCCTTTCCTTCCTAGGGCTGAAAATAGTCGACCTGTCTTGCCACCTTGCCATATGATTTGCCCAACGATGGGAGCACCCCGACCGCTTTGAAGAAATGACAGAGTTAAATTTCCAGCCTAAAAGCCGGCCCGAAGCATTAAGCACTACTGCCCCATACAAACAATATTCCCATTACTTGGCAGCACAGTGTCCTTTTCTTTCATTGCACGCCTCGTAACATCTCGATGACTCGAACCGGGCAACGCAAATGAGGATTATCAGTTGGAACTCACCGCAAAGGTCTGGGCTTTGCGAGGCGGCTTAGTAAGTTTTTGCCGAATTACGGTTGTTCGAATGAGGGCTCTTAGTTTGAAATTTCCCCCACGGGCCCAGGCTGTGCAAAGTGGCTGGGTGGGTATGCCGGTAGCCGACGGCGCGAATGAGGTCGTCGCATCCGAGCCAGCCCCACCAACACGACCAGCAGCGACCTGTACGTGATCCCTGCTGTGCGACATGTCCACGCCGCGCTACGGTTTATTCGTGCCGTCGCGTGTGCAGCCAAGTAAAGCGGCCTTTGGCGGGATGCCGAATATCCAGCTCTCCCGAAGCAAGACGAGACCACAGAGACAAAGAAAAAGAAAACACCAGAGGCCTCCTTGAGCCAAGTTGTATATATTGAATGTCATTTTCACTCTCTATTCTCCCTCTCATCTCACTATCCACTGTCTTAGTCTTTCACAACTCATCCTACTTACACACGCAAACTTGTCCTCTACCAGAGGCATATACTCGCCATGTCTTTCTTCAACAAGATGAATTCCGAGTTTCAGAACTTTGGGATCGGCAACAAGAAGCCTGATGGTCAACAGGGACAATACCAGCAGCAGCAGTACCAACAATATCAGCAGCCACAGCAACCTCAGCAATACCAACAGCCCCAACAGCAATATCAACAGCCATACTCTCAGCCACCCCCAGAGCAAGGTGAGTGCTGCATGCCTACCATTACGTCATTCTGTGTCCTGACATCAACTTCTCCTAGGAAACCGTGATTATGGCGGTGGATACCAGGGTGGCCAAGCTCCCCCTCCTGCACAATACCAGTCTCCTCCTCCCCCTGTTCAGCCTGCATATCAGCCCACTCCTGAGAAGCCTGCTGTGCTTGAGGGTTGGACTGCCCAGTTCGATCAGCAGTACCAGCAATGGTACTTTGTCAACATCGCTACCCATCAATCCCAGTGGGAGGCTCCTGTATACCGCCCCCCTCCCGGCCCTCCTCCTCCTGCTATGGACTCCCGCCCTCCAATGGAGTCGTACCCCTCTGGTGCCTCCCGAGAATATGCCTCTCCTGCTCCTAGCTACGGCGGTCCTTCCGCCACTCCTTCGGGCGCTCCCGGGGGCTACGGGGCGCCGCCCCCACCCGCTGGCTACGGCCAGCCAGGTTATGACAACCGTGGTTATAGCGACAGCCAGGCCCCCAACCAGCAAGCTGACCAGAAAAAGGCCGATAAGAAGAAAATGCTGATGGGTGCCGCTGGCGGTCTCGCCGTTGGTGCTATTGGTGGTGCTCTGATTGCTGGCGCCCTTGCTCATGATAGCGACGACGACGACGAAGACCGTCGCGAAGGTGGTGGTGGTGAATCTACTACGATAGTCAACAATTACTATGGCGGCGATGACGACGATGAGGGGCGCTATGATGAGGACCGCTATGATGACTAGGAGTCGCCCGTCAGTCTGACAGGTTAGGATTGTACTAAGATAGAGGACAGTTTGGTATTAGCTTTAATAGAGTGTAGAAGAATAATGTAACAGCATTCGTTCATGACACCCCTGCGATTTTTGTAAAAAGACCGAGTTAAGATGACTATATGGAACCTATGTAACCTTAGCAATCTAAATATCTTGAGCTCATATGTTAAAAGATGGGTTTGCAGTTTATTTATCCCTTTGAGTGCGTTACGCCTGCACTTGGGTCACCTACCCCACTTGGGCTAAGGTACAAATAGGTACTTATAGCCTCGTGAAGGTCTCCAATAAATTGAAGTATAGCAAGAGTATTTTGATAAATTAGGTAATTCCAAAGATCGACACAACATTGCCACTCGTACTGAGGCGACTTTTATACTCATCAAATTTGGGCGGGTAACGATGTAGCTTGGATTTAGAGACTGTTTATTGGGCCAGATCCCTGCTGGTGACCTAAGTGCAGGTGTAACGCACTCAAAGGGATAATCGGTCGAATATCGATCTGCTTTCTAACGGCCACTACTATCGAGGCGATGGGCGAGAGACCTCCGATATCACATTAGCAAATTGCGCTTATATTTATCATTCATAGCAGGGCGGCCCTTTCAGGACCATTTTAAGGGTATCCAACAGATGGAAATTCATCATATCATTAGTTCTCTGACTTAAATATACCCGCGATGACCGCCGTTTCGACGCGCTGGCCGGCCCTCAGACCCAACTTGCTAGACAGATGTTGCACATTTGCAATGTAAATGCCATTGACACGAAGTGAATAGGTTCCTTGGTGACAGGAGCCAAGTTCCAATGCTCGATCAATACGTGCTTGGCCGAACAAACTTAGGCACGATGATCACCGAAGCTAAAGTCATCTGCGATGTCACTCCCAGCTCCAGTTCTATGTATCACTGTGAAATCTTGTAAAGAGCGTTTATAAAATCAAGTCATTTGGCTTCAACTCGATGGTTCAGGGTTTCAACAACGCTCGTATTGACAACAGACAACTATGAAATCTGATGGCCCAATGGGCCAGAAATGTTACACAACTAGAACAATCTATCTCGTTTCCGTATCCGATTGAGCCGGAACGATATCCGCTTACTGACAGGTCCAGGGTCCATCCAATCTGGGCACGCCTTTAAAGAGTCAGGGCCGGTGTTTAATGGCAGGGGATTTGTAACTTACGGACACACATGCTTGACTCAGGCTGGCAGCAAGTGACCAGACCACCGGGGCAGGGCTCTGGAAAATTGTAAGTTTGTATCCGGCAATAATGTGCATTGATAATACATACGTCCACGGTGAACGCACTGCGCCATAGCAGAGGTGGCAAGAAGAGAGACGATGGCGACGAGGGAGATGAACTTGGCCATTTTGATACAAGTGTTGAGATTCTCGGGTGTTTAAGAGTGAAGTTGTTAGAGTAGGTAACGGACTGGTAGGTAGATAATAGATTGGTAGACAGGCAATGTATTGGTAGGCTGAATGAACTGTTGTGTTTTGTGATGAGGAATAACTTAGTTAACGAGGTAGTCGTCATGGCTTAAATAGTTGGAAGAATCGTTCGGAGGTAACGGTTACACTCGTCAAGGAACTAGTGTATACTCTGGGAATTCTCAGCGTGCTTGGCTGTGTATGCCTGAATGAGCATGTCCTTCCATGTTTGTGATGGAAAGAAAACGGAATGACATTGTCCGCACGGTGTTAGTGAATGGGTCCTCGACTTGAAGCCCACCTGACAGTTTCGAAACGTTCCACCAGAAACTATGCAACAGGGGCTATGGTATTATTCTAGGAAAGAATGATTCAAAGAGATATTCTCTACCAAGTATAGGTTTAAAATAGAATCACTTGCTATTTTTTACTGAACATGACCAAAACCCGTTTTCTTTCCCTGAAGCCGCACCAAAATCAGGGCAAGACCCAACACCCGACTCCTCTTCATGAAAAGTACAAGACATCTGAGATCATTCAAAGTGGGGCATCAACTAATAGCACTATTCTCGGGGTAACGTCACAGTCTTGGCTTGGCGAACGGTTGGACGTGACCCACAACGGGACATCGGAGAAAATGCAAACTAGAATGGACAATATGCCTAACACGGGTCCTCGGATCGAGAATTAAGAAGGAAGATATCCATCCCAAAGCTAACCTGTTCTGGCTGCGGAATACAGTCCTTCGGGAAAGCCAAGCACTGAAACCCAGCGGAGACATTTTATGGACCCATCGCAACTCTATCCAAGGTGCTGCAGTCTTGAACATATGCTACAATGGGGCATGGAAGCCGGAACTCGGCGCGGCATAGACCGCGTTGAACCAGTTCCAAAGAGGGCAGTGAGGCGAGGTAATGAGACCTACATGGAGCAATCATCGTGTTTAAGATTTGATTAGACAGTTTTTGGGGCATGGGTATCTCGCGTGCCGGGGCCATCCAGAGCTCTGGGCTCGTGGCATGACCATTTGATTGGCTATGGAGGATAGAGTTTGTGCTTGATGGCGGAGCTGTTTATGCACGTCACGGGACCAACTTTCTTGAGAGAATCGTTGATATTTGTTTGCCCGCTGGATCATGGATACTCGCAGGTGGGAATATGCATCACATTGTCTCATGAAATAGATTGCAAAATATGAACCTACAATTTACTCTTTTTTTTTCGTCATTCTGTCTATCGAGTTAAATATTGCATGCTTGATTGGTATTCTTGATCGCTTCACGCGACCTGTCAAAGGCAAACGGGCATGGTTCGCATCCCCGGGTTATTATTGAAACCCGCCGGCGAACGCCGGATCGGCCATTGATGCAGTGCGACCGTATCATTCCCGTAGTATTCCCGTTAGAATCCATCTCAATGCGTTGTTCGGCAATATGTACTCCGTGAGTGCTGCATTGGGACATGGCTAATCAAGCGCCGCAAACTTAATCTACTCCTCCGAAGAAAAGGCGAGACCGAGCCGGCCCTGTTTGTCAAATCAAGTCAATTTGACAAATAGTTCAAGTGGCACTGATTCAGCGCCCATCATGCGACTAGAATCTATTAATCGAGGTGAGGTGATCCGAAGCGAGACCGAGAGCATTTTGGGGATGGCAGTCTTTGGAGAATCTTCTCGCGCAGTACCGAGTATCCGAGGATGAATTTTGATACCGTCAATGGAAATGCGAGGTAGCTGCTAGCAGTAGTCTGAACGGAATATCATCCTAGCAACCTTGGCAGAGGTTCAGGGTAGGTCAAAGGGGTTATGACTTTGAATAGCCCCAATTAGCTCTGCTTTCGGCAAGAGCTGTAACAGCTTGTTAGTAATTATATGCTAGGAGAGGGGAGCGAATAGAGCGATATTTATTGGTAAGGGGAAGAAGAAAGTTGATATCCTGTGAAGAAGTGGTAACAAAGGTTGAGGTTGAATCTCGGTTAGTACTTCACACGCTAATTCCGCTGTGGCTTGTGTAACGAAGGCGCCGCATAAACTATTCCGTACAAGCCCTATTACTGTTAGCTTTAATTTCCCCTTCTATATTTTCTGCAACTGCTGCCAGCATGCTTTGTAACCAACATTCGCATGGCGTCGTGGATATGCTTAGTTAGGAATATCCCAAACACCGGACGGCTAATCGCTTCGTGCAGCCACACTCTTGGCGCGTGGCCCGCTCGCGCTAGCCACCATGCAAGGATCCAGAAGCGACCGTGCATGCTCCTGAGTCGAAGATGCTCTCGTCGGGAAGGAGTGCTTGGGAGCTGTTGTTGCGGAAGCAATGCTGAGCACCACGTCGATTTTTCAAAAATATGATTGCATTCATAATGGTTATATCGTAATTGGTGGAGCACAATTTAGATATCACCGAGCCACACAGTTGCCGTTGACACGATGAACTTCTCTCAGAATCTGTCAGCGCAGGACCCATATTCTAGACGAAAACAGCATTCTCATCAAATTCATCTTCCTCAGTTAGCAGGTCGACTACTCCAAGCTGATAAATATCATGCATACACTGCACAGAATTGATAATGTGTAACTTGAACTCGAACCATTTGCACTCCGATTTTTCATCTACCTGCTTCATCCAATCTTCCACTCGCTGCGTCAAGCCCTCCTTATCGTCTTCATCTAAATCTTGCCCATTCGGTATAGCATGTCTCGCCAGCGCGACGAGGTCTTCATCCGATGCCTCATCTGTAACAAATCACGCCAGAGCCTCATCCAGCTCAGAACCTTTATTCCAGGCTACGTGAATGGCCGATTCCTTGATATCGTCTACGAGCTCCCGACTGGATCATCAGAGCTTGTTGCTAGTTGGAAAATTTCCATCGCTGCAGCCTCGAGCACAGAGTTGGTAACCTGGTGATAAGTAAGACGACGCGTGACAGTGTGGGGTCTCAGGGTAGGTTTTGCACCTCGAGAGAAACTTTGGCCGTGACGAAAATGGGAGTCCACAATGCGTCGCCCATTGCAAATTGATATTTCTGAATTAGAATATAAATACGACCGATATTAGAAAATTGGAAATCAGCTTGTGGAAAGCACTTGGAACACTGGGTCAACGCTGGAAGCCCAAGCTTCCAACCTTATCAAGCCCCCACTACTGCTGCCTGATTCTCTCAAGCTTTGGTGTACCAGTCATCTTGTTACTGAGTACTGCCTCTCCTCATTTCTCTCTAAATCGCATCTCTCCCTGTCTCGTTGAGGCCAACCTTTGGCGACTCTTCTGGCTGTCAGGATCAAATGTGTCAGATATTGTCACGTGGGATAGTCGCTCGCCCTGTAAGTGGGGAAGCAGGTGTCTCATTATTCTGGCGGAGCATTCTTGGATCACTTCATCCGTTGTACTATGAAAATGGGAGAATGAGCGCATAAACCACGATATGTTCAGTATTTCTCTACAGCATATTTATCTTGCGGTTTAAATGTTGCCAGGCAACAATTGGATCAGGTGTGTCCGGCTAGTTAGCATTGTTGGGTCAACCTCGTTGCAACTATAGCAAGGCGTATTGGAACATGAAGTTTATTGCACGAGTAGGAGTAGCAATCATCAGGTACATAATGGAGTACATCTGCATGATTGAAAAATCTCCCGATAATAAAGTGTCCCTATGGTTTGCGCTTAGCGCTTGGGTAAAGCCGAAAACCACGTGGTGATCGTGAATAAGCTCAGGCAATATACTTTCGGCCTTGCAGTAGAAAATTCCTCCCCTTCTGCGCTAATCCCAGTATTGAAGCAGAAATGTTCCGCCTACTAGCCCCCGGCCCTTCGTCGTAAACCGACCGCTCAAAAAGCCCCCAGGCGTAATTGACTGTGGGCTTGATATGCCGGGAACACCTTGAGTGCGCTTGAGTTCATTGCAATCTTGCTCGCCTTTTCTGTTTACCAATAGTGATGATGTCAAAATTTGGAGGGCCTTGGGATTGCTAAAATTCGAACGAATAACCGTTCAACGTACGGTGGTGGTGCTTCGTTGATAAGCACACGACTTAGGCTACCCGTTGGGCCGACGCGAAGTGCCCGTGGTGATTGACTGTGCGGTGAGCTGAAGCATGCAGCCACGCCGAGTGGTCCTACACGTGTGTTGCCACGCCTCTGTTTAGGTTGAGCAAGTGGCGTTCCAGCCGTGTCGGAGCGGGCCAGGTCATGATGTTCTCTCGCCCCTTGGGATTGGCGGTAGCGGGATTTGTCATAATTGCTCCATCCATTGGTAGTGTGCAAGCCCACTTTGTGTGAAAATGCCGGTCTGTATGCAGCTCCATAGGAATCAATAGCGCCTTGCTAAAGCATCTTGTCGTTTGACTTGGCATATTTAAATAAATTAACAGAGTACTGTTTCCTGGTTTCAATACTTAGCATCGATTATCATGATTGCCGAACCGGAGAAGTGTGATGTCGAGGCCATCGTCGCAAGTGGTGAAGGCTCGAGCGATGGGCCAAAGCTAAAGCGGAGTCGTTCAGTCTATCCGCTTTCCTTCCAGCTCATAGCTATGTTTGCCATTCCCCATGAAGAGGGTGCACCGTGAATTAGTGTCGGTTATGGCAGAGTATTTTTGTTGGTTGGATTGGTGAGTTTTGTGTGACGAGCATCGTTGGACCTTGGTTGTTTGACTCATGCATTCAAGCACGTTGATGCTTCATGAGATGGTTGCCCTTTCTCTGGCAGAGTTTGAATCGCTGCATTCAACCGCCTCGGGACCTTATTACTGAACTTTTCACATGTTTCAAGCTCCGAAAGCGGTTGATCCCAGTGATGCCAATGCCCTACCTAGGGAAGTTGAAGCTGAGTCTCGCCATACAGCGGTCTTCCTGTCATACATCTCTGGCTAGCCAGGACTCGTGTGAAATTGGATTATTGCACTTTTAGTCAGTTTCGGGTTCGCGCCATTCATCTCAACCGTTATTTCAATCTCCTACCATGGTTATGTGGCACCCGCATGGGCCTGAAAGAAGCCCTGGGGAACTACGATCCTACACTATCTGATTGGGGAGATCTCTCATTCTCTATCAACATATTGCCACCATCTATACCTTCCCCACCATGGGATTACTCAATCTGTTTGATGACCAAAGAGGTTCAGAACCCCTGAACACAAGTTCCTATTATGCTGAGCATATCCATCCCAAAGGCTTGCGTTCTGGGCATGATGTTCATTATCTCCATTAATGTGCTTTACGTGCTGACGGTGGTGGAGATGCTCCTGGTTCTCATTTCCCTTGGCAACACAACGGCATTCTATGTTTTTCTCGCATCCTCCACTGTCACTATATAAACAGCCTATGAGATTTCCATCGGGATCAGTATGTGTAGCAGGTGAGTACACGTCCGTCACGCTGCATGGAAGCTTCCTGGTTTCGTTGGATGGGTATCACCACCATCGCTATGTTTTGGATTGCATTTGAATGCTTCCTTTTCAGTTTGCCCATCAATATACTGGTGATGGAGGAATCGTGAATAAATTATTCCTTGGTTGTTCTGGTAGGGATGTGTGTTCTGGCCGCAATTTGGTACGTTTTTCGTGCACACAAAGGTATGTCATGGAAATCTCCCACACCCTTCTCTCCGTTTCCGAACGAGAAATCGCAATCTCCTGGGGGCCCTTTATGCAAAATTTCAATTGATGGAGATGTTCGATGACTTGGTGGAATGATTGAATCTGTGTCTGGGAGTGGTGAAGAAGACCCACGTATTTATCTCGCCCTGGGGCTTGGTCATTCAGACAAGCGTCAACGAATTAAGACCGATCTCCGATTTAAATAGCGCCATGGCGGAAATAATAAAAAGATCAATGATCATGCGATGGAAACTAACTCTATTTTCAAACCACGCTCCCAAATGGCTCTAGAGCGGTCAGATTGATCGAGAAGCCCGGCGAGAGCTCGAGAATGCTGGCGGGTGGGGGTGATTTTTGCCTCCCACCAGACGCCTCTGTCGGTTTTATCCCATTGTTATTGGCCGCCCAGGATATGCGTTGCGTTCCATGACTAGCGCTTTTAGTGTTGCACTTGGGTTAGCCGTCGGCGAACACCATCTCGAACAATATGCTCCGTCATTGGTCCACCGAGGCCAATCGCGGAGCGCTCACCTGGCGCCACGCAAGGAAGCTTCTCTTGGCATTCCTCGATAAAAGGCAACCACAAAAAGACTCCGGCAGTTGGTTTGTGATGAAATAAATTCCCTTCCGCGGCCGCCGGGTTAATCCGTGCGGGCGCGCAACAAGCACATTTATCATCATGCTGGACCACACCTCCGGCCCCGCACGCCTCCCATCATTGTTGTTGGCTGTCTGGGCTCTGCTCCAAGACACGATTCTCTCCTCGCCCTAAGGACGCAGGCATTGGCCTAGCGGATGCTCCAGGGTCATCATGCGGATATCCTGGGTCCAGACATTTACCTTGTTTGTCACATTGGGGGCAGTTGAAGCCCAGTCCCCAAGCGATGCTTCCCTGGCGGGGCTCCCGCCTTGCGCGGTATGGATCCTCTTTCCTCTCGAGTTCAAGAGAGCCAAGCTAATGCTCAAATCTAGCTTCTTTGCTTCGCCTCAGCCCTGAGTGAGGGGCCGTGTGATGCGACTAATGCGACGTGCATGTGTACGGACCAGGCTTTTATATCTCGGGCTAATGCATGTGTGTTGGGCAATTGCACCATCACTGAAGCGCTCCGTATGTTCTTCGCTCCTGATTACTACACTGGCTGACATCTGGTTCTGTTTTAGAAACGACAAACATAAGTATGGCAAGCTGCGGTTCTCCGATCCGAAACAAGTCTCGACACTTCATTGCCACCACCGATGCTTTATGTGTGATATCTGGCTTGTTCGTCGCGTTGAGATTTGCATCCAAAATATTCTGGAATCTTGGAATCAGCGCCGACGATTGGTTCGTTCTCATGACATATGGATTCGCCGTCGCCATTCAAACCATCGCCATCTACGGGGCTGTGCCGAATGGAATGGGCCGCGACATCTGGACCTTGAGACCCGACGACCTCCGACAGTTTTTAAAGAATCTCTGGTTTCTAGAGATTCTCTACTTTGTCCAGGTACCTCTTACCAAGAATACGATTCTTTTTCTCTATCTTCGACTATTCCCGGCAAAGCATGCTCGCCGACTTCTCTGGGGCACCATTGCATTGAACAGTGTCTCCGGCTTACCATTCATTTTTCTTGCTGTTTTCCAGTGCAAACCAACAAGCGCCTTTTGGAACCTGTGGGATGGGGAGGACCATGGCAAGTGTATAGACTATAACGCAATCGCTTCGTCCAATTCTGCCGTTAGTATTGGTCTTGACCTGTGGATCCTTGTAATCGCTCTGTCGCAGGTAAAATATCTGGAGTTGGATTGGAAGAAGAAGATTGCGGCGAGCATGATGTTTTCTGTTGGACTATTGTAAGACGCATTCCACCCACTATCTATGGGCACACTCTAACCAGATCCTAGCGTTACCATAATCAGCATTGTTCGCCTTTTGTCACTGATTAAATTCGCCCGAAATCCGTCAAACCCCCCGTGGCGATACCAGGACATTGCCATGTGGTCAATTCTTGAGATTGACGTTTCCATGGTTTGCGCCTGTCTGCCCGCCTTTCGGTTTCTTGTTGGTCGGATATGGGCCAAAATCAATGCACCTTCCAGACCGAGCGTGCCGGCCAAGGAAGGTAGCCAAGATAACTTGACAAGAGCCAGGCGGGCAAGCTCGTCATAGTGAATAATCAGACTAATGTTTTGGCGAAAAAATGTGGAAGCTGTGCATTTATTTTGGGTGGTAATTCAGAGTATTCTTTTGTGGAATAATACAGCTGTGGGAAGATGAATAGAGGCTTGGTGGCTCATTATTTGTAATAGAACTCGAGGAGATTTCATGCTTAAACCTTTTTACTGATAAATACACTCCAACCGTTCTGTATAATAAGGACCGTTCACTTGAATTGAAGGATCCAGCGGAAGATGTTCATTTGATATTCCATGGCTCTTACCACCATGTCAGTATTGTTCACCTTTGCAGAGACGAGACCAGTAGAATGTAGATCAGCTGTTGAACAGGTCCTTAGTTTTTGAGATGAAATTTCGGAGGGTTTCAAATTAGCGGCTATCAATATCCATACATTTCAGAAGCATTACTTCACTTGATCAGCTCAAGCTCACAGAAATCCCCGAACCTTTTCGGAACCCTGTGGATCAACCCGATTTTCACCAATGAATCCAATACTTTCGCCGTAGACTCAGCTGATGACTACATTGCAGAATATTAGGTCATCACAATCCACCTCCGATGTGGATGTGGCCGTGGGGTTCAGGTGTTGGGACTACCACGAACCGGACATTCCCCATTTATCAGGTACTCTGTGCACCCATAATTTACGAGCCCATTTGAGGTTCGGCCTATGCTTCATGCAGTTACGCGGGTACTTTATAAATAGTACCAACGCGTGGCGAATCTGCGTATGCGCTTTGCGACATGAGCGTCCTGTGACCAAGCGTCGGCCGCCCAAACTTCGAGCAGTTGTCCTTGGCAGTCTTTCTGTCCCGGACATGTGAGAAAATGGTATGGCTTCACCCAAGATCATTGAAATGCCGCCGAGCGTGTTTCCTGGACGTCGATGCGCTGTCCATTAAACTGCTTATAGTTTGTCGCGATATCCCAGGAAAACAGCATAAAAGGCCGGGCCTGCGTCTTGATACATCCCATGGCATCAAATTAAATGCGATATTTGGCAAGTACGCGCCCATCTCCCAGTTTCTTGTCGTTGATCTCCCCGAACCGGAACATCGACTTCTTCTGGTTGGGTAAATATGTGAAATGACATGTATGTGATACAAAGCCAGATATCCCTGGTAAAAGTCTAGTGAATCTTTCCCATCCCTTGTCACGGGTAGCAGCCGAGAGAAGCTCGCCGTCCGTTCGGCTAGGTCTACCAGGCCACCTCATTTATCTGGGTTTTCATCCATGATATACCTACTCAGTAGGTATACTATTGACGAACCCTGCAAACCGAGCTTTGGCTTCCCTGGAAGTAGAAATGAATAAACAACGAAGCACGCGCCGCCACGGTTTAGCATCCTGACGCTAATGATACAAATCTTGGCTTTTAGGGGTGAAATGAAATGAGGTATGATGCCTAACTCTACATGTAATGGTATTTTTTAGAAATCTATTATAGAATGACTGTTTTTTCTCGTTTTTTGTAGCTTATTCAAGGTAGCATTGATGTTAAGGGTTGCTACCCAACAGAAAACAAGCATTTGGCCCTAAAAGGTTATCGCCGACACAAAAAAAGACCAGATTTGGGGTAGAGTCAGACCTTGCTCATGAACCTCCAAATCCAACCAATGAGACTGGCTTGTTATCCCTGCCCTAGAGACTTTTGCCGATCAGCAGGTTTTGGGTCGATCAATCACAAGCACAGAACTGGTCGATGGGTGTGCTTGTTCGGGTCATCGGAGTAGGTTTGGGAATGGCTTCGGATGCACGGCAACTGACTGTTAGCAATATTTGTCAATATATCGCAACGTTGTCCTACTAAGACAGGGCTGTGTTTGGGGCAGTTGTGAATATTTATGAATGAATAATTCAGTCAATGGTCTATTTATGGATTGGAAATAATTGTTGTTTGTGAGATAGGTGGCATGAAAGCAAATGTTTGGCTGTTTTGGTTTGGCATATTAATTTGCCCGATGCTTTAGCATCCTAATAGCGACTAGGAGGAAAAAAGCCGCGGTGATTACAGGGGATCTATTAATGCACTCCAGTGCGAAACTCTCGATCTTGCGCGCACTAGACAAGTATTTGTCTGGAGCCTTCTGGTTAAACTGGTTTCACGGCTGAAGGCGGGCGCTGATGTTGAATTTGGCCTTGAGTGACACACCATCACGTCATCATCGGATCTCGGCAACATATGGCCAGGGCTGCGTAGTCAGAATGTATACAAGGTGAATACCAAGATTAGATGAAGTAATTGAAATAACTTGCAGCTTGGGTTGGAGTCGATAAAAATAAAGACAAGTGTGCAAGCTCAAGTAAAGGCTTTAATTAGGCCGGCGAAAATATATATGTAGATTTTGGACCCAAGAGCACTGGACCAAAATCCAATCCAAATACATCTTTCTGCAACAGCCTTTGACTCATTAAATCTACGAAACCATCAAGCAATATTGCATCTTTCGAATAATCTGTCGCCAACATGAAGATGCAAATCGCCACCCTTTTCGTCCTTTCTACGGCAGCATACATGCCGCATGGCTTCCCACTTACCAGCAAAAGACAAGCCGCTCCGTGTCTTGCTGCTGGCGATGCCGTCAATTTGATCAACTTTCTCTTCAATGATTTGACAAAAGTCAACTCCTTCATCAATGCCTCTCCATTGTTCTCGGATACCCCGAGTCTCAGCCTAATGGAGGCTACTCAGATTGAAGCCGATGAGCTCAACCAGGTCAAGCCTTTGGTAAACCTCTGCAGCCCAGCTGATGGCGCTGGCGGTCAGACGTACCTGGGCGCCATCAACACAGTGCAGACCGCTACGCCACAGGACCTGGCAGCTTTTACCAACATCCAGCAGGGTGTCGGTGCAGTGCAGGACAACGTCAACTCTATCAACACCATCCGTTGCTGCACCATCCTGCCTGCCTATGACGAAATCTTTTCGGTTGCTGCCCTCACATTGGGCATAACCGACCAATTGCAAGGAGTTGCTGCGCCCAGACCAACAGTCTGTGAGCAGGTAGCTTGTTGAATGCGAAGATCATGGAAACATGTTTATTGCATCTTGGCTGACACTTGCACACATGTTGGGCTATTAGGTCGGGCCTGTTGACTCCAGGTGTCTTGAAAGGTTGGGCAGGGCTGGTGTGGTATCCGCATTGGGTTGGATGAATATTGGAACAGTCGTTACTCATGAGACGAGTGAAGAATACATAGAATCAATGCATAGTGTGGCAATATAACTTACTCTCCTTAAGAACACGCAGAGTGAATATTTGGAGTGTCATAATATATTGTGCTCTTTTCAGAACATTGTGTCAGTACATTCTTTTTCATTGGTGTCACCATCAGAACCCAGATTAGTCAGCCCTACCCTACCTTGTGGCTTCAGGCCATTTCTGCCTTCCGTTTTGGCTGTTAACGGAGGTTCCAAGATTTATCGGGGTGGTGTTGAAAAGGGCCGTGAATATAGGCTATATAGAAATACCAATCAAGGCTAGAAGCATTTATTCCAGCCCGTTTTTATCTCATATCGAAGGCTCTAGCTCACTGGCGGCCACCTCATCTGTTCTGAATTGAACGCCCAAGGCATCTGGTCAGGCATTCCTATGTTCATGAAAGTGTCCGTCCCCGTTAGATCCATCTCATAACCCATATTCAACATAGCGCCAACGTTCCCTGGCTCCATAGGCATAGTCATGAACGCATTTAGAGCGTCCGTATTGTCAAAATTGCCCTGTTGGCTTCCCATCTCAGAACTCCTCTCCCAGCTGGCTATCATCGCCTCCCTCTCTTGAATGGCCAGCACAATTCTTGGTGTTTCTAGCGGCTTATTTGGATCGGATATGTCCCGAATGGCGTCCCAGGCCTGGAGAATAAACTTTGTAAACATTCGAAAGATTGGGCGGAACCGTCGCTGCTGCGCGGGCGTTCTGGCGTCAAAGTTTTCGCTGATGACTTTCCAGGCCCGGCTCGCCAGCATACAAAGTGGTCGCTGTTTCAGCTGTTGGACAACGTGGATGTAGGCGGGGAATGGAAAGTATGACTGCAGATACCACCGGAACCTTTGGATCAAGGGCGAGGAAACAAGCTTTGTATCGCACTCGAGAACCCTCAATGCCAGCAAGAGCGCATTGTCGCGCTGTGCGTCTAACTGGGGTGCGTTTGAAAACTTGGCGTAGTGCTCCCAGAGTTGACATTTGGCGAGGTATCCCCTCGCGACCCATGTGGTCAGGTAGTGAACCGGGATAGTCGGGTCGCAGTGTTTGAGGTACTTCTCCTCAATTCTCTTTTCAAAGGCAACAAGGCTGCCGCCATCTGGCAGTGGTTTGGCAAGAGGCTTCAATCCCGGGTTTGTAAAGTCCAGATATGCTGGTGTGTTGCGGATAAAGTCATTTAGTTCAGCCCAGACAACAACAAAAAGGGCCTCTGTGGGTTTCTCTTGGCTAACGGGAGGCTTCTCCATTTCCGGTCTCAGATAGAAGTCATCAACGTTTGCGGGAACTTTGCAATCCCACGTGGGGGCCAGTGAGGAATCTTTGTGATCTGATCTCTCACTCATACGGGCATCGCAGAGCATAAGAGACCACCAAAGTCTCCGGCGCATCTCGGTCTCAAATGGAGAGTGGTCTTTGGTCAGCATAGACTCTCTGTGTATCCCCATGCGTTGCGAAATACGTATTGCGACACCAAGCATGGTGGACAAAACAGCAGGGTGGTTCATGTCAACACGGACAGACATCTAAATGGTGGTTAGCTCCAACTCGTTCTCTCAGGACCAAGTAACACACCAAGTATAGATACAGTGCACTTAAAATATCTCGATCCATATATCGGAGGTAGTTTGCATTCATCAGAGCTTGTTGGCACGCAAGCCGGTACTGCTTGAGAAGGTCTTGCTTTGGAGCTTGAAACGTGGCTTGGCATTCATCCTCGTCGAGGCTGGCAATCGCTACACTGTACAAGGCAAACATGAGCGCCTCAGTACTGGGGCTGATTTTTTCCAAGTCAGTTGCGGCTTCAATGATGCTTATCTGGAGAGTAGGCGTATGCGTGACTTTTAGCAGCGGATTGACGTTGTCGAGATATATTTGCCACAGCCTGAATATATGTGCAAGCGAGGGATGAAATGCTGCGAGATCAACTTTGCTTTGACGATATCCCATCAGGATTTGGTCCTCGTCACCCAATTGATCATAGGCACTTTTGAAACGATCTCGGAGCTCATCTGCAACTTGGCTACCTCTGGATTTTGTTGGTTTTTGAGACTAGCAAGTCTGCTGGTTAGTGAAAAGTCCCCGTTTCAATTACTTGGGTAACACACCTCTTGAGTGATGGCGCGCCAAAGATTTCTAGATCTAGTTAGCTATACAGAAAATATAATTGAAACGATGGTGCTATCATTATTGGAGGGGCGACAGACATGGTATCGAAAGGGCTTTCAGGTGGTCCAGACGGCGGAAGGTTCGACTCTCCCACTCCCCCACGCCGCGATTCATCATCGTCAGATTCATCGGGACCATCAGATAGTTCATCTTCCCCAGTTGGGTTCAAGGTCTTTTGTATGGACTCGAACTCAACATTGTGGTGGCGCAGTAGTTGCTCGTACTTTTGGAGCCGATCCAAGAGCTCCTGCTGCGGGCGACGCAACCTCCGCCGAACGGCCTGTGTGCCTGGTACGCATCTCACATTTTGCTTTACGCATCTCGCGCAAGGATACCCGCGATCACACTTGACCTTGCGCTGTTGACAGGCCGCACACGAGAGGATGCGCTGAGCGGCTGGGGACCGTTGCGCCTTCGGGCTGCTTTCTCCCGTCGCGGGCGACGTCGTCGACATGGCCTAGGTTAAATTTGCGATGGGGTGAGTTTTCCGGCATCATCACGTCCGGAAGCTGACGCTGACATATCATCCACTCCAGTTTGTGGTTGCCCACTACCGGATCTAACCCGTTATAGTAAGCCGCGTTTCCCAACTCCACAATTGCGCAGTGATTGCGCATCACCAACTCACTCGTCAGTTGACCGGGCTGCACCTTTATCAGTATCTAAGCGACCTATAACAATTTCAATTGCCAGATGGAAGTATAAGAATAGGGGTAGTAAGTCGGAACTGTCACCAAAATCGCGATTGTGGGATGGCAGGGATGGCAGCGCCAAGATTGGTGCTTGTCACGCAGTGACGATGGAAATGTGCACAAGGCAACCATAATCCTAATTTGGGAGTTTGGCTTTTCATTTTCGCATTCCTTTCCAGAATAAATGCGCGTATTGCTTTTCTTGTCTAGCCAACTATGTGGCAAGGTGGATCATGAGGGCACTAAGTGCCACGCGAGGTTCTCCGCGGTAAAACTAGAATATGGGTGTGGACCACCAAACACGTATCCCGCGGAAAAAATAGGTATTGATCTCACAAGTACCATTTTCCACGGTCCCACGGCAACCCACTTTATCTGATTTTAGACACCTCGTGTCTACTTTCGCTTACCCTGGGCTGTTTTTCTGTCGTTGAGAGAACTGCATTTGGGAATATGAAAGAACGTCACTCCCCCACTTTGGGGACATCTCATTGGAGTACATACTGCAAACTTCAAAATATCCTCCAGATGATTGAGAAAGGTCGTGAATTCATCAAAATTCTGCATCAATTATAAATCATCATGTCTGAACAGAATATCGTCGTCGTTGGGTAAGTGTTCAACTACCCCAACCGCCTTTGCAGCATTTCTCATACTCTCGTAGATCAGGCGTTTCGGGTACGTGACCAAGTGAAAATTCCAGTCTTGCAGGAATTTGTTGAATTGGCTATGATTCTTACACGATTTCACTTCAGGACTCACCACCGCCCTATTACTGTCTAGAGATCGTCGATTCAACATCACAGTAGTGGCAAAGCATATGCCGGGTGACTACGACGTTGAATACGCTTCTCCATGGGCAGGGGCAAATTTCATGCCGTGAGTAGGCTTTTAAAATATGGCACTACCTTTACTAATTGGAATTTCAGCGTATCGGTACCGGGCTCACCTGCCCAGAAATGGGAGACTGAGACATGGTATGTGTTGCAAAATTTAGCATCAAACAGCCCCGACGCAGGCATTCATTTCCAAGGTCAGATATCATGCATATTCATCATATTTCCAATGCTTATTTTCTGGACAGATCTAGTCATACATAATCGCAAAAAGGACGTGGGCAGCGCCACTGCGACTTGGTTTTCCGAACTGGTCTCACAAAACCCTTGGTGGAAGAATTTGCTACCCAATGTAGGGACTAATACTTGAACCCGGTTCTGTTGGCTAACAATCTCAAGTACCGTACTATTCCCAAATCGGAGCTGGATACTGAAGTCGACAACGGTCATTTCGCCACATCGGTCTGCATCAATACTGCTATATATCTTCCCTGGCTGGTGTCGCAATGCCTCAAAAATGGCGTGGTGTTCAGGCGAGCGGTCCTCGAACACATTGCTGATGCCGCTAATATCCATCACTCTGGTCTCAAAGCTGACCTCATCTTGAATTGCACTGGTCTGGCTTCACGTCATCTCGGTGGAGTACAAGACCAGTTAGTGTATCCAGCAAGAGGCCAAATCGTGGTGGTTAGGAATGAACTTCCGAATATGTTCGCAGCCTCTGGCACGGATGATGGCCCTGAAGACGCACTGTACATCATGGGGCGCGCTGCAGGCGGTGGCACAATCCTGGGCGGCTGCTACCAAAAGAACAACTGGGAGTCGCAGCCTGACTCGACACTGTCCCTAAAGATCATGTCTCGGTGCGTGAAGGCGTGTCCCGAATTGACAAATGCAAAGGGCATCGAACACTTGGATGTGATTCGGCATGGAGTTGGCTTGCGGCCGGTCAGGGATGGGGGAGCAAGAATTGAGAAGGAGAAAATCAATGACACCTGGGTTGTTCACAATTATGGCCATGGTGGTGCTGGGTATCAATGGTCCTATGGTTGTGGCAATGAGGCTGTCAGACTGGTTGATAGTATTTGTCGGAGCAAGGCTAAACTTTGAATAGAGGTCAGGAGGAATTTGGTGAGTATCACTGCTGGGATGAGTTTGAGCAAACAATAGAGACAGTCATTTCCCACCCATCCTAAAACTTCCAATTGTTTCAATCTACTCATCATGTGTGAAGCATTCGAAACAAGGATTTGGCAGAAAGCGGACGTGATTTCGCCGTTGGGGGATTATTACAACGGGCGAGTCAGAACCTACTTTGACGTAAGAATGACATCCTTTACCATCGAATCTCATTCCAATCCATTAATTCGAATGCTGTCGCCCAAACCGAGTGAATACCCATCATCTCGGAATTGATGAGTCAAGGCTTGCAGCAACAGCCTGCGGGGCCAAGATCAGCTACAGCCGGTAACATGCCAAAACCTAGAGTTCAATGCATGGATTTTCCGCTTGCTAGCCAACTTAATCACTGGTCAAGCCTAGGTTAGGACCTTGAAAAATTATCGACACTTTTTCCTCGGAATGATGATGTGGCGCAGAAATGCAACTGCGTCATTTACTCTGAGGCCCGCGGAAAACGGGCCCACGGTCAACTTGCCCGCGGAATATGGTTTTAGTCCAACACAACGCCGGTAAAGAACCATTCAATCAGCGCTGTGAATGGTCGAATCCTTGGTTCCTAGATAATGGTCAAATCGAGGTTTGCTTTACCTCTCCACTTTCGGGCGCGATGTGATAGCCTGGGAGGGGATGCAATATTCCCAAACATACACTAGAAGAACACAAAAAAACGTACTCGGATCGAGAATCTATATAAACCTCGAGAGTTCCGAACGATTTTAATTGTCCATCAGCACAATTCTCAGGATCCGCACACACTCTCATCAAAACTTCTATTCTAAATCCCTATTCAGCTCACGATGACTGTCTCGGCACAAGACTCTCAGTCCCCTTTCACTCCGGAGGTGAGAGCCCAGTTGGAAGCAAACAAAGAAAAGGCGTCTCGCGACTTTCGGTCAGATGTAGTCACGGTTCCCATTGAGGAAATGATGAAGGTGAGTTGTACGCTCATTGCCAACGCCTTTAGCTAATAACCATAGGCGATTTTACACGCCTCTGTCAATGACGATATTTACGACGAAGAGGGCGATCCCTCCGTCAAAGCGCTAGAAGCCAAAATCGTCGAATTGTCCGGAAAGGAAGCCGCACTTTGGGCAATTTCAGGAACCCAGGGAAACCAGATCTGCCTTCGCACCCATCTCACCCAACCGCCACACAGTGTGCTCCTGGATCACCGTGCCCACGTTCAATGTTGGGAATCCGGTGCTCTCCCAGTTATTTCCCAAGCCACTGTCACAACAGTTCATCCCAAAAACGGTGTGCACCTCACGCTAGAAGATGTGAAGTCAAACATCATCGCCGATGGAAATAGTGAGTATTTACGCAGAAATACATGTTTCGTAGCTAATTGATCAGTTCACTTTCCACCAACTCGCGTCGTAGCATTGGAGAATACTCTCAGCGGCACCATTTTGCCTCTCGCAGATGCTCAAGCCATTTCGCAATACGTAAGGTCCTTTCCTGTCCCAGACGGTCAAAAGCCCATTGCTATGCACCTGGACGCAGCTCGCGTCTTTGACGGAGTCATTGGAGAGGGAGTCGATCTCAAAGCATACGCTGCTTGCTTTGACAGCCTGTCCATCTGCCTTGCGAAAGGCATCGGTGCTCCAATGGGCAGCGTGATTGTCGGCACCAAGCAATTCATCGAGAGGGCAAAGTGGTTTAGGAAAATGCTGGGCGGCGGCACTCGGCAGCCCGGAATGATGGCAGCAGCAGCTCTGGCTGCCCTGAATTACACCCTCCCTCGCTTTTCCAAAGTCCACGAAGCAACTAAATCCACGGCCGCGATTTTGGAAGGTATCGGATACAAGTTCACTTTGCCGGTACAGACAAATATGATTCTTCTGGATCTAGAGGCTGCCGGTATTCCTCCGGCTGCGTTTGTGGAATATTGTGCCAAGGAAAAGATTACTGTTTTCCCAATGGCTCGACTGGTTTTCCATCATCAGGTGTCTGATTCAGGCATCAAAAGCCTGGTAACGGCCCTGACCAAGTTAATGGAAGACAATAGAAATGGGGTCGTTCTGAGTACCAAAGAGGTTCATGGAGGTTACAGCTGAGAGATGACCTCGAAACTATCATTTTGCGATACACCACAGTTCCTAGACGTATCTCAAACTGAGTTTCCAATTATCTTCTCGTCAAACCAAGCTCACGAAGATTGTGATTGGTCCCTAATTGAAATTTACCACCCATCACTCGCTACGGCTACCCTAAATAGGTGCGGTAAGAAGCCAATACCTTGTCAACGCCCGCCATTTCAAATCTCCCATTCGACCCAAGATCACCTCAACACACATCCCAAATCAGTCCAAATAATCATCGCTGCTACCAAACCGGCTTACATGCATCATCCCCCCCAGTTTTCATGAGCGTAAAGTCGCCGTCAAAACATGAAGTCTCCTCTCCAGAAGTCATTCCAATAATACGAGAGGAGTCTAAACCCGATCTTCTCTCATAATAGTCTGGGAAGTAACCGACACCCGGCTGCCACATCTCTACTTCTTGGGATTTTGTGTCCTGTGGTAACCCGCTGCCAAAATCCTATCGAATACTGGATGGGGAAGTGGCTTCCAGGCGTGGGTTTTTGGAATGTTCTTCGATAATATTTGCAATGTCAAGATGTCCGCTCAGTTTAGCCCAATCAGCTGGCGTTCTATCATCCATGCCATCCTTGCAATTTGTAGGAGCGCCATAGTCCATTAGAAGTTTGACCATTTTGCTACTGCCTTGACTTGCTGCGCTGTGAAGGGGCGTTACTTTGTTGAAGTCATGGTTTACATACAATTTGCCTGACAAGCAACCATCCCCAAAGCACGAGATCGTGATCTCCATCTCGATAGGAGTATCAAGCCCCTCTTTTACTAACGTCAAGTGGAGAGAATCTCCTGTCACGCCGATGAGCGTCGTCAGCCTGGCGGGTCTTGTTTGAGAGGACGGAAGTTTAGGAAAGATGTCGCAAGACCAAACACGGGCGGCATCTCGGACTCTCGGTGCACCTATACACAAGAAACTTCCGATATCACGAAAATCAATGGCCAAGAAAAAATGGCGCTTATGTGCAGATTATTCATTATGGATTTAGAATATTAACTCAAGGGTCATAGAAAAAGTATAATGGTATAATCGTTCCAGCATCGCATTGTACTTTGAGGATGGGTCTAACATCGGGGCCGAAAACGCAAACAAGCATGAGTAATCCTTACATACTCTCATGTAGACTCATACCAACAGGCTACCCTAATTCTGCAGTTGGAAAGCGGCATTTATGCGTTACAGGTAGAATTCTAGATCTGCCGATTTTTCTCATCTCCTACCCTGAATTGAGTGTTCGTTACACAACCCGAAACAAAGCGAGACGCAGGGTGACTTGGCAACAAGGCCATGTGGCGGGCCTGGATGCTAATAATAATAGCAAATCTGTTATCTGTTCTTGGCAATCGAACATTCCAGCCTTCTACAACTAACCAAAAACGTACATTCCCCTCTATCGGGCGATCAAACCTAGCCACTTGGGTTTCATACTCATCCTCACCACGTATGGGATCAAAACCGAGCGCAAGCCCTTGTATCACGAAAAAGCTGTCTTCAAAACAATTATCTGTGCGAATCAGAGATCGTTCATAGCCTACCCATGATTGATAGGTACGATTTCTCATCGCGTAAAGGCGTTTCTCAGTAAAATGTAGGGAATTTGACTTTTCCCACGTATTCCAATGTTTCCCAAACCGTAATCCACGCCCGCCAATGAATCTTGTCCGATCTACCTCAGCTGTGAAAGGCTCTGAGCGACCGCCCAGCTCGCCCCCTAAACCTGTTTTTATCCAAATACGCGTTTGTTGACCAGGAGCCACGGATGACCTGCCAGTTACTGGGTTCACACGTGAACAGTTTTATGTTGATAATTACGCATCGATTATTATTTGGCAATGGCGGACAAATATGAACCCATCTCTCGCAGATTATGGCTTTGACTGAGGAGCAATACCTGGTGAGCAAAAGCGCAAGCGCTCCAGCCATCACCCTAGCCTGACCAAAATACTAGATCGGCACGTGGTTTCTCGTTGCACTCTGTTGCATTGTTATGGTTACGCGATTTGCAGTGCGTGTATGGAAGAAGCTGTGGGACTTCTGGTTATCCGATCTGTTTCTTTTTCTAGCTCTCTTAACTTTCATCGCCCTTGTTTCAGGAGACACTTATTCCTTCTCAAAACGGTTTACTTCATTTGAAGACTACTACAATGAAGGTTATGCAAAGGTAGGTAAGCCGAGATTCTCAGTACATCGAAACACTCGCTTACACTTTTGAACGGGAAAGTGGAAGGTCGCTTCCTTGATCATTTACGAGTTGGGCTTTTATCTCCCCCGGTTCAGTCTCATAGCGTTTTACTGCAAGCTATTTCCCATCTCGGAGGAGAGATTGCGGTTATTTCTATATGCCGTGATGATTTATAGTGGTTGTGCGTTTGTGGCTGTGGGATTGATGGACGTGTTTTGGTGCGGCATCAACGTTGGACAAATGTGGTAAGTGTTTCGGAATACCATCTTTCAGCCAATTGTGATACTTATGCATATAATTTTGGGGTTTCCTAGGTCTGAGAGCGATTCAGCGTGCAGTGTGGCTGTCAGTTCAGAGCCGACCTACATATCTTGGCCCCTTGGCATGACATCAGAGCTACTTGGTAAGACGACAATGAATTTTCGGAACAGAGCACTGACCATTGGCAAAATATTAGTATTCATTCTTCCTTTCGGAATGCTGAGACGCTTAAAAAGCCTGAAAACAAGAGAGAAGAATGGCCTCCGGTTTCTTTTTTTAGTCGGCGCTTTCACAATTCTTGCGAGCATTGCACGATTCGTCCTGAACGTCCAATCGATATTCTCATATGATACATGTATGTTAAAGCAATTAATAAAGGTTTGAAAACATGCTGACTATGTTAGATTTTGTTGCTGCAATTGAAATTGCATCGCAGATCATTGTATCCACGCTGCCCGCATTGCGCCCTTTGCTGGGATTGGTCTCATCAAGCTGGCAAAGATTGTCTAGGCATTCAGAAAGTAAAGATTAAAAAGATAGAGAATATTATAAAGTAACTAGGTTTGACATAAATTATAAACTAGCGTGGACATGCCCGGACAAAGGTTGTTCATGTTAATGTGCCAATTTGACCCCATCAAAGAAAAATTGATCAAATAGATCGTTGGAGAATCTCTTTTTCAAATCTTCCAAAGTCCAACCAGATTCTTTCCCAATCTCTGAAAGGGTCCTCAAAAATTCCTCCCTTTCGTCCTTGTAGTCAACAGACTTCAGCCGCTCAACCCATGGTTTGTTGTCGACGGTAAAGCCGTACCACTCCTTTGCCCAGTGTGGTCGCGTCTTCAGTCGTTGGCCTGTGGATGGGTCCTTCAGCGCCATCCATTTATCGAGTACTGACTGCGCGAACTTTGGCCACTCCTCCGCCTGGCTGTGTAGAGTGAGCACCTCGATACTGCACGTGCCCAAGGTATTGCCTCGTTGCGGAGCCATAATGACGTCGCTGCCGCCCATGATGCGCATCTCTAACGGCATGCGCATCGGAGATGTCTGAGTATTTTCGTAGGCGAGAAGAATGGCGTCCCACCAAGCCTGCTGAACAGTGGTGAAGTCTATCGCACCAGCAGGGCCACCGGCTTTGGCGACAAGGGGCATCTCGACCTCGATATCTCGAACACGGACATTCTGAATGGCGCGCTGGAAGTGCAAGGCATCCGGTAGAAATGTCCTGACTTTCTTCTCCGGAAGAGCGAGCATGGCAGCGCGTGAGATGAGCGTAACAGCAGCTTCCGAAAGGTGGGTAACGCGAATGAGTTTGTCGAGGAGTGGCGTGTTCTGAAGAATGTTCATACTCACTGTCTGAGCAAAGGATAGAAATATGTGGGCGTCGTCTGGGAAAGATACCACACCGCTGGCATCCTTGGTGTTGTTCCATGTGTTCACCCACGCGTAATCGGAATATGGGAACCAGAACCACTCAGCATAGTAGTCGTCGGTGGCCCGCTTTTCAAAATCGGCCTGGCATTCTTGCTTCTGAGCAGGACTCAACTTTTTCCAATACTAGAGCAGCGCAGGAGGAATCGCCTCTTCGTTCATCCCGGGTGGCGGGGGCACGGCTTGAATTACGGGCATCTTCACAGGAGCAAGGTCGGCGTAGGTCATGGGTGCGAACTCGAGAGTGATGTGAGTGACAACACCCATGAGACCAAAGCATCCGCTTGCCGCACGCAGATGTTCCATCTTCTCCACGGTTTGCAGCTTTCCATTGGCGTCAACATACTCAATCTTGCGGACGAGATCGCTCAGCGTTTGGTTGCGTCGGCCTGCGCCATGGCAAATTGGCGCGTTACTGCCGCCCAGAGTGATCTCAACCATGATGACATTGAGAGGGATCGTGACTTTATTGTTCTCGACGCACCAACGTCGAAGCCTCTCATTGGTTGTTGCACATCCAACGCGAACAAGTGAGTTGCCCGGGACGCGTGGGTTTCCGGGCACAATACTGATCTCCTCCAGTTCAGTAGGTGGCGACTCTGGAAGCGGCAAAGAAGCGATGTTGGGCAATTCTGTTGCGGTCCCGAGGTTCAACATGGAGATCAAGACCTGTCCATTCTTGCCAAAGATGGGCGCCCACGAGTGTCCTGCGGATAATTCATTAGCAGATTCTTTGTCAATGTGATGGGGAGGACGTACTATATCCCGAGCATCGGACACTCATATCATGTTCTTTCGCACATTTGACAATGTTTTGAATTGCCACGGTTGTTGTAGGGACGTAGGTCATGTGTGGCGTGTTTTCGACATTGAGTCCCCAGTTTTTGAATGGCACATCTATGAATGCCTAATTACAAGTTGATTAGTCAATGTTCCCCGAATAATTGAATATGCTTTTGCATACTTGGATTCCTGGATCTTCCTTATGTGGAACAAAGAACTCGAGAAGCTTATGAATGAATTTCGAAAAAATGCTTTCATGTTGAGCAGTGATCTGCACGGCTGGGCCTTTGAGATGAGAGACTCCGGCGGAACTGATGTGTACAACGGACTCTGCCTGCTGCAGCCTCGAGATCTCCTCGCGGCATGCTGGGCTGGGTCCGATGATAAAATCTTTCCCCAAGTTTTTTGTGCTTTCTCCGGCAACAAACCTCTCAATCTTTTCTTGCTCCTCGGCGCTGTGTCTCTGCAAAATCTTCGAGTAGGTGCCATCATTTTCTGAATCCTTGAAGGTACGTAGAAGGCGTCGGTGGAATTCTTCACCTTTTATATCGGTAGACTGGTAGTCAACGAGTAGCTCCCTCAAGCCAGGGACATCTTTTTGACAGAAGTCGGAACCTCTGTCAAGATGCTGGATAATGTAGTTGATACGGTCGTCGACCGCATGGTCCCATGCTCCAGACTCAGCAACCATAGTGAAATATTAGGGTGAGGTCTAGGGAATTTGGTTACTCTGTTTAGTTAAAGGAAAATATTCCCTCGTTGTAGAATGAGGGAAAGTTTGTTTAATACATTCAAAAAGTCTCGAGAGGCGATGATCGCCCTCAATATATAGACAATTGGTCTGGCGTTGGAACAAATGCCAAGAGTCGCTTTAAGCGAGCAGAGGATAAAGCCGCGATAGCAACAGCATGGCATGTCTCCCGGTGAGAGTGAAGAGAGGAATGCGAGTGGTGCAGCTGAAGTCAGCCAAAGAGGGCGCTGCGCTAGTAACATTCTTTGCACCTCACGTCTGCTAATAGTAAACGCTTTAATGTGGCGTCTAAGTTGCATGCCAATGATGTTCACTCAGTTCAGCCAATAAAGGAGCTCGGCCAAAATTCATTCTCGGCGGGCCACGGAATACGACCGAGAACATTCTGAACAGAAAGCGGGGAAAGTGTTACAGTTCATTAGAATGCTGTGTCATTATCATGTCCCAACTTTTAACTTGCCACCAGTCAGACTGCAATTTTTGGTTTTGCAGTATCCAATGAACTGTACTGAGCAGGGCAATGTGGCTGGCTGAGCAATGGTGTCTAGGTTACTTTTTGAAAGGAATTGTGGGGTTTGGATTTTGGATTCCAGACCCTTCAAATTATATTTTTCAATGAGAGTGGCTGACAATTACCTAAAAGTTTTTGGATAACTGGCGAACTTTGAACCTATGTGTGAGTTTCTAAATAACAACTTCGTATGAATATAGGCCAAGTGAGGTACTCACTTGGAGAAGTTTCATCCCTTGGTAGGATCCCAAACCAGCCATCTTAGCCTGAGTTATCTTGGTTGCTTTGAGTAATTCTGATTTCTGTTCTCATAGAAACAAAATTCAAAATAACGCTTGAAAAAAATCTCACCTCAATACCAATATCGCTAATTCGTTTTGCGAATCCACAAGTGTACCATACTTCATCCATTGAAAGGATTACCAAGCTTTGGCTTTAGGTAAGAGCTGCTAGAGCTGCTACGACCTAGCCATATTTACAGGCGTAAGATCTCCCAATAGTTATTAGTAGCTATTATCCACACCGGGAAGCACAAGCGCTAGAACCATCTTCTTTACTTCCCTCCTGGCCTAATGCCACGTGACCTATACACACATGCACCGCACACACAAAATACAGCTATTTTGTCCCTAATTGATTTTCTTATATTAGAAACTAGCTAAAATTTTATACAAGTAGTATTTTAAGTCTAACTCTTTTATGAGGGCGCGTTTTGAGCCTAAACGAATAGTAGCTAAGTATAATTTGTGCTCAAGTGGATAACTTTAATTGTATCTTTCATTTAATGTAAATTGTCTAGCTTATAAGATTACTAATAAAGAATTCAAATATTAAACCAATAATTTTCTCTTATTCAATTTACAATACACCTGTTGTAAATGGAACCCGAATAATAAGAGTATCTTAAAACCCAAATTGCAAAAATACCAATTTCCTCCCTTTGCATTTCAAAACAATGGTATAGCCATAAAGCGCTACATCTAAAGGCCTATAATCATCTGGAAGCCAAAGAACAGCTTCTCCATCGACAGTAATCCAATCTTTGTCAACTCACACGACATGACTTGGTCGGCTGTTGTTAGGCCATTGATCTGAAGAGGTAGAAAGCAAAGAAAGCATAGAAAGTTTGAGTAATCCATAGTCTATCTTCAAATAACGTCCATCCTCTGAGAATATCAGGTATTTATGTGTTTGATCAGTGTTAGGTGATTGTCGGTATGCGAAGGTCATGCGATCCCAGGTCCAAAATCCGTCCTTGTCTGACCTAAATGGCACGCTGCCGTAAATACCTCGCAGCGAAGAACCGTAATTTATTTTAAAAGGGGGGACATAGGGCGCTTTTGTAACCCAAAGACGTGCTATTGCTTCGTCTGAGACCAACGTTAGTCTTACGCGGTCGTCAATGACCTCTTTCCCGTCACATAGGGATTCGGATGCGGCCAAATCATAGTGACACACTGAGTCATCTTCTGGGTTCAAACCTTGCACTTGCACTGACAGCCCTGTTGTTGTATTCCAGACTTTCACAGACGCTTCACTATCAATATCTCCATCATGCGCAACTGTCGCTAAGATCTTGCCGTTTGGTGAGAGGGCGATGGCCGCGGCACAACTTTCGTTTTCCCAGAGTGTTGATGAAGTGTTGGAATATGGCCTTACTGTGCCCCAAGGTTTCTTTTCGGTAGTTTCTGAAGCGGCCGCCGACCATGAGTCCTTTCTTGATCCAACCGGGAAGTTTTCGGCTGGGTTCTGAAACAGAGGGGACATACTAGTCTTCGCGGCGGCGGGCATCGCTGTATCCCAGAGCCGCACTGTTCCGTCATCTGAAGCTGACGCTAGTGTCTTACCATCTGGCGAAAAGTATATGGCGTTGACATGCTTTCCATGGCCCTCGAGAGTCTGCCAACGTTCCATTGTTGGTGTGCTCCGTAGCTCTATTTTGCTATTGTTTAGAGCCAATGCTAAAATTCTACCATCGGGTGAGAAGGCAATATCTTTGGCATGATTGTTACCAACCTCAAGCGTTAGTTTACGATCCCCGGTCTTCATATCCCAGAGACATAAGGTTCCATCTCGTGAAGCTGAGAATAGTATCTGGCTGTCAGGAAAGAACGTGATGGCATTTATGTAGAAAGAGTGGCCCGCAAGTGTCCGCTTCTTTGCGCCCGTTTCTGCATCCCAAAGCTGGATTGTGCTATCATCAGAAGCTGATGCTAACGACTTGCCATCAGGCGAGAAGGCAACAGTATTGACAGAATAGAGATGGGACTGCAACACTTGTCGTTGTGTGCCGGTCTCTATATCCCAAAGCCGGACTGTCGTATCAACAGAAGCCGATGCCAGAGTCTTACCATCTGGAGAGAAGGCAACAGACTTAATAGAATCATTATGGCCTTTGAGAGTCTGCTGGTTTATGCACATTACTAAATTCCAGAGGCGTATTGTATTATCGCCTGAAGCCGATGCTAGCCTATTGCTGTTCGGCGAAAAGGCAACAGTGTTGACTGAACAAGTATGGCCTTCTAGTGTCTGTCGGTGCGCGCCTGTGGCTGCGTCCCAGAGCCGTATTGTTCCATCGCATGAAGCTGACGCCATCGTCTTGCCATCTGGTGAGATGGAGATGGCCTTGACAGAATTGGTATGGTCTTCAAGAGTCTGCCTGTAAGAACCCCAGTCGTCTCTAATACCGGCAATTATCTTAATGAATGAGAGACGTTCGTTCCATTGCACGTTCTTAACCATGCTCATCGTCGGACTGAACACCAGCGCGGAGCCATATGTCTGTAATGGAGCCCGTTCTAAAATTGATCCATTGCTACATACAAACTTCTCGGCATCTCCTAAAAATTTGGCAAGCCAAGAACTTACGCCCAGATTCTTGGTGCGGTCAGCAATTGTGTATAACAGTAGCGGTCAGAAACGTACCACAACAACAGCCCGTAAAAGCCTTTTTATTGATGCCACCCCATCTGACAGTTTTCCCAAAAGAGACAAGCTCTCAACCCAGTAGAGGAACTTTTCTCTCAAAAACTGAAAGACAATTCCGCCATCCGCCAGGTCTCTCTTGCATTGGGAACTCTCGGCGTTCAAGAGGTGCTCAGCCCAGAAAACGCAGGCGTATCGTATCTGAGACAATGGATCCGGCTGGGGAGGTTTCATATCCTTTGGCTTGATGCCGAAGGAGAGGTTATACATGTTTTTTCTCAGTACCGAGGACATCTCTGTAATTGATCGTTTGTAGATGAATGCATGCCCTCGGGAAACTCCACCTGACTGAATCCCCAATGCGTAGTTTCCCTTCAAGTAGTCATTGGCTGATTGATGAATAATGAACACTTGTTCGTCTCGCATCGTGAGGAATGAGCCGCACATAGTAACAACCCTCTGCACCCTCTGAGCTTTGCTTGCAATCAAGTCTGGGAGTCCTGCCACCACGCTCAGCTCCGAAAGATAAAGTGGACGATAGGCTAGAGTAACTGCGGAAAGGACCAATTGACAATACTCGAGATCTTTTTTGTTCCTGAGTCCTTGAAGCTGCATGATCATTCGATCGTACAATTTGTCCAATTCGGTGGGCATGTCGTCCAGTACTTGCTCCACGTTCCAGCTTTCAACATGTTTGAGCTCATCAACGACGAGAGATACCCACAGGAAGGTGCCGTTAGCCTTCTGGCGTAAAACGGATTGAACCTGGTCCCGGAGCTTGTCATCATCATTGATACATTCAAGCTGCAAAACTCTATTGTCAATATACGCGCCTACGGCTTCTGAGACACGGTCCGCATTTTCCCTTAGCTCGAGACTCAGGCTCATTTTCGAGTCATGAAGTTTCAATTGCCGTTCGATTTCATGAGCGTTGCGACTGGACATGATCCATTTCACACGAGATGATGGTGTTTCCTGGACAGCAAGTTTCAAGAGCCGTTGTAGGCCGGACTCGCACTCATCAAGTGCATCGATAATCAAGTGTATTAGCTGTACACTTGGATCGTTCACCATGCAAATAAAAATCTCCGACAAAGCAGTCCACGCATTTATGTCCTCGAAAAGTAGCTTCCCGGCGTCCTTATATCTTTCCTGCACGTGTGAGATAAGTGATGGCTGCTGCTTTATCAGCAGGTATATCAAGCCGCGCAGAACGGCTGTAGCGTTATTGATGCGTGAGTCGGTCGCTTGGCAGAAAAAGTAGGACAATAGTGTGCCAGCTTCCTGCGTACCTATTTTGGCCGTGGGGCTCAACTCATCTACAATTCCGCAGAGTAGCATTGTCTTTCCTTTGCCAGGGTCGCCCTTGATCCAAAGGAGACGGGTCTGTTCGTTATCACGCCACCGTAGAAAGTCCTCATGGTCGAGGAACCAACGGTATGAATCTTCGAGCAGACCACCTTTGGTAGCCTCAATACGCGCTTTATCAAGTCGCGGGTCGGTGACTCGCAGGTCGGCCAGGCAGCGATCGTCATGCTGATGGTATGTATTGATGTCCCCGACGTGGATTTTCGAGTTACCTTTACAACTGAGAGTTTGAACACTATTTGATGCGATTTTATTTTGCTATTGTCCAGACTGCGCGAATTTCTTCATTAGTTGTCAACCTCCATGAATGAACTTTTGCCATACCCCAATAACTTGCTGCTGCTTCTTAGTCAAATTCAAAGGAAAGCCAGGCTCGCCAACAGCCTCCACTGAGCTTTCTGAGGCCATGACAGCAAGCAATCATCTACACACGTCGCCAGATTTTAGTTTGACGGGGAGAAAAGTGGTAGTTAGTCTCCAAAAAAAGTGACGTAAGATATTTGAGCGAATGATCACATGCGGGGGCTAAAAATGCAAAAGTGCAGATGCGCTGTGGCGGAGACGTATGACAGTCCTGATTGGTAAATGTTCTATTCCAATAGAACAAAAGGCATAGAAAATATACCTAGCGTATTTATTGTGGTTATTATGTATCATAAACTCTTAAATGGCTAGGCGATTGTTAAGGCGTCTTTTTCTGTAAATTTAGCCCTATCGCATGAAGTGGTTTGATGAAATGGTGGACTATTATAGTTGGCGACGATAAATTTAGCCAACAGATACAACATGAGGAAGAACTGGAGAAAATATGGAAAAGTTTCATGCGGTATAGTGCCCGTCAGAATTCCATTTAAATGATGTCATGTCGTTCGCAATCCCAACTTGCCACTTATTAACAAGCTTTCAATTTATTTCAAATTTGGGCCCCCCTGCCGACTACGTTATAACCGCGAACTAAGGCGTTCCACATTTTGCCAAAAGATGAATCAATAAAGTAAGTAAAACTTCAGCATAAGCCAGCCCTTTCTATTGTCAGATCTCGTAATTTCAGAACGTACCGCCGCAATTGGTTTTAGTGGGAGGCCGGCGACTTAGTCTTGTCAGAGTGTCGGGAGTTGGTGGAACAATTTAAAGCCGCCCAAATACGCGACAGGTTAGTTATTGAGTAGGTCCAAATACATTTATATGCGTCAGAATAGTATTAGGTTGGTTCAAAAGTAAGGCTACCACAGACTTAATTATTGTCAAATTGATATTCGAACACTTGAATGTATGGGAGGCACTCTCCTTTTTAAAAACAGGCAGTCAATGAGACCTTGCCCAAGACATTCATGTCCTGGGTCATGCTATATGAACACACTATTTGCCGTCTATTCCTTTTAAATGCAATCCCAGTGACTCATAATGTGCTTCACCAGCAAGATCATCATTGCCACCCACCAGCCATGGCAAGTTCAAAGGAAGCAAGCTGCATGGTACCATCCAGGCATTCACTTTGTCTTGGCCGCATCCATAGGCGTCTTGGTGGGCTTAATGCCGATTCCAAGTACAATCAACACCCTAACTATCACCATAGGAAGTGTGCTGAAGAAGGTAACCCAGTCCTCGTCGGTCCAGTCTGCCAATGTAGCCCAATTGGCTAGTCCTCCTACGGCCTGGATTGTGCCAACGCAATACAGGGTGTCACTCAACAGCATCCCTATACAAAGCAGTCGCCAAAGACGTAAGTCGTCATAAAAGCGTAAGACAATCGCTTCAACGAAGGCGAAATAGAGCCAACCTCCTGCAGTTTGAGTATATATGAATGAGGTCTCCGGGGCGAAGGGAAGGGCGCCACGGGTCATGGTGTCTGTGTACATGGATGGCTTCACACATGCCATGACAGCGCCCAGGGCAGCGAACAAGGGCTCAATGTTGAGAAGAATCAGGCGGTACGCAAAGGGGACAGATTGCACCGCGGACACAGTGCGTGAAGGTGCCATGCTGGCGAGATGGGGCAATGAGTGAACGAAGAGTAAAAAGTCGATGTGGAATCTTTTGAAGTGTTTGTAAAAACGTAGTTCAAACTTAGGCAGAGTTTATAGGAGCCTTTGATTTTGTCCACCAAATATTGGCAAGACAGAATGCAGATTCTCGGTCACCAAAAATGCTGGAATTATGAAAATGGCCTTGAGAACCTTAAGAAATGGGGTTCGAGGGTGAATTTATACTTTCTGCGCATGCGTCATTAAGATTAGTCATGTGCGGTTCAAAGCCGCACAGACTGAGGCTTGAAAATCTGACATCATCAACTAAATCAATAGTAGACCCATCACTAGTGAAGTAGACCACTGGTGATAGAGAATGAGTTCCAGTCTTGTGCTGTCAACATGTGTGTCAGATTTTACTACGCAATTTTATGCACTTTGATATCTTCGCCCGTCATTCTAGAAATAAGGTGACAGCTGAAGGCTTTGCACACGCTTGGTTTGCCTGGGTTTGTTCGATTCCGTTTTTGGCAATGCTTCTCCAAGAGTCCGTCTATTACCTTGGAAGTTGTACATGAAGTACTTATTATTTTCTGACTTTGTCTCTAATTGGACCATGACTCAGCGTTTCGCCTTTCATGCCTCCTTGGCAACAGCACCATCTCTGTCAACGACCATGTCTCCTAAACGACAACTCACACAGGAACACGTCAGAATAAAGGCCTCCGCAGTAACCTCAAGGTTTATCAATTAGTAGTTGAGTATTGCATCATGTCCTCCACAATCACGTACCCAACCGCGCAAAGAAATCACGAGGGCAGTCTGCCTTGCTTTCCATTCCGTTTGGCACGCACGAAAATTGCGCTATGAAACGAAAGCCACATGGTTTTCAGCATGATTTTTCTTTCGAAATAATAAACTTGCATATAAGTTCTAGTAGCGTAGCATCATTTGAACTTTTGGACTCAGGGTTTAATTGATGTCAGCTTGCATAATTGCCGCCTCCGTTCTTTCGCCCCTTTCTTGCCGATGATTATCGTACCAATAGCGCTCTATCGTAACAAAACCGCATTTTTCGTAGCATCACCTGGCTCCTTCATTCTCGTAATCAACAACCAACAAAACTCGCGCCTTCGCTCCAAGGACCTGCTCTGACACAGAATGTGTCGCAAAATTCACCATGTTTGCACCCAAACCTGTGCCTCTAGCACTAGGCAAAACGTACATTGCACTTAAACTATAGTAATACTTCACTTGTTTGTCTATGCATCTGTCAGGATTGATATACATGTTAACCAGCATTTCCTTAACGTCTTCTTCACTGAGCGGGCCAATAAGTGTCAAAGACGCCAGCCATTCCTCTTCCAGATTAACTCTCGTTTGATTAGAATTCAAACTTGAGTTAAGGACAATTGACTCTGGATTGGAGACGGCGATGATGTTGGTGGCAAGTGGGTTCGACACGCGCGACACCCACCTCTCGCGCGGGAATCCTGCTTCTCTAGCATAAGTGGAACTGAACGCTTCCGGGGAAGATTGCAAGGAAAAAAGGCGGAAGGATTTATATCGAGAGACAATTATTTCAAATTCCTCTTCAGAGGGCAGCGATTTGGGGAGCACAGCGATAGACATGGCTTCGTCCGTTTGGCAGCATCGGGCTGTGGATGGAACGATCAACAATTCCCGCATCAACAGTGCAAATACCCCCACAATCAGCTGACAGGAAGGATCGAGGCCACGTTTGCCTAGCTTACTCATTGGTAAATCCCTTGTAGTTGCTAATCGCCTGTTTCTTGATGATTTGAATGCTGATAATCACCCAGTCCTAATCCACCCCGTTTCTCACGGATTGCATCACCAGTCAATCAGATTTGATAATCCAACATGAATATCAACTCGTACATTCTGTTCAAGCTTTCTGTTCGAGGGACCCTTGTGTAAATTTTAACTTTGGCGATATCGCTTTACCCAATTCTCCAAACCTTTCACTCCTCTCTATTCTGTAAGCCCAGATAACCCACAGAGTCCAGTTCTCCTTCTTTAAGCTCAGGTTTAGTTTCCGTCTTGAAAATGGAGTGTTTTGATAACAATTCATCTGCTGTAGGTCGGTCTGAGGGATTTCTATCTTGCTGTCAGTCATATGCAATACCATACTGGATGTGAGAGTTACCTTTGAAAACAATCAGCCAAAAAAGAAGCCTCTAGCGGCTCGATAATTTCTTCAACCTCAGGGGGACAGGGCGCTTCTTTGGTGCCCAGCTTAAAAAAGACCGTTACTGCCTCGTCTTTTGCCCACGGTCGTTTGGCAGTCATCATCTCTAATGTGATGCATCCCATACTCCAAATATCTGATTTTGCGCTGTATTCATCTCGCCGTATGACCTCAGGTGCCATCCAAAAAACCGAATCATGGACATTATTTGTCACGTCTCCGTTGTCTGTGTCATCCTTTCCTCGGGCAAAGCCAAAGCCGGCAACTTTGCATGTACCTTTAGAATCAAGAAGTATATTGTCAGCCCGTACATTTCCATGGAGAATGCCATTGTCATGCAGGGATACGATCGCGGAGAGTATTTGCGTAGTGAAAGATATCAGGAGCGGTAATCCTAATTTCCCATACTTGCGCAATAATGCTGCAATTGTGCCGCCAGGCATGTATTCCGTGAATATGGTAATATTTGTGGCGGTTCTCTCGCATCCGAGATATTGCAAAATATTGACATGTTTGAGGCGTTTCATTATTTGGATTTCGCGATTTATCCGGGCCCTCAATCTTGTCGATTTAGTAGTACTCTTCATAGTTGGATTTTGACTCGTATCCACCAATTTCACAGCCATTAGCTCTCCGGTGGTTGTATTCAAGCCAAGGTAAAAGCGACAAGCGTTTCCCGTGCAAATCAATGCACCCTTGGTCCATTGTATGCTTGTCTCCGTTAGACCCAGGGCCTCAGTATGTTCCAATAGTGTTTGAATATGTTTTCCAAGAGCCTTCTCGAAATTGTGCATTTGGTTCCTCTCTGCTTCCGAACACTCAGGTGGAAATTTGAGAATCTCGTCAATATCGTGATTGATCTGGGAAAGGTACATGAGTGTGGTTTTGTCCTGGTCCTCTGAATGAGAGACAGCATTCCATGTATCTGGGTCTCGAAACAAGGCTATTTGGTGGTATTGTGCAAGCCGTTCGGCAACAAAAACCGGGATCCTTTCGGCACCACTTTGTAGGTGAATGAGTTCTTGTTTCATTGATTGTGCAAGGTCCAGTTCACCTTCCACATATTTTTGGTGGCCATTTTTTTCACCAATCTTAATCGATATGCTATCCTCATTAAAATCCATTTCGACTTGATTTGCGGTTGAATTCTCTTTTTGTGGAGGTGTATTCTGTAACAGCGACGCTTTACGCACTTCAACCAAATCCGACGTGATTGGAATTCTAGAAGATTAGACAGTGGGCGGTGCCATAATAATATGGCCGCCTACACCACGCTTATTCAAACAATGCGAGTGGTCTACGTACCACGTCTCAGGTTCTTGAAACAAGTTTGAAGATTTCATGCTGATTGGCACGTAGTGATTGCAAGTTGAAGGCTTACTCGCTGGACCAATCAACTGCACCCACGTCATTGACCCCGCAACACCAGGAGGCATCCATCACGTCCGTGCACGAGTTTATTCATGATGGCCATGATTAGCCAGTGGGACAAACGTATCGTATGCTTCCGCAACATGATTATCTAACAAAGAGTAACCGCTATCATGAATCATCTTGTTTGTATTGATAGCTGCTGCCTACTTAGCAGGCTTACTCTGGCAAAGCATATTGAAATAAATAATCGACCATTTCTGCTGATTTGGTCCAGAACCATATATTGTATCTGTTCGTGAATATGAAGCTCCCTTGAATATATTGAATTGAGTGTGCGTCAATAATGTCTCCAAATGACTGCAAAGCTACGTCGAAATCCTCCCAAGAGACATTCGCAAAAACAGCATCATACCGGGAGCTTTGTGGATCTATGGAACAATTCACCAAGCTCGGATTGGACGTTTGGGTGTGCATAAGAAATGTTGTAGCTAGAGTCCACCATTCTAGTAATTTGAAATACCGACTGATTTGCCATTTCAGCGCAGATACAAGGTAATGAATATTTAAGTGTCTCTGAGAGTTTGTATACAGGTGGCGTATTTGAGTATTTCCTTTCAAATATGTTCGAGTGTATGTTCGAGTGTGGCTTGTTGGATACTTGGCTGGAAAGCCTCCCTTTTATTGTATCACGTTTCTAAACTTCATTTTCATCGCCTCTAGGCTTCAAAGTCACTGCCAGGGCAATCGTACTAAAGGATTTGAAGTCTATCTGGATCGCCCTTAGGTCACATGACCTTATTACGCCATTCATTTCCTTAAAAGAATAATGCAACTGCGAATATCATGATGAAACAGCTGTTAGAGAGGTATTTAGTTTTCATAATTGTAATGAAGAATATATGGAAGTAAAGCTTACATAAAGAATTCGCAACCGCACGGGACATCAGCTCATAATACAATATTTTGCTGCATGTAACCCTGAAATGTGATGACTATGCTGAGCGTGACGTGGAAGACCAGCCATGAGGAAGAAAATCAATAGTAGAGTGGGTCAATAAAAGCAAGACCTGCCTTAGTCGAGTTGAAAAAGACCAACCCAGGCCCTCACAAAATGCATAGTGGTAAGCCCAGAGTTTTACCACCAGCTATTCCAGGTTCGCTAATGGACACTATTGAGTGCCATGCTGCATTTCATAACGCGGGGAACAATGAGGCCTCACCGCTCACACTAACGCGATCTGACACACGACATTCTTCGTGTGCTGCCGTCGGTTGGATTCGCATATTCGAAAAATCTAGAACTTGAACACGGAGATGTTTTGTGCAAACGTGTACAAAAAATTGAGCAAATAGGATCGCTAGTACTCTTCACAATGGGTCTCCACCAACCACAAATTGAGATATTCTTCCTTCTGAATTTCGTCACTCAAATCACTGACGAGGGGGACGCCGTGTAGATCTCACAACAACTACCACAGCAACAGGGATTTACAAGGGCATGGGCAATCCGCCGCATGGGATACATATGCATTGACCGCCAAGCGCAAGGAATGCAGCTGAAAGGAACAGTCTCGACCCACAATAGGGGCCGTGTAAGCGCTTTAGGGCTACAATTTTCATGGTTCTGTATATATTTGACCAATCATATTCACCAACTTGAAACAATGGCGCTCAACTGGCGCTCAACAAAAACTTTTGCCTGCAAGTATCCTCATTTTGCTATTGAGCAGTGTGGCTTGCAGTAAATCTTGTTTAGGTTAGGGTCGAGCTACTGAGGCTAGCTGAACGACGGTCGAGCCCCCAGTTGTATTCTTCCGCAAGTCATAGCATCGCCATATTGGCTGAGCAGGTATCTGGACATGGCTGAACAAATCCGAGTCCCACAAATTCTAGCTAGGCCGGGAACACAACTCGCTCATTAAATACTATTAGCTGCATCAATAGTCAATGCTCTCGAGATTCCGACATGGAAGCTTCAAAAACCATAAGACTGCCTTTCACTCCGACCTGCAAATCAATCTCCAGTGAACTCGTTCCATCCAATTCATAATTTTCTCCTTTCTTTCTTTTCAAAAGTCTACGCCTCCAATCATGGCCCAAATCCAAGATTTCAGCGGAATGCAATACTCCCGAGAGAGCACTGGAGTGGGAAAAGAGTACTACACTCTCTTCAATGAACAATATGCAACCTCCTCCTACCAAATTGATCACGACATGAACCCCGGTCTCATCGTGCAGCCGAATCGAGATGAAGACATCGTTAGGGTTATCAAGGCGGCTACGAAACAAAATGCCGCCATTGCCGTCAAGAGCGGTGGTCATCAGTACAGTGGTGCATCATCCACCAGCGACAAGTCTGCTGGTGGCAAACCCAGTATTCAGATTGACCTCACTGATACGTACAAGGAGAGAATGATCTTTGACTCCCCCGATATCCCCGATGACAAAGCTCTGGTTTATGTCGGTGTCAGTCTTCAGCTCCAGGAATTCAACGACTATCTGAAACGACACAAACTATTCGTTCCCCATGGTCAATGCGCCTATGTCTGTGTTGGCGGACATGGTCAGACTGGTGGTTACGGCCAGCTTGGTCGTAGCTTTGGCTTGTTCGGTGATCACATCACCACCATCCATATGATTTGCCATGATGGCCTCAAGCGGGATATTTCTCGGCAGTGGGACTCTGATCTTTTCTACGCCATTCTCGGTGGCAGTCCAGGAAACTTTGGTATCATCACGCACTACACAATTGAAGCATACAAGGCCAAAAGCTACATGCTCACCACCCCCGGCAAAACCGACAGCGGGGACATTGTCAAGGGCCCTTACGGCTTCAAGGGACTTTGGATGTACGACAAGAAGGTCCTCACAGAATTACTCAAGGTGATCGCACGAATGGGCGATGACCCAACTGTCCCCCGAGGCTTTGACCTTTGTGTCAGTGTGCTCAGCAGCGACTTCCCCCTGTCAAAGCTATTCCCCCAACTCGCTCACGGTGGCCCCCTGCAGAAGTTTTTGGAGAATGTTAAAAAGTGGCTTGACCAGAAAGCTCAGGATCTCCTTGGGGACGATTTCCCTGCCGTCATTGTAGTCTATGCGCAGTGGTGCCCAACCAGCAAGGAAGACAAGTTCGACGATAGCGTAAAGAAGCGTATGAATGAAATTCGGGATCTTGGGGGCTTTTTCGACCGGAACTTCCTCACACAAGAGTTCACAGATTTGGACATGGCTGAATTGACTGGACAATGGATCTTCCCCAAGAGGCGAGAGTTTGACTTGCCTTACGTCAAGCGTACCTACGCTACGAGCTCGAGAACTCTTGAGAAGGATGGTTGGCCCGAGAAAGTGGCCGAAAGACTTGATTTGATCTACAACGCGGAGCGGGCCGCCGGCAAACCTGAAGAATCCAAGGACTTCCAGGTCTATCAACACTGCAAGCTTTCAGTACAAATTCAGTGCTTTGGAGGCGACCAGTCGCGTTTTTTCACGAACAGAAAAAACGGTACCTCATACAGCTGGAGAGATTCCACGGTTGTCCAGACGCTAGATTGCTTCCACACAATGGATGAGGACAAAAGCAAGCCTATATTTAGGAAGTATGCCGAGGATTGGCAGGCTGGCAATGATCTTGCTTTCAATGGTAAAGAAGGTCAACCTGGTTGTTTCAGCAAGCAAGACAAGCGCTTGCTCTGGGGCTCTTATGGCGAGTGGGATCTTGGAAAGGAAGACGTTTGGAAGTGCTACTATGAGAGTAAAGAGAAGTACGAAAAGATTGGCAGGGAAAGAGGCAGAGCTGATCCCAAGGGCGTTTTCACGGCAAACCCATTTGCGGTTAAGGCTATTGAGGCTCCGCCAAAGGAACAGCTTTGAAATGTGTGAATAAGAATATCCAGCAGCCATGATACCAAACCCTACTTTATTCTTCGGCCATTAATTTTTCGTTGAAATGAGTTTAATTGTGATTTTTTATTTATTCCGCACATTAGCCAAATTTGAATATAGCACTCACAGGTCATTGGGAAAGTTTCACCCATTTTCTATTGAGTCCTTATATGGAAAAGTTCGAGATGGGTCGGTTGATCAACGCACAACATAACGCAACTATTCCATTGCTACTCGTGCAATAGCTCAAATAGAACTCAACTTTGGGGGCGCCGATGACGGATAGCTAGGCCCTGTAATTAAGCAGCAACTTGTGCCACGCCACAAATCTGTGCTGTCTGGATCCCCCATTGTGAATGATATCGTTTAAAATCGCGCTTGGTTGAAGGAACTGTATGAGTTCGGCCAAACCAAGTTAAATAATTTACAAAATAGTCAAGTCTTTGGTAATCGAGATCTTCAACAGTGCAGTGCGATGGGTACTCTCCATGCCGGAACAAAAGCGGGGTTTTGCAACGCGTCAGTTTTATCGGCTAAACCGGCATCGGAAGCTTGCGTGCTCAGAGAGCCCAGATAGCATTTCATCATTTCAACCTTTTCCGTAATCTGTATTCTTCGCAACTTGCTACACTTAGCGATCATGGCACCAGTGACAAAAGTTGGCATCATCTCCATTGGAGAGATGGGCGTGGGGATTGCCAAGCTGTTATCTGCTCACGGGTATTCAGTTTTAACGAACATTACAGGCCGAAGGTATGTCGCCAAACAAGAAATATGCCCCAGAGTTGTCTCTAATGGCCTCAAGTGAATACACACACAGGCGCGCGGCCACAGCATCCATCACTGTGCTTGGGAGTGATGCCAAGCTTGCCACGCAGGCCGACTACATACTCTCCATTGTACCACCCCGCGATGCTCTCGCAACCGCCAAGCGTTTCACGAATGTGGATCTGGGCGATAGAGCAACACCATTATATTATCTCGACCTCAACGCTGTGAGCCCGGGCCTTGTGCGGACGATCCGCGATGAGCTCACTCAAAACGCGCCCACGGTGAAATTCGTTGATGGCGGCATCATTGGCGGCCCACCCAGCATCATTGACCAAGCCAAGGATAGTCAGGTCAGCGAATCCACTGAACCTGGGACCAACTGGAAACGCCCATCAATTCCCCTTTCGGGACCACACCCATTACCCAGCGACCACTCGGCAAAAGTACTCAACACAACATACCTCGGTCCTGGGGTTGGCTCAGCTAGCGGCTTGAAATGTTGTTTTGCATCTCTCACCAAGGGATTGACTGCCCTCGCGATCCAGTCCTTTACCACTGCCGAGTCGCTTGGTATATATTCCGAATTACAACGCCACCTAGAGCTTTTTAACCCTGCGTTGCAAAAGTCAACAACCAACTCGGTCCCGGGCATACCGCCAAAGTCAGGCCGCTGGGTTGAGGAGATGCGAGAGATTGGTAGATGTTTCGGTGAGGATGGAGGATGGGATAATGTGAAGGGAGATGAGGGCGCGAATATTTACAAGCACGTTGCTGAAGTGTACAAGACTATCGCTGATGATACCGTTTTGGGGAAAGAGAGACAGGAGCATCGAGAGAGAGGCACAACGGCAAACGATGTAGCTGTGGTGCTGGCAGAGGCCCTGAATAGCAAGAAGACCTCAATGATGCTTAAATGTAGACAATTTATTTTATATATGCGTTTTCATAGTCGTGCCATCTTCCAATGATTGATCACCAACCCCATTCGGGACCCCTTACTACCTTACCCACATCAGCAGCTACAAGCCTCTCAATTGCAATACCGGGATGGTAATCATTGAACCACAACTGAAAGTCCGTCAGCTAGTTGTTTTAGACTCGAAATCAAGGATACCCACGCAAGAGACACCATCCGAGTTGTAGTAGGTCGGGTTAGGAGCCCCATAAGCACTTGGGTTCTCGATTGCTCTATTGAATGCCAATAAGATATCAATTACGGTACCTATAATATTGCTATTGGCGCTTGCAAATATACTAAAACCTTCCACTATAAGTTCATTGAACGTCTTAATAGCAGCTACCAAAAGCATATTTGAGTCAAGACCTTGCTGCAGCATCAAAGGGGTCAAATTGGTCGCTATTGGGAGGGTCAATTGCAAAGGTAGCCTTTATATTATAAGTAGCATTTGCTTACAGGGAACAGTCAATAGGGCAAACTTCCTAAGCCCTACATTATAAAGGTTTTAAAGCAATCTAAAATATCTAACCATAGTTCTTTCTAAAAGCTTACGCAAGTTTTTATACCAATAGAAATTCCCTATATTATTTATACCTATTTAAATACCTACTAAGGCATTTAATATTATCTAAGGTATACCTTTGCCCTTTTGGGTAATAAAATTTAATAAAATATTAACCTAATTATCTATATAAATAATAGTAAATATATAAGGTATAATAATATTAATATTAATAGTTATATTACTATAGGCAAGGTTATATAAAAATATAAGGGAGATATTAACTTTAGCCACTAGATTACTAATCTAGCTTATTCCGCTAAATACTATTTATCTAGGAAAAATAAGGTTTTTAATTAGATTTACTTTAGATAGTACTTTACTATTTATATTAAAGCCTATCTATAAGTATAAATTACTACTATTACCAATTAGTAATAAATACTTATTATAGCCCTATTAGCACCTATAATATAATAAGATATTTAGGTATTAAGGAGATAGATATAGCCTAGGCCTAAAACCTAATAATTATTATTACTATAAAAAGAAATTTAAATTATATCTTATAATTTAATACCAAGGATTTTATTTTATAGGAATAGAAATAAGACAAAAAGCCTTATACTAAAAGATCTTAGATATTAAAATACAATTAATATTATATAATCTCTAATTATTATAATTTCTATCTTTCTATAGAATTATATATCTTATTTAATTAGCTTTAATTAATAATATTATTTATTAATTAATATAATAACTTAGCAATTTATTTCTATTTAATCAGTAAATCTAGCTATAGTGACTAAAGTAATTAGTAAAATAATTCTATAAAAGAAAAACATAAAATTTTCTTTTTATTTATTTTCTTTTACCCCTAAGAGCCCTTATATAACTATAATTATATTAGCAATAATTATATAAAAGGCCCATAAAAGTAATATTAAACTTTTTATAATACTACTAAGGCTTAAGCAATATTTATTGCTATATAAGCTAATACTATAAAACCCTATATATAGAACTTAATTTAAAATATTTAAGTCTAATTAATTAGCTTAATAATATTAATAAAAAATAATATATCTAACTATAATTTATTATATATATACAATCTCCTTATAGCTTTAATCACAATCAATATCCAATAGCATTAGCCCTTTTTCTACTATCTATCCGATTACATAATAGTACATCTATTAATAGCCACTATAGCTCCATTACCGGATTTAGTATACCTAATCCTTCTAACTATTATTTATTTCCCTTATATCCCTATATTTTGGGTTATTATGGTCAGATCAAAGGGAAAAATTTGGCATTAATATACACTTCCGCCTCAAAAAAGCTTCTCTTTAAAAGTTTTATAAACTATTCCTAAATAAACTTAAAAATAAATATTAATACTCTATATTTATATCTAAAGAAATTCCTTTTTAATTCAAACAAATTAATATTAATTTTATTAAATTATATATCCAATAAATATAACTTCTATTATAATCAAAGATATTATAAAAAGCAATCCTAAATACAATACTTATCTAATCTTCGGTTTTTTCTTTAACAATAAATACTAATATCTTAATATATTTTATTAATTAAATTTATATTTAATATATTATATACTCAATTCCCCTTACTATTATATATTTTACTATATAATATAGGCTTATATAGAGGTAATATAAATATCTTATTTATATCTATTAGCAATATTATATCTCTGGCTATAAAATTACCATAAGATATATCTTAAGATATAGCTACTTCCTCTAAAGCTTCTAGCTACCTAGAATTTTATAATACAATATTATCTATTAGTTTATTTAAATATCTCTAATAACCCTTTCTTTTCAAATAGCACATTACCATATACACAACTAGGAATCTAACTATAAAGCCAACCACCACACCAGCAATTACTCCTACACTTAGCCCATAATATCCCAAATCATTATCATTTACTACTCCACCTATTACTCTAGCTCCAATATAAAAAGCCATAACATAAACATCTTCTATAACTTTACCTCTTATAGCACTATAATAAAGATCAAAAACATTACTTATAGAATTAAGATTATCTAAGACCTAGGTTTAATATTTATATTAAATGCCCATAGATATACTACTAGAAATATATCTTAATATTTTATTTTTAATGTAAATACAAAAAGCTATTTCCTATGGCTCTATATTAGGGCAATAATTATATATTAGTAGGTTAATAGCTAATATAATAATACTCTAAGTATAGCTAGAAAGTAATTAATACTATAATATCTTACTAATAAAATATATTATATCCCCTAAAGGGTTTATTACAATAGGCAAAGATATTATACCCTTATTTATTTTACAATATATAATAAAAAAGACTTAGGCTATACTAATATTAATAATATTAAAATTATAAATATTCTTAATCTTTAACTTAATTTTATTAGTAATTAAAATAGAATTCTTTATAGTATTATATATATAGGGCATAAAGTTAGTTAATAGCAATAGATAAGTATTATTTATCTAAAAATATATTAAATATAAAATTAATCCCAAAAGAATTAAATTTTACCAATATTTAACTAAACAACCCAAGAAAGCATATTAAATATATATTAAGCCAATTTACTATAGTAATCTAACTCAAAAATATACAATAATATAGGGTAGGCTAGTACTAGGAACATTATAGTAATCTCCTGGTCACAATATATAGCCAGGACTATTAATATAGACAATTAGTCCCTACTTACAGGATAAAAGGATATCTAATTATAGTTTTAATTAATATAAGATAAAATTAACTTAGCTACTTTATTATATTATTTTATATAAATATATAATTATAATTTAATAACCAATAAGGGGCATAATTAGCTATATAATTATGCTCTAATAGCACTAGAAATAGCCTTTGCAGTATATAGTACCTATAATAATATAATTAGAAAAAAAATCAATTAATCTAGAAAGGGCTCTACTAAAGCATTATAAATCAAAAGATCTATAACATAAGCAATATCTTTAGTACTAACCTATATAAATATAAAGAATAAAGCAAAGATTACTACTATATAATATATTTTAAACTTATTTTAACTAATATAATAATAATAAAGTTTAAAGATAAAAAATCCTCTTAAAATCTATATTTAGTAAATACTTAATTAATAATTATATATATTCTGCCTATAAAATCCAAAGGACTACTTATATCCCTACCAATTAAACTTTTAATATAATAAATATTCTCTAAGATTAACAATAAACCAAGAGAATTCTTATCTCCTAAAAAAAAAGTACTCTTAGTAAATTAAATTTTTATAATATTTTTAATTAAGTCTTATAATTTTTACCAAAATAAGCTCTTAATTCTATATAATATAAAGTCCACTCTTAGAAGAAAATAACTAATATACTATAATCTAAAGCCATAAATAAACATACAATAAAAATCTACTATTACTTTACCCTAGACATATATAGGATAATTATTGCTTAAATCCTATAAGCTAATTAGCTATTTAGACTACTATTAATTTAAGATTAATCGCCTAATAAGATATATTTTATCTTCTCTTATATTAAACCCAATAAACCTAAATAAATAAACTTAATAGGGTACTAAAACCCCTAATTAAAAAATAAGGCCTCTTAAATATAATAAAGTATATATTAATTAAATATAATAAGATTTATTATATCTAATAATAATTAGGCTATAATTAAGGCTTAAAACTACTAAATTAATTTAACTTAAGCCTATAAATAATATTATTAGTAAAATTAAGATTTAAAAAGTATATTATTATTAACCTAAATATAATTCTAAAAAATAACCTTAAAAAGCCCTAATAGCTAATTCTTAACTATAGCTTATATTATACTCTAAAAAATTATCTATCTTTTAATCTTCTAATCAGCCTAAACCAAATAAAACTTACTAATAGATATACCATTAGCCATATAAAAAATACAAAATATACTACTAACCATATTACTATTATATTAACTAAAACCTATTTAACTTAAATTAATATTATTTTTATATTTTAAGCCTTAAATTAAATAGATTTTTTAAATATACCTTTCTTATAATAAATATAAATAATCTAAGCAATATAATCCTTTTACCTAGCTAAAACTATAAATTTAATTATCTTAAAAGTACTAAATAACTTATTCTCCTTAACCAAAAAGCTAATATCTATACTAATAATATTTATAAATCTAATATTAGCCTTAATAATAATAAACCAACTTATAGTTCTTTTCTTACTAATTAAAAACTTAATTCCCTTACTATTACCATTAATAATTTTACTTATAACTAAGATATAAAGAGAGATAGTAATATACTTTATACTATTATTTACCCAAGAGCCTATACTATAGGCTCTATAGTATTATAGGGTTTTATTTTTTGCCTTAAAAAGGAGATTGTATTAAACCTCTAGGATAGCCTTAGGCTTTATAGGTTTAAGGGTTTTATTCTTAGTCTTAAAAAAGAAATTATAGTAAAACTCTAAAGTAATTCCTTACTTAATAGATTTAATAAGATTTCCATTATAATCAATAAATAAGAGACTACTACTATTAATTCCTTTAGCATTAATATAATCTTTTCTATTATTACTCTTTAAGGTAAAAATAAGATTACTTATTAGATCTTACTTACTCTTAAGCTTTTTACTATTATTATAACTAAGTATATTAAATAACCTAGTACTATAGTAATTACTAATACTATAGTAAAATTATAATATAAAGGTTTCCTTAAAGGAAATACTCCTATAAATACCTTTACTACCAAACTATATAATTTAGCCATAGGTATTTATTCTTATATTAGCTAAAATCTTAATAATCTAATAATATTCTAAATTCTTTTGCTTAGAGATATTAAACTAAATATTATAAGAGCTATATAAGATTAAATTAGGGTACTTTTTATAGTCTAAATTTTAATATATACTTAGTATTAAAATTTAACTTAAAATTACCTTTAAAAATATTAGTAATATTATAAATAATATAATTAGGCTATTTAGTACCTAAGTCTATAGTATTAACTAGGTAATCCTTATAATTAATAGTATTATAAAATTTAATTATATTTATAAGGTAAAAGATATTAGTTGCTATAAAAGCAAAAGTAAAAAAGGATTTAATTATAATAAAATAATTAAGTAAAAATATTATAGGTTTATAAGTTACTAAATCTAAATATATATTAAATTATAATATTAGATAATTAAGACAAAAGAATTCCTTATATATATACTTTAAATCTTCTACTTTAGTAAATATTAAATAATTAATTAATATTATAGAAATCTATTAAAAGCCAAAATTAGCCATTTTTATATAATTAATTAGTATTATTTTTCAATAAATAGCCCTAATAAATAGCTATATGCACTAACTTTGCCTTACTATATATTAAGGCTTAAGATTATCAATAGGCTTATTTAATTCCTATTTTAGTATTATAATAAATATAAAGTAAAAGTAAAAAGCCTTTATTACTAATAATTACTTCTTTCTTGGGTATAATTATAGATCTATTAGTTTAATTCTAGGCCATAGAGTTTCTAGACCCACCAAGAGATTATTAAATTATTGCAAAATAATATATAAAGTATATAAATAGTATAATTATCCTAGGTCTATTCTTTTTAAGGGCAAAGGATTCAGCAGAGTAAATCACCTAGTTCCTTATACTCTCTATACTATAATCATTTAATATATAATATATAGATAGTAAGCTTAGACTAGACTTAAATTATAAATAGGTAGATTAATATAGCAAGGTTCTAGCTAAATGCTTTAGGAATACCTATATATAATAGTATAATAGTAGATTACTATAAGCTATTTAATTTAAATACCCTAAGAGCCCCTATTAGTCCTAGGAGATATAATATAATAGGTCTTAATAGCTTATTTAAGTACTAATTATAATAATTTATCCTAAAGCTATATTTTAGAGACTACCCAAAACTATAATTAAATATATCTATAATACCTTAAATATTATTTAATAATATCTAGGGCCTATTTTTATAATCTTTATAGCTTTAATTTTTATAAATAAAAAAATATATTTTCTAAGTAATTATTACTTAGAAAATAATATACTATCTAATATATATATATATATTTAGTAAATACAAATATACACCAAGGATAATTAATAAATAAAAGTTAAGCCTTTTATAGTACTTAAGTCTAGAAATTCTATAGCTTTTATAAACAAGTAGCTTATATTACTACTATTTAAGATATAATTCTCTATTATCTCCTTTACTATTATTACTTTAATAGCTTAGTTTTCCCTTACTAATTAGTATATTTATAATAATTTATTTACTTTTATTAGCCCTAATATCCTCTAAATCTAATATTAATATTAGTTTAAAATTTAAAGAATTATTTCTTTTTATAAAAATAATTATAGTAAGAGCAATAAGGGTAGTACTCTAATAGCTAATTTATCTAGCAATAAGATCTAATATACTATTACTAATGCCTTTTATAATATTATTATTAAAGATTTTAATACTAATAATATATAAATATAGCTTTTTTTTAACTAAGACTATAATTTTAATACCTTAATTATATAAATTAATAGCAATAGCTATTATATAATTTCCTTAGATATAAGTTACTTAAATACCTTTATTAAAAGCTATTATTATTAATATATTTTAGACTATTATCAAAGCTATATATATTCTGCCTAAGTAAGCATTAGCATAAATTATAGTTAATTATCTAAAAGAAGTTAATAATTTAGAATTTTCCTTTTTTAAGATAGAAATAAAGATAGTTAAGTAGTAGTATAGGTAATTAGGGAATTTTTATAGTAAATAAGCTAAGTATATATTAGCTCTATTAATCTTAATTATTAATATTTATTTATTTTATTTAGTTAATAGCTTTAATATTCTATATAGTAGATTCTGTAAGTTTTTATCCACCGAATTTATTTATTATGTTTCTAGTATCTTTCTTTGGGTTTATTCCACATAAAAAGGACCTATAAGCCTCTCAATTACAATACCGGGATAGTAATTATTAAACTATAACTAAAAGTCTATTAGCTAGTTATTTTAGACTCAAAATTAAGGATACCCATGCAAGAGATACCATCCAAGTTATAGCAGGTCAGGTTAGGAGCCCTATAAGCACTTAGGTTCTTAATTGCTCTATTAAATGCCAATAAGGTATTAATTATAGTACCTATAATATTACTATTAGTGCTTGTAAATATACTAAAACCTTTTACTATAAGTTTATTAAATATCTTAATAGTAGCTATTAAAAGTATATTTAAGTTAGGACTTTGCTATAGTATTAAAGAGGTTAAATTAGTTACTATTAGAAGGGTTAATTATAAAGATAGCCTTTATATTGTAAGTGGCATTTGCTTATGGGGAATAGTTAATAGGGCAAACTTCCTAAGCCCTATATTATAAAGGTTTTAAAGTAATCCGAAATATCTAGCTATAGTTCTTTCTAAAAGCTTATATAAGTTTTTATATTAATAAAAATTCCCTATATTATTTATATCTATTTAAATATCTACTAAGGTATTTAATATTATCTAGGGTATACCTTTATTCTTTTAGATAATAAAATTTAGTAAAGTATTAATCTAATTATCTATATAGATAATAGTAAATATATAGAATATAATAATATTAATATTAATAATTATATTACTATAGGCAAGATTATATAAAAATATAAGGGAGATATTAACTTTAGCTATTAGACTATTAATCTAGCTTATTCTGCTAGATATTATCTATCTAGAAAAAGTAAGGTTTCCAATTAGGTTTACTTTAGATAATACTTTGCTATTTATATTAAAGCCTATTTATAAGTACAAATTACTACTATTACTAGTCAATAATAAGCATTTATTATAGCCCTATTAGTGCCTATAATATAATAAGATATTTAGGCATTAAGGAGATAAGTATAGCCTAGGCCTAAAACCTAATAATTATTATTATTACAAAAAGAAATTTAAATTATATTTTATAATTTAATACTAAGGATTTTATTTTATAAAGATAAAAATAAGATAAAAAGCCCTATACTAAAAGATCTTAGATATTAAAATATAATTAATATTATATAATCTCTAATTATTATAATTTCTATCTTCCTATAAAATTATATATTTTATCTAATTAGCTCTAATTAATAATATTACTTACCAACCAATATAATAACTCAATAATCTACTTTTACCTAACCAATAAATCTAACTATAGTAGCTAAAGTAATCAATAAAATAATTCTATAAAAAAAAAGCATAAAATTTTCTCTTTATTTATTTTCTTTTACCCCTAAAAGTCCTTATATAACTATAATTATATTAGCAATAATTACATAAAAGGCCCATAAAAGTAATACTAAACTTCTTATAATATTACCAAGACTTAAATAATATTTATTACTATATAAGCTAATACTATAAAATCCTATATATAGAACTTAATTTAAAATATTTAAGCTTAATTAGCTAGCTTAATAATATTAGTAAAGAATAATATATCTAATTACAATTTATTATATATATATAATCTTCTTATAACTTTAATTATAATTAATATTTAATAGTATTAGCCCTTTTTCTACTATCCATCTAATTACATAGCAATACATCTACCAATGGCCACTATAGCTCTATTACCGGATTTAATATACCTAACCCTTCTAACTATTATTTATTCCCCCTATATCCCTATATCTCGGGTTATTATAGTTAGATTAAGGGGAAAAATTTAGCATTAATATATACTTTCGCCTCAAAAAAGCTTCTCTTCAAAAGTTTTATAAATTACTTTTAAATAAACTTAAAAATAAATATTAATACTCTATATTTATATCTAAAAAAATTCCTTTTTAATTTAAATAAATTAATATTAATTTTATTAAATTATATATTTAATAAATATAACTTCTATTATAATCAAGGATATTATAAAAAGTAATCCTAAGTATAATATTTATTTAATCTTTGGTTTTCTCTTTAGCAATAAATACTAATATCTTAGTATATTTTATTAATTAAATTTATATTTAATATATTATATACTCAATTCCCTTTACTATTATATATTTTATTATATAATATAGGCTTATATAGAGATAATATAGATATCTTATTTATATCTATTAGCAATATTATATCTCTAGCTATAGAATTACTATAAAATATATCTTAAGATATAATTATTTTCTCTAAAGCTTTTAGTTGCCTAGAATTTTATAATATAATATTATCTATTAGTTTATTTAAATATCTCTAATAACCCCTTCTTTTTAAATAGTATATTACTATATATATAATTAGGAATCTAACTATAAAGCCAACTACTATACTAATAATTATTCCTATACTTAGCCTATAATATCCTAAATTATTATTATTTACTATTTTATTTATTACTTTAATTTTAATATAAAAAGCCATAATATAAATATCTTCTATAATTTTATCTCTTATAATACTATAATAAAGATTAAAAATATTACTTATAGAATTAAGATTATCTAAGACTTAAATTTAATATTTATATTAAATACCTATAGATATATTACTAAAGATATATCTTAATATTTTATTTTTAATATAAATATAAAAAGCCATTTCCTATAGCCCTATACTAGGGCAATAATTATATATTAGTAGATTAATAGCTAATATAATAGTACTCTAGATATAGCTAAAAAGCAATTAATACTATAATATCTTGCTAATAAAATATATTATGTCCCTTAGAGGGTTTATTATAATAGGCAAAGATATTATGCCCTTATTTATTTTGCAATATATAGCAAAAAAGGCTTAGGTTATACTAATATTAGTAATATTAAAATTATAAATATTCTTAATCTTTGACTTAATTTTATTAGTAATTAAGATAGAATTCTTTATAGTATTATATATATAGGGCATAAAGTTAATTGGTAATAATAAATAAGTATTATTTATCTAAAAATATATTAGATATAAAGTCAATCCTAAAAGAATTAGGTTTTACTAATATTTAACTAAATAACCTAAGAAAGCATACTAGATATATATTAGGCCAATTTACTATAATAATCTAACTCGAAAATATATAATAATATAAGATAGGCTAATACTAGGAATATTATAGTAGTCTCCTGGTTGCAATATATAGCTAAAACTATTAATATAAATAATTAGTCCTTGCTTATAAGATAAAAGGATATTTAACTATAATTCTAATTAATATAAAATAAAATTAACTTAATTACTTTATTATACTATTTTATATAAATATATAATTATAATTTAATAATTAATAAAAGGCATAATTAGCTATATAATTATACTCTAATAATACTAAAAATAGCCTTTATAGTATATAGTACTTATAATAGCATAATTAGGAAAAAAATTAATTAACCTAAAGGGGGCTCTATCAAAGCATTATAAATCAAGAGATCTATAATATAGGTAATATCTTTAGTGCCAATCTATATAAGTATAAAGAATAAGGCAAAGATTACTATTATATAATATATTTTAAATTTATCTTAATTAATATAATAATAATAAAGTTTAAAGATAAAAAATCCTCTTAAAATTTATATTTAGTAAATACTTAATTAATAATTATATATATTTTGCCCATAGAATCTAAAGGGCTACTTATATTTTTATTAATTAAACTTTTAGTATAATAAATATTCTCTAAGATTAATAGTAAACTAAGAAAATTCTTATCTCCTAGAAAAAAAATACTCTTAATAAATTGAATTTTTATAATATTTTTAACTAAGTCTTATAGTTTTTACTAAGATAAGCTCTTAATTCTATATAATATAAAGTCCACTCTTAGAAGGGAATAGCTAATATACTATAATCTAAAGCCATAAATAGATATACAATAAAAATCTACTATTACTTTACCTTAGATATATATAGGATAATTATTACTTAAATCCTATAAATTAATTAGCTATTTAGACTATTATTAATTTAAGATTAATTGCCTAATAAGGCATATTTTATCTTCTCTTATATTAAACCCAATAAACCCAAATAGGCAGACTTAGTAGAATACTAAAACCCCTAATTAAGGAATAGGGCCCCTTAAATATAGCAAAATATATATTAATTAAGTATAATAAGGTTTATTATATTTAATAATAACTAGGCTATAACTAAGGCTTAAAATTACTAGGTTAATTTAACTTAGGCCTATAAATAATATTATTAATAGAATTAGGGTTTAAAAAGTATATTATTATTAACCTAAGTATAATTTTAAAAAATAATCTTAAGAAGCCCTAATAGCTAATTCTTAATTATAATTTATACTATACTCTAAAAGATTATTTATCTTTTAATCTTTTAACTAGCCTAGACTAAATAAGGCTTATCAGTAGGCATACTATTAGCTATATAAGGAATATAAAATATATTATTAATTATATTACTATTATATTAACTAAAACCTATTTAACTTAGATTAATATTATTTTTATATTCTAAGCCTTAAATTAAATAGATTTTTTAAATATACCTTTTTTATAATAAATATAAATAATCTAAGCAATATAACCCTTTTACCCAGCTAAAACTATAAATTTAATTATCTTAAAAGTACTAAATAATTTACTTTCCTTAACCAAAAAGCTAATATTTATACTAATAATATCTATAAATCTAATATTAACCTTAATAATAATAAATTAACTTATGGTTTTTTTCTTACTAATTAAAAGCTTAGTTTTCTTACTATTACTATTAATAACTTTACTTATAACTAAGGTATAAAAAGAAATAGTAATATACTTTATATTATTATTTACCTAAGAGCCTATACTATAGGCTCTATAGTATTATAGGATTTTATTCTTTACCTTAAAAAGGAGGTCACATTAAACCTCTAGGGTAGTCTTAGGCTCTATAGATTTAAGGGTTTTATTCTTAGCCTTAAAGAAAAGATTATAGTAAAACTCTAGAGTAGTTCCTTGCTTAATAGATTTAATAAGGTTTTCGTTATAGTTAATAAGTAAAAGACTACTACTACTAATTCTTTTAGTATTAATATAATCTTTTTTATTATTACTCTTTAAGGTAAAAATAAGATTATTTATTAGATTTTACTTACTCTTAAGCTTTTTGCTATTATTATAACTAGGCATATTAGGTAATCTAGTACTATAGTAATTACTAATACTATAGTAAAACTATAATATAAAGATTTCCTTAAGGAAAATACTCCTATAAATACCTTTACTATTAAACTATATAGTTTAGCTATAGGTATTTATTTTTATATTAGCTAAAATCTTAATAATCTAGTAATATTCTGAATTCTCTTACTTAGGGATATTAAACTAAATATTATAAGAGCTATATAAGATTAAATTAGGGCACTTTCTATAGTCTAAATTTTAATATATACTTAATATTAAGATTTAACTTAAAGCTACCTCTAAAAATATTAATAGTATTATAAATAATATAATTAAGCTATTTAATATTTAAGTCTATAGTACTAACTAAATAATCCTTATAATTAATAGTATTATAAAATTTAATTATATCTATAAGGTAAAAGATACTAGCTACCACAAAGATAAAAACAAGAAAGAATTTAATTATAATAAAATAATTAAGTAAAAATATTATAGGTTTATAAGCTATTAAATCTAAATATATATTAAATTATAATATTAAATAATTAAGATAAAAAGACTCTTTATATATATACTTTAAATCTTTTACTTTAGCAAATATTAAATAATTAATTAATATTATAAAAATCTATTAAAAGCTAAAATTAACTATTTTTACATAATTAATTAGCATTATTTCTTAATAAATAGCCCTAGTAAATAACTATACACACCAACTTTACCTTACTATATATTAAAACTTAAGATTATTAGTAAACTTATTTAATTCCTATTTTAATATTATAATAAATATAAAATAAAAATAAAAAGCCTTTATTACTAATAATTACTTTTTTCTTAGATATAATTATAGATCTATTAATTTAATTCTAGGCTATAAAGTTTCTAAACCCACCAAGAGATTATTAAATTATTACAAAATAATACATAAAGTATACAAATAGCATAATTATCCTAGGTCTATTCTTTTTAAGGGCAAAGGATTTAGCAAAATAAATCACCTAATTCCTTATACCCTTTACACCACAATCATTTAACATATAATATATAAACAATAAGCTTAAACTAAACCTAAATTATAAATAAATAAATTAATATAGCAAGATTCTAGCTAAATACTTTAGAAATACCTATATACAATAGTACAATAATAGATCACTATAAGCTATTTAACTTAAATACCCTAAGGGCCCTTATTAATCCCAGGAGATATAATATAATAGGTCTTAGTAGCTTATCTAAGTACTAATTATAATAACTTATCCTAAAGCTATATTTTAGAGACTACTTAAAACTATAATTAAATATATCTATAGCACTTTAAATACTATTTAATAATATCTAAGGCCTATTTTTATAATCTTTATAGCTTTAATTTTTATAAATAAAAAAATATATTCTCTAAGTAATTATTACTTAAAAGATAATATACTATCTAATATATATATATATATTTAGTAAATATAAATATATACCAAAAATAACTAACAAATAAAAGTTAAGCCTTTTACAATACTTAAATCTAGAAATTCTATAGCTTCTATAAATAAGCAGCCTATATTACCACTATTCAAAATATAATTCTCTACTATCTCCTTTACTATTATTACCTTAATAGCTTAATCTTCCCTTGCCAATTAGTATATTTACAGTAATTTATTTACTTTTATTAGCCCTAATATCCTTTAAATCTAATACTAATATTAATTTAAAATTCAAAAGATTATTTCTTTCTATAAAAATAATTATAATAAGAGCAATAAGGGTAGCACTCTAATAGCTAGTTCATCTAGCAATAAGATCTAATATACTACCACCAATGCCTCTTATAATATTATTATTAAAGGTTTTAATACTAATAATATATAAATATAGCTTTTCTCTAACTAGAACTATAATTCTAGCGCCCTAATTACACAAATTAACAATAATAACTACCATATAATTCCCTTAGATATAAATTACTCAAATACCCCCATTAAAAGCTATTACCACTAATACATTTTAAACTATTATCAAAGCTATACATATTCTACCTAAGTAAGCATTAGCATAAATTACAATTAATTATCCAAAAGGAATTAATAATTCGGAATTTTCCTTTCTTGGAATAAGAATAAAGATAATTAAGTAGCAGTATAGGTAGTTAGGGAATTTCCATAGTAAATAAGCCAAGTATATATTAGCTCCACCAATCTCAATCGTTAATACCCACTTATCTCATTCGGTTAGTGGCTTTAATGTTCTATATAGTAGATTCTATAAGTTTTCATCCACCGAATTTATTCATTATGTTTCTAGCGTCTTTCTTCGGGTTTGTTCTGCGTAAAAAGGACCTTCCAGCTCCACCGAAAAACGGCGACCCTCCTCACACGGACAAATCATACCCACATGCCTGCTTCGTCTAAAATCTCGAGTTTTGACCAGATTTAGTGAACCGTGGGCTTCTTGTTCTCGCTCTACTCACTGTGCACGTCATCAAGAAACAAAAGCAGATTGAGCCCGGTTAGCTCAATCGGTAGAGCGTGAGACTCTTACGAGTACACGTAATCTCAAGGTTGCGGGTTCGACCCCCGCATCGGGCTATTCCTATATAAACACGTTTCATTTTTGCTACTTTTGTCACAAAACAATCTTTTTGCATCTGTGGTAGACAGATTGGTTGATGGAAAGACCTTTGTCTTGAAAATTCCACATGTGAGCGATGACGGGCGACATTGCCCAAAATAGAAGTCCAGCACCGGACCACAGCGATCAAAGATGAAGATGTTAAAGCAGCGAGACTCCACAGTCGCCGCTTTGGGATATCGCGGACAGGCTAGCCCAAAGGCGTCATATCAAGCCCGGATCCGGGTTATGCCGGAAACAGCAGAGATAGCTTCACAAGGTATATTAGAACTAGATTGGTCCCTCTAGATTGAACAGACAATCACGTCTAAATATTATACCTCCTAATTCACGTATTCCAACAGGTTATAAGCCCGGTTTCTACATAAAGAGACCAGATAACTTATATCAGCCGCCCAAGACGTTGATCCCTTGACAACGGAAGCGATAGCAATCGCAAGTCAAGGTAAGCAAGCCCTAATCATCAGTAAAGATATCGTCAAGAGACAAGAGGGCAGCTCAAAGAAGCGCCCGCCGAAGGACAGGTAAAGCACTTACTCTAGATTCAGCAGACCAAGAAAACAATAATAATAAACCTCTTCCCAAAGTCGCTATAGACCTAGCACCACCTTATCAATCCTTAGAAGAGGAGGATGATGTAATGTTCTGGCCGATTTCCCAAGGGATAAACCAATCAGAAGGCAAGGTTTATATTGGCAGAAGGATTAGAGCATATAGTAGTATACTAAGTAATATAAAGATATTTATAAATATTATATTTAATAATAATTAATTAGTAATTAAGGTAACTAAGTTATATTAAAAGCTAATTTAGACTATTTCTTATAATTAGGCTTAATTTATTTATATACTTTTAATTATATAGCTTTATATTTATAAAAGTTAAATAAAATTAGTTTAATACTATTTAATTATAATAATTAGAGAAATTAAATGGGATTTATTTAACTCTTTCTTATTAGTAGGGTATATAGGTATAGGGTAGCTTATTTTATATAAGTAAGGGTTCTATTGGTTATGACTGTCTTGACTTTATTATAGGTTATAATATAATATCTTCTTTCTATTGGTTTTATCCCTAAGGCCAAGATATTAGGCTATATCTCTATAATTTCTATTATATGCCTAATTTAATTCTTTAAATATTTTTTTATATTAATAAAATATTAGGTTATATTTCTAAAATATTATTATATTCTAAAGTAATAAAATCTTATTATTAGGATATTATAAAGTTAATTAGTAAATTTAATTTTAAAATATCTTAGTATTTTATATATTTTTATACTAAAAATCTTTTTTATATTATAATAAAAGAAAAAAATAAATATAAATTTTATATATTAAAAAAATATTTAGGATATAATTATAATAATATTTTTATATAAATCTATTTATAGTACTTTAATTTTATTAATATCTTTTTAGTTAACTTTTCTATATAATTAAATATATATTTAATAAAAAAGACTATATTAAAAAGGAGAAAAAAAAAGTAAAGATAAATTTACTAAATATTATATTATATTTATAGTATTTATATATTTAGGAATATTATTTATAGAAAAAGGTAAAAGAAATAATTATTTATAATTATAAAGACCTAAATAAGCTTAAGAAAAAGAAATATAAAAAGTCTTTGGTATTATTAGAGATATAACTATTAAAGGATATAGGGATTATTAATTAAAGTACTATTAATTTCCCTTTTAGTTCTTTTAAAGAAATATCTTTAGTATTTTTAAATAATATATTAAATTCTTAGTAGATTCTTAGATTATTTCCTTATAATTTTTTTATTTTATCTTAAAGTATTTATCTTTTTATTATTATAATATTTATTTTACTTTTTATTATTCTTTAATATTTTTAATTTAAGGCTTATATTTTAGTCTTATATTAACTTAAATATTATTATTAAATTCTAAAAGTAAAATATAAAAGATAAAATAAACTTAAATATTATTAGGTAAATTAAGCTTATAATTATTTTTTAAGATTTTCTTTTTAATTAAATAAGATTTAATTTATATAAAGTTAATTTTTTTATTTTATTATTTTATTAAAAGGTTTTTTATTACTAGGTAAATTATATTTTCCTCTAAAAAGAATAATCTCTTTAGCCTTTTAAGATTATAATATTATCTTATTATATTATATATAAATTTAAGTTTTATCTTTATTTCTTTATATAATTTCTATAGATTATTAAATTTAATTATAGCTTTAGCTTAAATTATATCTTTTAAAAGGGCTTTATAATTATAAGTATTAAGGGTAAAACTAAAGTTAGCTTTAATAGAAATTATTTTAATACTTTTATTATATAATATATTATATATTAACTATATAATTAATAGTTTTTTTACTTAATTTATTTATTTATAATTAATATAATATTATAGGTATTATTTAATCTTTTAATTTTATTATTTTATTTATTTATTTATTTATAAATAAAATATTATATTTAGCTTATAGTTTAATTCTATTAAGCTTATAAGGCTTTATTAGAATTTAAATATAAATAATTATCTTTTATTAGATATAATCTTTATAGAAAATCTATAGATTATAATAATATATTAAAAGAATAAATAAATAAATTTATTTTTATTAATTATTTTCTTATAAAAAATATAATATATTACTTTAGTAAAGTAATTAATAATAATAAAAATACTATTATAGTATTAGCCTATTATAGGGTCTATAAATAAAAAGAGGTTTATAATAAAATCTATAGTAATTGATTTTTATGGTTAGAATATAACTAGGGCTAATTAAAGTAGTCTATAGGATTTATACCTAGGTTTCTTTAAGTATTAGCAAAGGCTATACTCTTTATATATTATCTTTACTTTCTTTTTTATCTTACTAAAGAAAAATATTTATTTAATGTATTTAAGGGTTTTATTAATTCCTTTGTATCTATATAAAGGGTATTTATGGATTTCTCTAAGAAAATCTATTTAATATTCCTTAGATACTTAGAGTAAATTTATATATTCTTTCTTAGAAAAATTAAGATTATACTTCTTGATTTTCTATAGTAGTAGATTTCCCTATTCTATTTACTATAAGAGGATTTTAGCTTTATTAGTATATCTTATTTTTAGATATCTTTCTATTTAGATAATAATAATAAATTTCTTTATTTTAATTATTATTTTACTAATAGGTATTTATTTATAGGCTCCTTTAAGGGATAATTAAAATAATTATTCCTTAGTTTAAAGCTTTTCTTTATAATAATTAAGGTATTAGCTAATAATATTAGCTTAATTATTCTTAGTTCCTTAGATATAAATAATTTAATAATTAAATTTAGAAAAATATTTAGTATATTAAAGTTATTTTTTACTAAGCTCTTAGGTTATTATAAAGTAAGAGATATTTTTATAGTCTATATATACTATAATTTTATATTTTTCTTTAAGTAAATAATAATAGAATTTCTTAAAAATATTAATTATTATAAGGAATTTTTTATTATATATAAAATAATTAAGTTTTATATTATTAAGTTTATATAAGTAAAATATAATTAGGTATAATTAGTTATTATTATCCCTTTATTTAATCTAGGCTCCTAGGGTAAAGTCTAAGGAGTTTATTTTTAATTTAATTAATTATTTTAGATTAAATATAATAAATATAGATTTTAAGATAATTGCTTTTTGTATAGCTTTAAAGGTAATTTATACTTAGCTTTCTTATATAAAATCTTTTCCCTTTTTTATAAATTTTAATAAAGAGATTATAATTTTACTAAAGTCCTAGATAAACTTATAGTAATAATTTATAAATCTAAGAAAAGCTTATATCTTCTTAATATTTATTAGTACTTTCTATTTCTTAATAATAATAATCTTTTTTAGGTTTATATAAATTTTATTAGGTAAAATAATATATTTTAAAAATTTAACTTTTATAGTATAAAACTTATTTTTTTTAGGTTTAATAAGTAGTTTATTATCTTAGAAGGCTTTTAAGACCTTATAAATATATTCCTTATATTTTTTTTTATTCTTAAAGAAAATAAAAATATTATCTAGGTAATAGATAATAAAAATATTAAGGTATTTTTAAAATATATAATTAATTATTTATTAGAATAATATAAATATATTTATAAGTCTAAAAGGTATAATAAAGTATTTAAAGAGTTTAAATTTTATTTAAAATATAATTTTCTATTTATATTTTTCTTTAATATAAATAAGATTATAGGCTCCTTTAAGATTTAAGGTAATAAAGATATTTATACTATATAATTAATCTTTTATTTCTATAATCAAAGATAAAAGGATTTAATTCTTAATAGTATTTTTATTAAGTTATTAATAATTAACTATAAAATATAGCTTTTTATTCTTTTTTAATATAAATATAATAAGATATTTAACTTTAGAGTTTAAAATATAAATATATTTTTTTTTAAGTATATCTTTAATATATTTCTTTAGAGTATTTAATTATACTTAATTAAGATTATAGATAGGATAAAACCAAGTATTAGTTCCTTTTTTAAGGATAATTTTATAGTCCTATTAATTAAACTCTAGTAATTTAATTTTTAATTTTTTAGTAAATAATTATTTATAAATTTAATATTTAAATAGTATATTTTATAGTTTATCTTATGCTACTTTTATCTTTATCCTTTTAAGATTAAAGTTTAAATATTAAAGCTATATATATATATAGGTGATTTTATATTACTATTATTATTTTTAATTGTTCTTATATTTATACTTTATTTCTATTAATAGTAATATTTTTATTATATTATTATATATATTTTTTACTTAATTAGAATTAAGAGTTTAAGATCTTTTATTATTAGAAATAATATTAGCTATATTATACTTAGAGAGTACTTATACCTAATTAGTATATTAATTAATATTAGGATTATATTAATATAGCTATAGATATCTTAAAATAATATTATATTTTCTAGTATTTATAATATTAAAGTTAATTTCTTAGTTTTTTCTATAAATAAAGACTTTAAGATAATTAAGCTTTTTATTTATTATATTATTATTATACTTAAATATAATATCTTTAAGATTATATATAGTATAAAGATTTAATTTTATCTTTTATAATAGCCTTAACTTATTAATTAGCTTAAGGCTAATATAATTAAATTATACTTTATTATTTATTATTATAATATATTAAGTTCTATAAATTTAGATTTTTAATTTTAATTATTCTAAGGGCTTTTCTATTAAAGCTATATATAAAGCCTTTTATAGAAGTTCTTTTGGTAACTTTATAAGCTTTTACTTAGGCTACTCTTAGGGCTCTAGTTCTCTAAGGGGCATTATTGGTTTTTTAGCAATAATACAATTATTTGGTACTAATCTTATGCTTTTTTACTTTTATAGAGATTATAAATAAGATCTAAGCAATTATACTATTTTTTATCTTTATAGTCTAATAAATCTACTAAGGAAAAGAAAATAATAATATTATTAAATTCTTTTACCTATTTTATAATAAGGTAATTATTATAATTAGATCTAAGGATATAGTATATTAAGATATTTAATATTTATATAAGGAAATATTTATTTTATTCCTTATATTTAAGGTATTTTATATAAAAATAATTAAAGTAATTAAATTATATAAGTTTATAGTAAGCTAAATGGTTTTTTGCTAGTCTTAGATTATTATATTTAAATATTATTACTTTTGGCTAAATAGGGTATACCTTGTTTCTTACTATAAGGTAAGTATTATTATTGTATTTAATAGTATCTTATAGTAATTAATTATATTTTTCTTTGTCTATAATCTAATAGGCTATTTTATTTTTATTGTATTTTACTATATTTTACTACTTAGGGATTTCTTTACTATATTCTATATTATCATAGTTTATAAATAGGCTTATTTCTTTGGCTTTTTCTAGGTTATTAAATTATAAAAATAATTTATTATCTTATTGCTTAAGGTAATTAATTTATAGGTATTAGTTCCTTTTTTCTTTGGGTATTCTAGGGAGATCTTATATATATTAATATATATTATATCTTTATATTATGGCTATAGTTTTACTATTAGGTTTTTAAGAGTTCCCTTTTGGTATTAATTACTATATTAATTCTATAGGTTATAGTTTTCGGATTATTATTCTTAGTTTCTTACCTTTTAATATATTACTAAAATATACTCTTTTTAAGGTATTATATTATTATATAATATATCTAGGTTTTTTATAATTATAATAAAGCATTTTATAGAAGAATTTTTATTTACCTTTTTATATTACTTTAATATTTATAGCTTTTAAGTAAATACTATAAAAAGTAAAAATATAGGATTTTCTGTTTTTTATAGTATTATTTTTAATATACTTTTAATAGTTATTAGTTATAATTAACTTTCTATTACCTTATTTCTACTATTATCTTTTATATTGCTTATTATTAACCTTAACTATATAGGCAGTATATATAGTAAAAGTAATAAAGAATTCTAGAAATCGGTATATCTTATTTTAAATAGGTTCCTTGAGTTATTAGTAGAACTTATAAATAAGGATTTCTGTTATGACCTGTAACAAGTCAAGGCGGTCACAACCGGCAGAACCCTTGCTTACCTAAAACAAGCTACCCTATACCTATATGCCCCGCCAATAAGAAAGAATCAAATAGATCTCATTTAACTTCTCTAATTATCACAATCAAATAATATTAAATTAACCCTATTCAATATCTATAAATATAAAGCCATATAATTAAAAGTATATAAATAAATTAAGCCTAACTATAAGAAATAATCTTAATTAGCTTTTAATATAATTTAATTACCTTAATTACTAATTAACTATTACTAGATATAATACTTATAAATATCTTTATATTACTTAGTATATTACTATATACTTTAATCTTTTTGCTAATATAAACCTTACCTTTTAATTAATTTATTCCTTAGAAAATTAATTAGATTATTATATATTAAAAGCTCTTATTTAGTAGATTATTTATATTAACTACTAAGTAATATATTATAATAGTACTAGCTATATCTTTTTTATTTAGTAACTTAATTAAACCCTCTATTATAGAAAAACCTATGGCTAGCCCTAGGATTCTAGCTACTTTCTAATTAATTAACCTAAATAAAAATAAAAATATAAATTCCCTAGAAAAAAGAAAAAAAAATAAAAAAGATAATAATAATAACTTAAATAACTAAATTAAAAAATTTTAAACTAAAAATAATATATTAACTAAAAAACTTAATTTTTTTAATAATAAAATTAATATAATAAAAACCTATATAAATAAATATAATAATATTAAAAAACTTTATAATATTATTAATACCTTAAAAAAAAGTTATATTAATATTATAAAAAACTATAAATAATATATTAAAAAACTTAAATAATTTTTAGTTTATATTAAAGATCCTAGTAAAATTATTAAGCCTAAGAAATTATCTACTTAGAAAGATAATAGTAATACCCTCTAAGAATAATTAACCTAAATCAAGAATTATTATTTCCTATATCTAACTACCTTTACTAATAATAAACCTCTTAAGATCTAATATATTATTAGATAATTAAAAGAAAGACTTATAAGAATAATAAAAAAGCTACTTAAGGACTATATTATAAACCCCTAGGAAAAAACTATAAAATCTACTAAGATTCTTTTTTTTTCCTTTAAAAGATTTAAAAATAAATTTATTATCCTTTATAAAATTATTAATAAAAAGTAAATAGTATTTAGAGAACTTAAAAAGCTTTACTAAAAGGGCTTCTATATTAACTTTCTCTTTAATTTCTATTATTATATAAATAAACTCTTTTAAACCAAAAAAACCCTTATTTATAAGTTCTATTAATAACTTAAGAAATCTATTTAAGATAAGATATATTAACTTCTAGAACCCCTTATTACTTTTACTATATATATTGCCTATATAATTAAGGTTAATAATAAGTAATATAAAAGATAATAATAAAAATAAGGTAATAGAAAGTTAATTATAACTAATAACTATTAAAAGTATCCTAAAAATAATATTATAAAAAATAGAAAATCCTATATTTTTACTTTCTATAGTATTTACTTAAGAGCTATAAATATTAGAATTATATAAAAAGGTAAATAAAAATTCTTTTATAAAACCTTTTACTATAATTATAGGAAATTTAAATATATTATATAATAATATAATATCCTGAAAAAAGTATATTTTAGTAATATACTAAAAGATAAGAAACTAAAAGCAGTAATCTAAAAACTATAATCTATAAAATTAACTTAATAATTAGTACTAAAAGGAAACTCTTAAAAGCATAATAATAGAACTATAGCTATAATATAATAATATAATATATATTAATAACTCTAGAACCTCCCTAGAATCCCTAAAGAAAAAAGGGATTATTACCTATAAATCTACTACCTTAAGCAATAAGATAATAAACTATTTCTATAACTTAATAACCTAGAAAGAGCTAAAGAAATAGGCCTACCTATAAACTATAATAATATAAAATATAGCAAAGAAATCCCTAAGTAATAGAATATAGTAAAATACAATAAGAACAAAATAGCCTACTAAATTATAAATAAAAAAAAATATAACCAGCTATTATAAGATACTATTAGATATAATAATAATACCTACTCTATAGCAAGAAACAAGGTATACCCTATCTAGCCAAAAGTAATAATATTTAAATATAATAATCTAAAACTAATAAAAAACTATTTAGCCTACTATAAACTTATATAATTTAATTACTTTAATTACTTTTATATAAAATACCTTAAATATAAGAAATAAAATAAATATTTCCCTATATAAATATTAAATATCCTAATATACTATATCCTTAGATCTAACTATAATAATTATCTTATTATAAAATAAATAGAAGAATTTAATAATATTACTATTTTCTTCTCCTTAGTAGATTTATTAGACTATAAAGATAAAAAATAATATAATTACCTAAATCCTATATATAATCTCTATAAAAGCAAAAAAGCATAGAATTAATACTAAATAACTATATTACTACCAAAAAACCTATAATACCCCTCAGAGAACTAGAGCCCCAAGAGCAACCTAAGTAAAAGCTTATAGAATTACTAAAAGAACTCCTATAAAAGGCTCTATATATAGCTTTAATAAAAAAGCCCCTAGAATAATTAGAATTAAAAATCTAGATTTATAGAACTTAGTATACTATAATAATAAATAATAAAGTATAACTTAACTATATTAGCCCTAAGTTAATTAATAAATTAAAGCTACTATAGAAAATAAAATTAAATCTTTATATTATATATAACCTTAAAAATATTATATTTAAATATAATAATAATATAATAAATAAAGAGCTTAATTATCTTAAAGTCTTTATTTATAAAAAGAACTAAAAAATTAACTTTAATATTATAAATACTAAAAAATATAATATTATTTTAAGATATTTATAGCTATATTAATATAATCCTAATATTAACTAGTATATTAGCTAGATATAAGTACTTTTTAAGTATAATATAGCTAATAATATTTCTAATAATAAAAGATCTTAAATTCCTAACTCTAACTAAGCAAAAAGTATATATAGTAATATAATAAAAATACTACTACCAATAGAAATAAAGTATAAATATAAAAATAATTAAAAATAATAATAGTAATATAAAATTACTTATATATATATATAGCTTTAATATTTAAACTTTAACCTTAAAAGAATAAAGGCAAAGGTAGCCTAAGATAGACTATAGAATATACTACCCGAATATTAAATCTATAAATAATTATTTATTAAAGAATTAAAGACTAAATTACTAGAGTTTAGCTAGTAGGACCACAAAATTATCCTCAAAAAAGGAACCAATATCTAGTTCTACCCTATTTATAACCTTAACTAAGTATAATTAAATACTTTAAAGGAATATATCAAAGATATACTTAAGAAAAAATATATTTATATCTTAAACTTTAAAGCTAAATATTTTATTATATTTATACTAAAAAAAAACAAAAAGCTATATTTTATAGTTAATTATTAATAATTTAATAAAAATATTATTAAGAATTAAATCCTTTTATCTTTAATTATAAAAATAAAGGACTAATTATATAGTATAAATATTTTTATTACCTTAGATCTTAAAGGAGCCTATAATCTTATTTATATTAAAAAAAAATATAAATAAAAAACTATATTTTAAATAAAATTTAAACTCTTTAAATACCTTATTATACCTTTTAAATTTATAAATATACTTATATTATTCTAATAAATAATTAATTATATACTTTAAGAATACCTTAATATCTTTATTATCTATTATTTAAATAATATTCTTATTTTCTCTAAAAATAAAAAAAAATATAAGAAATATATCTATAAGATCTTAAAAGTCCTCTAGAATAATAAACTATTTATTAAATCTAAAAAAAGTAAGTTTTATATTATAAAAATTAAATTTTTAGAATATATTATTTTACCTAATAAAATTTATATAAACCCAAAGAAAATTACTATTATTAAGAAATAAAAGGTATTAATAAATATTAAGAAGATATAAACTTTCCTTAGATTTACAAATTACTACCATAAGTTTATTTAAGACTTTAATAAAATTATAATCCCCTTATTAAAATTTACAAAAAAAAAAAAAGACTTTATATAAGGAAATTAAATATAAAATGCCTTTAAAACTATATAAAAAGTAATTATCTTAGAACCTATACTTATTATATTTAACCTAAAATAATTAATTAAATTAAAAATAAATTCCTTAGATTTTACCCTAAGAGCCTAAATTAAATAAAAAAATAATAATAACTAATTATATTTAATTATATTTTATTTATATAAACTTAATAATATAAAACTTAATTACCCTATATATAATAAAGAATTCCTTATAATAATTAATATTTTTAAAAAATTCTATTATTATTTATTTAAAAGAAAATATAAAATTATAATATATATAAATTATAAGAATATCTTTTACTTTATAATAACCTAAGAGCTTAGTAAAAGATAATTTTAATATATTAAATACCTTTTTAAATTTAATTATTAAATTATTTATATTTAAAGAACTAAGAATAATTAAGTTAATACTATTAGCTAATATCTTAATTATTATAAAAAAAAGCCTTAAACTAAGAAATAATTATTTTAATTATCTCCTAAAGAAATCTATAAATAAATACCTATTAGCAAAATAATAATTAAAATAAAGAAACTTATTATTATTATCTAAATAAAAGGATGCCTAAGAATAAGATATACTAATAAAGCTAAAATCCCCTTATAGTAAGTAAAATAGGGAAATCTATTACTATAGAAAATCAAGAAATATAATCTTAATCTTTCTAAGAAAAAATATATAAATTTATTCTAAGTACCTAAGGAAAATTAAATAAACCTTTTTAAAGAAATCTATAAATACCCTTTATATAAATATAAAGGAATTAATAAAACCCTTAAATATATTAAATAAATATTTTCCTTTAGTAAAATAAAGAAAAAAGTAAAGATAATATATAAGGAATATAGTCTTTACTAATATTTAAAGAAATCTAAGCATAAACCCTATAGATTACTTTAATTAGCTTTAGTTATATTCTAACTATAGAAATTAATTACTATAAACTTTATTATAAATCTCTTTTTATTTATAGATTCTATAATAAGCTAATATTATAATAATATTTTTATTATTATTAATTATTTTATTAAAATAATATATTATATTCCTTATAAAAAAGTAATTAATAAAAATAAATTTATTTATTTATTCTTTTAATATATTATTATAATCTATAGACTCCCTATAGAGATTATATCTAATAAAGGATAATTATTTATATTTAAATTCTAATAAAGCCTTATAAGCTTAATAGAATTAAATTATAAGCTAAATATAGTATTTTATTTATAAATAAATAAATAAATAAAATAATAAAACCAAAAGATTAAATAATATCTATAATATTATATTAATTATAAATAAATAAATTAGGTAAAAAAACTATTAATTATATAGCTAATATATAATATATTATATAATAAAAGTATTAAGATAATCCCTACTAAAGTTAACTTTAGCTTTACCCCTAATACTTATAGAGCCCCTTTAAAAGGCATAATTTAAGCTAAAGTTATAATTAAATTTAATAATCTATAAAAATTATATAAAGAAATAAAAATAAAACTTAAATTTATATATAATATAATAAAATAATATTATAATCTTAAAAGACTAAAGGAATTATTTTTTTTAGAGAAAGATATAGTTTACCTAGTAATAAAAAATCTTTTAATAAAATAATAAAATAATAAAATTAATTTTATATAAATTAAACTTTATTTAATTAAAAAGAAAATTTTAAAAAATAACTATAAACTTAATTTACCTAATAATATTTAAGTTTATTTTATCTTTTATATTTTACTTTTAGAATCTAATAATAAAATCTAAGTTAATATAAAACTAAAATATAAGCCTTAAATTAAGAATATTAAAGAATAATAAAAAGTAAAATAAATACTATAATAATAAGAAGATAAATATTTTAAGATAAAATAAAAAAATTATAAGAAAATAACCTAGGAACTTACTAAGAACCTAATATATTATTTAAAGATATTAAAGATATTCCTTTAAAAGAACCAAAAGGGAAATTAATAATACTTTAATTAATAATCCCTATATCCTTTAATAACTATATCTCTAATAATACTAAAGACTCCTTATATTCCTTTTTCTTAAACTTATTTAAATCTTTATAATTATAAGTAATTATTTCTTTTACCTTTTTCTATAAATAATATTCTTAAATATATAAATACTATAAATATAATATAATATCTAGCAAATCTACCTTTACTTTCTCCTTTTTCTTTTTAATATAATCTTTTTTATTAGATATATACTTAATTATATAGAAAAATTAACTAAAAGGATATTAATAAGGCTAAAGTACTATAAATAAGCTTATATAAAAATACTACTATAATTATATCTTAAATACTTTTTTAATATATAAAATTTATATTTACTTTTTTCCTTTGCTATAATATAAGAAAGATTTTTAGTATAAAAATATATAAAATATTAAAATATCTTAAAATTAAATTTACTAATTAATTTTATAATATCTTAATAATAAGATTTTATTACTTTAGAATATAATAATATTTTAGAAATATAATTTAATATTTTATTAAT